>JADMNL010000035.1:61580000-62292500 GCA_016271365.2 Neoceratodus forsteri
GTATGTGTCTAGCATGTATTGTATCCATTATGACATGGAACCTTTGCAAATGAACTTATAGCTCAAAGGTTGTAATCCGAGACTTGAATAAATACAAACAAATAAAAGAACCTAGCCTACTCCCTGAAAGTTCAGCTATCCACAGTATACCAGCCAGGGAAAGGCAAGGCAGTGTGCAGACAGACTCCTCGAGCAGGATCAACCAGGGCAGTCACAAACGGACCCTGAACCAGCAGGTGCTGGGATTAGTGTTCAGACAGTGGGGTACACCAGAAATAGACCTGCTTGCCTCCTGGGAGAAACAACCAGCTCCCACCCTTTTGTTGCAGTCCCCCACCTGTAGGCAGAAGATGCTGTAATCCTCAGATGATCAGAGGTCATTGGGGTCAGCCGGGGTCACCGTTGATATGAGCATATTATTATTACTCTCTTACAAATATTAAACGTGTCTTGTTCAATTTGTTCAATTAAATTAAATTTTGTCCCTTTAGTTCTTTTAATTAAATTTGTCCATATAGAACTAGTTAAAACCCCTTGTCTGTTCACTACCTCCCTGTAGAGGTATCAGGGTCAGCCAAGGCATTCCCTCAGTCTGAGCATATTATTACAGTTCAACTTCAAGGGTTAATTATATCATATTTAAACTGGTTTTAAAGATTTTTCACTCTCAGGAAGATGAAGTGCCTCCTAAATTTCCCCTGGATTCGCTACCCCTGAGCTTCAGGGCCCATCCCCACATCCTGCTGCAGGACACCCTCCCAGGTGACATTCTCGCAAGGAGAATGTCATAGGGCAAAACTGTGCAACAGGAACAGCGCAAGTCAAAACAGCTACAGAGTAAGCAATGCCACACAACGGGCATAGCGTGTGACCCTGTAGCTGTTTCTGGGAAAGAGGGTAAGACGTCTGCCAGAAGGGGCTCTGATGAGCAGCTGCTGTGGCTTAGGGAGTAGAGCCATCAGTGCTGGAAAGCAATGGAGCAGCTGTGGACCAGGGTTCTATTCCAGAGCAGGTAAACACTTTCATTTTTTTTTGTCTTGTGGTGTCCCCTGCCCGAGTTTGACCCTCTCCCTGAGTTGTCCCCCGAGAAGGTTATTTTAGTAGGGGGGGTTCAGGCACCGCAGTCCCACACAATGGGGGGTGCAGGGGGCAGAGGCCCCCGCAGGAAACAAATATTTGTTTTTTTCAGGTAATCGCTGTTTAGACAGTGCGGTATAGTTCCACACTGTTTTGACATGCAGCATTATGGCCCCGTGCCGCAGGACACCAGCTCAACATCTCTGATAGTTTGATCTTGTCGATATCCTTGAGGATGCAATAGACTGAGATCATGTCCCCTTTCAGCCTCCTTTTCTCCCTGATGAACATGTTAAGGGCCTCCAGCCTCTCCTCATAGCTTTTGTCTCCTACACCCCTTACAGAAATACAAGTGCACTGCATATGTGCAGTATGCATGCCACATGCTTAATAAGCATGCGGCATGCATGCTGTACACTTGTATTTCTGTAAGGGACTGCTGATCATTTTGGTGGCCTTGTGTTGTACCCTCTCAATGGACTCAATGGACCTTTTGTACTGAGGAGACCAGAACTGCATGAAATACTCCAGGTGCGGCCAGATCAGGGTCTTATAAAGGGGGTGACTTACTTCCCCTGCCCTGCAAGTCACCCCCCCTTTTGATGCATCCCATTATAAACCCCCCCCCCCATATGGAGCTTACCTTTAAGGCTCCACACAGCTCACACATCAAAGGCTTCTCTACCGAGAACAGAGTGAGTGTACAGTTGCTCCCTACTGACTCAGACCCCCCGATCATTGTGCAACCAAATCAGACATTTAAACGCGACCGCGCATGACATGTCTGGGGCATGGGATAATGTTTAAGGACTGGAGCATTGTAAATAAAGGCATTTTGGGAATGACTGCCTGTGGACTACAATTTTAGCAACCATCTTTGCCACCTCTGACCCCCATCAGCATGGCAATGGGGTTAGGGGGCGAGTGCTCAGTCAGTCAGACTCCAAAGCCTTCAGAGGGAGCCACAGAGAGCCCACAGACTGGAGAAGGACTTCACTGGCTCATGTGCGACCAAAGCTGCAATTGGGTTTTGAGTAATGAACCTCCAGCTTTACTGGTAGTGATTGACAGCTTCAGGAACCAACCATGAGCCGAATTTCTCCAGTGAACAGCAAGGGCTACATCAGGACTTTTCAGTTCTGCTTGTGACCACTGTTGGAGACACACTGGACAGCTGAAATGAGAGTAAGGAGACAGACCACTTGTCTGCCAGAGGAAAGCAGAATTCCTGCATAGCCAAAGTGGAGGTAATCATGTAACTGAACAGTGTAGACTGGAGAGATGTAAAGTAAGAGGCTAGGAGAGATGTAAGCCATTCTACGATAACTCTACCATCACACAGAGAGACTTCTGCTGCATTGCAGTGCAAACTTGCCACAGAGAGCAGATCTGTGTTTAGGCAACCACCCAGCCAGCACCACTCAGGTCCCAATACTGGCAATTCCTTACCTTTCACCAGCACTAAATACATCATAATATGGGGGGAGCCTGCACAGTATCTGCCCCACACTGTGCCTGCCTCACACTCTACGTGCCTCACACTGTACTTGCCTCACACGGTACCTTCCCCACACAGTACCTGCCTCACATTGTACCTGCCCCACACTATACCTGCCCCACACTATACCTGACCCTGTGAATAAACCGAGGGCTTTAGTCTCCAGTGCTGTCAGTGCCTCACCTTTCACCATTACTAAAAGCATCACAGTCATGGGAGAGCCTGCACTGTACCTGCCCCACACTGTACCTGCCCCATGCTGTACCTGACCCACACTATACCTGACCCTGTGAATAAACCGAGGGCTTTAGTCTCCAGTGCTGTCAGTGCCTCACCTTTCACCATTACTAAAAGCATCACAGTTATGGGAGAGCCTGTACTGTACCTGCCCCACACTGTACCTGCCCCACTCTGTACCTGACCCACACTATACTTGACCCTGTGAATAAACCGAGGGCTTTAGTCTCCAGTGCTGTCAGTGCCTCACCTTTCACCGTTACTAAAAGCATCACAGTCATGGGAGAGCCTGCACTGTACCTGCCCCACACTGTACCTGCCCCACGCTGTACCTGACCCACACTATACCTGACCCTGTGAATAAACCGAGGGCTTTAGTCTCCAGTGCTGTCAGTGCCTCACCTTCACCGCTACTAAAAGCATCACAGTCATGGGAGAGCCTGCACTGTACCTGCCCCACACTGTACCTGCCCCACGCTGTACCTGACCCACACTATACCTGACCCTGTGAATAAACCGAGGGCTTTAGTCTCCAGTGCTGTCAGTGCCTCACCTTTCACCATTACTAAAAGCATCACAGTCATGGGAGAGCCTGCACTGTACCTGCCCCACACTGTACCTGCCCCACGCTGTACCTGACCCACACTGTACCTGACCCTGTGAATAAACCGAGGGCTTTAGTCTCCAGTGCTGTCAGTGCCTCACCTTTCACCATTACTAAAAGCATCACAGTCATGGGAGAGCCTGCACTGTACCTGCCCCACACTGTACCTGTCCCACGCTGTACCTGACCCACACTATACCTGACCCTGTGAATAAACCGAGGGCTTTAGTCTCTAGTGATGTCAGTGCCTCACCTTTCACCAGCACAAAATGCATCGCAGTTATGGGACAGCCTGCAGTGTATCTGGCCCACGGTGTACCTGCCCCACACTATACCTGACCCTGTGAATAAACCGAGGGCTTTAGTCTCCAGTACTGTCAGTGCCTCACCTTTCACCAGCACAAAATGCATCGCAGTTATGGGACAGCCTGCAGTGTACCTGGCCCACACTGTACCTGACCCATAGTGTACCTGGCCTTGTGGATAATCAGTCCCTCACCTTTGCTTTCACTGGCACAGCACTAAATCCATCACAATGCAGGAAGCCCTACAGTGTCCTGCCTATACTGTACCTGGCCCTGTGGGCTTCAGGGTTGTGAGTCTTTGACCTTTCCCCAACACTTGATTCATTGGCCGCACTGTTCCTGAAATCCCCAGCACCCTCAGTTCCTCATCTGTTTGGAACACAAAAGATATTGTTCAGTACAAAAATAAAAAGCAGAAATAACGTGGGCGGTAGAATGGAAGACTGCCGAAAATATTCTTGCTTGTCACATCAGTCACCAGTTTGCGCAACTAACTTATTTGAGTGAGCCCTCTGATGACCCCCTCATTTAGGCAATTTCTGTAGCCATGGGCGCACGGGGGGGGGGGAGCCACCCCACATTTCAGAAAACTTTTAAAAATGCATCAGGGGGAATCTATTCTAAGGGGAGGCAGACATAAACGGGCCTTTTTTCATCTTGATTCAAAAACTATTGCTCAATTACATACACTAGTGCTTGTGCCTATGCGACAAGACAACGCAGGCACTCCTACACAGCATGGCGACAGTTTCAGGTCCCACCACCGACAGTGTCATCTTTGCTTCGACCCTGCCGTCCATCAGGAGGTCAGGGATCACTGCTGGTGGTAAGCAGCTACTTGTTTTAAAAGGTGAGAGCCAAGTAATACATTTTAAGTAGTGTGCCAGGGAGTATGAGTTTAGACAATTAAAACAGATTTTGACCATAGCTATTGATTTCCAACAGCTGTATTGGCATCAGCATTCAGATTTGGGAAAAATAACCATTGTCAATCAATAGTTTACCCCTCAGGGTCAATATTTTCCCACTGTAACCCTCACCTGTGATCAATACTTATTTAATATATGTGACTCAGCTGTACAGTGTATGTATATGTAGTTTAAATATAAAGTCTGGAGTGGATACAGTTTGCACTGTGTGAACATGGCACACAAGATTTTGTGCGTGATTTCTAGGAAACAAGTAGGTATAATCAGAGTACTATGCCCCCTACACCCACACATTATTTTAAGATTAAAAAAAAAAGTGCTTACCAAACTAAATTATTGAATAAAAAGTAAGTGTTCGTCAGTTGTCTAACTCAGATGCCAAAATCACGCATGAAATCTCGGCTGCCATTTTGGGCAGCATAAACTAAATGCAAACCACAAAGTTTAACTGGGGAATGCTTGGATAGACAAAAAGCTCCAAAGGGTGCTCTTAAATGAAGAAAAGGAGGGGACCAAATGGATTTCCTTTGGGGAGGTGAAAGGATCAATGCCGTGACCTGCAGTTTCAGGACCTGGATTGCAGATTGTTAATCCTACAGAACAGCTGTGTAGAATGCAATGAGGATGGTGGAACAGTGAGGTCTCCTAGTAAAAGTTGTATATAGAAAAGGCAGACTATGTAAAACGGTGCCATCTAGCAATGAAAGTGGTGAAAAACAGAGCCAAATCTGAGGTGTACAAACAAAAGAGATCTCTAGTGGTGGTCCATGAGATTGCAAATATGAAAGTCAAAGGAGCTCTCTAACTTGCAAGCTAGAGGGAGAATTTCCATTTACCTCAATGGTTACAGCTGCTGCCTTCAGGACTCATGGCCATAGAAACTTAGAAAATGACGACAGAAAAAAGGCCTTGCAGTTTGTCTAGTCTGCGAAGCCATATCTCTAGTTGGATATGAGGGCCCTAGCAGCCAATCGCACCTCCTTTCCCACTCACCCTGACCTAATATTCTTACCTACTCCATGTGTCTGTCCTGCCCATGTATGAATCCTAGCACAGATGACTTACAGCAACTTGGCAGTTCATTCCACTTATCCAATACACTCTCTGTGAAGCAGTACATCCCGACATCCTTCCTAAACCTCCCTCCCCTGTGTGCTGCATTGAGTTTTACTTCCCAACCTCCTTCTAAACCTCCGGCCCCTGTAAGCTGCATTGAGTTTTACTTCCCAACCTCCTTCCTAAACCTCCCTCCCCTGTGAGCTGCATCGAGTTTTGCTTCCCAACCTCCTTCCTAAACCTCCCGCCCCTGTGAGATACATCAAGTTTTACTTCCTGACAGTCTTCCTAAATCTCCCACCCCCATGAGCGTCATTGAGTTTTACTTTCCGACATCCTTCCTAAACCTCCCACCCCTGTGAGCTTCATCGAGTTTTACTTTCCAACATCCTTCCTAAACCTCCGCCCCTGTGAGCCTCATCGAGTTTTACTTTCCGACATTCTTCCTAAACATCCCACCCCCATGAGCTTCATCGAATTTTACTTTCTGACATCCTTCCTAAACCTCCCGCCCCTGTGAACCTCATTGAGTTTTACTTTCCGACATTCTTCCTAAACATCCCACCCCCATGAGCTTCATCGAGTTTTACTTTCTGACATCCTTCCTAAACCTCCCACTCCTGTGAACATCAATGAGTTTTACTTCCACTTGTATACTGTGTGACCCTAAGCAAGTCACTTAACTTCCTTTTGCTCCCAGGTTTCACCTGTAAACAAGCTTTCAGTTTAATGTGTCTCTCCTGGTAAAAAAAACAAAAAAAAAAAAACTTCCCAACATCCTTCCTAAACCTCTTGCTCCTGTGAGCGTCATTGAGTTTTACTTCCCAACATCCTTGCTAACCCCCCCACAAACGTCACTGATCCCGCTTACTGTGACTAACTCCTTGCTCTCCACCTTGTTTATCCAGTTAAGGTATTTATATGTCTCTATCATGTCCCCTCTCTCTCTTCCCTCTCCAGAGTGTACACACTGAGGTCACACAATCTCCCCATGTAGGACTTCTCTCCCTGTTCCTGAATCATCTTGGTAACGCTTCTCTGAGCAGCCTTCACCCAGCCCCTATATTTCCTCCCGAGAGGGTTGCAGAACTGCACACGATATTCCAGGTAGATGAGGATGAGCCAGTGTTCCCAGGCTCCCTGGTTTGATTTCCAGCAAGAGATGCAGGTGCATCCACCTGAGAGAGGAGCAGACGCAACACTCCTGGGTCTGAAATTAAAAGTGGTTGGATGAGGGTGACCCGTGACATAGCACTGATAAATGGGTATTTATTTTCTGGCAGTATAGCCTAGAGGTTAGAGGAACGAGGTGTGAACGAGCTTGATACAGCCAGCAGACCAGACCTGAGTTTGATTCTCCCAACCTCCACTTGCATACTGTGTGACTCTGAGCAAGTCTTTAACCGCCCAGTGCTCCCAGGTCACCCCTGAAAACAGGGCACTTGTGCCTAGTGGGCCTTACCCAGTTACCAAAGACTAAAATAAAAAAAAAAAATTATTGATTTTTTGTATTCTTTGTTGACCGGGTGGGTGCACCAGTGCCAAACACCTTTTTCAGGCATGACCTGGGTACTAGCGACTGCAGCTAGTGCAGAACGTAGCGGCCAGGTTGCTGACAGGCCTTCCAAGGACCTGCCACATGACCCCCCGTCCTCTGTGACGACACTGGCTGCCCCGGTGAGGTGGTGGATTGCTTTCAAGGTGAGCTTGCTCACCTATTAGGCCCTATACAGTTCGGGTCCTGGTTACCTGTGCGATCTACTACCCCCTGCCCACCCTGTGCGCTCACTCCACTCCTCCATCGAGGGTCTCCTAGTGGTTCCCAGGGCCAGGCAGAGAACTTTGGGAGACCGAGCATTTGAGGTGGCCAGCCTGGCCCTGTGGAATTCATTACCAAGATCTTTGAGGGAGGCTCCATCGGTAGAGGCTTTTAAGCGGGGTCTGAAGGCCCATCTATCTAGAGAAGCATTTGGAAACCAGCTTAGTTTATTTTATTGATACATTGTTATTTTATTGATATTTATTCATTGTATCTACTGACCTGATCGTGACCTGTTAACCACTTTGTTGATGCTGTGTATGTCTTTCTTATGTTTGTTAAGTGCCCAGAGCCTCTGAGATTGGGCGCTTAATAAAGAAACAGTTACTTGCTTATTAAAAGTACATTACATAGTGCAGTAACATGATACCATGGAGCAAGGATATGGGGGGAGCACTACAGAGTGAGCATCAGAAAATGCATGCCATGTCCCCAAGTGACATTCTCAGCTTGATCATCCTCTTTCTTCATATAGCATGATGGCCTCAGGAGCTGCCCAAACTCGGAGCACTAGGTGCTACTGTGCATGACCGAACTCGGAGCTACAACTTCAATAATGATTTTAAGTACATTACACAGCTCCGTTTTCACTGGGAATTGGATGTAGAGGTTCAGTTAACATACCTCTACATGCCACAATGTTTCTTTTAATCCCGTGTAGATACACCTCACTCGTCATTTTTACGAGCCTTTTGCAGCACAGGACAGGATGCCAGGGACCCACTCCAGCTTCCGGTGTGGTGGCACTTTTGACATGGCGCATCCAGGAGCAACATTAAAAAGCTTAATAACTCCAGAAAGATTAGTTGCAATTATTTTAAACCACGTAGGTTGTTTTAATCAGGTGTTTTTGCAGCCCTGGTGATTGCCCCCACTGTTTAGGACAGCTTTCCTTTAAGTTATATAAGACGTATATTATACCACATGTTGATAACGGTTCCCCATTATGGAACCTGTACCACAAAAGAGATATTTTCCTTATTGAAAAAATACAAAGGAAACTGACTAAATCCATTAAGGGTATGAGAAGTCTATCATATGAAAAACACCTAAATCAACTGAACTTATTTATAACTAGAGACAAGAAGAAAAAGGAGTGATTTGCTATTACTCTATAAAATATTGCAAAATCAGACTTTAATGAAACAATGTGGCATTGAGTTCATTGATGGGAATAACAATCTTAGGTCTCATAAAAAAACAAGTATATGTGCCTAGAGTTAATACAGTGAAAATATTTAATTTTGACATGGTTAGAATGACTAGGATCTGGGACACCTAACCATCTAATTTAGTACAAGCTAGTAACTTTGAAAGCTTCAAAACCTCCCTAGGTGAACTGTTGTTAACAGGGGCTTTGGACAAATAAACCTACCAGTGTAGGAGACAATTAAATGGGCATATGCCTCCTTTGTCTACTTCAACCAAGTAACCAAGTTAAATTACTTGTGCCCCTGTAAGTGAGGTCACTGTGTGGATACCCCCTCTGATCCTCCCCTTCCTGCTTTGCTACAGGAAATGTCACGACTGTGCTACGCTATAAAAGGAGTGTAGTGTGGGGTGGGTGGCCAAAAAATGTAAAATTATGCACATGGGACATAGAAACCTAAGGGCAACGTGTAATTTAGGAGGAGGGGTATGTTACCAACAACAAAACAGGAATGGGATCTGGGGGGGGGGTCATCCTATCTGATGATCTGAAGGTAGCAAAGCAGTGTGATAAGGCAGTAGGAAAGGCTAGTTGGATGCTGGGGTGCACAGGGAGGGGTATCACCAGCAGAAAAAGGGAGGTAGTGTTACCCCCTATATAGATCAATGGTGAGGCCACAACTGGAGTACTGAGTCCAGTTCTAGAAGCCCCATCTCGGGAAGGACATAGACCAGGTGGAGGCAGTACAGAGAAGGGCAGCCAAAATGGTGCATGGCCTGCATCAGAAGCTCTACGAGGAAAGACTCAGGGAATGAAATATGTGCTCACTGGAGGAAAGGGGAGACACAATAGAAACATTCAAATACCTCAAGGGTGTCAAAAAGGTACAGGAGGGGGCATATTGCACAGAAAGAGATGCTCAAGGACAAGGGGGCATGACATGACGCTGGAAGGGGTGAAACTTAGAGGAGATGTAAGGAAATATTTCTTCACGGAAAGAGTGGTAGATGCCTGGAACAGCCTCCCAGCAGAGGTGGTGGGTACCGAAATGGTAACAGGTTTTAAGCATGTATGGGATAGACACAGGGGGACCTTAGTAACAGGTCTGGAGGGGTAAGGATGGAGATCAGTAGGGTCTATGGTAGCACAGTAGACAGGGACTTTAGGGCAGACTAGGTGGGTCACAAAGTCCTTTCTGCCGACAGCTTCTATTTTTTCCTCTGTTTGTATCTAACATTGATTTTTATGTTTTTATGTAACATTGACTTACAGCATACAGGCAAACACATGACAATAAACAGTGTATTACAATGAACAGCTCCTGGGGTGATTTACTACCACAGGTTCTCTCTATATATTTCTTACTTAATATAAAGCCATACTTTACAGT
The DNA here is from genome assembly GCA_016271365.2 of Neoceratodus forsteri. Classification (NCBI taxonomy): domain Eukaryota; kingdom Metazoa; phylum Chordata; order Ceratodontiformes; family Ceratodontidae; genus Neoceratodus; species Neoceratodus forsteri. The sequence continues at coordinate 61,590,066 of JADMNL010000035.1, forward strand.
ACTCAATATGAGTAGCAGATCCTGACAGATGCGGGCTTCAGATCAGACAGAAGCTCACATTATTCTTTCGTTTCTAGTCCCCGCACTTCCTCCTTTTCTTACATCTCTTACATCCCCCTACACACATAGATGCACGCGCCGCACACACACACACACACACAGTTCAATACTGCCAAGTTACTGGCTCAAAATCCATAAAGTACAAAAACAGTATAATGCAAACAGATGACCATAAGGGGCTGAGAAAGTGCTGTGAGGTTGCTCGGGCAAGCTCTTCATCCCTGAAGAATTAGTCTTAAAATGTTGGTCTCTTTGCGTTTTCTAATGTTTGGCTGTCTCCTTGCAAATTAACCTAATCCCACCCCTCCTTTGACCCCCAATCATTTTGAGTTGCATCCAGAATACAGAAAACAAAAAAAGGCTTGGTTGGAATCCGATTAACTGCATCCAGTTCCTTGGATCCCAATCTGCTTTTAGGATTTGGGATTTTTGGAATTGATGGCTGAAAAATCCCCAGTTCTGGAATGCAAAATCCTATTTCGATTGTATGCAAGAATGTTTCCTGTCTGCAAGGAATTTTAGGATTTCAGATTTGCATCTTCTGTAACCCTAAAAAAATCCTACTGGAACTGATTTCGCCACATCCATACACCAACTGTTGAATACTAAAGTTGTATTCTAAAAGGGGTAGACAGGGCAGGGAATACACAGCTGTCTGAGCTGATAGGTGCAAGCAGAACTAAAATTCATGCACTCAAACAGCAGGAGGCAAAATATGGAGATTATCAGGAAGCATTACTTCATACAGAGGGTGGATAGCAAATGGAATAGCCTACCCAGTGATATAGTGAAAGATAGACAGGATTCAGGCTGTCAGAACAGGACTAGATGGATTTCTGACAGTGAATGGCACTGAGAGAAGTATGAGGACCATTAGTCTATCATGTTCTCCTGCTAAGTAGACGGGAAGGTGGAAATCAATGGACCATTGGTCTTTCTTTCTGCACTAAATTTGGATTTCCCTTTAGCTGAATAGTTACAGGAGCTGCTGACTCTGGGACTTGGTGATATAGGTTTGATTCCCAGCATGTTCGGAGGGGGCGACTCCATATTCCTTAATGTGCCAATGAACCACTCCACAATAGGCAGCACACTTCCTCATTTTACATCTCAGAAGCCCACTGTCGTACATGGAGAAGGTGATGTCCTACACCAGGGTTTAAAAACAGAAGTTCATATTAAAACTAATTAGGACTGGAAGCTGCCCAGTCACCCAGCGGAAGAGCATCATGCTTCCATGCTGACGACTCGGGTTTGGGAGTGACCTTAAGAGCCGATGATTAAGCCACCAGGTTGGGAGGTAACGATGCCTAAGGGAGTATGTTCCAGCTGGGGAGAGGGAAGAAGCACACTCCAGTGAGGGGACAGCTCCTGCTGGTAGGCTGGGGACCTTGCTTTCCCAAGCAAGAGCACACTGCATGCAGCCAAGGCATGACCCCTCCTCCTGCACATATGCACTAGTGTGCTGCCTGGGGTTGTGGGAAATGAGGTAAAAAACTGAGCTGGCTGAGGCGGGGGGATAGCAGCCCCTTGTAGGCACCACAGACCAGGCACCCTCCTTCACCAGACCCGGATATTCGCAGGGGTACTTCCCAGAAGGTTACATTATGTGGGGGGGGGGATGCCAATAGGGACAGAGCTTGGTGTAAATACCAGGGGGGTGGGCTCACCAGATAGTTGCAGGCGAGCAACATGGATAAACACAAACATAAACAAATAAAAAAAACTAAATACAGTATGATTGGTCAAGACAAGTCACATGACCTTGCATTAACAAATCCTGTCATGGGTTATTGTTTACTTGCTGCACATTGTGTTGTGGGTTATTGCTTACCTACCACACCCTGTTGTGTGTTCTTGTTTTCTTACTACACATCTGTCATGAGTTATTGTTTACTTACCACGCACCCCGTCTGAGCTGTTTTGCACCCTGTCATGAGTTATTGTTTACTTACCGCGCAACCGGTCATGAGTTATTGTTTACTTACTGCACACCCCATCATGAGTTATCGTTTACTTACCACGCACCTTGTCATGAGTTATTGTTTACTTATCATGCACTCTGTCATGAGTTATTGTTTACTTACCGCGCAACCGGTCATGAGTTATTGTTTACTTACCGCACACCCCATCGTGAGTTATCGTCTACTTGCCACACACCCTGTCAAGAGTTATTGTTTACTTACTGTGCACTCTGTCATGAGTTATTGTTTATTTACTGCACACCCTGACATGAGTTATTGTTTACTTACCACGCACCCTGTCATGAGTTATTGTTTACTTATCATGCACTCTGTCGTGAGTTATTGTTTACTTACCACGCACTCTGTCATGAGTTATTGTTCACTTACTGCACACCATGTCATGAGTCATTGTTTACTTAACGGGCACCCTGTCGTGAGTTATTGCTTACTTACCATGCACCCTGTCATGTGTTATTGTTTACTTACTGTAGCAAATTCGTCTTTTCCAGACTCAGCCTGTCAGTGTTACCAGCTTTCTCAAACCTTCAGACACATGCAAGGGTCATCAGTAGCTGCCACTACTCAGCATAGATACTTGCTTGGGATATCTCTAGGTTTGAGTCCCTCCACAGACACTGCTCACACAGTGCAGTACTCGTTGCTCAAGTGCAACCAACCCACCTCTCTCTATCACAGCTGAGAACTCCTTACTTTAGATACAAATTATGGTAACTGTAGCCTCCTTTTCAGTGGGTGGAAATACACGTATTGTTAGTTATAATTCAGCTGTACCTCAAAGGATTCAGTCATAGAAACATGAAGCATGTGAAAATAATAATGTTTACTACTTCAAGATATTTACATATATAATACAGGATACTACACACATGTCTATAGGGAACAGTAATTCTACAGAAATGGAAAGCAAAATGTTTGAACAGTAGGTTTCACACAGAATAACATGTCTCTCTTCCCCAACCCCTCGCAAGATAGAATGGCTTACCACACACAAGACACTTTGATGGATCAGAGCAGACTCAAACCCTTAGATGGTAGCTTGTTTGTAGTCCCAACCTGACTGATTCTTTCAGGCTCTGCCAGACCTCAAGTCCCTCCAGCTGTCCCCATGACACATCATTCAGTATGTCATTCTGACATCATAGATTCAACATTCTTTGTGTCTTGAGGTGGGTTCTCATAAAGAACTGGTTTGATCCAGACCTCAGACTTGGTCTATACGAAGACATCTGTTTCTTTTCCCCAAGTCTTGTCTAACCCAGTAGGACTGACTCCTCCAGTCCTTAGCCGGCCCTTCAGGAAACATCAAAGAAATGTTTAACTGGGCCAAGTGATTTTATCACTCTCCAGAGCCCTCTGGTATACCTCTAATTTGGCATGCCTCTGGGAGCCAACTTTAACAGACAGCTTCTATTTCAGCTGAAATACAGACAAGCGGTCTACTGATAATTGAAAACGTCACAACTTTCAAGTACCTAGGAGTTTGGCTCGACAGTCACCTAGACTTCTCTGCTCATGTGGATTACTTACGCAAAAAGCTTCACCGTAAACTTGGTGCACTGTATAGGAGCCGAGGGTGCATCCCTCTGCGGGCCCCAAAGCCATTGTGCAGAAAATGATTCTTCCCCTCTTTGACTACAGTGACACTCTCTATGCTAGTGCTCCCAAGACTACCCTGGCCAGACTGGATCCAGTCTTCCACTTGTAACCCCCTACAAATGGGGATTCCCAAAAGTCTTCCTTGGGTGTGCCTAAATGCCCACTGCCAGGCTGATATCCTGTGTTTTAACGCTTTAAAAGTGTTTGTGTGAGAGTGCCTTAATGCCTCTGTGCTCTGTCCCTTTAAGAGACTGCCAATAATGTGGTGCGTATTTAATCTGGGAGGGGGCTGAGTGTTTCTATGCTCGAGTCCCACCCGGGCTGCCAGATAATTGCTCCGTTCTGCCATTGCTATTTGTGCAGAGGGAGCTCTGTTAGAAGCTGTACTCGTGTGCTGATTATCTGTTAGCACGGCAATAGTATTGTAGTTTGTTTAACCTGCCCTCTTTGCAGCATGGACTTTATGTATTGCATCACCATTTTGGTTTTGGACTGCCAGTCAGCACCAATCAGTACCTTTGGGGATTCTAAAATGGAGCCTATCCCCAGGGGTCTGGTGGGAACAAATTTCTGTAGGAATTGTAGTTTTTAAATTTTGGTGCCAAAACAGACCTGGAGGGGGAGTCCTTGCTTTGATAGACAGATGGATCAACCAACCAGAACCTTTTGGACTGAAGGGAAATTCCCAAGCTGCCTGCTGCAGTCACTCAGTCGGGAGTTAGAGTTTGAAGAGTAAACAGCTTGAGTGATTCGAGCAGCAGCCCCTGTGTAGTTCACACGGGAGAGTGGTGGAAAGGCTGAGTTTGGCTTGTCTGCCTGCAGTCCCTCGAGAGGGAATCCTTTGAAAGGCTTAGCAATCGGACTGTATCCGAATTGGAGTGACAAAGCCACTGGAGAGTGACCAGATTTGAACCTGAAGAAGACCGAAGATTTGCTGTACGTGATCGGCCTGTCAGGAAATCCTTTTCCCACAGAATTCCCGGTTTTGCTCAAAGACACTGATATTGTGGCCGGACCGCCTTCCGCATTGTGGTATGGTGCTTTACTATAAATGTGCTGTGTGCTGTTAGTGGGTCGCAGTTTGGTTCCCCACTGTGTAAATGTGCCACGCTTGCTGGAAGCTGCATCCAGCACTACCGGACTTAAAATTCAAACTGTTCCACCCAGCCTGGGCCTTGCCACCTGGCCCAGACAGTCACTTCAGGCACAGAAACCATCACTGACGAGAGGCTCACCTGGGAACCATCCCCCTGCTCAACCATCTCGAACAGGAACGACACCTCGGTGATTCGTGTGGGCCCTGCTTCTCCTGGCAAACCAGTCATCAACCTGCAGTCTCCATTTCATCTAGCCTGTGTCTCATTGGGTAGCGTGAGTAACAATCAGGGTAGCTCCCTGCAACAACAGCTAAATTTCAAGTGTCATGTGATTACATTGTTGTTTTTCCTTTCATGAACTGAGACTTCAGGCTCTGGATTACAAATTATGCGTGGTTGTGCATCCCTTTTCTTTTCATCACAGGGCCCCAACCGGCTGCGACGCAGGCCTACCCTGGGCAACATTCCAGGCTAGCCCACCTTACTTCCAACTGGATACCCAGAGAGTGTGACTGTGTAGGGGCTGAAAGTGCATGCATAATTGCCTGACTAGATCAGTTTTCGAATCAATCAACCTGATTACACCCCTCCCTTGTTCAAGTCCCTTGAATAAATCAGATCTAACTATTTTTGCATTTAACCTGACTGTGGATCTAGTTTGTACCAAAAGCACTGTACTGTTGTTATTTGCTGTGCCTAACCTTGTTTTACAGGTGGTCTCCAGGGTCGAACTGGTGGAACCAGCCCTGGTAGTAAGTGCAAACAGTGTGGGGAATTGTATGCTGAATAGGGGCTACTGTGAAAGTGTTTGTTGCATATTTTCTAGGCCACTAGAGGGGAAAGAGAGGGGTTACAGTGTCCCGGAGGGCTGTATCCAGGTTAGCCTTGTTGGAGGCAACTGTTTCAGTACCCAGGCCCCTTAACCTGCAACTAGCCATGCAGGCAGGGGTAGTAGCCCTTGGGATAGTGCCACCTAGAGGTAACACACTCCTTCTGTAGGTTTGCCCTGGATTGTTCCCCCCAGACCCACCACTGCCACCTCTACACCCCCTCTCTCCTTTCCCCCTCAAAGCCAGACGGCTTGCTCATTGCTCCTCCCTTGTTGTGAAGTACTGGCTGGGCTCCCTCCTATCCTACCTGGTGTCTCGTCTCTCCTCCCCTTCAACCCCCTTCTACTCTCTCCGTAGCTCTAACCTCCGCTCTCTAAATCTCCCATCCAGGCAGACCTCAGCTGGGCAAACTGCTTTCTCTTTCCGCTTTCCCAAACTCTGGAACTCCCTCCCTGGCCCTATTCGTTCTGCAACCTCCATCCACTCCTTCTGCAGTCTTATACATGATTACTCCACCCCCTCCTGTAACTGCCCCTGACTACACCACCCTGTTGTTGCCCCCATACCTTCTTCTTCCTGGCTCTGCACCCCCCCCTTCTTTCCCCACCCTCTGACTTTCATACTACATATCCCCTCCACCTCCTCCTTCCCCTCCATTCCTCTACCTACCCACCCTACTGGATCTCCTTGTCTACTTCCTACGATCTATCTTCTCTTTTCTCCTCCTCTCTACTCCTCGCCCTTTGCTAGACTACTCTTAGCCACTTGCACTAACCTGGTTCATCCCCTGTTCTTGTAGGCAAATGTTACTCACTGCTGTTGCTGCATTTTCTGCAAACTAATCCCTATGCATATGCTTTTGTACATTCAACGTATATTACTGGATGTTAATTTATGATATATTACATAAAAGTGTGCCTTAATATGAGCATACATTCTCTGTAAATATTTTTACGCTGTATGGATATGTATTTCTCCCTGTCCCCTGGCCCCCAGGACACTTTTGGAAATGAGCTGTTTACGGCTCAGCATGTCTCTCCTGGTGAAACTTTTGAAATAAATAAATAATGGAACTTAAACACAGAAACATGAGGAAAAAAAAGAAATTACACCAAAGTTGTTACACTTACCCATGCACCGTCGTGAGTTGTTGTTTACTTACTGTGCACCCTGTCATGAGTGATTGTTTACTTACTGCACACCCTGTCATGAGTGATTGTTTACTTACTGCACACCCTGTCATGTGTTATTGTTTACTTACTGCACAGCCAGTCATGTGTTATTGCTTACTTACTGCACCCCCAGTTGTGTGTTATTGCTTACTTACTGCACCCCCAGTCGTGTGTTATCACTTACTTACTGCACATCATGTCATGTGTTATTGTTTGGTTACCGTGCATGCTGTCGTATGTTATCGCTCACTTACCACGCATCCTGTCATATTATTGTTTACTTGCTGTGCATCCCGTTATGTGGTATTGTTTATTTGCACGCACTCTGCTGTGTGTTAGTATTTTCATGCAGCGCATCCTGAGAGGTGGGTGCTGCTGTGTTGGGCGAGCAGGCTATGGACTCTGCCCTTCCCCCTGACCTTATTCACAGAAGAGCTGTGCAAGAAACAGAAAGCCAAGCGGCTGATGCTGTCAGCCTGGAGGCCCAGCTCTGTCATGTGACTGTAGGTGAAAGAAAAGAGAAGGAGGTGGATACCGAAAGAGAAACAGGAGAGTATTAAACCAAAATTATGCTGACAGGCACGATCTGAGAGCCAGCAGCCAGGAAAACAAATGAGGAAGGTAATATTATCCATGGATTTTTAAAAAAAAAACAGAAAAGCTGCTGTAATGTTGTAGTCCTTCCTGATGAGTGGTTGATGCCTTGAAAGAATTGGAAACTGAGAGAACTCTCCCCGGCAATGTCACTGGAGGGGAGTAACTTCTTGTGACCTACCAGCGGAACTGTAAAAACGTATATAATACTGTGCCAGCCGGCATTGCATTGTGGGTTAACATACTCCCCCAAAAAAACAAGAAGGGAGAGGAGTGTGTGATGTTTTGGTATTGACAAATTTTCCTGCGGTACTGTGGTAAGAAGTGTACTGATGGTGTTTTTGGTTAGGCAATGAGAACTTCAAGTAAGTATTTATTTATTTATTTATTGAAAAGTTTCACCGGGAAAGGCACACTGAACAATGTAAAATTGCTTGTCTCGTGGAGCGTCCTGGGAAAGGGGAACATGGGAGTCCAGTAATCAAATGCACAATTCCATGCAGCATTATAGAAAAGTATATATACAATAATCATAGAAAAGTATCTATACAATAATCAACAACAGAGTTCCAAAGGTAATCTAAAACAGAGAAGCAACAGAGTAAAAAAACAATACATCAGTTAGTAGCATTAGATACACATCGGGACTTGATGCCAGAGGAGCAAATTAGCAGCACTGCAGATTTAATACATACAAGTTGGACAACGAAGTGCAATAAAGTACGCTGGTTTCTCCTCACATTACATGCTAGGCTGGGAACGGGGATGGGGAAGCCTGAGGGGAAAATTAGGAGGAGTGAGGAGCCAAAGGGGAAATTAAGAGCAGCTGCAGGATGGAGAGAGGAAGTTGAGGAGGGATGGACCACGGGAAGGAGGAGTGTGTGATTTGATGAGGCATTGAGTGCCAGAGTTTAGGGAACCTATAGGAGAATGACGAGTGGCCTATAGAGGTGGTGCGCCGTGATATAGCTAGGGTGCAGGAGTCACTGGATCTGAGGGAGAGATGAGCAGTGGGGTGGGAGGACAGTGTGGAGGCAAGGTAAGGGGAAGCGTATCAAACCAGAATTTAGAGACAGATGTTATGCAGTGGGCTAGACGGCGGTTTTCCAGGGAAGGAAAAGCTAGAGAGCGATATAGATCACAGTGGTGGGTAAAGGGAGGGGTATCCAGAGTGAAACAACAGAAAGCATTGGAAAGGGTATTGCAAAGAAGGGGGGGCAGGGTATTCCCGCAGAGCTGGTGGGAGGGAGAAACTTGTTGAACTGATGCCCTCCACCTCCCAATCCCCCCTTATCTGTAACCACAATAGCAGTGCTTTAGCAGGAGACTAAGGAACAGTTGGCACACGGGACACTAACCATTAAAGCACCAGTACATAAGCCCTTGTTCCTATGTAAGCTTCCGATGTTTTTTTTAAACTAAAAACATGCCAAAATAAATAAATATATTTTTTTCATTTAAAAACAGTTGCAGTGCCAGTACCTAACCCATTGCTGTTCCCCTTCCTACCCCGTTCCCTGTCTCCCTGAAATAGCTGCCTCCATTTCCTCTTCCCCTTCCACGCTGTGGGATTTTCGTTCCTTGTTGTTGTCCTGGCCTCCTTCTCTCTCTCTCTCCTGAGACCCCCTCCTCCCCGTTTCCAGCAGTGCAGCCCTTGCTCACGCCTCCTGGGCATCCTCTCTCTGGTCCTCTTAACACTTGTTCACCCCTTTTCCCCAATTGCCATCTGCCTTTGTCACCTGGCCTTCTGACTTTGGGCCTGTTGTATTCTGCGCTCTACTTCATTTCCTTGTTACTTTATTTTTATATTTATTTGAAAGTTTGTTACCAGGAGAAGCACACTAAGCTGCGGCTCATTTCCAGGTGTGACCCAGGGGCGAGGGAAGGGGAGTATGTGCACAGATGTATACTGACTTACAGAACCAGATTAAGCTGTTGCTGGTATTTTTAGTGAATGGGGTTTTTTTGGCCAGGGCACTGGGGAAATTCCCCATCTCTTTTCGAGAAGTGCCATGGGATCTTTAACATCCACCTGAACAACCGCCAGAACAGGCAGACGGGACCTCGGTTTAACGTCTCATCCGAAAGATGGCACCTCAGGAGTGCAGCACCCCCTCTTGATGCACTACAGTGTCAGTATCGGGATTTATCCCACGTTCCCGGTGTGGGGTTAGAACCCACCACCTACCAATCTTCTGGCCTCAGAGGCGTGTGTGCCACCTGCTGAGCCACTTGCACTGTGTATTCCTTTTGCACCACTGGTACTTTGGACTGGGACTATTTACGTATCTGTATTTTGGGAGCATTGCACTTTCCTCCTTTTACTGTTGCATCTGTTGTATTCTAGAGTTTTCTGCCTCGTCTCCTCTGTACCACGTTCCCACGGTCAGACCTAGGAATGAGCCATGGCATGGTGTGCCTTTCCTGGTCACCAGTTTTTAAATAAATAAATAAGTAGAAACGTTGCCTGATGACCCAGCACAAGCATGTTGTGCTTCTGCCTGGGTTCGGGGGCAACTCAGGGAGCCGGGATTGGAGCGTCCAAGGCTGAGAGTGCTACCACCCACAGCATGAGCCAGCCTGGAGAGGTAGACATCAGTCTGTGCCAGTGCACTGAACCCCCCCATGTTGGCCTACAAGCCTGTTCTACATGTGCATGCTGGGTGCATCATGCGATGCTGTCGAGAAGCTGTAGCCAACCTCGAGGAGGTGGGTGGAAGAAACCTGGGTGCAAAGCCTATGTTGATGCTTGAATGACAGTTGGTAGTGTCCTCATTCCAAGCACCACAAGATTTTCACAGATGGGAGTGGTAGGGCTAGCGGAGGACCAGGCATAGCTGCCACCACAAGGGTATGCCCCTTCCTCCCCCAGACCTGAGGAATGGGAGCAGGCGGCAACAGAAGGGAATGAAATTAATCAAAACAGTTGTAGAATTGCCCATGCTAAATATTTGCCACCATAGTGGAAACACTCCCAGCATTGTTTATAGTTGCCATCCATTGCCTGTAGGATAAGGACTACGTTAACCAATCAGAATATGGCAATCTGTGCTCAGTGGTGGTTCAAACTGCTGTCACCATTGTTGGAGTAGGTGCACTGCAAGGACAGTGATGGTCCAGCCTCTATTGGTTGCCGGTGCATTGGCAGGGCAGCACCAGAGAACTTATATATTATTCCAATGGGGGTAACTCTGCCCCACATGGGGCATCAACAAGCAGACAGCATTTTGTTCTTTTTACCACAGCATGAACCCTGGTATAGACCAGTCACTGGGCAAGGAGCCGTGTAAACAGCGCAGCATCACATACCAGCACCTCCAGTCTTTAAGCAGTTATTCAGGAGGGAACCTTGGGAGCAGCATTGCTGTGCAAACTGGCATAGCCAATCGTTAAGCGAGCGGGTATCCAGGGGAGGGAGCCAGGGGAGTACTGTTTCAGGTAGCTGGTACTGGATGGGGGGGGGAGCTGAAGGAAGACAAAATAAATTATAAACCCCATGGAATGTTGGCTGCAGAATACTGCATTTTGATTGGCTCACTAGCAGTCCTTATCCTACAGGTAATGGACTGCTAGCATAAACGGAACACTAGGGCCCATTTCACATGCTCAGCAGTTCAACAGGTTTTTTTTTTTTGGTTTTTGCACACTTTTTTTATTATTCTCTTTCTCCCCATCAGTCATTGCTGCCACCATCTACTGTGATCCTTCCCAGTCCCATTCCTACCTTCTCTGGGGATTACCTCCATTTCCATGTGCCACGCTGCACACTCTGCACCATGGTGGTTCCATCAGGAGACTTTGTTCAATAGATCTCTGTGGTCCTCATCTGTGGGATACAGAGTGGCCAGTCAGGAGCATGGGAACTGAGAGTGCCAGCTTTATCCTGCTCATGCTGGTTTTTTCCTACTTATTGGTCCCATCCCCCTTGAACTCCCGAGGTGGTTGTCGTATTTCCGTAGTTCCACTGCCACCAGGTGGCGGTCCGGTGGCGGCATAGGCGGCAAGCCGGGAGGGCATCTCAGAACGCAGCATACATGTGCCTCCACATGTGCATGTGCATCCCCAAGAAGGGGCAGGGCAAAAAAACGGCGGGGAAAGCACTAAAAATGTCAATTAAAAAAAAAAAAGGGAAAAAGGAAAATTGTTATTGCAATTAGACTTGTAATCGCAATAACAACCTCGCAGTCAGTCATTATCTTGGATTAACAAGTGCCTGGATGGAGGTGACCCTTGGCTGCACTTCTGGCCACCTGTCCCCCAACCGGTCATTAATCCCTCGGAGTTATTATTGCACTTTTCTGTTCTCGTGTCATGCATGCAGCATCCTGTCTCCTGCTACCATACCGCACCTTCCGCTGGATTCGCTATTCTTCATAACAAACCAAAAATGGAACCACATCTTTGTGCCAGAATATTTTCTTTGTTACCAATCTGTTTGCCTCCTTGTGTTTTGAAATTTTTCTTTCCATGCTACTAATTCTGCCATCATTTCTGCTAACGACAACGCAAAGGAAAGTAAACGCAGTGCGAGTAACGTCGTGGAGAATATGGAACGTACCCCTATCTGAAATAACCCCAGGAGGAATTGCTCACACATTTAAAACTAATTAACATTAGAGTGGAATATTTTCACACAATGTTAAATTGTATTTATTCAGAGATGCCATTTAAGCTAACAGAACCAGTCTTTTGTGTTTTCCCGTCCCTCTCGCCTAAACAACAAGAGATGGCAATCTTATTCAGTAAGAGAAATCTCACAGGCATATTTATACCTTTTTATTAATTTATTTTTTGGATTTTGTTAACCGGGTAGGCCCACTAAAACTGAAAGTCCCTTTTTCACGGGTGACCTGGATTAAGTTAACGGGCAACAGGAACAGAAACATATACATATCAAATATTATAATACAAAATACATAGAGACAGTAACAAAGCGGGGAACTGTTTACAAAGGTAGGAAACATAGAAATGTAGAACGTGTTGGCAAGTAAGGGCCACTGGGCCCACCCAGTCTGACCATTTTTTTTTTTTTTTTACTTTCATTTTTTGAACAGGTGCCAGAGGCATACAAAATACATGTTAATAACTTTGTGATCAGTCAGAAATCACAGGACAAGGAGGAATAATTCTGAGATGGGAAACATACCTAGCACGAACCAGCGTTATCAGTAGCAGCTACAGTGACTCCTCCCCAGGTAGAGAGTCTTGACACCATTTTTGAAATTATCCACTGTCTGGAGGAAGGTTATTCCAAACTTTTGGGGCAAAGCAGGGAAAGGAACTGCTACTGGCCTTTGAGTTGGGAACATCCAGGAGGGATCTGGAGCTGGATGAGAAGCGAAGGGTTGTATGAAGTGGCATAGGCTTTAGGCTGTCCCGCAGACTGGGGAGGGGAAGGTTATCAAAAATTAATTTGTGAGGCATAGGGAGGGGGATTCCAACTTACATTCTGAGAAGGGCCAGAAAACTGAACAGTGATGCTCCCTTCTGAAGACATTAGCAGCACACTGCCCAGTCTTGCTGCATAATACTTTGAGCCTGTTGAGCTTGGTGTCCCTCTCAGAGCAGAGAACTGGCACTCCATATAGTAGTCTCGGTAGCAGGATGCTGTTGGCAATGGTTAGTTGTGCAGACTGGATAAGGTAAGCCCTAAGCAAAACATTAGCTCAATTCTTTGGTGGACAGATTTCGATAGTTGTTCAACATGGGACTTCATTCCTGGTGAAGGTGGACACTGAGGTATTTTGTTACATCTACCACCTCTATCTGAGGACCAGATATGGAAGATAGCTTTAGCAGATCACTTCTGTCCAATCCCAATCTCCTGGTTTCAAACAACATTGCCTTTGTCTTTTTTGAGCTCAATACCAGTCTATTCCTTCCGAACCAGTCCTCAAGCTCCTTGAAAATCCTCTGCCAGTCTAGCATTTAGAGAGGCAAGACCAGGATGGCTTCTATGCAGTACTGCATCATCTGCATATAGGAACAACCTAACCCCACCACAGTTTACAGGTAGGTCATTTATGAATAGTGAGAAAAGCTAAGGGCTGAGTATAAAGCCCTGGGATACTCCATCTGTAATGGGACTAAAGGGGGCTAAACAGCCTCGCCACTTTATTAGTTGCTTCCTGGATGAGAAGTAGTCTTTAAACCAAAGATAGGTGATTCCATCCAGCCCAGCATGTTGAGTTTAGCTAGAAGGAAGTCATAATTAACCAAATCAAACGCCTTTATCAAATTGACAAAGATAACCCGTTACAAAACCAGAGTCCCTTGCCCTGAAGACATCGGTGGCCAGTCAGACCATTGCAATGTCTGTGCCATGGTTAGATCTAAAAGCCACATTGAGCAGCAATCAGTATGTCATGTGTGTCAAAGAATTCCTTTAGTTAGTTACAGATCAGCCTTTCCTGAATTTTGGCCTGCGGCTAAGAAGAGAGATGGGTCTATAGTTTTCAGCAGTCCCTTTGTCTCTCCCCTTGTGAACCAGTACCACCAAGGCAACCTTACAAATAGCCAGTACCGTGCCCTGGATCAGAGATTTGTTAAACAGATCCCTTAAAGGGGTGGCTATGTACAGAGCAACCAACTTGAGTAATTTGGGTTCAGTGTCGTTTTATAAGCCTAATGAAATATTCTTGCCAAATAGATCATTTCTGATTGGCTACTGTGCCGGTCACTGTTTAATATTTAACTAAAATCAACCAGCACAGCTGACAGGACAGCATGCCAGTATTCAAACAGCACATTGAAAACTTGAAAAAAAAAAGATTACGTCAAAATAAAGCACAATTACAGTAACAGTCACAGAGCTGGCATTTATCTTAATAATGACAAACTGGGGTTAATAGCCCAAGCCAAAACAGCCTGGCTGGTCATTAATCTCTAGGAAATGACCAGCTCTTTGGTTGCTATTGGTTAAAGAACAACTCCACACTTTTGTGTGTACATTCTTAAAAAAATAGGTGATGTTTCCATTATTACAGTTTACTAGAAAATACTATTTTTTTTTTACAATTTTCAGATTGTGTCCCAGGTTTTATAACACATTTTGGTACTCTGCCCAAAAAGTCTATATATAAAGCATTGGCCCATCCCAACTGACCTCATCGTACCTTACTTTATGGCATCACAGTGCTCACCATGACAACGGACAATGATGTCACAGACCGCAATTGCGAGGTCATTCGGAAACAGGCAGATGCTTTTTGAACAACTCTGTGAAGTGTGCACTGCATTACCTTAAATATAGTGTAACCCCTAGATGGCGCTATCCCAGGGGCTACTACCCCTGCCTGATTTGCCACTAACAGGTTGAGGGGCCTGGATCCAATGGCGGGTGCCTCCACCCAGAGGTCAGGGTTTGCAATAGTTAAACTAACTTGGTCACAGCCCTCTGGGACACTGCAACCCCCCTTTCTTCCCACTAGTGGCCCACACAATATATCAGAATTACCTTCACAGTATACACTTACCCCAGGTCTGGTTCCGCACTGGGACCTCCTGTGAAATGAGATACAGTGCAACAATCACAGTACAGTACTTTAACATAGACAAATACCTCAGGCAGTATAACTTTGCTGAAACAAGCAGCTCTGATTTATTTAGGGGATATAACAAGGACAGGGGAAATCAGGTTAACTAGCTTATCACTCTAATAATCTACCTATGGCTCTGTGCACAGGCCTATCCCTATCAGTTACTATCCTGGGTACCCCAAGCCCTAGTGGCTAGTCAAACGTGGCAGCTGGTAGGGGCCCTTTCACACAGAGAAAGGAGAATTAAACAGTCAGCAGTACAGTAATTCCATTTGGATTTAATGTGGCAATTCAACAGGGAGCGACCTGAATTAGTACTCACGACCTCCAAATAAGATAGGGTCCTTCAATGTCAGCAGGGCTCACTTGAGGTACACAAACCTCTTCACACATCCATATAAAGAAAGCACTATACCAGGCAGGCTGCATCTGTTCCCGATCGCAATTACTGCACAATACCGGGAGAACACACAGCAGATTCAGTTCCTGACAGACCGAATGCAATTTTCAGCAATTTCTCCAGTCTTCTACAGGGTGAGCCTGGTTTCTACTCTTCAGGGATCCTTTGATTCTTTTCACAGGACGGATTCAGTCCTAACAAGCTGTTACACAAGCTGCAGACGGAACTCTGGGCCTTACACACGCTTTTTGACTAAAACTGCACACTGAAAAGCACAGGGCTCCTTCCTTCTTCACTGCCAAAGCTCAACTGAAACTCCAACCGACAAAACCGGCACTTCCTTTGAGTTCCTCCCAGTTCTTGACTGGATTGGCTGTCACTCACAATAGACTGCTGCTGTTGGTCCAAAAGGTGCTGAAGTCTAAACTACATCTCCCAGAGTCACTGCTCATACAATCCTCTTGTGGCTGGCTCAGATTATGAGTCCAAGTTCTGATTCGTCAAGGCACCATTTTAGAGCTAGCTTACCCCACACTGATTGGTCCAGTTCAGCAGTTCAAAACTAGAATGGGAACTAGCTGACACAGTTCTGACTGCAAAGAAAGCAGGTTAGACAAACTGTAATTTCATTATTACTCTAAATAATTTCTGCAAACAGTTACATCTTTCAGATAGGTTCCTTTGCACTCTAGTGACTGCAAAATGAAGTGAATTGGCAGCAGCTTGAGTGGTACTCAATCAAAAAACACACAGTCCCCATACAAACTAATTATGTCTGCAAGCAGACAGCTCTTAAAAGACAGTACCAGAGGTTCTAAAACACTCACTGATAAATGGCTTAAATGCCAAACACCATTCAGGCTTGGAGCATTCAAGCAAGCTCCTGGAAGTCTTTGGGAACCCCCATTTGCAGGGTTACACCCTTCCTGGCCTGGAAAGCTTGGCGTCGCGTCAAGCAAGTACCCATAAGTTTCAACTGCAACCACATACATTTGCATTAGGCTCACACATGTAATCATCAGTCAATATATCATTTTACCAAGAACACATTTCTGAAACATTGCAGTACGTCACTCTTTACACAGTATTACATACATTGTACCATAACTCAAGTTATTACCTCTTGTACATGAAACCTGAAGAGAGGGGCCTTCCTTATCAGTTACCTTGGGGCTGGACGGGCAAGGGCACCATACTTAGAGGGCAACACAAGTAACTTGAGTTAGCACTGACGCTCAGTTTGGGCAATGAGCTCGGGACACATACACTCCTTTATGGACAACATTGAGAGGCTAATCCACAGGCCTCCCAAGGGAATCATAACTGAGGTGCACCACAGGCTTTACAGCTCGACCAGTCTTTCTAGGGGAACTGTTACAGTCTCTGCACTCTGAGCCTCATTTTCAGCATTGTCCACACTTGTCAGGAGTCTCCATGGGGAGAGAAGCTAGAACTTGGGGCACTTTCAGCTCCAGGAGTTACAGTTTCTGAGTCCACAACATTTGGCTAGCATGGAAGCTTTCGGACACTGGCAGTGGACTGTCAGGGCACTCAAAATACTCTTCTTGTTGGGTGTATCACCAGTCTGCCCTAATCTATCATTTTCCTCCCTGAAAGCTCAAACAGTTCAACCATGCACAATGATTCCATTTCATCTGATCTGATGCTTTGCACTTCACTTTCTGGGAGCATTGGCTCCAAGGATGAAGCTGGGGCTTAGACAGTCCAGAAGGCCCAGCTTTGTCTCCAGTATTGACTAGGGATTGCCCGCAAACAATTGACTCAGTTCGTAAGAAGGATAGTATTCAAAGTCACTCTCACTTTCTTCCGATATGGACTGACAGTCATGCTCAACTGGGACTTGTGGAGGGAACACTTTAACTTTGCTTCTGTAGGCAGACTTTCTTGATCTTTTCTTAGCAGCAGCTCTAGTCACTGGTCCAGAGGGCATCTCCTAGGGGCTCAGACTCAATTAAGATTTGTCCAATGGGCAGTAAATCATTTCTATGCATTGTTTTACATCTTTTGAATTATTCTCAGGCCTTACTTTGTACACTGGCAGATCATCTAGTTTGCCCACTACAATGTGAGGAGATGGTGCCATCTGTCAGCAATCTTGTGCTTGCCATGCAATCCCAGATTTCTTAGCAATACCGATCTCCTCCTGGAGTTCCTATGCTTTCACCTTTTATCATACCTTTCTTTGTTGGCCAGATTTCTTTTTGGCAGCCATGGTTTGAGCCAGTTGGTACGCATGAGTTAGCTGGGCCTTTAACTTTTGCACATACTGTAAATAGTTGTCAGCTTGAACCCCATCAGGAGAGACCCAAAACACACATCTACTGGTAGTGAGCTTCTCTTCCAAACATCAGGCGGTAGGGAGAATCCAGTGGCATCACTTTTGGTGCAGTTATAAGCATGTACCAGGGTGCTAATTTGTTGGCTCCATCTAGGCTTGTCCTTTGGGTGCAGGGTGCCTAGCATATCTAGCAGAAATGCGGTTGAAAGCGTTCAGGCTGTGGGTCCCCTCTGGGGGAGGTGTGTGAGATAGTTCTGGACACTTTCCCACAGAAAAGCATCTCTTTGATCAGGCGAATCTCAAAGTCTCTCCCTTGATCAGAAGGATTCTTTGTGGAGCCCCATAGTGAACAAAAAGTTTTCTACAAGTACTTTGGCCACAGTGGATGCTTTCTGGTCTTTGGTGGGAAAGCTTGGGCATATCTCGTGAAATGGTCAGTGACCACCAGCATTACTGATATTTCTTTGATCTGACTCCAAACTTAGAAAATCAATACAGACCAGCTCCATGGGTGCACTGGTGGTGATGTTAACAAGGGGCAGCCCTCTGGGGCAAAGCTTTCCTCTGTAAGCAGCGACTACAAGTTCGAATGTGTTGCTCCACATCAGCCCCCATCTTAGGCCAATAGAATCTGGATCTCACCAAGTCAAGTGTTCTGTCTATACCAAGGTGCCCCATGTGGTTGTGCAAGGACCTCAGTACTGAGTCTCGAAGGCAGTGGGCAGCACTAGTTGTTGTTTGTCTACTTGTCCCCTCTGTCTACTGTTTCTCTGTATAACAGTTTATTGATCAGTTTCAACTTAGGACCTTCTTTGTATAACAGTGCAGTTCTCAAATCAGTGGGCGTAATTTGGACACATCTTTTCCTGCAAGAGGGCTTCTAAAGCTGCTTTGATCATGGGATCGCAGGATTGAGCCCGGAGAACTGTCATTGTCCAGCTGAGGCAGTGCACCAATGTCTATTGCAGAAAAGTGGCAATAAGCAGCAGGTATGCAATTCTCAGAGGCTCCCAAGCAATCCACCATGCAGTCCACTGCGTCCGTGGACATTGTTTCCTCCCTGTCAAACTTCCGGCAGAGTGCCGAATGTCAGGTTCTGCCAATCGGACCCAATCATTCTGGGAACAGGCCTCGGGAGAGAGCATCAGCATCTATGTGGTTCAGACCTGCTCGGTATTGAGAGCATAGTCATATGTAGATAATGCAGAAAGCCACCTATGGCCAGTGGCATCCAACTTAGCTGAGGTCTGCACATAGGTCAAAGGATTATTGTCAGTTTTACTAGTATTTTAGCCCCATACAAGTACTCATGGAATTGGTCAACAATAGCCCACTTCAAAGCTAGGAACTCTAACTTATGTACAGGATAGTTCTTTTCGGATGGGGTCAGGCTTCTACTGGCAAAGGCCACTGGTCTCAGGCCATTCTCGTGCTCTTGGTACAACACAGCCCCCAACCCTTGCAAGCTAGCATCAGTGTGCAGGACGTAAGGTTTTCTTGGATCGGCATAGGCCAGCACTGGAGCATGGGTAAGTTGATATATGATCTCATGAAAAGCAGTCTCACAATCAGGGTCAGCGGGCCCCAAATACTTCACTCGGATGAAAATACACTCTTTCAGTCTTGAGGGACGCTGACTTTTGGTATTTTTTGTGGGTTGGGGGATACCCTTGAGTAAGGTTAAGTAAAGGGCGGATCACTCTTGAATAGTCCTTGATGAAGCGCCGATAATAACCACAGAATCCCAGGAATCTTTGCAGTTCTTATAGATTTTTGGGCTGTGGCCAGGTGGTCAAGGCCTCAACTTTACTTGGGTCGGTCTCTATTCCCTCGGTGGATACTATGTGTCCCATATACTTTACTGATGTTTGAAAGAATTGACACTTATCAATGGACAGTTTAAGGCCAAAGTCCTCCAGTGGTCCAATACCTTAAATAATCTGCTCTCATGTTCCTCCAGTGAGCTGCCAAACACAATAACATCATCTAGGTATACCAGGCACTCTAGTAAGTTCATGTCCCCCACTGCACGCTCCATCAATCGTTGAAAAGTGGCTGGGGCACCTGAAATCCCTTGAGGCATCCTCATGAATTCATAGAAGCCAAGCAGACTGATAAAGGCTGTCTTTTCACGGTCCTCTGGGGCCATCGGGATCTGATAGTACCCACTGCGGAGATCCAGCACAGAGAACCACTTGCTCCCGTTTAGGCAGTCCAAGCATCCTGAATGCGGGCATTGTGTACTGATCAGGGATAGTCCGCCCGGTTTAAGGTGCGATAATCCACACACATCCTTACTGTTCCATTCTTTTCCTCACTACCACAATGGGGAAGCATAAGGGCTTCTGGATTCTTGTATTACACAGCAGCTAACATCTCTTGCAGATGCCGTCTCACATCATCTATGTCAGCAGGTGCCAGGCGTCGAGACCTCTCACGAAATGGTCTTTCGTCATGCAGACGGATATTGTGCTCAGCTCCTTGCCGCATCCT
The DNA here is from genome assembly GCA_016271365.2 of Neoceratodus forsteri. Lineage (NCBI taxonomy): Eukaryota > Metazoa > Chordata > Ceratodontiformes > Ceratodontidae > Neoceratodus > Neoceratodus forsteri. The sequence goes on from JADMNL010000035.1 coordinate 61,610,130, forward strand.
ACATCCCATTCCTTTAAGAAAACACCTGGTCTCTCTGGGCAAGCTTCTCACTGATCTTCACTTTCCATTCAGCTGGCAGCGGGAGTCGCGAAATCAAACAAGTCAGGCGTTACTCTGTCATTCTTCCTTGAACTCTTGCTGCTGGGTAGCACTGCAGTGTCTGCACAATGCACATTAGCCAGGATGCAACCTCTGTTTACTCGAATGTCTCTTTCAGACACATTATGAACTTGGACCATTACCCTTCTGGCATAAGCATGGGCTCTAGCGGGCAAAATACTAAGCTTGACCAGCAGTCCCTCTGGCAATTTTCCATCGCCTGGTGCATCCAACATTAATATTTTATTCTTAACATCCTTTCTGATACGGACCTCTCCTGTAAGGTACACTGGGCATTTGGCGCCAGGATCAGAGACTCAGGATCCTTCTTCCATACAATTCCGACCGGTTCCTCTGGTTCTGTTTTTCAGCATCTCTGTGCCTCATAGGCCTTCTTAATTAAAGCCGGAACTCTTAAAGCTCTACTAGTCTTTGACCCTGTTTTCATAACACAACTGTGCCAGCCTTCCGAACATATGAGCATTTGTTCCAATCAACAAGGGACACCATCATACAGTCCAGTGGGGGACACACTAAGGCTAGGATCTCTACTTGTTCGGCCACTCCAGCCGGAGGTGGGAAAGACAGCCAAATTCGGATATACCGGAATAGGGTAGGCCTTCTCACTAACCCCCATACATGCAGTCCTTCTAATGGTTGTAGTACGTCTGACAAATGCTTCTGATACCAATCTTGGAACATAATTGTCACTTGGGAGCCACTGTCTAATATAGCTCTTGTAGATACTCCGTTCACCTTTACAGTGGTCTCCATGGAGGGACCCACTATTCTGGACCAGTCTGGAGGCGGTAGTGGGGCCTGGGCAACTGACCTTGCCACAAAGGACATGAATTAGCATTTTGGTGCCCTCACTGGGATCATGTCGCACCTCTTAACCACTGATTTCTTCTCCGAAGCTCTCCTTGTAGCCTATATGCAACTTTGTCAGTGTCTTTTGGGACTGGCATTCCCTTCATGTGCCCATCTTTCCCACAATTATAGCAAAACATACTTTCTGGAGTTTGAGCTGGCCGGGCGCCACACTGGGAGCCAGGCGGGGTATTACTAACTGGAAACCTTGGTGCCATCTCTGTCTGCGGCGTGATAAGCATTTGGAGACATCTCGTCAGTTTCTCCAGTTCCATGGTCAAGGAATCGAGTTCGGAGCTGTTATCAGCAGGAGATACATGGGTGGGTACCCCACCCCACCAGCATGCAGTCGGATATAGGTCAGGGCCCGTACTTGCAGGCGTGGCCTTCATAAAGGACTGTTTTTGAATTCGGATCTCTCTCAACAGTTGCCCCATTGTGACATATCTTTTCCTTGTCAGAGCACTCATTGACTGCCAACCTCTGCCCTGAACTTCACTTGATGGGTCACCCTCAGTCACTCGGTCGTAGCCGCAGCTATTGGTGCAGGTCCCTCCGAGGTCGTCTTTTCTCAACTCCTCAATTCTCTCATTAACTCATCATAGGAGGGTGGGGATTCAGTCGATCTGCCAGGCGTAACTGAAGCAACAGCAGTTCTGAGAAGGGGCAGACTTAAGGATCCTGTCCAGCCTGGTTCGGTCCAGTTCAATCGCTGGCAAACTACCTTTTCTGAGGCATTCTTGCAACAATTTTTCCAGCCGAGATACATACACAGACAACAACTCCCTTGGTACTGTTGTGCATCTCTTACTCTCCACCATAGGTCCTCATCAGAATCTGGGCTCCCATACACATTCTCCAAGGCCTCAAGATAGGCCTGTGCAGTCGCTTCAGGGTTACTGGCCGTTTGCACGGATGGTAGCCAGGGCAGGACCTCGAGGCTCTCACTAACCCTCTTCGCTTTTCACCTTCCGAGCATTGCCATTCTAGCACTTGGGGGCAACATAGTCTATCCAGGTCTCCCAGTCATCCTCCCCTTGGGGGGTGGGGAGGGTGCCAGAGAAGATCCTCAACCTTCGGTAAGAGTCGTGACTAATGGCAGGTGCAGAAATAGGAGTCTGCATTGGTTCAGCCACCATTACGGGCACTGGAGCAGGAGGGGTGTTGGGGGAAGAACACCCCCAGGTGGCAAGAATAGTTTCTTCAAGTCCTCCACAGTTTTCCCCTCTCCCAGCAACCATTCAGCAAATTTCTCCTCAAAAGTTTCAGATAGTGGTGGGGGCTGATTCCCCCCCGGGTCTTTACTGTCCTTAGTTATCACTCTCCAAGCAGTGAGGGCTCCCTCTGGGGTAATGGTCTGTGGCACTTTGGAGCTATCTATGGGATCCTTAAACTCTACTAGGGCCAGGAAAGTGTGGGTGAGCAGATTAGCATGCCGACCCACCACCACAGGGTTTTGTAAACCTTCCACCTTGGAAAGTACTCCCTGCACAGTGTCCGTATTGATACCCAGGGGGATGTCCAGGATAAGCATAGCATTTTGGGGGTCGATCTCCTCCCCAGTACACCACTCCACCAGCCGGTGCACAGCCACTTCTGTCGGGGTACCCATTTTTTTCTTAACAGTGGTTCGTAAATATGGCCACTAGGGACACACAATCCCAGCGGTGAGCCTCCAAGATGTAACCCTAGATGGCGCCTATCCCAGGGGCTACTACCCCTGCCTGATTTGCTACTAACAGGTTGAGGGGCCTGATCCAATGGCGTGGTGCCTCCACCCAGAGGTCAGGGTTTGCAATAGTTAAACTAACTTGGTCACAGCCCTCTGGGACACTGCAACCCCTTTCTTCCCACTAGTGGCCCACACAATATATCAGAATTACCTTCACAGTATACACTTACCCCAGGTCTGGTTCGGCACTGGGACCTCCTGTGAAATGAGATACAGTGCAACAATCACAGTACAGTACTTTAACATAGACAAATACCTCAGGCAGTATAACTTTGCTGAAACAAGCAGCTCTGATTTATTTAGGGGATATAACAAGGCGGGAAATCAGGTTAACTAGCTTATCACTCTAATAATCTACCTATGGCTCTGTGCACAGGCCTATCCCTATCAGTTACTGTCCCTGGGTACCCAAGCCTAGTGGCTAGTCCAAACCGTGGCAGCTGGTAGGGGCCCTTTCACACAGAGAAAAGGAGAATTAAACAGTCAGCAGTACAGTAATTCCATTTGGATTTAATGTGGCAATTCAACAGGAGCGACCCTGAATTAGTATCACGACCTCCAAATAAGATAGGGTCCTTCAATGTCAGCAGGGCTCACTTGAGGTACACAAACCTCTTCACACATCCATATAAAGAAAGCACTATACCAGGCAGGCTGCATCTGTATCCCGATCGCAATTACTGCACAATACCCGGAGAACACACAGCAGATTCAGTTCCTGACAGACCAATGCAATTTTCAGCAATTTCTCCAGTCTTCTACAGGTGAGCCTGGTTTCTACTCTTTCAGGGATCCTTTGATTCTTTTCACAGGACGGATTCAGTCCTAACAAGCTGTTACACAAGCTGCAGACCGAACTCTGGGCCTTACACACGTTTTTGACTAAAACTGCACACTGAAAAGCACAGGGCTCCTTCCTTCTTCACTGCCAAAGCTCAACTGAAACTCCAACCGACAAAACCGGGCACTTCCTTTGAGTTCCTCCCAGTTCTTGACTGGATTGGCTGTCACTCACAATAGACTGCTGCTGTTGGTCCCAAAAGGTGCTGAAGTCTAAACTACATCTCCCAGAGTCACTGCTCATACAATCCTCTTGTGGCTGGCTCAGATTATGAGTCCAAGTTCTGATTCGTCCAAGGCACCATTTTAGAGCTAACAGCCCCACACTGATTGGTCCAGTTCAGCAGTTCAAAACTAGAATGGGGAACTAGCTGACACAGTTCTGACTGCAAAAAAGCAGGTTAGACAAACTGTAATTTCATTATTACTCTAAATAATTTCTGGCAAACAGTTACATCTTTCAGATAGGTTCCTTTGCACTCCTAGTGACTGCAAAATGAAGTGAATTGGCAGCAGCTTGGTGGTACTCAATCAAAGAAACACACAGTCCCCCATACAAACTAATTATGTCTGCAAGCAGACAGCTCTTAAAGAGACAGTACCAGAGGTTCTAAAAACACTCACTGATAAATGGCTTAAATGCCAAACACCATTCAGGCTTGGAGCATTCAAGCAAGCTCCTGGAAGTCTTTTGGGAACCCCCATTTGCAGGGGGGTTACAATAGAAAGCACTAGAGTTAAACATAAATAGTTTGAAATCTAATTGTTATAAGCGTTTTAATTTAGTACAGAGATGCTCTTCAACTATTGTTTTCTAGACTGTGGTGGTTCATTTTATTCGACATTTATGCTGTTGTTGTGTGGACTGCCATACTGGAGAAAGTGAAACTGGATCTTGTTTCCCGACAGCACATCCAATGTTTGTTCGTCAGTCTTTATTGGCAGTCTGCCAGATGGAGAGTTCATGCAGACAAGAAGCAAAGTAAATGTTGCAACATAACTTTCCAGAGTGCTAGCTTACTGCCAGCACTTATTACAATTACAACAGGAACTCGGGCCAAGAATCTCAGTAAAGTAGGCAGCTGCTGTGTCACGTCTTTCCATTCTGGTAGGCAGACTTCCCCAGAGCCCCAGCTGGGAATCAAAACTGGGAACCCAGAGCCCCCACAGCAGCGGCTGCCACCTCTCCACTAATGGGAGAATCCCCTGTAGCAGTCCGATTGCTCTGTGCTTTCAACATTTCGCAACAATCAGTCTCTCACTATTGGAGGATGTGTTTGGAATTCCTCAGCACTGTAAGACTCTATCGCAACATCTCACATCGCATCTAGATGGCGCCGCTGTTGGCATTCTTAAACATTACAAGACTCTTTCATTTCAGTGCCTCACATCAGATCTAGATGATGCTGCATGCTATTGGTATTACTAAACAATGTAAGACTCATTCAGCATGGCACCTCACATCACATCTAGATTTTATTTATTTTTTATTTATTTATGTCTTTGATAACCGGGTGGGTGCACTGATCCAAAGGACCGTTTTCAGGCACGACCTGAGCCACAACATGGCACATTAAGCAATACAGGTGTGGAGAACAACAGTAAACACAGGCCTCAACATGAGGTGCAGGAAATTACAGAACAAGGGGTCACTACATAAAGTACAATTACATAAGAATACAAGGTGTCAAAGAAGGCCAGCATACAGGTCAAAAATACGGTCACAGGCCAGGCAACAGGCTGAAATATAAGTCACAAAACACAAAGACCAAACATAAGTCTCAGATATGATACATAAAGTGCGAAATGCATTCAGGTACACTAACAGTGCACAGGTCAACGAGCAGATTGGAACTCTGAGATCGAGTACAACACTTCCCGGTTAGCAAATGGTGATGAGACTTAGAAAAGGGAGACAACAGCAGAAGCCCCGGAAAGTGGGGGAAGAGGACAGGAGCAGTAGTGGTGAGTGTAGCAAGGATGAGACACTGATAATAGGTGGGGGGAGAGGAGGGGATGCCAGAGATTACCCAGGAGACCAGTGGCATTTGGCTTCAGACAGTAGTCACTCTTGAAGTTGTTTTGAAGGAGAGATAGGAGGTGGAAGAAGGAGAGATGTAGGGAGTCTGTTCCATAGGGAGGGGGCAGAGACAGAAAAGGTTTTAGTACGCATGGTAGAGGAGATTCGTGGAACTGCTGGGGGGGGGTGGATGATTCGTAGAGGCTCCTAGCTCCCACTGTGCCCATGAAGAGGGATGAGTATGGGGACAGGTGTCCACCTCTCAGAGTATTGTCAACTAAGCAACCAAGGGCATAGTCGAACCGTCCTGTCAGTGGGAGCCAGCCAAGTGTCCGGTACAATACACAATGATGGGTAGAAAAGGGGACATGGAGGACAAAGCGACAGGTACTGTTGTAGACTGAGTTCAGTCTACAGCACAGAGCTGAGGATACGAGGGAATAGACAGGACAGCAGTATTCAAGGAGCAGTAGAAGGTTTCCTTGTGCAATTGCTAGGTGCGCCTAATAAGAAAGGAATTGATTTAGGCGGTAGGCGGCACCTAGCCTCCGATTAACCAGGTCCTCTACTAACCCGCTGGGGCTTGGACCTCAAACTGACCGATGTGCCTTTCACCAGACTGATTTTCTCTCCAGACTTAACCCAAACTGAAGTGCTCCCAGCCCCGCCGGCTCCCTGAGCAGTGCGAAAATTCTTGAGCCGAACAGGTCCTCTACTAGCCCACTGGGGCTCGGACCTCAAACTGAATGGAGTGCCTTTCACCAGACAGATTTTCTCTCTGAACTTTACCCAGACTGAAGTGCTCCCAGCCCCACTGGCTCCCTGACCAGTGTGACAATTCTTGAGCCTAACAGGTCCTCTGCTAGCCCGCTGGGGCTCAGACCTCAAACTGACTGGTATGCCTTTCACCAGACAAATTTTCTCTCTGGACTTGACCCAAACTGAAGTGCTCCCAGCCCTGCTGGCTCCCTGAGCAGTGCGGCGATTCTTGAGCCAAACAGGTACATTCAGCATTGTCGGGCGCCATTTACTTTTTCAAATCTTGGCGCCTTCCCTGGTTTGGTGTACTCGTGGGCACTCCATGATTGGCGCCTCGGCTCATATCCCTGAACAGTACCTGCCGCAGTGCTCTTAGGTTTTCTGCCCTGGGACTCTTGGAAACTGCTCTTTTGGAAATCTCAGCTGTACTCACGGTGTTTTGGCTAAGCGGCATGAATATATTATGCCTGTTTAAAAGAAAATTGTAATTACAGCCATTTTCGGCTATTCTGCAGAAATATTCCTGAACCGGTGTAAAAATTAAACTTTACTTCAGTTTATAGCCTTTTCAGCTAGCTGCAGAAATCTAAGTTATTCCTGCTGGCGCTGTGCACGGCTCCCATCGCCCCCACCACTCCCACCCTGAGTGGGCCATTTCTTTATAGTTGTTCTGAGCCTAAGTGCCTGGTTTTCCATTGGCTGCTTATACTGACCTACCACCAGGGGTGTTTTCATTTTCTTGCTTGTGCATTAGCCTATGACTTCCTCACCCTGTGTATACAACATAATAGGATCTCTGTGTTATGGCTTAACTAATCTAGCTGTCAACCTGGAGAAACGAACACTTCTGTGAATCTCCTTCTTGCCTTGAGGTCCTGCTTTATCGCATAAGCTCAACTTCATAACTGTCCTAATTTGTTTTCCCGGAACCTCTCTCTGTTCTGATAAGGGTCCATCTGCTTTCACTCTGTACTAAGTTACTGTGCTAACCTGTTTGTGCTGTCGTTGTTTCATTCTGGACCATTTCTTTCCTGTTTGCTGCTGATATCTGATACCCCTGCTTTACCCTGTCTTGTCTTTGGACTCCGGAATCTATCCTCTCCCTATTTATCCTGTCCTTATCCCAAACAAGTACCAGAACTGGTTGCAAGTTTCTAGGGTTCTCTGAAGTCTGTTTTGTCCCACTCTTGCAGTGTCTCTGGGTTGACACTGCTAATCGTGGATTGCATAAACTGGCCTACATTCTTTCCTATTAGCCTAATTTCTGTATCTATATCTTCTAATATGGCAGTCCTCTACTATGGAGGGTTGTTACTCTCACTCTTAATGCTACTTGGCTTACATGCATTGACCCTGTATACCCCTTGTAACTATGGAACCTACGACACTCCATCTGACTACTTTAACTTTCATTTCTCTAACACTATAGCTGATCATTGCCCTCTGTCGGGTGACACATCCTTCTCCTCCGCAATGGTTATACCTATCATGCTGTCTCTGCTGTTAGTAGGAGATTTGCCTGACGGAAATCCTGTTTCACCCTTTGTGGTACTAGATCATGGTTCCTAGTCCTCATTCTCATCCTTCTCTCTGGGGATATAGAACTTAATCCTGGCTCACCTGGTCATTTCTCCCCTACTGGCATCTCTAAGGTCACTAGTAAGGGGATATTTATTGCTCACATGAACACTGGAAGTCTTACCTGTCATTTTGCTGACCTTGAGGCTTGGGTTCAAGTGTACTAACCTGACATCCTATGTCTCACAGAAACCTGGCTCAAACCAAGTATTCTGGACTTCTGTGCTCCCTTGATGGGTACGCCTTGTTTTGTAAGGCTAGAATCTCATCTAAGCATGGCGGCAGAGTTGCTATATTTTTTAAAAGCCACCTAAATGTTATGAATGTTACCACTACTGATCTCTCATCAGGTTGTGAATCTGCTCATGTCATCCTTCTACTTGGAACAAAAAAACTACACATTAACTGTGTTTACAGTCCCCCTAATGGAGGCATTGATGGTCTGCAAAGCTTCCTTAATCATACCAGTCAAATTGTTAATAATAATGAAGTGATAATCATGGGTGATCTAAACCTGAACTGGCTGGGAACAGCCCATGGCTCACTACAATCTCTTCTGCTAGCTAAAATTTGCACCAGCTGCTAACTGAGCCTACCCATACTGCTCCATCACAGAAATTGTCTACCCTCATTGACAGGGTACTGGTTAATCGCTTGGAGCATGTATATGTATCAGGCATATTAGCTGATATGTTATCTGACCATTCTCCTACTTTCTGCCATCTGGTCTGCTGGTTCACCTCTCTCCCCTCTGCTACGTTTTGTCACCTTCACTAACTTTGCCAAGTTGGACATTGACAAATTTATGTCTGATGTTTCAGTAATTGACTGGACTGCTATCCATACCTCTATGAATGTTGATGAAGCCCTTCAAATCTTTCTGACAAAATTTCTTGCTGTTCAGCGGAAGCATGCACCACAGGTCACCAGGAGTGTTAGAGGCAAACCGACCAGGTGGCTCCACAAAGACCTGCTTGCTAACCTGCGTCTCAGGGATAAATGCTGGAAGTGCTACAAGCTCACTGGACTTCTCTCGGATTTCAATAACTACAGAGCTCTTAGGAACTCCTGTAGAAAGATGATCAGGGCTGCCAAGAGCAATTACTGCAAGAACCTGCTCTTAAGCTCTGCTGGTGACCCAAAAATATTCTGGACACACATGAAGTCTTTTTTGGGTACTTCACAAATGGATATGCAAGGAGGCATGATATTGAATGGCGTACATTGTAACAACCCAGACACAACAGCAAACTCTTTTAATCATGTTCTTAGATTTATCACAGTACACCTCGCTCTTCCAAAAATTGGCTACATGCTCTCCAACACTCACCACTGGCCAGCAAAACACCGATACTGATCTACCTAATGAGCTGCCAACACTCCGCCTTTTTATTTCAAGGCAATTAGCATGGGCTGTGACTCTCTTGAACCTAGATTACTTAAGCTTGAGGCTCACCTTATAGCCTTGCCCCTGGCTAGAATTTTGACACTGTCTCTCTGTGGTAGCAAGGTTCCAGATATATGGAAGATTACTTGTATTACTCCAGTTTTCAAGACGGGAGACCCGAAGGATATCACTAATTACAGGCCCATTGCTATTCTCTCGGTCTTCAGTAAAATTCTGGAGAAACTTGTTGCCTCGCAACCAGTTGCCCACATAACCAAATATTTTTTTTTGAAATTCAACATCTTTTATTGTTTTTTCATACAACCAACCAACAGACATATCATCGAATTGTCCAACACAATCTGTATACGGATAACTAATAAAAATTATAAACCGCCCTTAACCCCTTCTCCCCCACCAACACGCCCCCCACCTCAACCCTCCTCCCCAGAGTGTGCCAACTGAAAATAAAACTTATTGAAATGGCAACAAAATACATAAATCATACTGTTCTTTACATATACTGGGTAGAGACATGTGGAACCTGGAAATCGGTGTACGTATAGAGCATATAATTTGTCCCACTTTTTATTAAATGATCCATGTTATTATGGGTACTAGCCAACAATCTTTCAGTTTGGAAGTACGATGAAATATCATTCAGCCATTCACTATATGGAATAATTAATTGGTCCGTCCAGTGCTTTAGCACTAGTTTCTTCACTGCCATTGAAATTAGCGCCATATGGAATTTACGTTCCTACATTGTGATTTTGAGAGAACTCTCCTAAAATACATATCTCTATAGTAAAAAATCTGCCAGACCTAGTAAAGGATCTAATTTAGCCTGGACTGTTTGCCATAGAGGGGCAACTCTATCACATTGCCAGAATACGTGCACTAAGTTCCCTTCGTCTTTACTGCATCTAGTACACTTAGGGGTTGGAAGCCTGCCCAATTTGGTCAGACGGACTGGTGTATAATACATATTATTAATAATATGATACTGAGTTAACTGGAATCTATCTTGGGTATGAAATTTATCCAGATCTGATCCCATATAAAGGTAGTATCCAGTATGAGGGAGGCCCAGACTGTGGAGCCTGGAAGGGCCTCTGGGAATTTGAGATCCAGAAGGTAGGAATACATCAGTGAGACCCCATGAGGTTTATTAGCATAAACTAGCAACTGTTCTAGAAAGAGCTTAAACCGAGGTTCTGTGGGTATTGCACCAACAAGGGAGCAAATAACATGTCTCAGCTGGAAAATTCTGAATATATGTTTCTGAGGAATCGTGAGTCTGGTCAAAATTTCTGGAGACGAGAGAAGGGTATCTTGTGAAAATAGATTGCGTATTACAATGCCTTGAAGTTGTGAAAGCCAGTCTGAGGAAATCTGAGCTCCACCTATCTTAATATTGGGATTATGGAGAAGGGTTTGGTCGAGGTCTGTTTTAGGAGACATCTTGAAGTAAGACCAACACTGAACCAGAACCTTGCAAGTGATTCTGATAACCGAATTTTGTAGTGGGAATGGTAATGCTGCTTTGGTAATATGGAAGATAGTAGATGAGTTGAGGTTATATGTGTCTAACAGGTGCCTTTCAAGGAGAAGCCAGGGAGGCAGATATTCATCATTCCTGGTGGACAGCCATCTACCCGCTTTGACCAGATGACTTGCCCAGTAATACAAAAGACAGTTAGGAAGACAAAGACCCCCTCTTTCCTTGGGAAGACTGAGTTTGATGAAGGAGCGGCTAGGAAGTTTGTTGTGCCAGATAAATTTGGAAATAATTGAGTTAATACGGTGAAAAATGAAAATTGGTAGCCATATATTCAGAAGATTTAAGGGATAGAAGAGACGGGGCAGAACATTCATTTTAATAGTACTAATTCGGCCCTATAAGTAGAGAGGAAGATTGGCACATCGTTAGAGGTCCTGCTGGATATTAACTATTAAATCTTCAAGATTCAGTATTTTGAGCGAATCTTGGTTTCTAGTAAGGTAAATATCTAAGTACTTAATTGACTGTGAGGACCATTTCATCCCAAACTGAGTAAAGTCTGTGCTATGGGTAAAATTATTTAGAGGGGAAAATTTCAGTTTTAGATGAACTCAACTTGTAGTTGGAAAGGAGACCGTATTGTGCAATGATATCTAAAACATGTACCAGCGAAGTGGCCGGGTGTTCCAAATGGAGAAGTATGTCATCAGCAAAAACTGAGAGTGTCAAAGTTTGCTGTAGTATCGAGATACCTCGTATTAGAGGGGAACGTTTAATATGAAGAAGAAGAGGTTCCAAGTACAAGTTAAAAAGAAAAGGAGATAGTGGACAGCCTTGTCTGTTACCTGTAAACAAAGGAAAGCGTAAAGAAAATACTCTGTTGCAGTAAATCTTAGCGGAAGGGGGACATATAAACCGACTGTATTCTTCTAATAAAAGAGGTAGGGAATCCCATTTTACTGAGTGTTAACCATAAAAACTCCCAGCTCACTCTATCGAAGGCCTTTTCGGCATCCAATGAAATTAAGGCCATAGGAGTCTGTGATGATTGGGCTATACGGAGAATGTGGGCAAGAGTTCTAAGATGGTCTGCTGATGAATGGCCCTGTACAAAGCCCACTTGTTCAGGACTCAGTAACTGAGAGCAGATCCTTTTAATCCGCAGGGATAAAATTTTTGTCAAGATTTTAATGTCACAATTTAAGAGAGAAATTGGACGATAACTCGCGGGATCTGTAGGCGGTTTGTCTGGTTTGAGAAGTAGTATTATTGTAGCTTCTAATAATGTGGGGTCCAGAGAGTTGCTCTGAAACATATATTCATATAATTTGAGTAGAAGAGGAGAAAGTTCCTTACAAAATGCCTTATAGAAATTGGATGGGAAACCATCCGGTCCCGGGGATTTGTCTGACGCGAGTCCCCTGATTGCCTCCTCCACCTCTTGCAACGTAATAGGGGAAGACAAAAAGGTCTGGTGGTGGTCCGGAAGACTTGGAAGGTCGAGCTCCTCCAAATATTGAACTATGTTGGCAGGCGATATTGCAGAAGGTGGATTACCATATAATTTACTGTAAAAGGTTTCAAATACCTGAGCTATGTCTTGGGGAGATGTTTTAATGGTGCCACACTGGGATTGTATGGCAGGAATTAGCCTCGAGCTTTCTATTTTATGCAGACGCAGAGCTAATAACCTACCCACCTTTTCGCCTTGATCAATATATTTAGTTTTAGATTTTAATATGGCATGTTCTGCTTTCTCCCTTAACAAGTCAGCATATTCATTTCTTAAGGATGAAAGGGTTTCCAGGGAATTTGGTGAAGAAGAGAAAGATAGGGAGTTTTCAATTTCCCTAATCTGTGTTAACAGGGAAATCACTCTAGCTTCTCTTTGCTTTTTCCTTCTGGATGCTATCTTGATAAATTCTCCCCGAAGATAACACTTTAGAGTACACCAGAATATGTCCTCCTTTGATGTGGAGCCGGTATTAGAGGTTATAAAGTTGGGGATTAATTTTTTAATATGGGAGATCGTTGTTTGTCTTTAAGAAGTTGAGTATTCAGCCTGCATGTCAAATCCCACTGAAGGTCTGGAGTAGGAGAGATCGAGACCCATGCCACTGAGTGGTCTGAGAGGACTATTGGTTCGATATCTGCCTGCTGTAAGCCGGACAACAAGGAAAGACTAATGAGGACATAGTCTAAGCAATACCAAGATTGATGCACAGAGGAATAGAAAGGAAAGCTATGCTGGGAAGGGTGGAGCAGACGCCAAGGGTCACATAATTCAAGATGGTCCCTAAAGTCCGCTAGCGCCTTTTGGGAAGCAGATAGAGGTTTTAGTGGCATATAAGTTCTGTCTAGATCCTGGGACGGGGGGATATTCCAGTTGCCTCCAAGTAGCAATGGAGTGGGCAACCAGTCTGCTAGTTTATGGAATAAAGTCAGTAGGAAATTGGGGTCACCGCCAACTGGACCGTATACCGAACCCAATATTACTTTAGTATTATTGAGGAGACCTTTCACTAATATAAACCTACCCTCTGGATCTATGATGCTCATTTCTACTTGGAATGAGGTATGCCCTCTGATGAGGATGGCTACTCCCCGACTTGACGAGGATCCACCAGCAGCAAAAACTTGGGAAAAGCCTTGTCGGTGAAGCCAAATGGCTTCATAATTTAACAAATGGTTTTCTTGGAGCAAAACAATATCTAAATTTAGTAAATCTCAGTTTTGAAGTACTTGGAACCTCTTTATTATGTCTCTAACTCCTCGGACATTCCACGTAGCAATTTTAAGAAGATTGTTAGCCATTTTCCAGCATTACAAAATAGATATATAAAGCAATGACAGAAGCATAACTCTTGAAAGGCACACTCTACTCATTCCCATTACTCCTCCCCGCTTCACAATAACCAGATCTATAATAGACTTATATTTACCCCAGATGAAATATACCACACGATCATTGAACACAGTTCGAAATAACCCTAAGAGGATATCATGAACAACACTAAGTATGAACCACAGGGTAAATATTCATACATAAAACCCTTCCCCACATTATCCCCAACAAACCCCAAATAACTATATACAGACAGTTCCCATATGTAAACAAAGAAGTCTAGTTCCCTTGCAAAAGTCTTAGGAGACCGAACCGTTCCATGGAAGTACTGTATGAGCAAACCCTTTGACTTTCATCTCGGTTAGGAGACCCGAGCTTTAAATACAAACCGTATCCAGTCAGGTGCCCCTTATCAGTGTCAGTGGCTCAGTTGGTAGCACACTCGCCTCTGAGGCCAGGAGATCAGAGGGCTATGGGTTCAGTTCCCACATCTGGCACTTGGGTTAATATCTCAGTACTGATGCTGTAGTGCAGCATGAGAGGGGTGCTGCATTTCTGAGGTGCCGTCTTTTGGATGAGACGTTAAACTGAGGTCCCATCTGCCTGGATTGGTGGTAGTTCAGGTGGATGTTAAAGATCCCATGGCACTTATCGAAAAGAGTAGGGGAATTTCCCCGGTGTCCTGGCCAAATTTCCCTCATTCAGTAAAAATACCTACCACCAACAGCTAAATCTGGTTCAAGGTCAGTTGGCATTCATCTGTATTCCCCAGGTCGTGCCTGAAAATAGGCAGGATTTGTCTAGTGCACTTACCCGGTCAACAAAAACTAAATAAATAAATCTTCGAGCCTTGTAATGTTCCAGGAAATATGTCCTTCTCCCATTCTGCTGGTATGATGTGCAGTTCGCCTTGAGCCTGCATCAGACTGGAGCGTCCCCCCCGCCAACCGTAGTGAATGGGGAAAGTAAAACCCTTGTATTTTAATTTAGGAGACCGTAGGGGATAAAGGGCTAATATGGAAACAAGGAAAAATGTAAGAAGGTCCCAGCTCCTAAGGAAAAACCCGAGATTACTTCATGACCTACTGGGGAATCCCTTACCTTAATCCCGATTGGTTGAGTCAGTTGAACAGCAGAGAATGAAGTTAACACACCTACTTACCCCCTAGGACTGCCCCTCAACAGCTCGCAGGAGTCCCCCGAGGATGAAAAGCGATCGAGCTTTTAAATAAAACTAAATACCCTCCTGTGTGGCATATACACCATCTCCTGATCCTTAGGTGGCCAGTGGAACCGGAAGAAACTAAAGGGAAAAGAAACAAGTAGGGGTAGGACCAGAAAACGTCCTTCCCATAAATTGCACCCTGGAAACGCTCTCCTGCCAAAGGTTCCACCCTCTCAACCCAGGAGCAGCCTACCATGCCACAGGGAAGATTTGGGCCTACCCAGCGCTACTGAGGCCCATTCACCCCTCCCGGGCCTACCATCCAAAACAGGACATTCCCCACCATCAACAGGTAAACCAAAGAACAGCATTAAATTCAACATTGGGGGAAAAAATTCTCCCATTAGAAAAATGAGCATCAGAATTTAGTCATTATAACAGTCACCCAAATTTAAAAAGGTTGGGAAGCTTATTTATTTATTTATTTGTTTGTTTGTTTTTGTTAACCGGGTAGGGCACACTAGACACCATGTGCCTATTTTCAGGTGCGACCTGGGAGGGTTACAAAGGTAGTGGCATACAGGAGTCAGTTACATACAGTTGGTGGCATACAGGAGTCAGTTACATACAGTAGAGCAAACAACAGGATTGACAGAAAATGAGTAGGCGGCTAGCGGTAAAGTACAAATTTGGTAATCAAGAAAACAACGAACATTACCTGAAAGAAAGAGGAAGCAATGCATCATTAGAAACTGAGGTTGGGAGACACAGGTACTCACAATTGGGGAGTAAAGCTAAGTGAATTTTAGGTAAAAACAAGATGTATTCAATACAATTTATGAGGTTAATTAGTGCTAAGTAGTAAGTGCATTGTAGGGGAGAAAAGACGGGAGGAGTGGGTGGGAGGAGAGGCCAAGTTGGGAGGGAAGAGAGGGAGGAGATGGAGGAGGAGGAGGTCAGTAGGGTGTTACCAGGTTTGGAGGGGTACAGAGCAGGGGGGCCCTGGGAGCTCATGGCACTCAAGTGGGAGGGGTAAAGCTAGGAAGTACAGGGGCAGGCAGAGGAAGGTTTCAGGTAGTGCCAGAGTGAGGTTTTGAAGCGGGAATGAGAGGGGGCGGACCGGGTAAGGATTGGGAACGAGTTCCAGAGTTTGGGGGCAAATGAGGAGAAGGCCCGGTCCCCCATGAGGGAGTGAGTTCTAGGAAAAAGTCGATCGACTTACTTGCGAGATCCACTGATGCCTGATCTGGAGAATCATAGGAGTGCGAGGTACCCTCTATAATTATTTGAAGCTTGGCAGGGTATAACATTTTGAAGCGGATTCCCGCAGCGATCAGTTTGCTGACAATTGGGTGGAATGCTGACCTTTTCTGGCAAGTCTCAAATGGGAGGTCTTGAGCAACCCTGATTTTAGAGCTTCCCCAGGTTACCGATTGTAGCTCCTTGTATTTGGAAATGATGTGCTGTTTCTCTAGGAAGCTGAGAAATTTGATGATGATCGGTTGAGGGGGGCACCGGATTGAGGTCTCGGTTGGAGAGAGCGGTGAGCTCTTTCAATGTGGTACTGAGGGTTTAAAGATGATGGACCCACGATTTTTAGAAGAAACCGTTGTAGGAAGGCTGTGATGTCGGCCCCTTCCTCTGCCTCAGGTAGCCCGATGATCAGCACGTTATTTCTCTGGCTTCTCCCCTCTAAATCTTCGGTTTTGAGTTGGAGTTTGTGTACTTGTTGGCGAAGATGAATAATTTCAGGGTCGATTTTATCTTTCCACCTTTCTAAGGACAACGATCTAGCCTCCGAATCTCCCATCCTGGTTGTTAGGCTGTTAAGATCTCCCCTAATGGTTTTTAACTCTGAGGATATATCGGCCAGAGTCTCCCAAAATGGCAGAAGTTATTGAAGAAAGCGATCCTCAGTGAGAGGAACCACTGAAGAGCTAGGAGTCAAAGCTTTACTAACATTCTCTGAACTTTGAGATCAAGATTTTTTAGAGGGGATTTTCTCCGGAGTGGCGGGTGGAGTATGTTTGATGCCGGCCTGCCTCATCTCAGCTTCCATCGCTGCGATGTAGCAGATTGCGATGTAAGAGCAAAACAAATGATGAACGCTGAAGGCAGGAGGTAAGTCGAAGCACAAAACAGCTGAAATTGTCGTCGTAGGCTTTCCAAAACTTGTGAAAATGGTGTTAGCAGAGGGTCTTAGGCCGGAGCTCCGGTCTGCAGCTGCTTCTAGGTTCTCTGCATCACATGATCTCCTCATATAACCAAATATAACCTTCTCTGTGAAACACAGCATGGCTTCAGGAAAGGACACAGCACATCGACAGCCCTCGTGAAACTAACAACTGATATTCTATCAAATATGGATGGTGCTGTACTTACCGGCGCTGTCTTTGTAGACCTTACGAAGGCTTTTGATCTCATTGATCATCCACTGCTCCTTACCACTCTCCATAAACTTAGTTTCTCTTTTCCTGTTGTCGAATTGTCTAGAAGTTACCTGTTAAATAGGTCTCAAGTGGTTAAATACAACTTCTCCCTATCTGGAAGTACCACCATCAATATTGGAGTGCCCCAGGTTCTATCCTGGGTCCATTGCTCGTCTCACTTTTTGTAGACAATATTACAGATGCTCTCCAATCGTGTTCATCAATTCTTTATGAGGATGATCTGGTCCTCTACTCCAGCTCCTTGAATGTTGAGTCCATAAACTCTTCGTTGTCTACGGATCTCAAAAATGTGCAAAACTGGCTATCTGACCATAAACTGGTACTGAACTCAAGAAAGACAAAGGCCATACTTCCAGGCTCGGTCTAAAAGATTAAGGCTCGCTCTACAGAACTGCACATCAGTGTTTTAAGAGGCTCACCTATCGAATGTGTTACATTCTTTAATTACTTGGGGGTACTTCTTGACCAATCCCTTGATTTCAACTTACATATTCAATCTGCCTGAAAAGCAGCAAATTCGAAACTGGGTGTAGCCTATAAGAGTAGCTATATGCTTACATCTTCTACTGAGTTGGCCATTGCTAGGGGTATCTTGCTCGCTGCCCTTACTTACAGTGCCCCCATTTTGTCACAGCACATAAGTCTTCCCTTCATAAATTGGATGTAACGTATAACAACATATGTAGGTATGCCTCCTCGTCATCCGCCTTACGCACCACTGCTAGCTCTACAAGGACTTAAAATGGCTTCCCCCCTCAGCTCATAGGAAATATGCTCTGTCCTCCCTCGTTGATTCTGTTCAACTGAATACACCATCCTTACTTGCCACGCTGCTTGTTCCCCAAAACTCCTACCATGGCCTGCGTTCGACTGATCAGTCCTTACTCCACATAACGAGGTGTCGAACTTCCAAAGGTTCTACAGCCTTCAAGCATTCTGCCCCTTGAATCTGGAACTCTCTTCCCCAAGACCTACGGCTGACCAAGTCTCACCTCTGCTTTAAAAGGGAGCTGAGGCTTTATTTATCTCTGGCTAACACCTGCACTTGCTTTAGCCACACTTGATTACCCCATCCCTATCTCTATCTCCTCTCCCTCCCCTCCTATATTTTCCTTACATGTTTCTCTACCACTGACCTGTTGTCTTCCTTTTACCTACCCAATTCCTTCTACTTCTAGCTCCTACATGTTTTACTCCTTACACCTCGTATACTACTGCTGATGTATTTATCCTCTGTATTAAGTGCTGACATGGTATGTAACCCTACATCTGTATGTATTGTAATTGCTCTCTAGAATTGCTACCTGTTTTATTTACCTGTTGTACTCTCCTGGGTCATGCCTGAAAATAGTCAGTTCTGGCTAGTGCACTTACCCGGTTAACAAAAACTAAATAAAATAAATAAACTCTGCACATAGAATTATTGACATGGTTGGCGAACATAAGGGAGGGGTCCAGAGTGACACCTAAGTATTTAAAACTGGGGACATTTTCAAGTGGGGGGACCAGCAGGTGTGGGTACAAGGAGGGAGGAGTTTGTCTTGGAGATCTTTGTGAGGAATGGTTTGGATCCAAATAGCATTACTTTTGTTTTCTCTTCATTTACCAAGAATCTGATGGAAAGAAACCAATTGTGGGCAGCACCATAGTTAAGTGTAAGCGTGGAGGAGATATTTGCAGGAGACTTGTCGCTATGGTAAAGGACAAGGTCATCTGCATAAAGGAGAGCCTCACAGGTAAGGCTTTCAGCCGGGAGTGCATTAATAAAAATGGAAAAAAGTAGGGGGCCAAGGATGGAGCCTTGGGGAACCCCTGTGGATACTGGTAGGGCAGGGGAGGAGGCTGTACCAATAGTAACAGACTGGGATCTGCCTTTGAGGTAGCTTCTAAACCTTGTTGTTGTCTTGGCAGAGCAGCCAAGGTGTAGGAGAGTGAAGTGGAGGAGGGAGTGGTTGGTCGAGGTCAAAGTCCTTAGTCAGACCTATGAATATAGCACCAGTGGCCTTACTGGCGTCCATGTTTCTGAGTACATGGTTAGAGAAATGGACTAAGGCTGATGTGGTGCTGTGGTGCTTACGGAAGCCATGCTGCTGAGGGCACAGCAGATTATACTTTCCAAGATGCTCCGAGAGTTGGAAGTGCACAGTGTTTTCCAGTAGCTTGCTCAGGTGGGGGAGGAGGGAGATAGGCCTATAATTACCAGGAGAAAGGGGATTGCCTGATTTGAAAACAGGCACAACGTTAGCATGTTTCCAAGAGTCTGGCACTGCTATTTGCATTCCTTAACAATACGAGACTCTTTCATCGCGGAGCATATCATCTTGGTGGCTCTGCAGTTGGCCACAGTGCCACATATCACTCTAGATGGCGCTTCTGTTAGCATTCCTCAACACAATGATCCTCTCGCCTCCTACCACTACTGTTCTAGTATACTACTATCACTACTACTACCCTAATAACAGTAAATGGAGTGAAAAAGAGACTTCAGATTATGACGCAAAATCTCATCTGCTGACATAGAAATCTTGTTGGCCATTTTGTTCCACAAATTATACCCGAGCCCCACATTGCCTGCTCAGCCTACCCTACCTTGGATCAGCCCTGGGACATTTCATATCGGTATGGTATGGTATGGTAACATTTTATTCGTAATAAAATATAAATGAGAATAAACCTGGTTGCACTGAGGCTGATTTACAATGAGGTGCTTGATGCAAATGAATTAAAAGTTTATTACAAAACAGTACAATAATAATTCAGGTTT
Source organism: Neoceratodus forsteri (assembly GCA_016271365.2). Lineage (NCBI taxonomy): Eukaryota > Metazoa > Chordata > Ceratodontiformes > Ceratodontidae > Neoceratodus > Neoceratodus forsteri. The sequence continues at coordinate 61,630,143 of JADMNL010000035.1, forward strand.
GCAGCTCAGTGCCCTTAACCACTACGCTACACTGCCTCCAAAGCACTGAACCAGGTTATCCAACATATAAAATCATAAAGTTATTACAATACCAGTTGATAATAACTGGATTTGACTGACTAAAAATCAGTAAAGAGAACCCCTTCAGCTGTTTCTAACTTATGCATTTGATAGTACCCGGACAGCAGGGCAGAGGTTTGTTGGCTCTGAAGTTCAGTCAAGATTTTATTTTGCCAGTGGCGTGTCTTAAAGTATAGGGAATTGCATTCCATGCCACAGACCCTAAATAGAAAAAGCAGGCTCTGCCTATTTCAAAATTATTGGGAGGAACAGCTAGTTCCAAACCTGAAGCGGATCTTAAGGAGGCTTTTTTTTTATCAAACAACAATATTTGATGACATGTAATCAGGTAATAGGGCCCCCAAAGTGTTTATGCATGAGAGTATATGAATGTGATCCTTCCTGGGGCCATACAACCACTGCCATCCAAAATCAGCATACAGTTGACAGTTGTGGGTCATACCGGGTGCGGGGCTTGAAGATGAAGCAGGCAAGTCTCTTACAACATATTGTACATCAAGCCTTGCCAGCTCCCCCCGGGACGCCCCAGCATATGAAATGTCCCCACAGTCGAGCACAGTGCATATCACTGAACTCACAATCTGTCATCTTAACTTCTCTAACTTCAGTAAGGCAGTAAGGCAGGCAAAGTCCCAAACTGAGGAAACACTAGCACAAACAGTAAAAGAAGGTGACAAGACTTTCTATAGATACATTAGTGAAAGGAGAAAGTCCAGAGGGGGTATTGCTAAGCTTAATGGAGAAAAGGGAGCATGTGAGGAGGAGGACCCTGTAAAAGCATCTATCCTAAATAGATACTTTTGCTCAGTATTCACTGAAGAGAAGGTAGGGCAGGGCCCACAGCTCAGCATCATGGACACAGAGGGAGGGAGGTGAGCACTACTCCCTTCACAAAAGAAAGGGTCCTACAAGAGCTTGCTAAGCTCAGGGGTGGATAAGGCAATGGACCTGATGGCATACATCCCAGGTACTTAAGGAGCTAAAGGAGGAACTAGCAGAGCCATTAGCAGAATTGTTTAGTGAGTCTCTGAGCACAGGAGAGGTCCCAGAAGACTGGAGAAGGGCTCATGTGATCCCACTCCACAAGAGTGGTAGCACGGAGGAGGCGGGGAACTACAGACCGTCAGTCTTACCTCAGTAGTGGCAGATTATGGAAGCACTCCTTAAGGAAAGGATAGTGCAACACCTGGAATCCAATAGGGCACAGGATCCAAGACAGCATGGGTTTACAAAGGAAGGTCCTGTCAAACTAATCTCATAGATTTCTTTGACTGGGTAACCAGAGTGGTGGACCATGGGGAGCAGTTGATGTCGCCTACCTTGACTTCAGCAAGCTTTGACACTGTTCCACATAGAAGATTGATAAATAAGCTAGGTAGGCTCGGGTGGGTCAGAAGTTGGTCAACTGGGTGGCAAACTGGTTGACTGGCAGAAAACAGAGAGTGGTGGTAAATGGTATACAGTCAGAAGAGATGCAAGTCACAAGTGGGTACTCTCAGGGATCAGTCCTGGGGCCAGTCCTATTCAACATCTTCATTAGTGACCTAGCAGATGGACTAGAGGGTAAGGCTTGTCTGTTTGCAGATGACACCAAGATCTGCAACAGAGTAGATGATCCAGATGGGGTGGGCAGAATGAGAAGAGATCTGGATAAACTAGCAGAATGGTCAGAAGAGTGGCAACTGGGATTTAATGCAAAGAAGTGCAAAATCATGCACATAGGGAAGAGAAACCCTGAAGCCACTTATAGGCTGGGAGGGGAGTTGCTAGCAGTCACAAAGGAAGAAAGAGAGTTGGGCATCATCATCACTGATGACCTGAAATCATCCAAGCAGACCTCTAAAGCAGGAGGTAAGGCTAGGGGGTGTTAGGGTGTATTAGTAGGGTATCACAAGTCGTAAGAGGGAGGTAATAACCTCTGTACAAGACATTGGTTAGGCCCCATCTGGAGTACTGCGGCAGTATTGGAGGCCACACCTTCACAAGGACATTAACCAAATTGAAGCAGTCCAGAGAAGGGCAACTAAAATGGTGCAGGGACTGCATCAGAAGACATATGAGGACAGATTAACGGAGCTCAATATGTATACCCTTGAGCAAAGGAGGAGAGAGGTGATATGATCGAGACATTTAAACACCTTAAGGGCATAAACAAGGTGAAAGAGTCTAACATGTTTAAATATAAGAAAAATAGCAGGACAAGAGGACACAGCATGAGATTAGAGGGAGGCCGATTAAGGGGAATGTGAGGAAATTCTTTTCACAGAAAGGGTGGTAGATGCATGGAATGGCTTACCACAAGAAGTAGTGGCTATGAATACAGTGCAGGGCTTCAAACAGGCATGGATAGGCATAAGGAGCAATACAAATGACTATGAATAGATAGGTCACTGACATAGCAAAGGCCGATGGCACATTTATAAGGTAGAAAAAGAAATGGGCAGACTGGATGGGCCTTGCGGTCCTTATCTGCCGTCAACTTCTATGTTTCTATGTTTCTATGTTTCTAGTCACACATAGCTTTGGCCAGTATAATGTCCTTAGCTGTCTACCCAAATTACCCAGCAATTTACTTATGCGAACATCCAACCTCAAGACATTATCCAGCCACTTTCCAAGATATCTAGAAGAGTTAACTTTTAACATAATACCATCTTCTGTTTTTATACTTATTTTCACATACCCAGTCTTTTTTTTTCTTCCTGCTGAATAGTACTGTGTTTGTGTTTTTTTTTTTGTTTTTTTTGGGGGTGGTTAGGGACCACCGTGTTTTTTTTTTTTTAATTTAAGAAAAAGTTTGAATGTCATCAGTAACGTTGTAATTCGTTGTGAATCTGACTTACAGCTGTTTTCTGAGTAAATAATTGTATTATCTGCATACAGATGATAAGAAATACTGTAGAGGGATCCTGCAGACATAAGGTGTTCATATAACTATGAAAAAAGTAGTAATCCTAATACAGAGCCCTGTGGCACTCCACTAGTGATGGTTGCAAAATCAGAAGTATAGTTACCAACTGTTATTGTCCCTTTAAAAAAAACACTATATCAAAAACTAAAGAGCTAGTGGAACCAAAAAAGCAGACAGGAAAATGTTACAAATTTTAAGAAGTAGTCGGTTGTAACTTTTTATTTCTGAAGTATTTTTCTTGTTCCATTTGCTCATTAGAATGTTTTTTATGAGACAGTATTATGTTGCTGGATATGTGCAACAGCACTCTGTCTGGCAGCTGACATCTTTTGTTCTGTTCCTCCCATTACATCAGCAACACTGTGACCTCACTGACATTTACATCACAGGTGACTGACCTGGCAGCAACTGAGTGGCTCTTCCTGAGCAACAGTAATGTCACTATCAGTGAGGTCACAATGCTGATGATGCAATGGGAGGAACAGAAGTAGATATTTCACCTTCCAGGTAGAGTGCTGTTCCAGCAGCAGGTAAAACATCTTCTAATTACCCAAAGGGAAAAGAAAAAGCACCTCAGATATAAAAGAGAATAATTTTGTTTTTTCAAACTTTGTTTCTCTCCTGATGGTCCGGGGCATCTCTCAGGCATGCTTGCTCGGCATCCACCCCTAACTGCTCATGTGAACGACCTCTCCAACTGAAGCATCAGGATCATGATCCCCTCCTCTTCCACCACCCATACAGGAGGAGGTCGAGGATCCCCAGGGGGTAAGGTTGGGATCGTGGCCGGCACTGAGTGTGTGGAGTGTCTGCCCCGGGAGACCTGCCATTACCTCACCCAGCCACCAGGATTTTTTCCCCTTGTTTTTTTTCAGTTCCTCCTTGGAGTGCGGCATGCAATGACACCTGCACATGGCTGCCCTGCTGACATCTGCCGCACTCTGCCCCTTACGTCAGGGGGTGTACCTGTAGTACCCCCGATCTCCATCAGGGGTCGCCAGGACACGGAGCATCCCTGAATCCTTCCCCAGGGAGAGGAGAACTGTCCTCCGGGCACTCCATCCTCTCCCTCCCATGCCAACCCCCAGCTACCCGAGTTCATCATCTAACCTGGGTCGCTGGCGTAACACAAGGTGTGGTGTCCAGTGCCTCAACCCTCAGCACCACCAGGCCAGCAAAATATAACATAATAGCTGACTACTTTTAAAACCTAATATTAATTTTAGGCAGTACAGTAGCTCGGATCCACGATGGGAGTCCAACAAAATTTTGTCGAATGCCCATCAGCGACACGGCAGGTCCACGCATTCTGCAGTCGGCTGCCGGCTCACACTTTCGCTTGTTTTCTTGAGAGCTTTGCCCCGAACCCCCACATGAGGGCGCCCCCGTACCCCCCACTTAAGGATTCTCGCTCCAGTCAGAGCTGATTGGGGGTGCAGGACCCGACAGACAGCACGGGTTCTAGCGGGCTCCCACTGCGGCTAGGGCACTGTATTCGCTGTGGGGGACCTCGGTGGTGAAATGTCGCTGTTGGGGGGTAACCACAGTAGCTCTTTAGGTAAGTGCTGAACCACACAGTCCTATCTCCAACCAGTCCCACTGAGGTCGACCTGGACAGGTCGGTATCATCTTGCAGGGTGTCAAATGCTTTCAGTAAATTTACAAAAATGGCTACCACTGATAACCTCCTGTCCAGGGCGAGCTGGGTGTCATGTACAACTTTTACCAGGGTAGAGGTTGTACTGTGATTCTGCCTAAACCCCCTGATTGAAGTTTGTTTAGTTTATTTTGTGTTTCTAGAAAAACATTAAACTGTGAGAATCCAGTTTTTCAAATGTTTTTGATGCTTGAGGGAGTTAAGATATGGGACGATAGTTTCCTAATTGATCGTGATCCAACTTTGAAGACAGGAACTACATTTGAATGTTTCCATGCTTCAGGAAATGATCCTGTGTACGAAGGAATAAACTGAAGTATCTTTGCTAAGGGGGTGGCTATCACCAGAGAAACATATTTGAATAGTCTGGTTGGGATGTTATCCAGACCAGTAGTCTTAGTAAATTCCAGTTTTGAAAGCTCCTCCTTTACCTCACCTATTGAAATATTGAAGAAAGTAAACTGGGATTGTGTAATGGTTTGTTCCCCTTGGCTAACAACTGATTGAGTCAGTGTACCCCCCCCCACCCCCCGTGCCTCCTGACCCATTTTAACAAAATAGTTCTTACATTTTCCACTGCCCCCAGAGCTGGGGGGCATTTGGCCATCTATTAAGACAGTGGTTGCCATTCAAAAGGTTTGACATTATTTTCCAAAAGTTTCATGGATTGTGTTTGTGATTACTGTAAAATTTTTGCTTATAATAATTTTGTTTCGCTAATATGATTTCTCGTATATACTGGTTTTGCATCTTCCTGTACCTTTCCAAGTTAGCTTTTGTGTTGTTTTTTTGCTGTATACCACGCTGCATCCCTGTCTGCTTTAAATGTTTTTATAAACCCACATTATACGAATGTGATTTTTAGTCTTTGCTGTTTTAGTTTTCACAGTTGCATGTCTATCACATAACGTCATAAATTCATCAAAGAAAAATAACCACACATACTGTTGCCATTGGATCTATTCTTTCTCATGGTGTGTTTTTCCACATCCAGCATGAATTGTATGTAATCAAATTTTTCAAAGCAGCAACAATGAATCATTTTTGTTTCGGTTTGTTTGCCTGGAATCTGTGTTTTATTCTGCATGCAAAAGGTCAGTTGATAATCCCTAAATGAATCTGGGAGACCATTCAAGTCATGATTTAAAGGTCAGTTCGTAACAACTAAGTTCAATGAAGTGGAAGCAGCTGGGTCTTTTAATTCATGTACAGTCACTGATAATCAGCTGGCTAAGGCCTATGCTCTGTTGAAAGTCTGCCAGTGTGTGTGTCAATTAACATTAAAATCACCTAATAAAACCAGCAGTTCATGTGAATCCTTAAAATCGAACAAAAGATCCTGCAAAGCGTGAAATACATCCGATGTGACATTAGGTGGATGATATACCTCTACTAAAAACATTGGTTTCCTAAATGGCAGTTTTAATTCCAGCATTAAAACCTCCAGTCCTGTCATATCTGTTTTAGATGAAATGTCTGTCAACAACAAACCTTCCTTTCCGTAAATTAACACTCCACATCCTTTCTTACTTCTCTCTTTGGTAGTGAATGTTGCATCTAGTACCTCATGGCCTACATAGCCTACCCTATTAAGGGTCACCCCTGAGTCTTTCAAGTTGTGTATAGTAGCACACTGTCTATACAGCCTACCCTACCTTGGGTCACCCCGCAGTCATTTCAAGTTGTGTATAGTAGCACACTGTCTACACAGCCTACACTACCTTGGGTCACCCCGCAGTCATTTCAAGTTGTGTCTAGTAGCACACTGTCTATACAGCCTACCCTACCATGGGTCACCTCGGTGTCATTTCAAGTTGTGTCTAGTACTGTAATGGCTACACAGCCTACCCACTGTACCTTGGGTCACCCTGCAATCATGTCCACTTGTGCCTAGTGCCACGTTGCCTACTCAGTCTACCCTACCTTGGGTCATTTCAGGGTCTAGTATCACACTATCTATACAGCCTACCCTACCCTACCTTGGGTCACTGATGGGTTGTCTCACATTGTGTCTAGTACCACACTGCCGACACAGTCATCCCTACTGTGGGTCACCCCTGGGTCATTTCAAGTTGTATCTAGTATCACATTCCCTGCACATCCTACCCTACCTTGGTTCACTGCTGGGTTGTTTTACATTGTGTCTAGTACCACACTGCCTACACAGCCAAACTAACTTTGTGGAATTTGCTTAAATTGTAGTGTCACCTGACCACTACATTAAAGGTAACAGATGGTCCTAAGGCCTTCGATTGTTAGTCGTTCATAAAGGAGAACTGGGTTGAGCCTGTAAGTAATTGGTTTCCTGTGAAAGCTTCTTTTTTAAATTGCTAGTTTTATTTATTTTATTTTGTTTTTGGTAACCGGGTAAGGTGTACCAGACATAGAAATGCCTGTTTTCAGACATGACCCGGGAGGTTATAACAAGGTGAATATAAGACAGGATAACAGATATAGAATACAAACATTTGACAAGTATAAAAAAACAAAGTGCTTATTGACAGACATTCCCTTGGGAGAAACACAAGAAAAGGTGAGTAAATGGCAAGAGTAGCAGATAACCAGCCCAACACATGACTAAGAATAAAAATAGAGAAAAGTACAAATAAACAATAATCAGTACAAGTATAGCTAACAACAAGGTAAAAAGACAACAGTTTTACAGAGAAGTCAATTATAATGTAAAATGAGTAAGTGCCAGTTTATTAAGGCACAGCAGGGAAAAGAGGTTGACAGCAGCAGTTACTAGAAAGGGTTTAGGGTGGATGGAAGCAAGTACACTTGGCTAGTTTGGTGTGGTACTTCAGGTGAAGTTTTTTGAAGAGGCAATGACTGGAGGCTTGCCGAACATCCAGCGGAATAAAATTCCAATAGCGCGGGGCAGCAAGGGAGAAAGCATGGGCACCCATTGCTGTTTTACACCTTGGAATATGCAGGAGAGTATGGTTGGTCAACCTTAGACCATGTAGGGAGGTTTGCCTGGAGAGCATATTGGCTAGCAATGCAGGGGTACCAGTTCTGATAACACTATCAGTCAGAGAGTCGAGAGAGGAGTCATGAGTAGATGGGGAGGGCCATTTTAGATCAGCATAGAGCTGACAGTAGTGCTTGCAGGGATAGGAGGCAGAGGCATAGCGGCATATGTTGTTATAAGTTATCTCCCATCTGTGCAGTGAGGTTTTGGAAGCACCTAAGAAAGTAACAGCACCATAGGTAAGGGCCGGGAGAAGGATGCCTCGAGCCACAGCTAGTCCGGCAGAGGGGGTAAGGGCATAGCTAGTCCTATAAGCAGCCCAGAGTTTCACATTCACGGATTTACAGATAGAAGAGATGTGATTGTTGAAGTTTAAGGATCCATCAAGCAACAGACCCAGGTATTTAAATGAGACCACTGTGTCTAACAGAGAGTCATCCACATGGAGGATTTGTAAGTTGATTGGGTTATTTCTGAGTTTGACTTCAGAACCAAAAAGCATAGCTTGCATTTTGGTAGTATTTAAGACGAGCGTGTTCTTTGAGAGCCAAGCCTGAGTGGACAAGAAGTCAGATGAGAGGGTTTGGTTTGTACTCGCTATATTCCTGGAGCTGTAGTATAGAATCAGGTCATCCACGTACATTATAGACGAACACGAGCAGGTAGGCAGAGAGATCTTGTTGATAAAGATAGTGAATAGGAGGGGGCCAAGAATGGACCCTTGGGGAACACCTATGTTTACGACAGCAGGATTTGACATGGCAGAATTGAATTTCACAACCTGCTGATGATTGTATAGGTAACTGTCAAACCAGTGCACAGCTTGAGGAGAGAAACCCAGAGATAGAAGGTTAGCAAGGAGAAGGGGGTGGTCAACAAGACCAAACACTTTAGTTAGATCTGTGAAGATTGCATCAGTGAGGGAGCCCTTGTCCATGGCAGTAATGACATCATTTGTAAATTCGAGAAGTACAATTGTAGTACTATGTCCTTTACAGAAACCGTGTTGGCTGTCAGAGAGAAGGTTATTGTTTAAGAGGAAGGAGATCGTTTGTGTAGCAACCAGTTTCTCAAGAATTTTGCTTAGCACACAGAGAATAGCTATTGGGCGATAGTTGGAGATGTCCCTAGGGTCACCTTTTTTGAAGACAGGTGTGATGCTTGCAGTTTTCCAAATATCAAGGACTAAGTTATAGTGCAGAAATAAGCTGAAAATCCTTACCAAAGGGGATGCGATGAAGGCAGAGGCAAGTTTCAGTAGTGTAGGCTCAAGCCCATTAGAGACCGCACTGGTACTATCAGAGATACCATTTAAAAGTTTGAGGTCATTGGCTTTAGATATGGTTTTGAAATAGAAGGGTGGATACAGAGGGATAGAGTTGAGCTCCATGGGAAGAGTATAAGACTCAGTGGAGGGGAAAGAAGATGTGTGTGTAGATAAATTTGGAAATTGGAGGTTAAACGAGTTAGCTATAGTAATAGGATTATTACAGTAGGTACCATTAATGACCATATCATTGGCAGAGTGGGATCTACTGGCCCCAAGGAAGGTTTTTATGTGAACCCAGAATTTGTGCGAGTCCCCAGCTGCATCTACCAGAAGCTCTTTACAGTATGCACTTTTAGCTAGCCTAATGTTTCTTTTACAGGCATTTATTTTTGCCCTGTAGGTGTTAAAATCGGAGGGAAGCCCGGACACTTTAAAACACTGCCAGCTTTTATCCCAATCTTTAAGCTGCGATAAAAGGTCTTTGCTTAGCCACCTTGTATGCGTTCCCCTAACTCTGCGTGCACAAAAGGGAGTGTGCTTGTCCTGCATTGCATTAAATTGTGCTGTAAAATGACTGAGTGCAATCTCAGGATCGTTGGCAAGGTATATAGGGACCAGTCACATTGGGAGATGTCATTTATGAATGAAGCTTGATCTAGATTAGCAAAGTTCCTAAAAGTAATGTATTCATGAGGGGGAGCTGAGAGAGTTGTAGAATGCCACTTGCTGTATATTGGTTAGTGATCTGTTAATGCATCGGCCAGTGTTCCAGATGCCAGTATCCTGTCGATGCGAATCGATAAGATCCAGTCAATAAGCGTGCCAGATTTAGAGGAGGATACAACCCCACTGAGGTCATTAATGAACTGATGAAAATTGTGCTTCTGGTCTGAGGACGGTATGGACTTGTTGGCTTTACCCAACCAGTTTAGGTATAGGTCACCGAGAAGGAGAACCTCACTTCAACCAGTGGATAAGTTAGCTTGGTCAAGTAATTCATCAAGGCCTGAGAGACCGCTTTGGGGGGGTTGTAGGCACACAATATATGTAATTTTGTTGTGCCTAGGAGTAGGACGGCATGAAGGGATTCGCAGTGAGAGAGGGCAGGGGTTGGCAGGGTGGAGAGGTTGAGGTGAGATGTGGAATATATAGCGACCCCTCCCCCCTTTTGGAGGTGAGCCTGTCAGACCTGACAAGATTATAGTTAGGTAAGGAACAGGCAGTATCCGGTACATTTGGCTTAAGCCAGGTCTCGGATAGGCGTAAGATGTCAGGGTTGTACAGACCAACCCACACTTCCAGTTCAGCTAGGTGATAGAGTAGGCTCCTAATGTTGAGGTGAGCAACACAAAGCCCTTTAGAGTCTTTCCACATAACATCTTGGTGAGATAAATGGGTAGCTGGTCCAGGATTAGATCCTACATCACCAGCGAGGGTAAGTAATGCAAGGAGGAGAAGGTACCAGAGTTTTCGATGTAGGAAAGAAGGGGGTGACACACCGTTGCAGTGAAAACTTCTTCAATTGATCCATCTTCATTATTGGAGGGGAGGAGATTCAGGAGAGACTTCAGAGGCATTTCTTCATGGAGAGGGTGGTTTCAGGGTGGAATGAGCTCCCTGAGCAGGTAGTCTCTCTAAGGATGGTGAGTGGCTTCAAAAGAGGCTGGGATAGGGCAAAGGGGTAGGTTGAGGTCAAAGTGGGCAGGCAAAAGGTGGAGATAGCAGTTTGGGAGGGGGCAGAGCCCTTAGTGTTGCTAATGACTCTTTAACATGAGCCGCCTTGATAGACCATGGGGTATTTTTCTGCTAACAACTGTAGCATGTTCATATTTTGCTAGCCATTTAATAAATCTGGATGTTGTTTCTGATTGACACGTTGGGGATAAGTACCATTTTATAAATATATAACATAGTTTATCTTCATTTTAACCAAAGTGTTCTATAGTAGAACATGGATGCTGGGGTACAATACTTAGTATTCAGGATGGAAGAAGGTTAGGCCGTCAAGACCCCCCCATGACCACCCCCATTTATTTATTTAGTTTTTGTTGACCGGGTAAGTGCACTAGACAAATCCTGCCTATTTTCATGCACGACCCGGGGGAGGGGGATACAGATGAATGCCAACTGACCTTGAACCAGATTAAGCTGTTGGTGGTATTTTTACTGTTCATATTGTCATATGTTTTATTTGTTCGGTGGTATTCACTGTAAGTGCTACAGTTGCTAACATTAGCCTCATTCATACGGCAGGTATCAGGATTGCTGCAGTCCCCACCGGATCCACAGCTGTATCTAATAACGCTGCCGACCAGCATTCACACGATACAGCTGTGCATTGTTGCAGGCTTGCTTCCTGTATTGCTACCATCTTGCAAAAATTGCAGACTGGCTATTCAGCTGGCATTGTTGTGAGGGGTGCCAGGTGTTCAGACATCTGCGCAAAACACCTGCACCACTACGTGATCCCATGAAAAGAGGGATCACAGTCGCAACAAAATGCTACCCAAAAACGGCAAAAGGGTGGTGTTCAGACGTGCACAGTGGCAACGATCTCACTGCTGTCAACCACCAACAGTGGCCCAGAATTGGCCATGTGAATGAGTCTATTGATGTCAGGGTTTGATTTGAATTGCGCAAACAGTTTATCCTTCATCATGTGATCAAAAAGGTCATCCCAGGAACCAGCAATTCTTAAGGCCCTTTTACACCATCTGCTCGGCACCACTGCGAGCCGTGCAGAGCTACTAGAATGTTACCTTGCTTGCCGTGTAAAGCCAAGCCACACCACATCTGAGGGTAGCATTCGCTGTCCTGGCGTACCCTGCTTTCCTGGGTTCGCCGTTGCGGTTTTCCGTTTTGCACCGCATCCTGCTGCTGTATAATCAAAGTGCAGTGCTCACATTAATGCAGCCCAACAAGCAAGTCTCGGGTTTCGGCCAGTCAGAAAGGTAGCAAAAATGCTGTAAGAGCCACAAGACCTCTGTAGGGCTGCTGTGTGTATAACCAAAAGGCAGTGGTGCAGACGAAGCAGAGTGAGGGGTGGGAATTACAACATTGTCAGTAGGGCTCCATGTAAAAGGGCTTTTAGGCCCCTTTAAGGCTCGTTCACACAACCGACTGTGAGCCATGGTCAGTGGCTCACAGTGGCCAGATCGGTGCTCCTGCCGACATGTGAACCTTCCCATTTTGGCAGTTTTCTGTTGCGTGGTGTTGCCACCATGATCCCTCTTTCCCTGGGTTTGCAGAGTGGTGTAGGTGGTTCCCTGTGCCATCTGAACAGGCAAACCACCCGCATCACTACAAGTCCCCACCAACCCAACAGTGACTGGAACAACACCCAAATCACCGGAAAGGAAAAGGGCACCGAAAACACCAATGCCATGTGAACATGGCTCTTTAAATTTTCATTTCAGTTGTTTGGAGCGATTGGAAAGTAGCCATTGGGGCAAGGTGCAATGTGGATGAGCCTTCACTGTCTACCGGCACGCTGGAGTGGTGCAGAGCAACTGGAATGTTACCTTGCTTGCCATGCAAGCTGAGCCACACCGCATCTGAGGTAGCATTCGCTGTCCTGGCGTACCCTGCTTCCTGGAGTTCGCCGTTGCGGTTTTCCGTTTTGCACCGCATCCTGCTGCTGTATAATCAAGGTGCAGTGCTCGCATCGATGTAGCCCAACAAGCAAGTCTCGGGTTTCGGCCAGTCAGAAAGCTAGCTAAAATGCTGTAAGAGCCACGAGACCTCTGTAGGGCTGCTGTGTGTATAACCAAAAGGCAGTGGTGCAGACGAAGCAGAGTGAGGGGTGGGAATTACAACATTGTCAGTAGGGCTCCATGTAAAAGGGCTTTTAGGCTGCTAAGGCTCAATTCACTGACTGACTGTGAGCCATGGTCAGTGGCTCACAGTGGCCAGATCGGTGCTCCTGCCGACATGTGAACCTTCCCATTTTGGCAGTTTTCTGTTGCGTGGCGTTGCCACCACGATCCCTCTTTCCCTGGGTTTGCAGAGTGGTGTAGGTGGTTCCCTGTGCCATCTGAACAGGCAAACCACCCGCATCACTACAAGTCCCCACCAACCCAACAGTGACTGGAACAACACCCAAATCACCGGAAAGGAAAAGGGCACCGAAAACACCAATGCCATGTGAACACAGCTCTTTAAATTTTCATTTCAATTGTTTGGAACGATTGGAAAGTAGCCATTGGGGCAAGGTGCAATGTGGATGAGCCTTCACACATTCTACTCGGCACCGCTGCGAGTGGTGCAGAGCAACTGGAATGTTACCTTGCTTGCCATGCAAAGCTGAGCCACACCGCATCTGAGGGTAGCATTCGCTGTCCTGGCGTACCCTGCTTTCCTGGGTTCGCCGTTGCGGTTTTCCGTTTTGCACCGCATCCTGCTGCTGTATAATCAAGGTGCAGTGCTCGCATCGATGTAGCCCAACAAGCAAGTCTCGGGTTTCGGCCAGTCAGAAAGCTAGCAAAAATGCTGGAAGAGCCACGAGACCTCTGCAGGGCTGCTGTGTGTATAACTAAAAGGCAGCGGTGCAGACGAAGCAGAGTGAGTGGTGGAAACCGCAACGTTGTGAGTAGGGCTCCATGTAAAAGGGCCTTTTGGGTATTGAAGAATCTTCTCACATCTGTTTTGAAGGGTATACCCTGTAATTAATAATAGTGCCCCCTGGTATTATATAAAAGACAAAGAACCTCTGTGCTCAAACACTGAGGCAAGGGTTACCCCAAAGGGCGTTTGGCTGGAAAGCCAAGTTTCAAGAAAATACAAAATCACACATGCCCACACAATGTAAAGCATCGTGGACTGCATATGCAAATCACCACAGAATGTTATGCTGGTTCAACTTTAAGCAGAATTGCATGGTACAATTTAAGGTCAGCCTGGTCATTTACTATTTTATACATCATTGCACGATCACCTCCTAGACAGCTCCCTTTCAACTGAATCTATTTAATTTAATCATTATCTCCTGATTTGTATGTATGTATTTATTTATGTCAAAAGTTTCATCAGGAAAGAAATGCTGAACTGCTAACAGCTTGTTTCCAGATGCGCCCTGTGGGTGAGACGTAATGTGGATATTTCAAGAGGATAAAAAAAATGAAAAGTATTACCACCGTTGCATACGTAGAAGTCATATACAGCAATACAGTATATCAGCGGAGCATTATCCTAAACATTGTAAGGCAAATCAGTACAACCGATACACATAGTCGATAAAAATGTTGTATTGGTAGGCGGGGGGCTACTCATTGCAGGTATAATGGAGGATGAGGAGAGCAAAATGGTCAGGGCTGTGCTGAGATGGGGGGAGGAAGCCAAGAGATGGGGGTCATGGACAGTTGCAGGTGGGAGTAAAAAAAGTCAGAAAGAAGAGACTTACAAGAGAAGAAGCGAAAGCGAAGTGTATTTTTACAAGATATGTATTTTTTACCCATGGGTATGTAACCCTAGTAACCCTTGTTTGGATTCTTTTGATTTTAATTATGAAATGGATAGTCAAAAAAAAGAAATGTGGTAGCCGTGTTAGTCCAGTCAACAGTGTAGAGGAAAAACAAAAAACAAATATGTTGCAGGAGCTACCTTTTAGTGGACTAACAGAATTATTTTTAAGACTAGCTTTCGAGAGATGAAACTCTTTCTCAGGTCAAAGTGAAAACAGCTGAGCAGTATGACAGATATAAAGGTTGGATGTGGATTCAAAACCTAGACTAGCAGTTTACAGATCAAAGCATTGCAGTCAATTTACACTTCTTACAAACAGGAAGACTAATTTTCACTGTAGTGTGTCAAATCCTCAAATCTGATTGGCCGAGACCACAGTCAACTGGGATGATATCTCTGCACATCATCCCTGTCTGAATGTAGGTCATGCCATCAGTCAGCACGATTAAAATGGATCAGTTACACAACTGCAATACAGTAATACACTCCAAGGTGTGCAACATCATGTGTTTGAAGTCACTCGGCCTGTGGCCTCGTGCCTCACAATGAACCTGAGGTGTGGAGATATCCCTTGATATTGCACACCTTGGAGTGTATTTAGTTATATCACTTTGGTGGTGAAGATTCCAAAATTGAGCACAATAGTCCAGGTTTGATAAAGTGGCAGTAGCACCCCGTGGACCTATTTACAAATGCCTGTCTAATGCAACCCCATATTCTGTTCACCTGGATACATTGCAATGGCTGTCAAGCTGAGACTCAAGTATTTTGAAGAAAATGGTTTTGCAGGGTATTGCCACGGAGGTGGTGGTGGTGGGGGGGGGCTCAATAAACTGGTGGTCTTTTCCCCTTCCCTCAAAAAAGCAAATATGTATATGAGAAATTGTGTAACGAAAATGGGCACATTTGAAACAGCTAATTGTTATGTTATCTGTTGGAGAGCAGGGTATTATTTATCTGTGCTGTTTTCCAATTTCAACTACCTCACCAACCCAGCCAACACTCACTGTGTTGCTCTCTTCTTGCTATCCTGCAGGGTTTCCAGATCTACGAAGAGAGATTCCTGTACAGTGCAGGGAAATTGAGCCCTCTGCAGGGAAATTGGTCCCACAGACTAGCATTGGTTATAGGGGAAAATACAATATTCGGCTACCTTAGGAAATAATGTAATTTACAGGAAAGCACTGGCATGTTGCCTTGGAATTACAGGCAGAATGCTAAATCATTCTGGGAGCACTGCTGACCTTTGCTTGTGGTTGAGAAGTAAATCTGCTGGAGTGCATTTTTTTTATCAGCTGTTTGGGGCCGTAGAGAGAGTTTTTCGTAAGCCGGACGTGAGATAAGCAAAGCGATTGGTTTCCTTTTCTATTTCCTGGTTACTGCAAGAGTTCTGTGTCTTTTGATGGCATCTCTCTCGCTCTGTTTTTCTCTGTCACGCTGTATTAGTGCACATCCTCTCCACTGCAAGAATTTTTCATTCTCAGGATGAAAAAGGACACGCGGATCACCATTTATCTTGCTCATCTTTGAGGAACTTCCTAGGGCCAGTTAAACCACAGGAGGTATTGCTTAGAGAGGATGTTGGGTTTGACCACTGAACTGATTCAGAAATAAATTAGTTCTTTATTTTTCAGCTGCTGATAACAGTCTCCCTGAATCAGAGTGGCAGCTGATAGCTGCTGCTCTCTGTGACCTAGTAGCGGGGTCACGCTACCAAGAGTGTCATGTGACCACACAGGAGCCAGAGCCATCCTTCAGGTGAGGCATTAGACTTGGGGGCCCCTCCTGCCCATCTCCAGTGTTCCTCTCATTGGAAGTTTAAAGATCCTCATCCCATTTCTGAAACGAGTATGGAGTATCCCCTCCCCCATTTTTCTGGATAACATTCCTCTTCGCCACAAGAAAGGTTCACTGACTGTGGCTGTGTGTGGGATGTTGCTGAGTGTTAACAAAGTGAGTAAGAAAAACACAAGACATTGGTTGGATGTGATCATATTACCATGAGTTATTCCAGAACAACAACACACGTGAGAAATGTCATGCCTTATTGCTTAAAGGAGAACAGCACTAAACTTGTAAGTCAATTGTCCCAGTAGATGCTTTTTTCATATATTTGATTCCGTTATGGTATTACTCCATTTTTAGTGGCCTTTTAGTAAAGGTAGTCCATGTTTCTGATGTACACTTTGCTGGTAAGTGCCATTTTAGAACTGTATGATGTAGTTTATGCCCCTTTTGGGCCACAGAGTTCCAGAGTAGAACATGAATGGAGGTTATACTGCCATCGTACAGGTCACTGGTAAGGCCGCATCTAGAGTATGAAGTTCAGTACTGGTGCCCAAACCTCAAAAAGGACATTAACCTGCTGGAGAAAGTACAGAGGAGGGCTACAAAGATGATAGCGGGTCAGCAGCGTAAGGCATACGAGGAGAGGTTGAGGGCACTGAACATGTACTCCCTGGAAGACAGGAGAGAGAGAGAGAGGACATAATTGGGACCTTCAAGTACTTGAAAGGGATAAACAAAGTTGATAAGGAGAGTCTCTTTAAGCTGAGTAGCAACCATAACATGAGGGGGCCCAATCTTAAGCCGGAGGGTGGGAAGTTTAGGAGGGAGGTCAGGAAGCACTTCTTCACAGAGAAGGTGGTGGGCACTTGGAACGCATTGCCAGAGGAGGTCATCTCATTGAAGACAGATGGCAGCTTTAAGAGAGGCTGGGATAAACATAGGGGGAAGGTAAGGATCATGGGTAGGGCAGATGGGAGGAGTGGAGAGGGAGAGCAGGGACATTAGCTCAAGCCTGTGAACCTTGCACTAAGAGCAGATTTGATAGACCAAATGGCCTTCTTCTGCTGGCTTCTTTGTATGTTGGTATGAATGCATTGTGAAAACAATCTAAGTTGTGTAACAAGGATATAACCTACATCATACGGTTCTAAAATGGTATTGCCCACCAGAGTGTAAAGCAGAAACACCCAGTGACTCTACCAAATGGCCAGTACAGATTTAACAAAAACAGAATGTGAACCAGTATTAGAAACACCACTTCCACAGAACACGCAGACTTGCAGATTCAAAGTAGTTCTTCTTTAAGTAAAAGGCTGCCACTACCATCCGCATACAGTTCCAGCTCAACTGTATCTTGACTCTTTGGTCTATAATTCACTCTTTGGAATAATTGCTGCATTCAGTGTTTTTAAATGAAGCAAAATTCTTTTCTACCCTAAAGCCACAACTTAGATGCATATCAGTGGCCCAGCTGTGGCATTTATGTTTTGGTATGCAGGCGACAGGTCAGGGTATTTGCGACTGCATGGCCCCAGTGTCTGCTTCTGTTGCTGATGCAAACACTTCCTGGCAGGGGAAGGGAGGCCCCACTGTTTCTGGTCCTATAGTGACCCCTGTCGGTGGCTGAGGGAGGTCGTTCTCTGCTTCTTAAACATGGGATCACTGCACTACAGGCACCACCCGCAGATGGCAGTGTAGAGGTGGAGAGGGGAGACCAAAATGGAGACTTCAAACTGTCACTACCACCAAAATCATGGCTGCTAGGAGGACTCACGGGTCATGCGCCATGACTGAAGCTGTGCTGGGGTGGGAGGTGACCAGTTGTGTCCCAGTCATGGGAGAGGGCAGTGGTCATGGTGGGGGGTAAAAATCAGTATGGGTCTAGAAAAGAATTTATAGCTCAGGGAACCGGAAAAAAAAAGATCCTCCCTAGCCTCCTCAGCCTGGTAGGACTGGGACTAGCATGTCACAGTACCATTTGAGAGACCCAGTTTCACCGTGTGAGCCCGACTCCCATAACTTGGATGGGAGAAGTCTAGGATATGCCGCGTGGATACAGTACTTTCTGACATCAGGGAGCATACTGACCACCTGGCTACTCGACCTCCTCCTTTGGGGGAAAATGAAGCAACCTCGATGTCACTCCTGCACCCCCAACCCCAATGCCACCACTGAATCCCAGTGTAGCACAGATGGGCCTGTGCTATGGAAAGGCCTAATGCTGGAGAGGGCATGGTATGAGCACAGTAGCATGATTGTGCCGTCTCCTTCGCATGTGCCAGTGGCCTCAGGAAATGCTGGCCCCCACCTCAGAGCCTGGTGCTAGACAAACCCACTGTGTGGCGTGGGGGTGTTTAGGAGGGATGTAAGGAAATACTGTTTACAGATAGGATGGTGGATGTGTGGAGCAGCCTGCCAGAAGTGGTGGGGGTGAAGAAAGTGGGAAGCTTCAGACGGGTGGGATAGGCACATGGGTACAATAGATAGAAGTAAGGGGGAAGAAGGAAGGAAGGAACACATGTGTCCAAGTAAGGGACAGAGTGTAGTAATAGGCAGGGAAAATTGGGAAGACTGGATGGGCCTACCCGTCCTTTTCTGCTGATACCTTCTACGTTTCTGTGTTTCTAAATGGATGCTCTGGGGTGGAAGGGGCTGCATCCGGATGGTCCGTCATGCCTGCAGACTCTGGAGGAGGGGGAATCTCATCCGAGCAGTGCTTTTTGGACTGAGGAAGGTTGTAAAAGTGTAATACAGTATAGGGCTCCTGTTAGACCAATTTTCAGTTGCGTGTCCCTCCCCAAAAATCTCTTGGCGTGACACCCCTGAATCTAGGGAAGACATTGGGGATTGTAGGATGTTGGTGAGGAAGTTTGAGGAAGATGAGTTAAAAGTAAAGCTGGGACAAACAGAGAATTACAAAAAAATCTCCACTTCAGAAAAAAAAGGTTCTTGGTTCCCATTCTAGTCGTCTCATCTAATGGTTTGACCAAAGGATAGTAAAGGCTGGGATCTGAGGTCCAGTACTAGCTCAGCCATCAGCTTACTGTGTTACTGTGAGTACAGCGAGGGAGTCATTTGACCTCTAACCCTGTGCTTCACAGCCCTCCCTTGCAAAAGAGGTGTGAGTCATCCTGGGGAAGTCCATTCTGAAGTCATTACTGCAGAAGTATTGTCCCTGCATGCCTGCCCCATCGCCACTTAGTAATGCTAGTAATGGTCTTTTATGTTGTCTACAGGCTTTGAGAGGGAATAACGGCAGTGGGGATTAGATGCGACACTGCAACCAAGGACTGCAAGCACAAGTTTCCTTTTTCGAAGAGAGAGGTGGACCCTGGGAATGGAATGCACAGAGAGGAATCTAATTCCATGACATTTTGTCAGAATGAACCCTTCAACTGGAGCTTGGCAGGAGTCGCATGACCGGGATAGTATCAGTGCATTACAGTCCTTTGTCGACTCCTCTGGGGAGGAAGACGTAGCAGCTGACCCTCTACCAAACGGTAAGGAAAGTATTTAATCTCTACTCTGAATCTTGTGATAGCAAACGTTTACACCTGTATAGCAGTGATGAGACAGCCCAGCAAACCTTTGGGATCAGCCTGTTTCCCACTGGCTATCCACAACCTGAAACTTAAAGGGACAGTAAACATTGCAGGGATTGCTCAAACAGCGAAAGCCCATGAAAAGTTATTTTGAATGAGGTATTTAGCTTTCTTGTAGGTGTCAAAAGTCCCGAGATACGACTAGTTAAATAATCAGTAAATCAAAATAAGGCAGCAGCCATTTCATGCAATCTTAAAACAGAAAGTGATGCCATTAAGTGGCAAGCTGTAATTAACAACATACAGCTAGCCCCTCAGTGACATCACTTCCTGTGAGTAAGACTACATGAAATAACTGCTGCTTTGTTGTGATTTACACATCACTTAGCTATTCATACCTCAAGACCCCTGTCCCCTATTGGTGAACTCAATACCTCATTTGAAAGATCTTTTAATGGGCTTTCACAATATGAGTGACCCCTGCAATGTTTACTGTCCCTTTAATATTAGCAACATCTGTTTATGCACAGAGCCAGGTCCTGTACAGTGTGGGGCAGGTACAGTGCAGGCTTCCCCACACAGTAATGTATTTAGTGCTTGTGAGAGGTGAGTGACTAACAGCACAGAGAACTGAAATCCTCTTTATCCACAAGGCCAGGTACAGTGTGAATGAGGAACAATGCAGGCTTCCTCACATTGTGATAGATTAATTGCTGGTGAACAGTGAGGGACTGACATCACTGAGACTGACGCCTTACGATTATTCATGGGGTCAAGTACAGTGTGGGTCAGGAACAGTACAGGCTTCCCCATGCTGTGATGTATTTAGTGCTGGTGAAAAGTGAGGTACTGACAAAACTGGATTCCTGAAGTTCCCTGTTTATCCACAGGGCCAGGTATAGTACAGACCATCTCACTTCGTAATGAATTTGCTGCTAGTGAAAGGTGAAAGCTGGCCACGCTGAAATGTAGCTAAGTCCAATCAAACACATTTTACTTGTGACCTGAGCCCCACCAAACTAATTTCCTGAGTGACCTGCCCGGAGGCCCACCAAACTCATTTCATTTGTGACCTAAGACCTACCAAACTCATTTCACGTATGACTTGAGACCCGGAAAACTCATTTTACTTGTAACCTGAGCTATAAGATACACAGATCTCATTTAACTTGAGACCTGAGACCAACCAAACTCATTTCACTTTTGTCCTGAGCCATAAGACACACAAACCTAATTTAATCTGTGACCAGGGACCCACAAACTCATTTCATTTGTGACTTTTTTCTGCAGGATCTGCCGACCCAGGATACCTGGACCCACTTAGTGACCAGATTTCTACAGCTCTCTATGGCACACTGTCCACCAGTCCCAGTAAGTTTCCGTTAATCATCTCTGTCTCCTGTATGTTTTATCGGGGGATGAGGCTGGGGAATGGGTTGTTCTGTCCAGTTGTAAAACCCCTCCTAATAGCCAAACTAAGGAGAATGATAAACCTCCTGTGAGGATACAGGTGCTAATCAGTCCATCCAGTTGGAGCAAACACTCCACTGTGGTAGATGCTATGGGTGGGGGAGGCAGAAGGCAAAATGAATGTACCAAGGCGACCCACCTGTCCTAACCTGAAACATTCATTCTTGGACTAGAGACACCCCTTTATAAGCTGTTAGGACACTACTTGTGGTGTAGCAGTGGTAGGGTTTGAGAAAATTGCCAGACCCTGGATAGTCCCCAAATAAAAAGAGAATAAATGTATTTTTGAAATTTTGGTAAGGAAAGTCAAAATGCGTTCCATTTGTGACCTGGAGGGGGACAGCAGGGGAAAGTTCAATAAATAGGTAACGATTAAAACAATTATGAATACAGAAAGTTACATGAACTGTAACTGCAAACATCTGATACAACTGAACAGTTCATCGTTTCACACATTCTATGTATCTTCAGACAAACTGTCAGCTCTGATGTGTAGCAAGGCATGTGATTATAGAGAGTAATGTACAGATGTAGTCATAAGAAAAGAAATACGGAAGCAACGAAGGCACTGAAGAGGCTTGAGGGGGTGAGGGCCACAAGAAAGGGAGAGGCTCAGTTTAGGAGGGGGTAAGAGACGGGCAATGCCAGGGGGCAAGGAAGGGGGTGGAGATTAGCTGCTGGAACAGGTATGCAAAGAAATGCAAGGCTATGCATGTTGTGAGCAAGAACCCCCAAAAAGGAGTAATGGATAGGAGGTGTCGGAGTTAAACCAGACTACTGAAGATAGAGAGACCTGTAGGTCATCATTATTGGTAGTGTCAGGCAAGCAGGCAGTGTGACAGGGCATATATGAAGGCCAACTGGATGCTGTGCTGTATTGGTAAAGGCACCACCAGGAGGAAGCAAGAGGTGATTCTGCTGCAGTACAGGTCCCTGGTGAGGTTACACCTGGCGTACTGTGCAGTTTTGAAACCTTAACCTCAGAAAAGACTATGATGCTAAGAGAGATTCCAGAGAAGAGGGTGGAGTACATACTGGAAGTTGCACAAGAAGCATCTGACTAGCTGTAATGTGCATATGCTTAGGCAGCTGGCCGGCATAGTGGTAGTGCTACCACTTGCGATGCCGGCAACCTGGGTTCAAGAATGAGTCTGGGTCACTGGAAGGCCAGCAGGGGGAGGATCGTGGAGTGTGCCAGTGGACGCTCCCCTCCTCAGGGGAGGGAGAGTGCTTGGTGTTTGCTGCAGTACTGCCACCTGCATGACCACAGGTGATGGTACAGGTGGAGTAAGCAAATCAAAGGAGGGGAACATTGCTGCCCTGATGCACACAGCACACACAGATGCATCCGTGTCTCAGTCCCGGGCACATGCAATGTCCAAGGGCTGGGAGAAACAGTCTGGAAAAGACTTGGACCATGCAGGATGCTGCCTGCCACCTTCAGCAGGTCCTGCACTGTTGATCAGGCTCCCGCTCCAGAACCAAATTTTCAGCTCCACCGGAGGAGTCGTGCCATCCTCCGGTGGCCCTTCCCTGGGGGGAATCATCCAGGCGGGGAACAAGGAGCAGTAGGTAAGTCACAGGGATGGCGGCTGATGGGGCTAGGCAGGGCAGAAGGAGAGCTGGTTGCTGCAAGAAGGCATGAAGTAAACTAAAATAAAAGAAACTGCATATGCCTGAGGCAAGATGGGAGAGGAGGGACATGTTAGAGACCTACAAATACATCCTTGGGTCAATGAGGTGAGTTGTGAACAGTATTCAAACATAGCAAGGGGTCAGATACCAGGAATCATGAGTACATGCTGGTGGGTGGTATATTTAAAAGGGATGCAAAGAAATGCTACCTCACGGAGAGGGTGACGGATGACTGGAAGGACTGCCAAGTGCCCTGGTAAGGTCCAAGACTGTCCAGGGGTTTAAGGTGGGATGGGACAGGTACAGCAGCAGAGTGACTGTGGGTTGGGGGAGTGGGGAGGGGGATATCATAATGACTGGGTCAGAGCTCACATCAGGGGGCTCAGACTAAGCCACTCGGTGACAGTCTGTAGTGGGTGTAGTTAGAATGGAGCAGACTTATGGACTCCAAGTCTTCCCTCTACCTGCAAAATGTCTGTGTTTCTGTGGGTGAGGAGAGATCATGGGGGATTGAAATAATGGAACAGGAGGAGGAGTGGAGGGTTGGGGTAGGGGGATTATTCCAGAAGTGGGAAAATGTTGGGAAGAAAGCAGCTTGTCCCGCAGAGGGTTTGAACCGAGGGAGTGGAAATGAGCAGGAGCCAACAGTATAGACAGAGGAGCCAGATGGTCAGCCAATGATATTTGACCCCCAAATTTCAATCAGTAGAGAGTATGTGGCAGGAGTACTGTACATTCCCTGAGGACAGCAGGCAACCTGCTTTTAAACTTTTTGTACTCAATGTATAGAGAATCCAGACAACAAAGTCCATTTTTGAGAAAAAGCTTTATATTACATTTTGTTTTTACTATTGAGTGGGTCACATTGTGTAGTTATCTGGACTTTGTTTCCCGCATTAAAACTGTCTAATAGTTGCAAATCCTAACCCTGTTCTAGTGTGATAATCACAAATAATCTATACATTTTTGTGAATAAACTACAAATTATTCATGTTAATGTGTGGATTATTCTGGATTACAATAATTCAGGCAGTTTAACAGAAGTATATTCAAGTAGGTCATTATTTTTACTGTGTCCTGAGTGGAGGTATTCCACTGCTCCATCCCCTGGCCTGTACAGTTTTGCCCCCCCCCCCTTCTTTTTTGGTATGCTCCACCATCCCTGGTCAGCACACTGAGGGAGTGGAAGGAAAGAGAGAGGAGGGAGGAGAGATAGCGAGGGATAGTTTTAAAGAAAGAAATGTAGGGACTGTCTAACATGGCTGCCAAACCTTTGCTGAGAGATTTAACTTCAGAGGTACGAAACAAGCCAGCAAACATAAAATCTATAAACTGACGCAAGGCTAAATAAGGGACATACACTGAAGTCATGCTGATTGCTGACACTTTAAAAATAAGCACTTGGGGTTAACCTCAGTGACGTGAACAATGTTCCCACGCTCAGTAATCTAGGTTTAAATGCCATTGTCCGTGTGTGTGTGTGTGTGTGTGTGTGTCTGTGTCTGTGTCTGTGTCTGTGTATATATGTGTATGTGCGTATGTGTGGCACCACCCCCTCCATTCCTGCCACAGCTGACCTACCTTTACTAAAAGGGTTATCATTTTTGCATTTGAATGCCTGCAGCCTTCTGAAAAAGCTTGATGGTATCAAAACTTGGACCCTCCACTGCTCTCCTGATGTTCTTGTAATCTCTGAAACTTGGCTAAAACCAGCCACTATGGACTATGAGGTTAACATTCCTTCATACAACTTGTTTCGTACTAATAGGAAATCCCGGGGAGGGGGAGTGGCCATCTATGTCCAGGACAACATTACCACAGCTATGGTGGACACGACTACAGTCCGAAGGAGTTTGTGTGATTCACGCTAAGAATTCAACCAGCCAAATCAAACTCTATCTGCATTAGTGGGTGCTATAGGGCCCCCTCAGCTGACCTCTCTCTGCTGAAACACCTAAGTGACATACTAGCTACCACCTTGTCAGAAGTATCCATAATTGGTGACCTCAACCTTGACTGGCTCTCTTCAGTCTTCTTACCATTGAAAGAATTCTGTGATGCCCATGGACTTACCCAGATCATTAATGAAGCTACCTGCCCAAACACCAAAACCCAGAGTGTAGCTCCCTTTTTGACCTAATCCTTGTAAGCAAGCCTCACCTCTTCTCCCACTCAGGTGTATTCTTTAAGGATATCAGTGACCACTGTGCCATTGCATGTGTAAGGTTGGCACAACTCCAAACCTCCTCTTCCTCTAAATACATCCATAAGAGATGTAAACAGAACTTCTGCCCAGATGCTTTTCTCTAAGACCTCCAGTATGCTAATTGGCAGAAATTTTACCTCGCATCTTCTGTGGAAGAGGCACACAAGGCACTTCATGTAATACTCACCGGAACCCTAGACCTCCATGTCCCAGTTACCAAAAGCAGAACCAAAAGAAAATCCTGTCCCTGGTTCACGGATAACCTAAAGACTGCCTTATGGCATAGGGATGCTCTTTGGAAAAGAGCCACAAAGTCTAAATTGGCCACAGACTGGTCTGCTTTCCGAACCGCAAGGAATTTCTGCCCAAAAACTATCAGAGCTGCAAAGTCTAGTTATTTCCGCTCTGAGCTTAACTCATCCACTAACTCTGCTACTAAGTTTTGGAAAACCTTAAGGGAGGCAGAAGGCCATAACGGCACTGGCACGCTTCCCCACAAAATTTTGACTGGTGGTACCCATACTACAGATAAAAATTAGATCCTTGACCTCCTTAACAATCAGTTTGCCACAGCAGGGATGGCTTTTAATACCTCTCCAGCAAATGCCATCAGGGCACAGTTCCTTAGTCCGTCATCTGATTGCCACAATCCGGAATCTATTGACCCTTACCATTCTTTCTCCTTCTGTCCGGTCACCGTCAAACAGGTTGAGGATCTCTTTCTTCAACTTGATACTAAGAAAAGTGTGGGCGCGGATATGATTGAGCCTTTCTTCCTAAAGTTGGCCTACTATATTTTTGCTCCCCCTATTACCCACCTTTTCAATTTGTCTCTCAATCAGGGCTCCCTCCTCAAGGCCTGGAAGATGACCCATGTCATCCCTCTATTCAAATCAGAGGAACCCTGCGACCTAAATAATTACCGCCCAATCTCCTTGCTCCCAGCCTTGTCAAAACTATTGGAGAAGGTAGTAAATGAACAGCTCGGATCTCATCTGGAAGGTTTTAATCTACTAAACCCGATTCAATCTGGTTTTCATCCCATGCGTTGTACCTCCACTGCCCTTGCCAAGGTAATAAATGACTGGCAGTCCACACTTGATAACAAACAATACATATGCGACTTGTTTCTGGACCTTAGCAAGGCTTTCGACATGGTGGACCACGATTTACTCCTTGTGACCCTGAAGAAAGTTGGGGTGGACAATCTGGCCCTAAGCTGGTTCACAAACTGTCTTGTGGACAGAGAGCAGCAGGTCAAGGCTGAAGGAGACCTATCACCCAAAAAAATGATCCTTAGAAGTGTCCCCCAAGGATCCATACTTGGTCCATTTCTCTTTGCCATTTATATTAATCAGATCGACACTGGCCTAAAGCCATCTAGTATCCATCTCTTCACTAATGATACAGTGCTATACATTGACAGATCAACTACGGATCAAGCCATTTTGGACCTGCAGAACGATTTCGACATCCTCCCAAAAAAATCTGCTCAACTTGAAACTCCTGCTCAATGGCAAAAAAAATAAGGCCATGATTTTCTCTGCACTGGCCCCTCATGTCAAATAAAAAAACAAAACCAGGTAAGGTTCCTTACATAAGCACCCTTTTTGGAGAAGCCCTGGAGTTTGTGGAAAAATTCAAATACCTGGGGGTCTGGATTGACTACAAATTGTCCTTCATCGATCACATAGATGAACTCACTAAGAAACTGCGTCAAAGACTCAGTATTTTCTTCAGGATCAAGTACTCACTAACCCAGGAGGCTTGAAAACTCCTAGACCAAGCTAACTTCTTGCTTCTACTAGACCATGACAACTTCATTTATGGCAATAGTACTAGCACAGCCCTCTCCAAGCTTGATACTCTGTACCACAGAGCCCTTAGGTTAATTTCAGATGCCCCTTATGACATGCACCACTGCATCTTCTATTCTTCCATAGGCTGGACCTCCCTTAGCTTCAGGAGGCAAAAGAATGCTAGTCTATGAACATATAAGGCAATCACTCATAAATTACCTCAGTACCTTACACGCTGCCTAACTCCCTGCATCCCTAGTGCCTATTCTCCCAGAAGTCTTAACCATCTTATCTCTGGCTATCCCTAAAGTTAAAACGCGCTTTGGTAGGGCCTCAATAAGTTTTACTCTTCCAACGCTCTGGAATAAGATCTAGAAAACCTTAAGGCTCGCTACCTCTGTCACATTCTTCCTCTTCAAATCCTTGTTCCTGAGGACCTTCTTCAAGGTCTGTCATTGCTTCAAGTCAAGGTCTTAACATCACGATTTGTCACTGCTTTACATTCTGGACTTAAACCTCAACCATTGCCTGAGGCATCATTTGAGTCATTCCTTCTGTCATTGTTCAAATTAAGGTCCCAACATCACGATCTGTCTTTGCTTCAAATATTGGACTAAAACCCCAACCATTGCCTGTGGCATCTGTCATGTTCTCCCTTCGAACAGTCCTCCCTTCCTAAGCCATCATGTCCAACCCTTTCCTATCTTGGCTGACCTGCCCCCCACTCCCTATACCCCTTCCCCATCCCACCTCACTTGCAAGGACATGCCTACAGTACTTATCAAAGGACTCTTACATCTCACTCTTCTTCACACTTTGACGCTAGAGGAACTGCCACTCCTGCTCACTATGACTCCTCCAGTGATGTTTACTGTATAAACTTTAGCTCATTACCTTACACCCATATATCTGTATTTGTATTTAAATGGCACTACTTTCTGTTGAACCAATTACTATGTTCTGATGCAAGTATCTTGTTACATGCAATGGTTATATGTTATTATGTTATTATTATTACTATGTAATTGTTATGTATGTTCACTCAGTCTGTGATGTCTTAACCCTGTTGGCAGTTGTTTTGCCCCAGATCCATCTTGTAAATGAGCTTGTCTCAGTGATGTTCCGCCTGGCAAAATAAAGATTTTGAGTGACTGATTGATATGTGTGTGTGTGTGTGTGTGTGTGTGTGTTGATATATGTGTGTGCGTGTGTGTATATGTGTGCGTGTGTGTGTGTGTGTGCATGCATGTAATGAGTGCATAATGGCTGCTCTGTCTCTATGCTGCCCACACCTAATACGGGGGTGTGCAAAACTGTTTTGTTGTGTTTTGTGTAGAGGAGAACCCACTTTTTGTGAAGGTCAAATTCTAGAAATAGAAATTATAAATCATTAGCGCTGATTCAACCAATCAAGGATGAGGATTTGCCTGCGCAAACTATGCAAACCTATAGCCATCCAAAATACTCACGTGCAGCATTTGATAAATTGAAAGTTCCACTTTTCAAACAGCTGCAGTCTCTTCTAAATTAAAGAAAAAATGTTTTACACTTTTAGTATACGATAAATCCTCAAACATAGCATGATGCTTGATAATAAGTTTATCAGGATGCTTGGAATGACTCTTATAGCCATAAGAATGTGTCTTTTATGTCATTGGGGCAGGAGATCTGCTTACCTTCGACTCGTACTTCTCTCGTCCTAAGCCCTGGTGAAGGACCCTCGAAGCATCATTAACAAGTTATCACAGAAGTGGCTGCGCTGGCCTGAAGACAGAGCGGTAGGGTTACCGCTTGTGATCTGGGTTCAGGAATAAGCCAGAGTTGGCAGGGCTGGTTCGGGGCGAGGATTGCCTGGCTCAGAGGTTGCAGTCCTTCTCTGGGTGGGTCACAGGCTGATTTCCTTCCCACCCCACTTGAGTGGAACTGAGGGGTATCCATGGTGCAAGCACAGCAGGGGGGAGCAATGAGAGGGGAAACACAGGGGGGCTTTCTGGTGAGCACGCCGGCTGCGTGCCTAGCTGCATGCTTATGGTCTATCATCTTGGCAAGGTAGCACACTGGGGGTAGGGAACTCTTCCCTGTGTGGCAGGATGATGTTTACACATTTGGGCCCTGCTACACCCACCCACAGAGCCTCATAAAACCCCGCTGCCACCAGATTTAAACTTTGCGTGGCGAGTTTCCCATGCTTTCTCCTGCTGGCCCTACCGTGGGAGGATTAACCCACGGGACAGGTAAGTAGGGCTCTCGAGGGTCTGGGTAAGGAGATGGGGCTGGGTGGTTGCCAGGCCAACAGCAGCCAAGTGGGGGGGTGAAAAGGGGGGGGAGCAGTGGTTGTCGCATTTTTCATTCTATTTTAGATTACCCTTCAACTCCTGAATGATACAGTGGCTTAAAAGGTTTTTTTTTTACTTCACGTTTCCAATATGTTTGTTCCCCTTTTGGTTCCCCCTGTTCCCCAACCCCTCAATGAATGTAGTCACCATTACTGCACTATACTTCAGATAGGAGGGAGGTTGAGCAACTGGCTTCACAGCCAGTAACACGTTTGGACCAGCAAGCCGGCGGGGGGGGGGGCACCTTGTGCCTAATGACTTCCTAGGGATAGATTAACCAATGGTAACCCAACTGCTGGAGTAACCCTTAAGCACGTGGACCTTAACTCAGAATAATTGGATTTAAATACCAGAGTAGGACTTGGCCTATGAAGAGTCTCCTTGTCATGTTGGATTGGCTTCTTTATAATCTAGCTGATTTATCTTAACAAATAACTCCTTTTTAAAGCAGGTTAGCCAGCTCACTGGCGCAGCGGTTGGATTGCTGCTTGAGATGCCAGTGAACCAGGTTCGGAAATGAGCCCGGGCTGTCAGAGGGCTAGCCGAGGGAGAAGGATTGAGCGTCCTTAGGACAGCTGTCCTTCCCGGGGTGGGGGGTTCGCGCTCAGTGCAGGAACAATGCCTAGTGGAGGCTGGGTTCATTGCCCTGCTCTGACGCAAGGTCAAGGCTCTCTGGGATGGGACAGACGTTGGTGTCATTGCACGTCTCCGCCGCAGCCTTCAGGGAGAAAACTTCCCCCAGGCCGACCGTCTCAGTCATGCTCTGCCCCCCGGACTTTGATCAGCCTCCTGGCCGAGGCTCTCCCAACCAGTTACGGTATTCCGACACCGGTTCCCTCAATAGTGCCGAGACCCCACCCCCTGGGAGGTATGCCAGGGTGACTGGGGAAGTGAGGGGCTCATAAGGAGGTAGAAGCCACGGGAGCACCTTGACCACAGCGGGACAGAGACAACAAAGCATGGGGGCACAAAAAGTGAAATAAATGTAAAAAAAAAAAAGGCAGGTCAAGAAAAAAATTATAATTAGAAAAAAGAAAAAGAACTAATGTGATTTACAGGCCCTTTTTGGAAGTATTTGATGGTAGTAGTGGTTGGGGGGTTGCACTGGACTCTGATTGCGTATTGATATTAGCCACCCACCAGTAGCGCCCCTGAAAAACTGAACATTATACGAGATGTGATTTAAAGAGCAGCTCTGCATTTCAGCATGTGTTTTCATAAATAAGATGTTTCAGCTCTTATAATTTACTAGAGAATACTTTTTTTTCCCCATTTTCAATGTTACTTTCCAAGATTTACAGCACATCTTGACAGTCCATCTAAAAAGTCTGTATACGAAACATTTGCCTCTCCCCTGCTAACCTCACAGTGCCTTTCTTTCTGGCATCAAAGTAATCACCACGACAACAAACTGTGATATTACAAACAGCAATTATGTGATTAGTAGGGGAGAGTCAGATACATTTTTAAAGACTCTCTGAAGTAACTGCTGCATTATCTACACTATTTAGCAGACCAACAGCAGCGGAAAGTAAAGAAAATAACACATAACTAGAAAACAAGTTAGAACTTAACTGGTGCATGACTAGTGTGTGGAAGATTTTTATTATACTAGAGTTGGTCTTTAAACAAAGTGAATGAGCCAGGTTTGTGCATATTTCATCGTAAAGGGTTAACTGCTTTGCACAGACAACAAGCTCCTATGTACTTCACATGCTAGTTCTGTTCCTTTGTTGTCCTTTAAGCGCTGCACAACGGTAGAGTGATCGTGACTCTGTCCTCCAGCACCACCTGGTGGTCACCCAGTTTTGACCTGAGTGCCTGTAGGGAACCTTTTGACGAATATGGATTGCAGGTAAAGTTATTTCTTCAGAATATTTTAGACTGGGTCTGTCCTATGACAGTCAAATTTTCTTTTCTTTTTTTTTTTTTAATTTTATTTGCTTTTGGTAACTGGGTGGGTGCACTAGGCATAAGAATATGTATTTTCAGGCATGACCCGGGAGAATTTTATAGTGGTTTGTGCTTTTCAAAAGTGTTGAAATGACAGCACTGGAGACTTAAAGTCCTCTGTTTACTACATGGCCAGTACAGGACTGTAATCACAGTGTAAGTTTCCCTACAAAACCCCGCCAATGTACCTCAACTCTACTCAACTAGAGGGACCACTACATAAATGAGAGGGTATTTCAGACATCATACACATTCAGTGCTTGGCGTCTCATGTGAGACTGCCTACAAGTGCCAGTTAGTATCAGTGGTTTTGGTGGGTTATTCAGAGTAGGTATCACCTTCAAAATAAATACATAAATGCTTAGAAGTCCTAGGGCGCAATTTTAAGGCCAATAGTAGGTAAGTGGAATCAAAGAAAAATACATTGCAAAAAACATTAGGATTCAGACATTCCAGAATTTGGTGCTGTACCCCAAGATGATAAATGTGTTGCCCCACATGAAGTGATGGTGTGCCAGTGACTCATCTGGCTGTTCATAAGCTAGAGTACCACATAGTACGTCCACCTGCCACAAAAATTTTCTGCATGCACTCAACTTTATTCATAAGCTATAGTACCAGAGTGTGTTCACCTGCCACAAAAATAATTTGCATGCACCCAGATTTATTCATAAGCTGCAGTACCACAGTGTATGTCCACCTGCCACAAAAATTGTCTGCATGTACCCAACTTTATTCATAAGCTGCAGTACCACAGTGTATGTCCACCTGCCACAAAAATTGTCTGCATGTACCCAACTTTATTCATAAGCAACAGTACCACAGTGTATGTC
Organism: Neoceratodus forsteri; assembly: GCA_016271365.2. NCBI lineage: Eukaryota > Metazoa > Chordata > Ceratodontiformes > Ceratodontidae > Neoceratodus > Neoceratodus forsteri. The sequence continues at coordinate 61,662,058 of JADMNL010000035.1, forward strand.
CACCTGCCACAAAAATTGTCTCAATGCACCCAACTTTATTCATAAGCCACAGTACCAGAGTACTTCCTCCTGCCACAAAAATTGTCTGCATTAAATCAACTTTTTTCATAAGCTACAGTACCACAGAGTATGTCCACATGCCACAAAAATTGTCAGTATGAAATCAACTTTATTCATAAGCTACGTTACCCCAGAGTATGTCCACATGCCACAAAAATTGTCTGCATGTACCCAACTTTATTCATAAGCTACAGTACCACAGTGTATGTCCACCTGCCACAAAAATTGTCTGCATGCACCCAACTTTATTCATAAGCCACAGTACCAGAGTACTTCCTCCTGCCACAAAAATTGTCAGCATTAAATCAACTTTATTCATAAGCTACAGTACCACAGAGTATGTCCACCTGCCACAAACATTTTCTGCATGCACCCAACTTTATACATAAGTTACAGTACCACATAGTACGTCCACCTGCCACAAAAATCATCTGCATGAAATCAACTTTATTCATGAGTTACAGTACCACAGAGTACATCCACCTGCCACAAAAATTGTCTGCATGCACCCAACTTTATACATATGCTACAGTACCACAGAGTATGTCCACCTGCCACAAACATTTTCTGCATGCACCCAACTTTATACATATGCTACAGTACCACAGAGTATGTCCACCTGCCACAAACATTTTCTGCATGCACCCAACTTTATACATATGCTACAGTACCACAGAGTATGTCCACCTGCCACAAACACTTTCTGCATGCACCCAACTTTATACATATGCTACAGTACCACAGAGTATGTCCACCTGCCACAAACATTTTCTGCATACACCCAACTTTATTCATGAGTTACAGTACCACAGAGTATGTCCACCTGCCACAAAAAGCATCTGCATGAAATTAACTTTATTCATGAGTTACAGTACCACAGAGTATGTCCACCTGCCACAAACATTTTCTGCATGCACCCAACTTTATTCATGAGTTACAGTACCACAGAGTATGTCCACCTGCCACAAAAATTGTCTGCATGCACCTAATTATTTTTTTTTTTTTGGATTTATTTATCCTCCTCTGGCCACCTCGCTGCATCCCAGCTGTTCTCTTGCATGCCTTGTTAGCTGGGATCCAGCCACTGTCCATCTCACTCGGGACCGCTGGCACCCATATAGCCCCTGCGGCTTGCCCCCCGCAGCGGGTGGCGGGGAGCCCCCCTAACACCCCACCCAGAACGGATCCAGCTTGGGTGCCCTCGGGTTTGCTAGTGTCCCATTGAACACTCGCGGATGGCCATCAAGCCACAGGAGGCATCACTTTTACCCTGTTCAAGCTTCCCCAGAGTCGGTGGGTGTGCAATGATGCCAGTGGTCGGGATCGCGCATGCGTCTGCACGTGCCCCCATCCAGGCGTCTCTCCCCGACTCCTCCCCTGAGTACGGCATGTGTCTCCACCCCCCAGCCTTCACCTGGGGGCAGTCGGGTACCGACCATCGTGGACTCCTCCCCTGGAGAGAGAGAGTCACCTTCGGATGTTCAATCCCTCTCCTCCCTGCCAGTCCTCGGCACCAGTGCTCACTCCCGAAATGGTCATCGGCGCAGCGGCGTTGTGACCAGCGCCTCTGCCCCAGTGCCACCGGGCCAACAACATGCACCCAGCTTTAACATAAGCTGCAGTACCACAGAGTACATCCACCTGCCACAAAAATTGTCTGCATGCACTCAAGTTTATTCATAAGGTACAGTACCACAGAATATGTCCCAACTGCCGTAAAAATCATCTGTTTGCATCCGGCTTTATATATACGCTACAGTACCACAGAGTACATCCAACTGCCACAAAAATGATCTGCTTACTTCTAATTTTATACACGAGCTACAATACCACAGAGTACATCTAGTTGTCACAAAATCATCTGCTGAGAGTGTTTGCAAGAGGCATTTCTAAGCCCACTGAAAATAAATATGGTTTAAAACCAGGAGCACAGCCTACTGTCTGCAGCTAAAATTGGCAGTACATGTTGATGTGAAACATTAACCTTGTAACAAGCCTGTATGAGTCAATAAAAAAGCAAACTCCTGAAGAAGCTCACATAACAAGGGCAAAACATTGGGAGCAACTGGCTGATATGGCATGATAAAAAATAAGAGAACTTTTGCTGTAAAAGTTTTTTTTTCTACTCCGTTGTCCCCTGCCCCCACCTAGAACTTTGAAGCTTGTATGTGGGGATTGGCAGTCACTGAGAGTGATGTTTAAGAGAAGTACCACTTCCTGCAGCATCTCCTAATCCCTAGGACCCATGCAGAACAGAAAAAAATGTGTCCATTCCTCCAGCCTCATCCCAACATGGGAACTGGTAACTTGTACCAGCTAAAACTGAGGAAAAGTGTGGTGCAACACCAGGCTGTCTGTGCCCTTCCAACTGAGAGTCCCCAGATTCTTGCCTGCGCTCGTTGGGTTTTCTGGCCCAAAGGCCAGTAAAAGAGCTGAGTAGGCCACAGAGCTGTTCAGTTCCCAGGGGCACATACGAACTGCTAGCTGTTCACCTAGCAACTGCTGTAGCTTTGGTTGTGAAGGTGCCTCTTGTCTGCCTCTTATATTAGAAAAGGTGTAACCAGAGAGATTTCCAGTACGAAAAAATGTCAAAAAAAGGAAAGACCTTTATACGGTACTGATCATCCATCTGTTCTCCTTAGGTACCCCCTGAGGACTATGAGCTGCCCATCCAGAAATCCCTGCAGACGGCAGAAGTCCGAAGGTACATGTTCTTCAGCTCCAGTGCTTTCCTCATGGTGCTCTCACCCGTAAGTATCCAGTGAGAATACCCAGCCTGTGGTGGAGAAAGTAGGGTGGTATGGAAGAAAAAGGCATTATGGGTAAAGGCAGAGGTATACTGGCCATTTAACTCTTGTTGTGTAGGCAAAGATGAGCCGAAGGAAGCTCTGTCATTATTGGTGCAGGGAAGTGGGAGAGCATTTACAGAGGTATAATATACTTTGAGTGACTTTTTTTTCCTGTGTTTCTGAAAAGTTTTTCTCTATGTTAGACTGTTGAGAACAAATTTTGCAGAACATGCAGAACAATTTAGAACACTCGTCACAAGCAGCTGCGAGAGGTAGCTGCTTGCACTAGGAGTCATGCCTCACAGCCTTTTGAAACTGTGTGCTGCTCAACTGATATCCAGTCTAGCGCAAATATCGATATCTCCCCTGGGTGTTTTTTGTATGCCGAACCAGGGCCTTCTGCAATTCCTGAAACGGAAACTGACGCCGAGCAAATATTTGCAAACGGCAGTTACTACCTCAGCTACTGCAGCTCATTTTCTTTCATTTATTTAAACGTCAACATTTCAAGTTATCAACCAAACCAGGCCTTTACTGTAGCGCATCACGACCACTGGCCAGCTCTGTTATACAAAACGAGAATGCCTCGTGTTTTTCATTTAAAAAAAGATGACCTCATTGTGTTGTATTGTATTCAATAAAATCGCCCCTGAGTGTGAAGAACAAGTTGGTTCTCATACCACATAGGTACTGAGATGCCGTAGGAACACTCGAGCATTGCTCTCATGTTTTGTGGCCTCGCAGAATCTACCGGGTGTGAGAACCAGCTTGTTCTTCACACTCAGGGGTTAATTGTTCTCTATTTTGTTGCATCGCTACCAATCAGAATGGAGGCTGAAATTAATGGGCGGGACTCTTGGGATACAAATCCTGCCTACAGTTTAAAGAAGAGCTGGAAGTCTAACTACTGTAAATTCAAATAATCAATTTTATTCCAACTTTTGGCTTTCACTATTAGCTATGTTGGACGTACATTCATAATAAAAGTTAACCCAATGCTAAAAAAATTAAAAATTGAAAATATAGCTTTAAATAGGTACAAGAGTGTCCAAACAATGCATGAGCAATTAAACACACAAAGCTCTTCAAGAACTGGTAAATTACATCTTTAACATTTTTTCCCCCAGCGAGCATTAATTTCACCCATGTACTGTAGTAGTAAGCCCAATTCGGGCCGTAAACACATGATGCTCAGTGACCTGCACAGACTAATGGTAGAAAACAACTCGGTGAGTAGATTGCCACTGAGCATGCTCCGTGACCTCTGCAGGCACTGCTGTACACTCAGTGACCACATAGCCACTGAGCATGCTCCGTGACCTCTGCAGGCACTGCTGTACACTCAGCGACCACATAGCCAGTGAGCATACTCCGTGACCTCTGCAGGCACTGCTGTACACTCAGCGACCACATAGCCAGTGAGCATACTCCGTGACCTCTGCAGGCACTGCTGTACACTCAGCGACCACATAGCCAGTGAGCATACTCCGTGACCTCTGCAGGCACTGCTGTACACTCAGCGACCACATAGCCAGTGAGCATACTCCGTGACCTCTGCAGGCACTGCTGTACACTCAGCGACCACATAGCCAGTGAGCATATCTGTGACCTCTGCAGGCACTGCTGTACACTCAGCGACCACATAGCCAGTGAGCATACTCCGTGACCTCTGCAGGCACTGCTGTACACTCAGCGACCACATAGCCAGTGAGCATACTCCGTGACCTCTGCAGGCACTGCTGTACACTCAGCGACCACATAGCCAGTGAGCATACTCCGTGACCTCTGCAGGCACTGCTGTACACTCAGCGACCACATAGCCAGTGAGCATACTCCGTGACCTCTGCAGGCACTGCTGTACACTCAGCGACCACATAGCCAGTGAGCATACTCCGTGACCTCTGCAGGCACTGCTGTACACTCAGCGACCACATAGCCAGTGAGCATACTCCGTGACCTCTGCAGGCACTGCTGTACACTCAGCGAACACATAGCCAGTGAGCATACTCCGTGACCTCTGCAGACACTGCTGTACACTCAGTGACCACATAGCCAGTGAGCATACTCCATGACCTCTGCAAGCAACACTCAGTGACCACACAGCTACTGAGCATGCTTCGTGACCTCTGCAGGCACTGCTGTACACTCAGCGACCACATAGCCAGTGAGCATACTCCGTGACCTCTGCAGGCACTGCTGTACACTCAGCGACCACATAGCCAGTGAGCATACTCCGTGACCTCTGCAGACACTGCTGTACACTCAGCGACCACATAGCCAGTGAGCATACTCCGTGACCTCTGCAGGCACTGCTGTACACTCAGTGACCACATAGCCACTGCGCATACTCAGTGACCTCTGCAGACACTGCTGTACACTCAGCGACCACATAGCCAGTGAGCATACTCCGTGACCTCTGCAGGCACTGCTGTACACTCAGCGACCACATAGCCAGTGAGCATACTCCGTGACCTCTGCAGGCACTGCTGTACACTCAGTGACCACATAGCCAGTGAGCATACTCCGTGACCTCTGCAGGCACTGCTGTACACTCAGCGACCACATAGCCAGTGAGAATGCTCCGTGACCTCTGCAGACACTGCTGTACACTCAGTGACCACATAGCCAGTGAGCATACTCCGTGACCTCTGCAAGCAACACTCAGTGACCACACAGCTACTGAGCATGCTCCGTGACCTCTGCAGGCACTGCTGTACACTCAGCGACCACATAGCCAGTGAGCATACTCCGTGACCTCTGCAGGCACTGCTGTACACTTAGTGACCACATAGCCAGTGAGCATACTCCGTGACCTCTGCAGGCACTGCTGTACACTCAGTGACCACATAGCCAGTGAGCATACTCCGTGACCTCTGCAGGCACTGCTGTACACTCAGTGACCACATAGCCAGTGAGCATACTCCGTGACCTCTGCAGGCACTGCTGTACACTCAGTGACCACAGCCAGTGAGCATACTCCGTGACCTCTGCAGGCACTGCTGTACACTCAGTGACCACATAGCCAGTGAGCATACTCCGTGACCTCTGCAGGCACTGCTGTACACTCAGTGACCACATAGCCAGTGAGCATACTCCGTGACCTCTGCAGGCACTGCTGTACACTCAGCGACCACATAGCCAGTGAGCATACTCCGTGACCTCTGCAGGCACTGCTGTACACTCAGCGACCACATAGCCAGTGAGCATACTCCGTGACCTCTGCAGACACTGCTGTACACTCAGCGACCACATAGCCAGTGAGCATACTCCGTGACCTCTGCAGGCACTGCTGTACACTCAGTGACCACATAGCCAGTGAGCATACTCCGTGACCTCTGCAGGCACTGCTGTACACTCAGTGACCACATAGCCAGTGAGCATACTCCGTGACCTCTGCAGACACTGCTACACAGAATTTGAAAGGAAGACTAGAATGGCAGTGCCCCTCAACAGTGTGTGGCATGGGTATGTTGAGCACAGCGCCGTGTTGTAGATGGCAGAACAGTGCCGGAAGTGCCATGCTCAACATTGCAGGGTATATGTTTTGCAAGCAAAGAGCTATTAATAAAAATATTGTTTTATGGCAAAACACATCTCAGAAACATTTTTTGAGCCAAGAAACAAATGACTGCATTGGACATTACTGGGCCAAATTAGCGCTACAGATTAAAAGTTTTGGGGGTTTATTAAACCGTATTTATTACCGTGATTGGACTATGTGAGATGGTGCTGTGTGTGTTGTTATCAGTGTATCCAAGGATAGGTAGGATTAAAAACAATAAAAAATAGCCTATATTTTAATATCTCCCTATCTATGCTGCTGCATTGTGCCCAGTAATGAGCCAGGGTGAGGGGGTGGGGGCTTCCATTCAGTATACCACCCATTTCTTGGGAGTGGGCATGGTAACTTGTGGCTATGATTGGCAGGGGACACTATGAGAACTGTGGTGGGGTGTTACTCAGGAGTCTAAATTCCAGGGCTAATGGGGCTCAGTAGCCAGCTGCATGTGTTGTGGTGTCCGACCCCGTAACCCCATGTACGCTGTCGCAACTCACAACCCCATGCATGCTGTCAAACCCATCATACCCATAGCCCAAGCATGCTGTCACACCTCATAACCTCCTACCACCATGGATGTTATCACATCCATCAACCAACCCCATACACGCTGTCACACCTCACAAGCACATACCGCATCACACATCATGATCACATATCCCCATGCACAGTGTCATACCCATGACCTCATGCACACTGCCACACCTCACAACCACATACCCTCCACTGTCGCACATCATGATCACATACCCCCATGCACCGTGTCACATCCATGACCCCCTGCATGCTGTCACACTCACCAACCAACCACATAATCCCATGCATGCTGTCACACTCTCTCACCACATACACACACATGCAATCTCATACCTTCTGACACCATACTGTTTGCATGCTGTCAGATCTCATAACACCATACCCCCTGCATGCTGTCACACCACTGACCCTATAACCCTAAACTCAGTGTCACACTCATGACACTATACACCCATGCATGCTCTCACACACACACACCAACCACTCCATGCATGCTGTCACAACCACTGACCCACCCCATATCCCCGTGCCTGCTGTCACACCCACTGACCAAATGCTCTCTATCACACCCACAGACACCATAACCCCACAAACTCTGTCACACCCAATCACTTCCCTCGACTCCAAGCTCACTGTGATACCAACAACCACATGCAGATTACTGGCTATCTCGAGATGCAGTGCAGTGAGTTGTACTGTTTGAGTTATGTTTACTTCCTTTTTTAATCTTTTAAAACTTTTTTTAGAATGACAATAAATGATCTGCACCAGAGGACAAAACCAAACTCTCACAAAAAGAACTATAATCACTCCACCGCTGCTGAACAGATGTGCAAGTGGATGCTGTATGCTGTCTGCCACTGCTCGTCGGCCTGCTGTAGCATAGCAATACTCAGGACACCACGTATACCGAACAAAAACTAATCTGACAAATACGTCTGGTATAAGCAGAATTCGGTGTACTTCAAAAGTGCAGCTATCTTCAGAGAGAATTACCAGTTCAGGTTAACAAATCCTCTAGTTTACTGGAGACTATGGAAGCCTTTCAGCTGATTGGGATAGGTAATACTAGGGGGCTACAAGGACAGGCAATGCAAACGTGGGAAAGGGGATATGTAGAGCAGGGGGGTTACAGGGAGGGGCAGGCACTGCACTGCAAAGGGGATAATGTGGATAGACAATGTATGAGGGCTGCAGAGACAGGCAGTGCAAGTGGGCAACATGGACAGGCAGTGCAAACGAAGCAACAGGGATGGGCCCCACAAAGACAGCATAGGGGGATACAAGGGGGCATGGAGCAAGGCACTGCAAAGGGTGCAGGAAGAGGGAAGGCACAGACATGACTGCATTGTTACGGCTTACCTACCTTGTATAGATACTAGAGCTCTTACCTGGGTTCTGGGGGGCCTGGGATTGGGGCATGGAGGCGATTTCCAGTCATACCTGCAAAAGAAGCATAGCCTTCAGGTCACAAAGGGTCCACAGCTTGTCAGGAACAAAACTGGACAGATAGAGAAAGTTAAAAAGAACACAGTACTATCTAATACGCCGGGATCTGTGTCCTGTCAGACTGGGGCCAGGTTCCTGTCAAACCTGTAGGAATAAAGGAAAAAAGGGTTAGTGTAAGGAGGAAAATAAAAGCAAGGGTAGAGACAGAGTTCAAGAGAGGGACAATAGCTACAGGAAAACACAGGTGTTCTGTACAGTAACCCAGGTGATCCCAGGTTCAAGTCCCACGACAGTCACTGGCTCAGGAAGATACCTTGGGCACATCACTTGACCTCCCAGTTGTAAAGCTGTGAGGAAGGATGTAGCAGCCATCAGCGCTGGGGGCAGCCCCCCTTGGGGTCGCTTCCCACTCCTGGGCTTCTGCTGGAGATTGTCACATCTCTACCCAGCACTGAGCTTAGCCCAGGTGTGTAAGAAACTGTGGCAGATCCTCAAAACTGTTACAATCTGGAAGAGGTAAGTAAAGGTAAAATTTTTATTCATACAAAAATCAATATGGATAACATCACTGAACCGAGGCTCATTTACAGTGAGGTCCATTAGTTCGATACCAGTTACTCTTACATTAATTAATTAAAATACATTAATCACATTACACCATAACTAGACTTAAGCAGAGGACATTAACAAATTACACTTATAAAGTGTCATTATACAGTCTTAACAATCAACAAAGACAACATTTACAAAATACACACAAAGTGAAATTTAATTCTCATTCCCCACACACTACTAAATCAGTTCCCCTTCTATATTTGTATGATTAATATACCACTCTTTTATCAGATTTATCTGGAATTCTCTGTTTACTGGTCTCAAATTCCCTGGTAATTTATTCCACAATTTGGGACCAAGGCATACAAAATGATTTTTTCCCAAAACAGTTTTTCGTCTTGGTACCACACATTCCAAACTATACGCAGAACGTAATTCCCTAATTGGTGTTTTTAATCTAATACCCTCTCCAATATAGTCAGGGACCTTCCCCAATATGCATTTTGTCAAAGATATAATTGTATTTAAAATTCTCTTTTGAGGCAGGGAAACCCAATTTAACTCCTTATACATCTCTAATCTATGTGTCATGTTTGGTACTCCTAATATAAATCTCGCCAATTTATTGTACATAATATCCAATTTGGACAGCTGCCCTTTTGTGGCACCCATATACACAATATTTCCATATTCCAATATGGGTAACACCATTACAGTTACAACAAGTTGTATAACTTCACATGACATATAATTTTTAAGGAAGAGGAGATAAAGGAAAAGAAACAAAGCAATATTATACATATTTATATATGCAAAAAACACAATTGCACATACCCCAATGATGTAAAGCATCATGGGAAACGTTATGCAAATCCCCATGAAAGAATTTGGGCTTGCTCAACTTTAAGCAGAATTCCATGGTGCCAGAAGGCCTCACAGTGCAATCAGCAAAGGCTGAGAACAGCAGACGCAAACACGTGTGCAATTGTGTTTTCATTAAAATTTGGCTTGCATTTGCTCTGGCGTTCTTTTGTAATCATATATATATATATACACACTAACATACTAAAATGCCAGCAGAATAGGCCAAATGGTCTTTTGTGTCTGCTCGTTTGGTCAGCCCCCACCCTGGGAGCTGATTTTGCTGCTCCCCCCTTGTCCTCTCTGGCTTCTCCCTTCCCAGTCCCAGATATTCCCACTGCACAGGACTTTGCCGCCAGAACCCTTCCCCTGTACCTATCCCACCCCCTCTTGAATCCCTCTACCGTCTCTGCCTCCACCAGCCCCCTGGGCAGCGCATTCCATGGCTCCACCACCCTCTCAGTGAAGTAGCACCTCCTCCTTTCTCTCCTGAATCTCCCCCCTCCAGCTTCCACCCATGCTCTCTAGTTGCCCTCCCCTTCCTTCTGAGCACCTTGACTGCTTCTCCCCTATTTAACCCCTTCATGTACTTGAAGATCTGTATCATGTCCCCCAGGTCCCTTCTCTCCCAATGTGTACATATTTAGCTCTTCGAGCCTCTGCCCATAGGTCCTGTCCCCCAAGCCCCAGATCGTTTTGTTGCCCTCCTCTGGACCCTCTCCAGGAGTTCAATGTCCCTCTTTAAGTGTGACCTTCAAAACTGCACGCAGTACTTGAGGTGCGGTCTCACCAAGCAGTTATACAGGAGGAGTATCACTTCCCTCCTTCTGGAGGTGATCACCCTAGCAATGCATCCCAGCATCCTGTTGGCCTTGGCTGCTGCCTTCCTACAAGTCTTAGAGTTGTTCATCCTGACCTCCACCACCACCCCCAAGTCCCTCTCATCCATTGAGACTTGTAGCATCCCCCCCCCCACCCCGGGTGTACTCTTGGCCCAGGTTTCTGGGTCCCAGATGCAGTACTTTGCATTTCCCTGCATCAAACCTCAGCTTCCACTTTCTAGACCATCTTTCCAGAGCCTCCAGGTCCCCCTGTAGGGCCACCCTCCCCTCCTCACCATCCACCACCGTCCCCAGTTTTGAGTCATCCGCAAAGAGACTCATCTCACTCCTGATACCCTTCCTTATGTCAGAGACATAGGTGTTGAACAGGAGGGGCCCAAGGACTGATCCCTGAGGGACCCCACTAATGACCCTCCTTGGGGATGAGACTATCCTGCCAACCATGACCCTCTGTGTCCGGTCCTGGAGCCAATGCCTATCCATCTGATTCCCCACCCCCATTTCTCCCAGCTTATTCAACAGGCCCCCATGAGGAACAGAGTCAAACGCCTTGCTGAAGTCAAGATGGAGGACGTCCACCGGTCTACCCAGGTCTAAGGCACTCGTCACCCAGTCATAGAACTCCACAAGGTTTGTCTGACATGATTTCCCTGGGACAAATCCATGCTGTCTATTGTCCAGGCACCCTGACTTTTCCAGGTCCCCCCTAGCCACTCATTGACAATGCCCTCCATCACCTTGCCCACCACCGATATCAGGCTGACGGACCTGTAGTTCCCTGCCACCTCCCTTGATCCCCCCTTGTGGATAGGCACTATATACACCACCTTCCAGTCCTGGGACACCCACCCTGTCCTCAGAGAGATGCTGAAAAGCTCCACCAGGGGTTTCGCCAGGACATCCGCCAGTTCCTTCAGCACTCTGGGATATAGTTTATCTGGCCCCGGTGCTTTCTCCATCTTAAGGGACCTGAGGGCTTCCCTCACTCTCTCTGCCGTGATTTCCACCTCTGCTACCTTGTCCCCATGCCTTGCCTTCTCCCCTCCTGTCAATGATGGCTCATCCTCTCCCCAGACCCGATGATCGGCAAGGGCCCCAGTTTCACCATCTCCTCCCATGTATGATGCAGCCCCCCCATTTTCCTTGGTGAAAACTGAGGCAAAGTACTCATTTAGTATCTCAGCCTGCTCCCCCGGATCTTGTGCCCATCCCTCACCTGTTTTAATCCTGCTAATCTGCCCCTTCACCCTTCATTTTTTCCCCAATGTATCTAAAAAAACCCTTATTCCCTCTCCTAATTTCCCTGGCCAGGTTCTGCTCCTTCCTTGCCTTAGCTGCCCTCACCACCCTAGTGGCCCTTCTGGCCATCAGCTCGTACTCCCCTCTATCCCTTTCACTCCTTGAGCACTTGAAATGCCTATAAGCTGGCTTCTTCCCTCACCACCTCCTGAACCTCCCTGGTCCACCAGCAGGGTTTATGGGCCCTACCATTTCATCTTACTCTTGCACAGGTGCTGGTAGCATCCTGCACCCCTCCTGATGATTTCCCACCTACTGTCAGCGTCAGTGTCTGGCCCAATCCCATCCAAATGCTTCTAAAATCCTTCCCATTTCCTTGAAATCCGCCTCTGAAGTCGGGTTACCCTGCCTTTGTGCAGCCTTCTACCCTCCTAGGTCCAGCAGAACCAGACTGTGGCATGGTCGCCCCTCGCCAACAGGTCCCTTACCTCCAGGCCCCCAATCTGGTCACTGTCTGCCAGGACCAAATCCAGTATCTGCGCACAACCTCTGTTCCCTGGCCACCGAGGATGTCATAGTCTCCCAGTCCGTTCCTGGTATGTTTAAGTCCCCCAACACCACCACCCTTCCCCTGTCCAATTTGCAGCGTCTCCCAATATCTGCCACCAGACTCTCCTCCAGCTCCTCTGCCAGCGCAGGGTGTCTATACACCACTCCTATTTTTACTGTCTTGCCCTCCCTTGTTATCAAGGTGACCCAAATCGCTTCCACAGTTCCCTCCGCCTCCTCCACTCCTCCTATGCCAATGCAGTTTTTGACTATTATTGCTACCCCTCCTCCCATTCCCTTCCCCCGTCCTTCCTGAACATGGTGTAACCCTCCAAGTTCAGGTCCGACTCGTGCCTGCAGTGGCCCAGGTCTCAGTGACCACTGCCACATCCACCTCTCCCTCAGTTAGCATCACCTGGAGCTCCGGCATTTTATTGCCCAAGCTCCTGGCATTTAGCAGGACTGCCTTCCACCCTTTCCATATACTTCCCCTTCTCGCGTTCCCATGGGGATTCAGTCTTCCCCCGGTCAGCACCTTACCAGTCGGCCTTTTCCTGCATTCCTCCAGCTCCCCAGGGTGGTGGAGACCGAGTCCCTCCTTTATCGGACCCCCCTCGACAGTCTTCTGTCCCATCCCTTCCCCCGCTTCACAAGTTTAAACCCCACCTTTGACCAACGAACCCCTCTATTTTCAACTTAAGGATTTGCCTCCCCCTCCAAATTGAGATGGAGCCTGTCTAAAGCATATAGCCCCTTATCCTCACAGATCTCCCCCCAATCCCCCATCAACCCATACCCTCTGCCCCCACACCACTCCCTGAGCCACTGGTTTATCTCCCTAATCTCCTCTTATGTTCCCCACTAGCCCTTGGCACCGGCAGGATTTCCAAGAAGGAAATCACGCATCCTATATCATGACAGACCCTGGCAAGCTCCCTGAACCTTGCCTGTATCTCTAGCTCCCTATTTCCCTCAATGTTATTGGTACCCAGGTGGACCAGTATATCCGGGGAACCTCCACAATCCTTTGTCAGTTGATATGCCTCATGCTTGGCCTGCTAGCACCGCTTAGTCCAGGGAAGCATTTTGTTCTAACCGGGCAGGCTTCCCTGCCTATCCCATTTGATACCCCTGATCATGGAATCACCCAACAGGATCACTCTGACCACCCTCTTTCCTCCATTTCCCCTCTTCCATGTCCCTCATCCTTTGTACCGCCCCTCCCCAGCTGGTTCCTTGCTCCTCCCCTATCTGGTGCCCCTGCCGCCTCCCCTTATCTACCCTGGCCACCCCTCCCTCTGATCCTATGCTTCTCCTCCTCCCGAGTATCCTTTTGTACCCCGCTATCCCCGCCGCTGCTCGCGACTGGTCCTTCCCTCTCATCTGCTAAATCTTCCTGGCTCGCCCTCCCTTCCTTCCCGTCTCCGTTCAGTCCCTCCTTGCCTGTTGTGCTCCCCTGGCATAAACCCTCAGCTCCCTTTACTGTATCTGCCTTGTACTTCTGGTCCTTCTCCTTGCGCTTTCCTCTCTCTACCTCCTCCTCCTCCTCTTCCTGCTCTGATCCACCGCTCCCCCCATTTTCCCATGTTCCAAGTTCCCCCCTGTTCTTCCTGCTACCCTGCCCCTGCCTCCTTCCCTCCACTCCCTTTCCATCTCTAACCGCCCCTGTTATGGCTATTCATCACCCCCCTCATCCTCAAGCAGAAGAAGAGAATTGAAGCAGTTACTGAGCTTAAGGTCTGATCCACCTCCCCCCTTGCTTCCTTCTGTTCTGCCCCAGCCATCTGCCTACTTCCCTGATAATGTCCTCCCTTTGGCCCCCCTCTCTGAGGGTCCCCATATACCTGCCTGCTTCCTTGGTAGTGTTCTCCTTTTGGGCCCCCTCTGTCAGGGTTCCTATGTGACCCCAGAGTACTCTCCTGCACTCCTTTCCTTATGCCCCCACCCATAGAGCTTGGTGCAACCCCTTGGAAGAGCCCCTGCCCTATTCCCCAGCCATACCTGCCCCCTCCCTTCAGCTGTCTCCTAATTCCCTCAACCTCCTCCCTAAGCTGTGCCAGCTGGTGGCACAGTGGGCAACCACTGAACTTCCAAGCCCAGTCCAGTATCATGGCCGACCCACACCCTGTGCACCTCACCACACTCCCAAAGATGCCGGCCCTAATGACGTGTGGTCCCATCCCCCTCCAAGAAGGTTTCCTTGGGTGAACTACCAGGTTCCCCACTAGTCCAAGATACACCCCTACCCACTAATCAGGTCACCCACTAAACCTAGATACAGTCCCACAGTAAACAGGTACCCCATTACTAGGTGCAGTACTACACAGTGAACTTGTAGGGAAAGTGTACAACTCCCTAAGCTCCTCTCTCTCAGCCCTTAAACCCAGCCCCCAGTGGCTAGAACTACATGAGCAGCACCTGAAGCCTTTTCCTCCAATTGCAGGGCAGGTGTTCCCCTATAAATCAGCCTAGCTCTGGGGAGGGAGGGGTGGAACTAAGGCCTAAGTCATACACCCGACTCTCACGAGAGTGTATCAGCCCTGTGAATGCCCCTCACTGCACCTCCAAGCACTACCAGCTAAGCCTAATTTTTTAAGTCTACTTCCTCACAGCATATACATACATACATACATACATAGACACTGTCGGCAGATAACAGCCTATGGCCCACCCAGTCTGCCCATTTGAGCTTGTAAGTTCCCTTTATGTTTTTCTAGTAGTCTGTTGCCCCATACCCCGACCTTCAGAATTGTATATATAAATATAAATATATATATATATTCAGTAGGATGGAACAGTGCACGGCTCATCCTGCAGAATGCAATGTGGTAGCACTTTAAAAACATGCAGTATCGTACTTGCAAAAACAGCACCACAAGTGGGAAGGGTCTCACAAAATAAAATGGAGATGACATAACTGTAACACATGCAACAAAAAAAAAACAATATAAAGAAGGAATGCATGCAAATAAAGTTGAAAGAAAGAGAACTACAAATGATGGGCACTTGGGCTTGTGCGGGGAATTGTCAGCGTTTTGAGAAATGTATTTTTTCAAAGTGAATTAACAGCAATACACAGGGCACAGAGCACTGACAGTAGTACATAGGGCACATTGCACTGACAGTAGTACACAGGGCACAGTGCACTGACAGTAGTACACAGGGCACAGTGCACTGACAGTAGTACTCGGGGCACAGTGCACTGACAGTAGTACACGGGGCACAGTGCACTGACAGTAGTACTCGGTGCACAGTGCACTGACAGTAGTACACGGGGCACAGTGCACTGACAGTAGTACACGGGGCACAGTGCACTGACAGTAGTACACGGGGCACAGTGGACTGACAGTAGTACACGGGGCACAGTGCACTGACAGTAGTACTCAGGGCACAGTGCACTGACAGTAGTACACAGGGCACAGTGGACTGACAGTAATACACAGGGCACAGTGGTCTGACAGTAGTACACAGGGCACAGTGGACTGACAGTAGTACACAGGGCACAGGGCACAGTGGACTGACAGTAGTACACAGGGCACTGACAATAGTACACAGGGCACAGTGCAGTGACAGTAGTACACAGGGCACAGTGCAGTGACAATAGTACACAGGGCACAGTGCAGTGACAGTAGTACACAGGGCACAGTGCACTGACAGTAGTACACAGGGCACAGTGGACTGACAGTAGTACTCAGGGCACAGTGCACTGACAGTAGTACACAGGGCACAATACTGTAGGAGTAGCAAAAAATATGTGCCAATGTGGCTCAGTTAGGAGCACATGTGCCTCTGAGTCAGAAGGTCATGGGTTGGCTATTAATAGATCAGGAGTCTGGGGTCATTCATTAACACTTTCCAGTGGCAGTGCGTGTGGCAAAGAGAGAGATGGCAGAAGTGCATGCGGCACTTTGTGGTGTTCGCTGCAGTGACAGCACGGCACGGAGCCAGCTCTACATGTGGAACCTCACAGTGAAGGCAGTGCATATTGCAACACAGAGTGATAGCAGTGCCTGTGGCACTGTGTTATTGGCAGTGCATGCAGTACAAGGTGGAGTTGACAGTACACATGGCACTGCACAGTGACTGCAGTGCATGTGGCAATGCAGTGGTAGCAGTGCACGTGCAGCTATTTGGTGTTGGCAGTGCACATGCACACAGCAGAGTCCACATGTAGCACTCTACAATGATGGTAGTGCATGTGGCACTGTGTGGTGTTGGCAGTGCACATGAACAGAGCAGGAATCCACATGTAGCACCCTACAATGATGGTAGTTCATGTGGCATTGTGTGGTGCTGGAGGGGCGCATGGCACAATGCGGTGTAAGCAGTGTATTTGCAGCTGAAACACGTCCGACCACCCCTTCCTGCAACTGGACCACCCTTTCTGCCCCCCGAACCAGCCTCACACAAACTTTGTGCCCTCCCTGGACAACAACACAGCCCTCAAACATGCATTCCCCAGCCAACCACCCTCTCTACATCTGGTCCCCCTCTGGATCACCCACAGATATGCCACCCACCCCACGCCATGTGTATAGGTGGTATTATGCTGCTATGGCTGAGAGGTGCTCAGGAACCTGTTGCCAGGACTTGGGGGAGATGTTGTGGAAGGTTTATTTGTTTAGATATGAGCTTCCTGCTACACAGTATCTCAGAAAAGCTGCCCCAGGTGAGCTGTTTCGTGG
Source organism: Neoceratodus forsteri (assembly GCA_016271365.2). NCBI lineage: Eukaryota > Metazoa > Chordata > Ceratodontiformes > Ceratodontidae > Neoceratodus > Neoceratodus forsteri. Next base: position 61,679,183 of record JADMNL010000035.1, read on the forward strand.
GGCATCATTTGGGAAACTCTGCAGCTGTTTGATCTGGAGCAGTGTGTAGCATACTTTGTGCATGCTCAGTGGCTGCGCTGCTTCTGCACACACTCGGTGTGTGGACGACTGGTGAGCAGCAGCACACATAGTGACTAGGGAGGGTGCGAGCTCAGTGATTGGGTAACTGGTGGGTGGAACACTTAGCAACAACAGCGCAAGATCAGTGATTAGGTAACTGATGAGCAGCATGTTTCATGACTAGATGACTGGTGAGTGTCATACTTAGCGACTGGAGTGCACACTCAGTGACTGAATGACTGCTCAGTAGCAAGATTAGTTAATAGATGACTAATGAGCGCTTTTACGTCTGTCCCCTCTGCTGGGGAAGATTCTCCACCAGACCTTTCTGGGAATCAAACCTGGGACCCTGAGTCCCAAAGGCAGTAGTTTCAACCATAAAGCTGAAGGGAGATTCCCACTAGCTGGGAGGTTAGAGTGCTCTGTTAATGTTCACACTTGCTATCTCCATTGGCCACCACTAGAGATCTCTGTAGTAGTTACAATTACTCAGCACTGCTTTGACTGTTATTCACAGCTTTCACCGCTAGATGGCGCTGCTTTGCATAGACTGCCTTTTGTCATATAAAACAAGCATGCCCACTGGCTGTGTGACTGTGGAGCACTCTCAAGGACTGACGATGGCTGGTAGGTACGTTCACTGACTGGACTACAAGTGAGCAAGCCCAGTCCATGACTGAAATGTGTTGTTTCCTTAGGTTTGACTCATGTTTTGTATCCCTCGTTCCCTCACATTTAGGTCCTGTACTTGGTAGTCTGGTGTAGCATCTTCGCCACTGTTCAGCCCGCTCTCATCCACTACCACAAGCAGTACTTCTGGGCGTTCTGTCTGCTGCTGAGCACTGCCGCCGCCCTGCTGACTGCAGTCTTCCTCTTGATCGTCTACCATCGCAGCAGGAAGGTATTTAAAAGCACTGTCTTACTTAAGGGGAAAGTCACCACTATTGCAAACTATAGACAGGTTCAGAATTTGTGTCCAGTTAGCCACCACATCAACACCTCATGGAAAACATTTGTATTTAGACACAATTCCTCTGATATTTCAGACATTTTACATAGTAACGTGTGCAGTACATATATGTTTTTATCAAGGTGTTCATCAACCTGATGCTCGGCCCCAGCCTCAGTCAACATCCACCTCCCCAGGATTTAACGGCCAGTATTACCTCCACAGTTTACTCCCCCCCCCATGGCAGGGCTAGGAGGAGAGGAGCCATGCTTCCTCTGCTGGTGTCCTCATCCAGTCCTTGGCCTTGCTGGGCAGTGGTGTGGGTCTGACGTTGGCACGGCAGCATCCTGCTGGCACAGTATTTCTTTTTTCTCCCCAGCGGCTTGCTGTCGTGCAGGTACATGTGTGTGTACAAGCATGCAACACACCAAATACCAGCATCCCCGTCTAGCTGCAACCACTGTCCCACCACCACGCCCCCAACATGGTAGCAGCACAGGAGTGGTGCAGCATGTTCCCTCCCCCTGGAATAGGACAACAGTCAGGCAGATGCTCAATCCTGCACCCCCCCAACCGAGCGCCAGCAGTCCAAGTTCACTCCTGCATCTAGATTGCCATCATTATGGGAGGTGTGGCATGCACCGCCTCAGCCCTCCGGGCCACTGGGTTGGCTTACATAGTTGCATATTATTGATTCTCGTAATTAATTCTTTATCATCTTCACATCACTCTTTTTGTTAATATTATTGTTTATCCCAATGTTTTCCCACCCTTATGATCGGCGATCCAAAAAGCTATACCCTTCCTCCAGCCAACACCAGTGCCATCTTTTGGTCAGTTGGCAGGGGGGCATGAATGCTAGGCAGTCACACACTCCTCGGGTGCCAAGTGCCTCACCAGGTGGCCCTATCCCATCTCAAAAATATAAGTAAGAACAAAATCTCTGTCCCTTGGAAGTGCAGTGGTCTGCTCCTTATTTTTTTTTTATTTATGTTATGCCTCCAGCTCCAGGGCAGACCCTCATCTGCGGCATCTGCCCGGCCCAGTACTCTGGCTTCTCTAGCACGTACAGACCCATTTCTAACCCCTGGCTTAAATCCCAAGGCAGGGCCCCACAGCACAGCCAGGGAGGGGAAAGTAGTTCTGTACACATGGGGACCACCAAAGTAGGGGAATGGATAGTCATCGGAGCCCAGGCTGGGTGTGGCCCACCATCCAGCCATCAGAGTCCAGGCTGAGTGTGGCCCACCATCCTATTATCGGAGCCCAGGCTGGGTGTGGCCCACCATCCAGTCATCAGAGTCCAGGCTGAGTGTGGCCCACCATCCTGCCATTGGAGCCCAGGCTGAGTGGGGCCCACCATCCTATCATCGGAGCCCAGGCTGAGTGTGGCCCACCATCCTGCCATCGGAGCCCAGGCTGAATGTGGCCCACCATCCAGCCATTGGAGCCCAGGCTGAGTGGGGCCCACCATCCAGCCATCAGAGTCCAGGCTGCGTGTGGCCCACCATCTTATCATCGGAGCCCAGGCTGAGTGGGGCCCACCATCCAGCCATTGGAGCCCAGGCTGAGTGGGGCCCACCATCCTGCCATCGGAGCCCAGGCTGAGTAGGGCCCACCATCCTGCCATCGGAGCCCAGGCTGAGTAGGGCCCACCATCCTGCCATTGGAGCCCAGGCTGAGTGGGGCCCACCATCCTGCCATTGGAGCCCAGGCTGAGTGTGGCCCACCATCCTATCATCGGAGCCCAGGCTGAGTGGGGCCTACTATCCTGCCATCGGAGCCCAGGCTGAGTGGGGCCCACCATCCTGCCATCGGAGCCCAGGCTGAATGGGGCCCATCATCCTGCCATTGGAGCCCAGGCTGAGTGTGGCCCACCATCCTATCATCGGAGCCCAGGCTGAGTGGGGCCTACTATCCTGCCATCGGAGCCCAGGCTGAGTGTGGCCCACCATGCTGCCATCGGAGCCCAGGCTGAGTGGGGCCCACCTTCCAGCCATTGGAGCCCAGGCTGAGTGGGGCCCACCATCCTATCATCGGATCCCAGGCTGAGTGTGGCCCACCATCCTGCCATCAGAGCCCAGGCTGAGTGGGGCCCACCATCCTGCCATTGGAGCCCAGGCTGAGTGTGGCCCACCATCCTATCATCAGAGCCCAGGCTGAGTGGGGCCTACTATCCTGCCATCGGAGCCCAGGCTGAGTGGGGCCCACCATCCTATCATCGGAGCCCAGGCTGAATGGGGCCCACCATGCTGCCATCGGAGCCCAGGCTGAGTGTGGCCCACCATCCTATCATCGGAGCCCAGGCTGAGTGGGGCCTACTATCCTGCCATCGGAGCCCAGGCTGAGTGGGGCCCACCATCCTATCATTGGAGCCCAGGCTGAATGGGGCCCACTATCCTGCCATCAGAACCCAGGCTGAGTGGGGCCTACTATCCTGCCATCGGAGCCCAGGCTGAATGGGGCCCACCATCCTGCCATTGGAGCCCAGGCTGAATGGGGCCCACTATCCTGCCATCGGAGCCCAGGCTGAGTGGGGCCTACTATCCTGCCATCGGAGCCCAGGCTGAGTGGGGCCTACTATCCTGCCATCGGAGCCCAGGCTGAGTGGGGCCTACTATCCTGCCATCGGAGCCCAGGCTGAGTGGGGCCCACAATCCTATCATCGGAGCCCAGGCTGAGTGGGGCCCACAATCCTATCATCGGAGCCCAGGCTGAGTGGGGCCTACTATCCTGCCATCGGAGTCCAGGCTGAGTGGGGCCCACAATCCTATCATCGGAGCCCAGGCTGAATGGGGCCCACCATCCTGCCATCGGAGCCCAGGCTGAGTGGGGCCTACTGTCCTGCCATCGGAGCCCAGGCTGAGTGGGGCCCTACTGTCCTGCCATCGGAGCCCAGGCTGAGTGGGGCCCACCATCCTTTCATCGGAGCCCAGGCTGAGTGGGGCCCACCATCCTGCCATTGGAGCCCAGGCTGAATGGGGCCCACCATCCTTTCATCAGAGCCCAGGCAGAATGGAGCCCACCATCCAGCAGTGATTTCCTCTTGTTCTTGCCATTGCTCCCACCCACACAGAAGGCAGTATCAAGGGAAGGAGAGTATCTTGTAGGATGCTCCATCCATCCATCCTTCCCTCACTGGCCATGTGAGCACTCGGGCTAATTCCTGAACCTGGGGGGCCAGCATCACAAGTGGTGGCGCTCTACTGATATGCCAGCAGGCCAACCCTTGCTTCTGCTGTTTTAAAGAGCCACTGACCTCACAGGGATAGTTTTGGCAAAACATATGTTTCTAAATATATTTCAGCCTTTAATCCAATTTTTCTTAAAGGAGCAGTGTATGTTATAGTGACACTTTTGATCTATATTTTTTATATTCTATTTTAGACTGCCCCCTTCACGCCTGTCTTGTATGATACCTTTCTTTCCCATTTTGAGTCTGTTAGTTTTCTCCAAGTTCTAGAAAATGTCCAGAATGTTGGGGTGGGGGGGGCAGGTGGACGGAGGAGGATTGAGCGTCCCAGGGGATGCTCTCCTGCTCTTGGAAGGGAGGGTCGCATTCTCCGCTACAACACTGCCACCTAGCTGACCACTGCTGGTGGTGCAGCGAACAGCCTTGTAGGAGGGGATGCAGCTTGACTCTAGTGTGTGACAAAACAGTTGCGTGCGCGCGCGTGTCAAGGAGCCCTCATTGGCTGCATCTCAAGGGCAGGGCAAAAGTGAAGCAGAAAACCACTGATCCTGGCAGCATGACACTGGCACTCTGGGGGGGGGGGACACTCCTGACTGCCCACTGGTACTCCCTGCATACTAGACAGACTGAAGGAAGGTCATGGTTGCCAACACTCCATGGAAGAATCCACCATGGAAGGCAGATCCCCCCATGGACCCACTGGAGGACCACATAAGCAACAGAGAAGGGTGGCAGAAGGAGCTGAGACTCAGGTTGCCTGGTGGAAGTGGACAGCATTGAAGATAGAAGGGCAGAGAATATAAAAAATGTTAATTTTGCTTTCAGTAGTTGCTGTTATTTTCTTTTTTAGCATGTAATGTTTACACATTCTGTTATTTTATCTTTCTGGTGTGCTAAGCGATACTCGTGTTGTGGTATATTCCTGTGTATACTGTCCTGTTCATGATTTGTGGTCAGACATGTACTTTCACGTGAAAATTATTAAATAATTAAAACCTGTATGTTTTGTGTAAAGAAACAGGTAACAATTTCAAAATGCTGCAAACCCTGGTAAGCCCACAGAAAGTTGGATTCCGCTTGCGATGCCAGCGACCGGGTTGGGGAAAGCCGGGAGCTGGAGGGCCGGGAGAAAAAGCGAAGCGTCCAAGGACAGCCTGCCTTCTCGGGGAGGGGGAAGCCAGAGCTCGACTCTTGTCTGACCTCGGGTGGAGACCCGAGGAACAAGTCCGAAGCTTAACAGGGGGCGATGTGCTGGATGTCTGCGCTCAAGCGCTTTGACATCAGGGGACGCAGCACGTTGACAGAACACCAGAAAACACCTCGCAGTGCTCCCAGTAGATGGAGCACCGGGCCCTGATCCTCAATGCCCCTACCGGCTCGGTGACGGCATCCCAATGAAAGAAAAAAAACACCGGGGTGTAAGAGCCCCCACCCCATACCTGTCTGGGGGTACAACAACAGCTCCATGGGGGGATGGACTGCACTGGGTACCAAGTAGGTGAGCAGGGACTAACGGGCTGTAGGTGTCTCCCGATGAATGGGAGTGCGGCGAGGAGGGCGTAAAAAAAAAATGCTGCAAGCCCGGACCCCCGATCCCTCAACTGAAGTGTCTGGAGTGCTGTGCAGCACTCTCCAAACTCAAGATGTCAGAAATAATCTAAGTGTACGACTGGGGCAGCACGTCAGGTAGTGGAAAGGAACGGACTGCCAGCCAGTCCCTTCGCTCCCATAACCTGAAACAAACCTGCTGGCCTTAGCTGGAGATAATATTTCTTTTGGACCAGTTTCTGTTTGAGCACTGCTGGAACTTGATAAGTATATAAAAATTTAAATTTGCATTTTTCTGTTTCTTGCATCAGATTAACGTGAACACAGACATCCGCCTGATATGGGCCAATGAAAACCTCATTCAGTACAATATCTTAGCTGGGGTCGCAGACTTCATGCAAAATTGCAGGAGTGAACTCCAAGTATCCTTCTAGCTCTCTGATAGAAAATCCCTTGTGTGTCTTCTAAACTTACTTGATCAATGATTGTGCAACTGGGGTTTCTGTAATCTCTTCTGTACTTTCTGGCTGCAGAGACTTCCACAACTGGATGTAACTAATTGCTTTACCATTGTGTCACCTTATTTAATGTTCTTTCCTAGCTGACATTCTGCATGTTGTTCCTGTATTATCCTGTACTACTCTGTATTCACTATGTTGTACTCTCCTAGGTCGTTCCTGAAAATAGGCATATTACTTGTCTAGTGTACTTACCCAGTAAACAAAAGCTAAATAAAATAATAAATAAACAAGAGACAGATTTTTTTTTTAAACGGGTGTTGCCTCCAAAGGAGACCAGCCTCAGAGGAAGCACTTTACTGTTACACTTATTCTTTCTCACACTGAAGTCCCTTTTCCTATATATTTACTATTCTAACTCCATGCCACCATAGATCCCCACTAGTGAAATTCTGACAAAAGAGCGCTGAGTGGATCTTGTTTGTATTTTGAGCTCACAGTCTCTTGTTTATCAGGCTGTAGACCTTTCCACTACATCACCAAGCTGGCACAGCAGCGAAGCTCCGCTCTTTAGCTGTAGAGCTTAAAGCATTGCCTGGGAGGCAGCCCTATCCGTAATGTCTGCCTCGGAGGCAACATTGGTTTACAAATTCTGTCTCCTGCAATTAAAGTAACTGCAAACTTCCCCCATGGCCATTAGAAACATAGAAGCATATACAGTGGTGGCAGGAAAAAGACCATTGGTCCGTCCAGTCTGCCTGTTCTACCCTATCAAAGTCCAAGACCTTTTGTCTATACAGGGTTTTAGCCCTCCACTATTCACCCCATGCTCCCCTTTTTACTGCCACCCTCCCTCAGAGTAACTACTGAGCCCTTCACTCTGTTCCAACTGTGCTAAAAAAAAATTAATGGTTTTGGCACCCACTGCATCTTTGCTGACTGTGGCCCCTGCTGGGAGAGACTGGGACAGGAATAGCTGTGAGCCCTCCCAGTCAGTGTTTTTTGTGACCACCAAACTTCATTTTATATCCAGTTCTGGTCATAAAACCAGGTTTGTGACCAATGTTGGCTGTAAAAAATGTATTTTGGCAAGCAATCCAGGCCACCAAATTCCAACACTAGTTTTTCTAAAGCTAACACAGTAAGGTAGCGGCGGTAGTGGTGGTGGTGGGGGTGACATGAATGCAGGGTCAACGTTTATGCCACTAGTCTTACCTTTGATTATCATTTTAAAAGCTAGAACACTGCTTTAAAATTAACTTGTGCAAGACATCAACTGTTACTTTTTTCCTTTTCATTTTGATAATTAGAATATTCTATTTTGCCAATTAGATTTTCTAGCTGGCAGTACTAGGTGTGAAGTGTGAAACAGTACTCTACCTGGAGGCTGACATATCTGATTCTATCCCCCCTTATACACTGGCAGCATTGTGACATTACAGTTTACCAAGAGGAACCAATCACCTGCTGCCAGATTGATCACCAGTGATGTCATAATCTGTGAGGTCACAGTGCAGATGAGGTACAGTACGAAGGAAAATAAAACTAGACACGTCAACTTCCAAGTAAAATACCACCCTACACAACACACCTATGATATCTTTAATAAATAATGTATGTATGTATGGTGTGGTTCAACATAAAGGAGCACATGCAAGCCACACGGGGATGAGGGTTCTGGACTTTAAGAGGGCTGAGTTTAAAGAAATGGGACACTATCTCAGGAACTGCCAAAGGAGGGGAGAGGAGTGCCAGGGAGGGGTAGCGGTACAGTGGAGAAAAATAAGGGAGGGCATAACTAAAGCGACCAAGTAATGTGTGAAGGAAATGAGCAAAAGCAAATAGGGCTGCTGTGGTTCTTCAAGGAAGTGGCAAGGGCAGCGAAAGTTAAAAGGGTTGCATTCAAGAGGTATAAGGAAACACAGAGACAGGAGGACAGGGAGGTATCCCTGTTAGAGTAGAAGAAGGCAGTAAGGGAAGCAAAGGTGCAGATGGAGCAAAGAATTACCAAAGGGGTTGCTACAGGGGACAAGACTTTCTTCAGGTACATAAGTGAGAAGAGGAAAGCAAGGGTATGGATAGCAAGGATTAGAAGGGAGGAAATGGGAGACTGTGCAGAAGTTGACCAAGAAGAAGCGGACAACTGACAGTCTGCTTAGTACGTCTGCTCAGTCTTCACAGTGGAAGGTGGAGAGGACAGACCCCAAAGAGAAGCAGAAATAGGGTGGGGTGGTGGTGGACACGGGTCCCTATTCAGAGGAAAGAGTACTGAAATGACTTGGAGCCCTGAAGGCGGATAAGGCTATGGGACCAGAGGACTGGAGAAGTGCTGCTGTAGTCCTTCTGCATAAGAGTAGCAGCAGGGAGGAGGCTAGCAACTACAGGCCGGTCAAGTCTTACCTCAGTGGTGGGGAGCCTAATGGAAACACTACGGAAAGAAAGACTGATAGAATATCCTGAATCAAATGGGCTGCCAGACAACAGGCAGCACAGATTCATGAGGGTAATCTCATGCCAAATGAATCTAATAGACTTCTTTGACTGGGAGGGTGACCAGGGAACATGATCGGGGAGGGCAGTGGACGTGGCCTATTTGGATTTTCGCAAGGCTTTCGTCACGGTATCACGTAGAAGGCTGATTAAGAAGTTGACCAACATAGGAGTTGGATCTAAAGTGGTAAATTGGGTTAGAAATTGGTTAAACAAGAGACAGAGGGGGGTGGTGGTGGTTAATGGCACTTGTTCTAAAGAGGGGAGTATGAGCAGCTGGGCACCGCAGGACTCGATACTGGGACCAGTCCTCTTCCATATCTCTATAGGGTACATTGCAGAAGAGCTGGAAGGGAAGGTATGGCTTTTTGCAGATAACACCAAAATCTGCAACAGGGTGGACACTCAGGAAGGGGGTGAAAAAAATGAGACGGGATCTTGGGAAACTCGAGGAATGGTAAAAAACATGCCAGTTGGTGTTGATTGCCAAAAAGTGCAAAATAATGCACCTAGGGCATAGAAACCCCAGAGCTGAGTATAGGACTGCGGGAGGTACTTACAGTAACCAGACAGGAGAGGGACCTCGGGGTTATCATATATGAGGGCCTCCAGGTGGCAGGGCAATATGACAAGGTATGGCGTCAGGCTAGTGGAACGCTGGATTGCATAGGTAGGGGTATCTCCAGCAGGAAGAGGGAGGTGGTGGTGTTGTTACATTGCTGACTGGTGAGGCCACACCCAGAGTACTGTGTTCAGGTTTGGAGACCTCACCTCAGAAAGGACAAAGACATGGTAGAGGCAGTCCAGAGGAGGGCAACTAAAATGGTGCAAGTTCCGCACAAGAAGAAGAGAGACTGAGGGATCTCAACATATACACCGTGGAAGAGAGAAGAGAAAGAGGTGACATGATAGAGACCTACAAACACCTCAAAGAGGTGAGCAGGATACAAGTGGGGAGTCTCTTTCAAATGAGAAAGAGCACGAGGACCAGGGGGCATGCGATGAAGCTGGGGTGGGGGAGATTCAGTAGTGACGTGAGGAAATATTTCTTCACACAAAGGGTAGTGGACGCATGGAATAGTCTGCCAACAGAAGTGGTGGAGACTAGAACAGTGGGAGGCTTCAAGCATGCATGGGACAGGCATAAGGATATATTTGACAGGCACCAAGGAGGCTTAACAGAGAGCAGATAGAGTCTACAGAGACAGAATAGGTAGGGAAAGAACTGGGCTGATTAAGTTAGCCAAGTGATCTTTTTTGCCGTCATAGTCTGTGTTTCTATAAAAAAATAAAAACTGGCTACTTTAACAAGTAATGACAAAATAACATCTGTCTGTTGTTTTTGGCGATACTGAAAGGAACGAAATTTATTTCACTGCTTGTAGTTGTAGTATTGTACTAATCAAAAATAATGTTTTCTGTAAAAATGCCCTGATTTGCGGATTCTGACAGGTAGTAACTCTGTTCCCACTCCACAAATTTTCTTAATCCTTTACCCACCAGCTGAGTTTCATTTATTTTGACGTAAAGGAATGCCTGAAGAGGTTAACGTCGCTACTTGAAGAGAGCCATGCCGGGGGTTGCACCTTTCAGGTATGTCAGGAGTTCTGAGTTGTAAAATGAGGGGGATGCTTCCTAATGTGGGACAGTTGAGAGGTATTTGGGAGGGGGGGAGTCAGACTAGTGGATTACCATGGTCCTTATTTGAAGGGTCTTTTTACCTTTTTTTTTCGTGTGTGTTATCTTTTTTTTCACCCCCTACAGCAGCCACTCCTTCAGGCTTGCCAAGGCAGTCCCCTGACCCATCCGTCCTCCGAGACTCCGCCTCAGATCGCAGCCGATTCCCAGGGTGACCCGGTGTAACCCTTTGCCGGATGGGTCCCCCTCCTCCGAGGGGGAAGGCACCAGCCAAGGGGCAGACCAGCACTCCTACTTTAGCCCCAGGGATGCTGCTGAGGCGGGAGCTCGGTAGGACCTTGATGGCCTCAGAGCGCCGGGCAGCCATCATCCGGCTACCGTGAAGCGGTATTTCCGCTTTTCTAGTTACTCCCTCATTTTTCTTGCATGCGTCAGCAGTGCTTCTGGTCTCCACCAGGGGCCGCTGCGGCGCGACAAGACCCCACTACCCAACCCCAGGAGAGAAGAGCAGTCCTGTGGACGCTCAATCCTCTCCCGCTCCTGCCAGCCCCCGACGACCCGAGTCCGCTCCTGAACCCGGTCGCTGGCGTGGATGAGGTAGCAGCACCAGCTCAACCCTCTGTGCCACTGGGCCGGCCTTTTTACCTTTTTAACCCCCTGCCCCTCCCCTACATGCCATATCTAGCAACCAAGGTGACAGACTTTCAGACTTAGCTAAACCACCGGAGGATGTTTTTTCTGGCCACCATGTTTTTCTGCCTCATATGGCTGATTCTGAAAAACAGCGAAACATGCAGGGCTCGCTTCTCAAAGGGTGACGAAGGGCTTTCACGAGCCCTGCATCAAACCCTGCGCCGCGCGAACACAGTGCCGCACCGTGCACCCGATTCTCATAGGTCGCGTGCATTTACAACATGTTACCCTTTTTATGGTGGCTTGCACCACATATTTGGCGCACACCCTGAAAAAAGGTCCCCGAAGTTAGACCAGGAAAAGCTGGTCTAACTTCGGGCATGGGCGAACGATCCTGAATCCTCGATCACTGGCCATGGAATGTCATGAGCCTTGCGCCGTGTGTTTGGCCCACCTGGGGCTTGCGGCATTAAAATCTCATTTCAGAATTGAGGCCACAGTATCTGCAGTGGTTTTGGTCCCTTGATAGCACCTACAAATTGCACAAAAATGATAGAAGGAGAAAAGACACAGCTTCCATCTGAAAACTCTGCAAATTCACTGAAATACCCTGATGGTTTGTCTTAAAATTAAACTGCACTGGCGTTTTGGTTCTGCTTTATTTGGCAATAAACTGGGCTGTTTGGAAGTCTGACACCCCTGCCAACAGTACTGTTGTTGACAGGAGAAACTGTATGGGCAAACTGCAGGCCAGCCCCACAGTGGCGCCATGATGTAGTGGCTTGGCAACAAGAAGACCAAGGTTCGAATCTCACCAGATACTCTTACTCGCAGTATGATCCTGAGCAATTCACATAACCTGTCAATGTTCATTCCCATCAGGCTCAAAGGTCTCCAGTTCCTAATCTCATGAGGATCCCCTTTTTTATACAAAAAAATCATAATTCCCTCCTTCATACTAGGTACCCATCTCTGCTCTTCCCAAATAGCCCCATAAATGACCTGCAACCAAGGGGCCAGAATGTCACAAAAACATTTGTAAAAATCATTAGGGATTCCATCAATCCCAGGAGTGGTCCGAGCCGTTAATTTAGAAATGGTCATCCGTATTTCAATAATAGAAACAGGATCTAATAAGCGGAGTTCTTCTACCGAACTCAACTGTGGAATATCCAATAAGTGCACAAAAGTACCTGACTGTTCTACCTTATCTTTCTGAAAAGTAATCCAAACATGTTTTTGTATTAACAACAAAAGCCCACAATTATTCACCACTAAATGTCCCATATCATCCTTTAATGCAGTCATAACCAGGCGTTGAGCCCCATGTAAACCTAAGGGTTTACCTGATCCTTCGTTCCCCTAGTCTGATATTTTTGCTCTAGTGCTGCCCTATCCTCCGACACCTTCAAATACATATACGTACTCTCCTTAATGGATTGTAACTGCACTTTCACAGCAGTTGTAAGATCAGCTGCCTGTGACAATAACTGCATATATTTAGCTCTAAGACCAAAATACTGCAGGTAGTTCCCTTTTGCCCATTCACAGGTAATATTCTTACAAAGTTGTTTTAAATCTCTCTTGGTGTCCTCCCACTATTCTATAGGACTATCATATAAAAACCCCAAATCAGCTCTTAACATTATTGTTATTTATTTATTTCAATTCTAGGATTACAATTACCTTTGAGCCCAGGGCTCTTTTACAAAGGTTCCACGTCAAGACATAGGTATCACATGACAATAGACAAAATTGTTACACAAATAAGGGTAAAGGATATCAAATTAATTTCGAACAGACAGGGAGAGGGTAAAGTGGAAAGGAAGAGGACAATGGGGGGGTGGTAGAACGAAATGGGAGGGGCAAGTGGGAGGTAAGAAAATGAGAAGAGAGGAGAGGTGGGGGGTAGGTAAGGATAAGGGGTGGGATGGGGTGGAGCTGCCAGGAAGGTGGCATTGTCAGGTGCTGTAGAGCGTGTGGGGCAGAGGCCAAACTAGGGCAAGTGCGTTATGTAAGGAGCTAGATATAGGAACATACTTCTTTATAGAAGTCTGTATAAGGGACTCCTGTAGGATACCTACATTCATTTTCCAGGAGCCTCTCCCTATAGGAAGCTTCTGCACCAATCCCAAGTGAAGTTTCACAGCCATATGGTCTGAAGTTTTCAAGGGTACAATCTCCACATCTTGACAGGTAACCCCGAGTAGACACAAACCAAAAATCTATCCTAGTGGACAGACTTCCCTTATAAAAAGTACGTGATAGAACTTGATGTAAGATTTCATAAATGTTTTTCAAAATGGTAAGTAAAGCATTCGTATCACTGAATATCTTTGTCGTGACCCTCCCCAGTCCCTATTGGATAAGCCACAGTTAAAATCACCTCCCCATTCTACCAACTTGGAAGTGTGAAGGTAAGGCTCCAACCTCTTAAAGAGAAGAGACCTATCTGCCTTCTTTTGAGGAGTATAAATATTTATGATCCTATAAGTAACATCACTCAAAATCACATCCTTTATTATGGCCCTCCCTGGTTTTACATCAAAAACTTGAATTACTTTCACAGTCAAACCGGAAAATAAAAATCCCAATCCTGAACAAGTGTCTTCTCCCAAAGACCAGAAGGAGACACCCCGTCTCCAGTCCCTCCGAGCCTCCCTCACCTCTGACAAAGAATGCAGCCTGGTATCCTGCAAAAGAATAACTTGCCCCCTTTCCTGCCCTAAGACTGGCAAAGATGACTATCCTTTTCTCCACCGTCTTAATGCTATTCACACTAACAGTGAAAAGAGAAATGGCAACATTCATGAGAGGCAGTAAATATGTGAGAGAAAAGCAGAACAAATAAGCATAACGAATAATCAATCGTAGTCATTTTTTCTTTCTACGTTTCCTAGGCTTTGGCTTATCAACTATCCCCACGTCAGTAGCGACTTCAGCCTGCGAAGAAGCAATAGAAGATAAGCCAGAGTCAATACTCTCATCTTCACCCCCTTGGTCAAACAACAAAGCATGGGAATTATGTACTGAAAGACCCTCTGAGTCCTTAAGGACAACTGCAGAGTCTACTGGGGGTTTTCCTGCTTTAGAGCTAGTGACCCTTTGAAAAACCTCCTCTTGATGAACAGTAGGAGGAGGCATGGGATTATCCTCCACCACCATCTCCACATCTGGTACATAGCCATAATGCACACTGGGCTCCACTTCACTTCGAGGAAGAGGATCACAGGTACCATCTACAGTAATCGCATCCGAAGTACCCACAGGGTCTACTGTTTCAGATACCACGGCCAGGACAGTAGCCTGAGGCATAGATACTTCTCTGTGTGGAGATACTGTCTCAACAGAGGCCTCCTTATGAGGCCTAGAAACTCTTTGGGGTTTGGGGTCACTGTGTGGCACAGACGTCAGCAATTCCATCATACGCATCTTTTCTTTTTGGGCTGTAGCAACATAAGCATCCAGCGCAGCCCGAACAGCCAAATCACGACTGTGACGGGAAGCCCAAGAACAGTCACGGAAAATATGACCTTGCCTGTCACACAGATTACATCGCCTGGGTTGCTGACACTGAGCCCCGAAATGACCTACTTCGCCACAAAGGCCGCACTTCTGTTTATCACAGACATTACTTAAATGTCCAACATCCCCACATTTAAAGAAAGCCCTGGGTTGTCCTGGGTAGAAAATAACCCCACTGTCCCATCCTAAAAAAAGAAAACAAGTAGGCAAATGCCTAGTTAGGCCGTTTTCCATGTTCAGTACAACTTGATATTTCCATCCACTAGTCCATAATTGTTCATCATCCAATATTGGCTCTGGATACCCTTTAACTGTGAAGTGCTGTTGCAAGTAATAAGTAATGTCAGCAACGTTCACTCCTTCATTCCGAAACAGTACAGTAATCTTTTTTGTCAGGCATATAGTTATGGGAATAGCCAAGAGAGTCTTCCATACTGGAGAAAGCTTCAACAGCTGGTATTGTTTCCAAAAGCGTTCTAAACCCACTGGGTGTTTAAAACTTACGTCAAACACAGAATCCCCAGGCGCATGAATGAGGGCACATACCTCATAGGCATACTGCTTCATACTGTCTTTAAGCAAAACCCGCCCAACAAAATGTCTGTCAGGGACCTCCGAAATATTACCCCCATATTTTAAATGAACTGCATTTCGTCGCACTGCAGGCTCAGACAAAAGTCTGTTGTCAGAGGGAACAAGTTGACCCCGAATTTTAGCATGCCAGACTGTAGCAGGGGCCTGCAAGGAGTTTTCTGGACCCATAGGTAGCGCAGGGGTGGTGTCCTGACATAAAGGATTAGGGTCAGCTAAATCCTTCTGAGGAGCTATCAAGGGGGAGGCCTGCAAACCACACTCCAAATTCTCACCCTTCAATTCCCTAATATTTTCTAAAATAGTATGAGAATTAATGGGCTGAGAGGCTACATCATGCCCCAAAGGGGAACGTTGCCCAGGAGGCAAGTCAGAGCCATCACTGAGTTTAGGAGAGGAAGAGGAAGCACTAAGAGGCAAATTAGGGACAGAATCAGAAGCTGGCAGATTCGAAAAATTATCTTTCCATCCCTTACCAGAATCATCTTTTACCCACCCCGCAGCTTCCAAGGTCGATGAGACCCAGTCCGCAGAGTTAGGAGGGGACTGTGACAAAGAGCTATCGGAAGGCATCCGCGCATTACCAGGGAATTTACGACCAAACTCAGGAGCCTGCGAATGAAGCTTTCGGCTTTTGCCCACTCCTTCTTTACCAGTACCTTTCTTACCTCCTCCTGAGGTAATTCCAATAGAGAACATTATCGGGGAGAGAGGGCCTGTCCCCCTACCACCGAAAGCATCCAAATTTGATGTAGCACTGTAAGGGACTTGAGTCCCAACATCTGGGGTCGAAATAATATCACCTGCCATCTGCACAACTTCTGGAGCACTCCCAGCCGAAGTAGAAACCCTCTGAATGTCATTTACCTGATTCACCGAAGAGCCAGGAGAATCAATAGGCACAGAAGTTACTAACACATCCTCCACCTCTCTCGAACTCTCAATACTCCTTTCAGATTCCATCTTACTCAATGAAGGATCTGGTTCCTGTATCGCGCACTGCTCCTCCTGCAGTCGCAGTTCCTCTTGCAATTTCTTCCGGGTTTCCACAACTGCTTCTCAGCCAACTCCATCTGAGATCAAATATCAGCCGTCTTCTCAGCTACAACAGCCTTCTGATCTGCTTCCTGAGCCTCGGTTCCTGACTTCACCAAATTAAGTAAGTCAACATTCGAACCATCCATTTGCTCAATGCCCAACATAGGTGACCCTTCCGAAAAGGGGATCCATCACTACAGCAGCCTCTAGAACAGGGAAGGCCGAGGGGGAGACCCGCTCCTCAGCCACCCGCACTTCTTGCTCCTCCGAAATCTCAACCACTCTGTCCGATCATTGTCTCACAGCCACGCAACGCCCTTCAGCGAAAAGAATAGGGGAATTTCCCCGGTGTCCTGGCCAAATTTCTCCCATTCACTAAAAATACCACCAACAGCTTAATCTGGTTCAGTTTCAGTTGCTTACCATCTGTATTCCCCCCGCCCCCGGTCGCCCCTGAAAAAAGGGACTTCTAGGCCCAGTGGGCTTAACGGGTCAACAAAATTCAATAAATAAATAAATAAATAAATATCCAACATGGAGAACAATAATTTAAGGAATTTGTCTAAAACACACATATTCCTTACTAACCTGTAACAAAACAAAACAAAAAGTCACTGGCTTGAATACTGAAGTAAACTGGTTACTGTACGCATCCTATTTCGGAGAGGATGGGTAGGCAAATGTACCCGATCAAATGCCTTTAATTTTGGCTGCGGCAAAGAAACATTGTATAATGCAAAAAGCATGAGACACGTAAGAACTGGTTCGGGTCTGGCTACCTACCTCCCCAAGACATACAGAAGGAAGCACTAAGAGGCAAAAAATGTTTGCTCATCAGGGCCATCCCTCAAAAACACGGAGAACTGGGAACATAACTAAACATTTAAGGATCTTAGCATTTCCGTGATGTCATCAGTATAATAATGAAATAGTCTGATGAGCCAGATAGGTACTTTAAAACTACGTCCTGCCACTTGTCCTAGTGTTCCTTAAAGAGGGAACAAACTAAAGCTACATGTTTTAAATAATTTAATTTCTGTTATGTTTACAAAATGGAGAAGTAATATTATTACATTTCTGTTTAAATTATAGCATGTCGGTAGAAGGGGGGGCGAGTCGGGGGAGACGGAAGTTCAGAGAGGTAAAAAGGGAGAAGGGGAGCACTTCCCTTTGAAAATACATAGGGAACTGCACAATCGAGCACACTAGACAGACTGTAAGGCCTTTCAGAGGGTCGAAATTAAGTTTTACAGACACTACCCAGCAGGGCTAATGACTGGAAAAATCCACTAGCCCCAAAGACGTTTCCAGTGGCCCAGCAGTTGTACTTATTGAAAATGTTAACCTCTCCAGTACCTGCCTGCAGGGCTAGTTAAAGGAAAATTTTACTAGCCCAATAAAACATATGCCCAGTGGGCCAGGGCCAGTTTTGACCTGTCTTTGTCTGCTGGCATGTTCTCATGTTCATATACTACTGTTATGGATTTCTAAGTGAAATCTCAAGAAAAGTGGACAATATTTAGGGTCTGTTAGTACATTTAGATATTCCTCCCTTTAATGTAACAACTTGAAATTCTTATACCAACTGTGACACTTTCTCTTCTCTGTAGTCAGAAGTCCGTAAGAAACTAAAGCACCTCTGTATCATCATGGAGCAGACACCCGGACCGCATTGCTCTCATCGAAGAGGATGGGGACGAAGGCAACTCTGAGGAAACCCCGCTGCTGGTGGGGGAGCCACAAATGAGCCAGAGTGACGGCAACCTCAACAGGCCACGTACGCCAGCCTTCAACGTCGTGCTGACTCTGGTCCCAGAAGGCACAGCTCAGGTAGGGTAACGCAGTCGAGAATTGTTCAGTTCCTGCTGTAGCTTCTGTGTCTTGGGAATACATTTATAACCAAATAAAAAGTACAGAGCCATATCTTCCTATCAGTAGACGTCTGGTCCTAGTATAGGGGGTGCACCCTCCCAGGACTTGGTGAAAACCAGACCAGCAGAACCGGACCAGCCCAGACTGGTAAAAGCAGGACTGGCCAATACGGACAGACTAGGTACAAGCTGCACAAATTTTGTCAGTTCCACTTTTACTGATCTTGTCTGGATCTAGCAGTCCAGTTTTCACCCATGCCATGGACTTAGTGAAAATCCAAACTGCTGAAAATGGACTGCACCAGATCAGTAAAAGTTAGACCACCCCGTCCGACTAGACTGGCTGGACCAGCAAAATCTGTGCAACGCATCCAGTCTACCTGATCCTTTCAGTCCAGAATTTACCAATCTGGTCCCGTTCCAGTGGTCTGGTTTTCAGCCATACCCCACTCCTCCTAAATTCAAATGCAGGTCATGGCAGCCATCCAAAGAGCACATCGGCTGCCATAGCAACAACCAAGTTTTGGGAGTGGACCCAGGAGGCGGAGGAATGGGCAGCCGGCTGCATAGAATAGTGCCTTTAGCAGCATGTCCCAGCCTGAGAAGGAATGGTGCCATAGTCTGTTGCTGCAGTGACCCCCAGTGAAGGGCCCAGGAGCTTGTTCCAACACCATGAGAAGCATGCAAGGCCACTAGTGCGGCTGTATATGATGCCGGAGTGGTAGAAGGGAACCGGCATCAGGGGACAACTTGGAGAAACATGGTGGCCACCAGAATGATGGCACCAGCACACTTGGGCACTGCGCTACCTGTCACTCCCACTGGATTGTGATTCAAGCAGGTAAAAATGTCTCCCTGATGTCCTGATAGCCCTACCCCAGGAACTAAGCTGTGAGGAATGCTGGAGCGGGCATGGGAGTGCCAAAGCTTGGTGGTGGTTGCTGGCAGGGATCTCAGGTAGGGTGTCATGCCTGGAATGTAAACACTGTATGGCGGCCACTCAGTGGCTAAATAGGAAGCAAGCTGCACGTTCACATTGGTGACCTGAGTTGGGGAGGGACTTGGGAGCTGGCAGGGTGGCCCTGGGGGTGGGGGCTGAGGAAGCGCAACCCTCGGCAGCACTTCCAGCCTGGGGAAGGTCAGGGCCAGGTTCCCCCACAGTATGGACTTCTGTGGTGGACCAGGGAGCTTGCCTCCTCCATGGGAGGATGCTGTGTGTGAGGCTGTTGGGGGTACCGTCTGGTGATGTAGGGATGGTAAGCAGTGAGAAAAATGGCAAAAAGTTTTATAGAATGAGCTATCTAGATGATGAGCACTGCCACTCTCTTGGGTCTCATCTTCTGGGAATCCCTGCTGGGTATGATGGGAGGGGAGCAGCAGTAGAGGTTGGGAGGGTGCAGAGACCTGAAAACGGAGGAGTAAGGTCGACGACATAGGGGCAAAAGGCTGTATGGGAAAAAAAAACACTATATGGAAAAAATGTGCATGACATCTGCATTGTAATCCATTTGGAGGGCACAGAACATACTAGAAGAATGTGCTGACACAAACGTGCGTCCCAGTCATGGCCTTGCCACTTCCATTTCAGTCCCTTGGAAGCACTGTGCAGAGAGTGTAAAACACATCAGTCCCGACTCCCTCAGTTCCCCAGCGGTGGCACACTGTGCTACCATACAAGCAATCCCAGGGTTCCACCATTAGAACCTGGGCCTCTGCTTATGTGGCGGACCATGGCAAAGGATAATTCCTGTGAGGAGGTGGGAGACAATGTCCTTCTAGTCATGCAGTCACCCTGGTAGCAGGCCATGAAGGGCCTGGAAGTGCGTGTGGTCCTGTCTCCTCTACAAGGTCACTGCAGGCTCAAGGGTGGGCTGCAGTGCCAACAGGGAAGAGGGCGGTAAAGACAGCAACAGAAGAGTGATTCACAACCATCAGCATGGCAGTCCTGGGACTCTCGGATCTGGTGCCACAAGGGAAGCTGTCCCTAGTTTGTCTGAGCCAGGAGGTTACTGGTTGTGAACTGATAGGGGAACAGCCATACAGCTGTCCCACCCCCAAAAATGTATTATATGTGGGTGCTAGTTCTTGATTAAAGAAGACAGTGAAGCATACTGTTTAGGTCAATGAATGATGAAATCGAAGATTACCGATTCAAATCCCACGGCAGTGTACCGGCCCATTGGTGCAGCGTTTGCATTCCCACTGTCAAAATTGTCACCCTGGGTGTAGGAATAAGCCACATCCAGCCAGGGGGAGGAGACTGAGCATCCCAGAGGACGCCCACCTCCTCCGGGTGGTGGTGGGGGGCACAGTCCTTCTCCACGATACTCACACCTGGTTGACCACAGGTGGTAGTGCAGTTGGAGGGCTGTGGGTGGTTGAATGGGACATCGCTAACCTTGGCACGATGGCATGCACTGCGTTGGCGCATCCTTGATGGCCTTGCATGCTATGTCAAAGGAGATAGCGTGGAAAACATGGGGCAAGGCCCTAGCACCTGTGACAGTGGACCCCAGTTTATCAAAGCTCCACAGCACCATCTGGGAATGGCACCTGATGATGAATACGACTCATGGGTAACTCCCCCTACCCCTTCTTCACCTGGGGGGAATAGCCAAGGCTCAGTGGATGCAGGCTCTTAATGTAGGAGTGTAGGGGGACCGGGTACACCTGGGTACTTCTGAAGGAGACCAGTGCTAGTGATAGGAAGGCAGCATAAAGAGAAAGTGAAAATAAAATCCCACAGCAGCTGCTGTCTCAGCATGTGACCTTGAGCAAGTCACTAGCTAATCCCATGGCAGCTGCTATCTCAATGTGTGACCTTCAGCAAGTCACTGATTTATCCTATGGCAGCTGCTGTCTCAGCATGTGACCTTGAGCAAGTCACTAGCTAATCCCACGGCAGTTGCTGTCTCAGCGTGTGACCTTGATCAAGTCACTAGCTAGTCCCACGGCAGCTGCTGTCTCAGCGTGTGACCTTGAGCAAGTCACTAGCTAGTCCCACGGCAACTACTGTCTCAGCGTGTGACCTTGAGCAAGTCACTAGCTAATCCCATGGCGGCTGCTGTCTCGGCGTGTGAACTTGAGCAAGTCACTAGCTAATCCTAGTGAAAAGAACAAAACTGGCAACTACGCAGTGCAGTTTATTTTTAGGTAATGACTTCTAGACAAATGATTTGGTTTTAGACGGCCCATCGGCGCAGGAACTGCATTGCTGCTTGTGACTCTGGTGACCCAGGTTCATGTCCCATGCTCACGGAGTTGAAGGGATGGCTGAGGGAGGGGGTAGAGAGGATTGAGTGTCCCAGTAGATGACCTCTGAGGAGGAGGAGGAAGGGAAGCTGGTGCCACTGTGATACTTTTTTCCTCACTCGGCCCCACTTCATCTGCTGCTCCCCCCAAGCCCTGCGCCTTCTATCTCTGGGGCTCACAGCCCCGCTGCCTTGCAGTTCCCCATGGATTGCCCTGCATGGCTGACCCTCCGGGTTCCCCAGGCATAGGAGGAGGCAAAGTTATGGATGCAGCAGCAAGCAGCCAAGTAGATGAGCAGAACCTGCAGGGAAATGTGTTATCTCGCAGTGGCCAAGGTTTTTCCCACCATTTTTTCCCCTCCCCTCTGTTGCCTTATAGGTGAGAACTGAGTGGCTGTGTGGATACATGTGCATCACAGTAAGGAGGTGCATCCCCTCTGCCTTGTGACCCCACAGAATCTGCCACCCGTGGTCATCCAGGTGGCAGTTACCATGGTGGAGCTCAAAGAACTCCCACCCCAGAGGACAGCGTCCTGTGGGATGCTCAGTCCTCCTCCAAGCAAGCCAGGTCCATTCCTGAACCCAGATCCAGAGCGTGGCCAGAGCTGAGTAGCCCTGCTGCCCCCCACCTTGTGGGGTTGATAAGCCATGGAAGACCAGAGTTGTAGGGTAGGTCCGGGAGATCAGGTTGATGGGGCTGTGGAGGCCAGCACATAGGGGGCATGGTCGGTGCACAGGAGAACATAGAGTTAAATTACAAGAGTGTAACAACTCCTTTGTGCTTTATTTAGATGTAAGAGTACCTAGAATACACAAAGATAAACAATCCTGATTGGCTAAAAATTATGCAGTGATTTATAAATATCTAAAGACGTGGAAAAGAATTAGTTGCCATGGTTCTTAAACATGAAACTTGGGGAACAATTCAAAAAGCCCTATGTGTCGCTATGGCTACAGAGGAATCTCCTTTAGTTCAGTGCTGTAAGAACTGGCTTTGCATACTGACGTCTGTGGCTTCTCTCTATCTACTTCTTGGGTTCAATCCCTTGCCAGAAATTCCACCTCTGAAAATATGTCAGGAAGTGTGTTAAATGTGACCAACAATGACAATTTATTACGCCTTACCTTTTAAATGATGTATTCCAAAATTACCCACTTTTCTTTATTCTTATTCATTTTTTAATGGTTTCTAAATGTAAAATGTTTTTTGTTTGTATACTTCACATACTGCTGCATGTAATGAAAATTGTGAGTGTAAAATTTCATGAAACTGCATTGCAAACTGGTACCAGTAGAGGGCAGCTGATGGCATCACCACTTCTATTACTACTACTACTACTACCGCAATTACCTCCACCTCCGCAGAGAGAGAGAGAGAGAGAGAGAGTGTTGTGGTGGTACTTCAGTCATATGCAGACACCTACTGGTGATAAAAAAGAATGCAGTTTCAAGCTGCTTTACAGCTCCAGTGGTTTCATTATGCCAAAAATGCCATAATAACACATAATTTAAAATATAGAAAACAAAATTAATATTAAAAAGCAACTCTATTATAATAAAAAGCTTAAACACACTAGATTTACACCAGTTATATTTTAATTTTATTGTTTTATAGTTCTTTATTTTTTTTAACTTTCCCCTGTTGTTGGTCTACTAAATATTGTAGATAATACCTATAAGTATTACTATTTATAATATAATATATAATTATTAATATTTATAAATAGAAATATTGGGATATTTAAGCTGAGAAGAGGAAAGGACACCAGAGGGCATGGTCTCAGGTTGGAAGTTGGAATATATCGGAGAGAGATAAGAAGGCATTTTTTCACAGAGAGGGTGGTGGAGAAATGGAACACGCTACCCAAGGAGGTGGTATCCTGTAGCACAGTGGGCAGTTTTAAAAGGGCATGGGACAGGGTGCGAGGCGGGGTAAAGGTGGGGGGGGGAAGGTGGGGCAGCTGCAATATAATGGTGTTAGCTGCGCATTCGAGCAGACTAACTTGATAAACCATAAGGCCTGTTTCTGCTGGCAGATTTGTATGTTCATATGTTCGTATAATGTAGCAATTATTTCACTGAGACTTTCAAAATGTATCTGACTCTTCAGTGCTAACCATACAGTTGCTGCTTGTGACATCACAGTCTGTTGTCATGGTGATTACTATGATGTCATAAACAAATACACTGTGAGGTAAACAGGAGAGAGGCAAATGTTTTCTATATTGATTTTCTAGAAGGACTACCAAGATGTGCTGTAAATCTTGGAAAGGAACATTACAAAAAAATGTATTCTCTAGTAAATAGTAAAAGCTGATTTATGAAAGCACATGCTGAAGTGCAGAGTCGCGCTTTAAATAAATAGGTAGTTCTGGAATAAATATGTAACCCCCCTACCAATTGGGATTTCCTATAATGTCTTCCTGGGCTCCTAAAATGCCCACTGTCGGGTTGATGTCCTGTCTGCATTAGTTCTGTCTGCATGACAGTCCTCTAGTAAGCCTCTGTGCCTATCTCTTTAAGGGAGTACCAATGCTGTGTTAGAAAATCAGGCTGGGGTGGGTCCGAGTGATTAAGGCTCGAGACCCGCCAGACAGTCCATTATTCTGCTCCGTTCTGCAGTCGCTACTTGCGCAGAGGGAGCTCTGTTAGGGAAAGTGATGATTTACTGTTTCTCTGTTGTAGTAGTAATAATAACAGAGTTTGTCGAACCTGCATTCAGTTGCAGCTTGAGCTTTTATTTATTTATTTAAAAGTTTTACCAGGAGGCTGACTACTGCTTGATTCCAGATGCATCCTGGGGGATTGGGGTACAGAGGAATAGGAAGGAGACAACAGCATGTGCTACAGTTTACATACAGCTACATGTCTAAAATGCCACAGTACAAAAATGCAGTCCTAAGGTACAGTGCAGTGGGACAGGTTGAACTCAAGATGAGGTACAGTGCAGTGGGGCAGGTTGAACTCGAGATGAGGTACAGTGCAGTGGGACAGGTTGAACGCAAGACAAGGTACAGTGCAGTGGGACAGGTTGAACTCAAGATGAGGTACAGTGCAGTGGGACAGGTTGAACGCAAAACAAGGTACAGTGCAGTGGGACAGGTTGAACGCAAGACAAGGTACAGTGCAGTGGGACAGGTTGAACGCAAGACAAGGTACAGTGCAGTGGGATAGGTTGAACGCAAGACAAGGTACAGTGCAGTGGGACAGGTTGAGTGCAAGGCAAGTTTGAGTAAGTTAGGATAAAACACAAATTCTACCATAATTGGCTGCACACTTAGTTACTTATCTTCAACATACAGGAGAATAGGTTCAATAGATCGAGAATCAGCACTTATAGTCGCACGTGCAGGTGGAGGTGAAGTGTGCTTTGAGGAAGGAATTGAAGTGCTGGGTGGGGGGGGGCATGCCTAACATCCACCGGGAGGGAGTGCCACAGTTTAGGCATGTGACATTTGAAAGCAGCCTGGCCTGCAGCGGTGACCATGTGAGGGACAGATAGGAGACAGTCATCACTGTTTCTTAAAGAGTAAACTGGGCGGGTAATAGCCATTAGTTCAGTGAAGAGGTAGCTAGGCAGCAACTGGGAACAATGCTTGCTGGGGATCCGAGCACGGTGGGACTGCCTACAGTCCTGAAGAGATAGGAAGCCCAGAGTCTGGTAAAGGACACAGTGATGAGTAGAGGGCGGGAAGTCTAAGGTGAAGTGGCAGAAGGAGTGGAAGAGTGGGTCCAGTCTGGCCAGGGTGGACTTGCGAGCGGCACTGTAGACTACGTCCCCATAGTCAAAAACAGGGAGGATCATTTTCTGAACAATGGCATGGCAAGCCAGCAGAGGGATGCAATCACGATTGTGGTATAGGGCACCCAGCCTGGGGTGGAGCTTTTTGTGTATTGCATCGATGTGTACAAAAAAGTCGAGATGCTGGTCTAGCCAGATCCCACAGCATCTAAAGGAGGAACAGGCCTCCATCAAAGTCTCTTCCAGGGTGTGGAAAGTGGGGGTGGAGGAGAGCCGCGAGAGTCTCTGCCTTTTGCCGAAGGTCATGGAGACAGTTTTCTTGGCGATGAGGGAAAGCTGATTTGAGCGAAACCAGAACTGGACATTATTGAAATTATGTTGGAGTCTGGACACCACATCAGAGGACATGGGACCAGATGTATACAGTACTGTATCATTCGCATACATGTGAATGGATGTGTGAGGGCAGGCGGTAGGTAGGTAATTTAGGAAGATGGAGAACAGGAGTGGCCCAAGGACAGAGCCCTGTGGCACGGCAGTAGTGACAGGGCGGGGTGCAGAGGTGGAGTTTCTGCCTACCAGGTGCGAGTGGAACCAATTGGTAGCCATGCTGGATAGTCCTGCTAGTGAAAGCTTGGACAGCAGAATCTGGTGAGAGACCATATTGAACGCCTTTGCCAGGTCGACAAAAATAGCTGCGGTGATGTGGCCTTTGTTCATACCGGTGAGAATGGAGTTGGTGAGCCTTAGCAGGGAGGTGGCGGTGGAGTGGGACTTCCTAAAACCAGACTGGTAAGGTGTGAAGAAGGACGAGGAATCTAGGTAAGAGGGAAGTTGTGAGAGGACTAGGTGTTCCTGTAGCTTGGCCAGAATGGGGAGGAGGGAAACAGGGCAGTAGTTCCCGGGGGGGAGAGCTCGCCTCCTTTCGGGAGTGAGATGACAGTGGCATGTTTCCACTCAGATGGGATTGAAGCTAGGGAGAAGGAGAGGTTGAATAGTGCAGCCAGAAGGTTGGCGATGGTGGGAGCAGACTGGTAGAGCATTTTTGAGTCCAGGCCCATAGAGCATTTACCTTTGGAAGAGTTTAGTGCGAGTAGAGCTTTTAAAACTTCTTGTGAGGTGATCTGGTGGAAGGAGAAAGAGGAGACGGTTAAAGTGGCATCTGTGGGGGAGGTGTGGGACGATGATGATATGGGGGTAGTTGGGAGAGAGGACAGCAGAGACGAGGTGTAGCTTGTAAAAATGAGTTTAATTCAGAAGCCACTGCAAGAGGGTCTGTGGTAGTGGAGCCACCAACGTTTCAGGTAGGAGAAGGAGGCTGAGAAGGTAAGGAGAAGAGTGATTTGACAAAATTTAGCAGGGTGGTTTAGATTAGTGGAAGGTGATTTTGAAATAATTGGCTTTTTCTTGCCAGATTAGTCTCGTGCAGGTGTTGCATAGAGCACGGTACTTTTGATGAGCAGAGGGTGAACCTGATGCCTTGAAGGACTTCCACGCCTGATTTCTAGCTCTGAGGAAGGACATGGTGTCAGCTGTAATCCTAGGCAGGTGTGCACCT
The DNA here is from genome assembly GCA_016271365.2 of Neoceratodus forsteri. Lineage (NCBI taxonomy): Eukaryota > Metazoa > Chordata > Ceratodontiformes > Ceratodontidae > Neoceratodus > Neoceratodus forsteri. Next base: position 61,705,728 of record JADMNL010000035.1, read on the forward strand.
CTCACCCAAGCCCATCTGAGAGGGGCATAGTTATCCCAGACTGCAATGAACCTGGACTTGAAGTACTCCAGGGTGGAGTCGATTTGAATAGGAGCCACCCTTTTGGTTCTGGACTGCTAGTGTTGAACCAATCGAACCTCAAGGGACCTAAAATGGAGACTGTCCCCAGAGGTCTTGTGGGAAGGAAATTCTGTAGTGTTTGTAGTTTTAAGGGTTTGGCACCTAAATGGACCTGGAGGGGGAGCTATTGCTGTAACAGACAGTTCCCTCAGCCAACCGAACCCTCTGTATCTCAGAGGATATACCCAGAACTGCCTGAAGCAGCAGAAGTCGAGAGTTGGAGTTTGGACAGTGAACAGCTCGAGCCATCGAGCAGCTGCTCCTAGTAGGAGCATAGGAGAATCGGCGGGAAGGCTCTGCTGGCCGGCTTGTCACGTTCTCCAGCATAAATCATCGCCTCGTGTGAGAAAGTTGGACTTTTCCAATTGCAGGTGAGACCTGTATCCGAAGAGAGAAAAGTGTGTTATTGCTACTTGCAAGTGGACCGAAGACTTGCTCTAGAGGCGATTGGCCCGCCTGATGGTAGGGGAGAGCCTCAGATCAAAAGGTTTACGCAGTGAAGCTGTGATTGTCAGATTGACTTTGTCCGAACTGTGGTTAAATAAGCTAAGTGTTGTAGATGTGCTGAATGTGTTTTGTGGCTCATGATTGGGTTCCCCACTGTAAGTTCTGTTACGCCAGCTGGAGGCTTTTCCAGCGCCTCACTATGGACACTATCTGAACTGTTCTTTCTGCCTGGGCCCTGACATCTCAGCCTAGGCCGCTGCTCCTGATTCAGAGACATTCTTGGTGAAAGACCCACTTGGGGATTCAGCCCCCTGCTCAACACCACCGAACAGGTAGCAACCACCAGGAGGTGAGTCGTGTAGGCCCAACTTCCCCTGGCAATCCAGTGCAACACCACTAGGTCTTCATCTCGCCTGTCCTGCATCCTGGTCTGGGTAGCGTGAGTACAAAACAGGGTAGCTCCCTGCAACAAAAGCTGCAATCATAGTGTGTCAGCTGATTTCCTTGTTTTGGGTTCATTACAACAGACTGAGCTATCCAGCTCCGGATTACAAATATTAGGGTTTGTGTGCATGTTAACTGTTTTCCTTCCTAAGGGCCCCCAACAACAGCTGCAACACCGGTCTACCCCGGACAATACTTCAGGCTAGCCTGCTTAACATACTGGGTACCCAGGGTTGTGGGACTGTTTCAAATGGACTTACAGTGCATGCTGAATCAAATCAGAAGCGCCAATCATTTGCCAGATTTACGCCCCAACCTTGTTCACTTCCCCTGAATAAACCAGATTGTGATTTTTCACGTTTAACCTGGCTAGTGTGGACCTTACTGGTTGGGTTACAGCCTTATTATTATTGCCTTGTTGCATCACTGATCTTATTTTCCAGGGGGTCTCCAGGGCAGTTACAGAGGATTCAGCCCTGGCTGTAAGTGCAAGGAGTGTGAGCATATTATTACTGTTATTTGGTGGATGAGAATGTTCTATTGTTCTACTGTGTAAGCCACTAGAAGGGTTGGTGGGTGGTTATAGCAACCCAGAGGGCTATACCAAAAGCAGCTATGCTACCCCAATACCATTCTTCTGGGTGGAGGCACCTGTTCACCGAACTCAGGCCCCTCAACCTGTGTGTAGTCATGCAGGCAGGGGTAGTAGCCCATAGGATAGAGCCACCTAGGGGTTACAAATAAAACAGATTTTGTCATTTTTCTTTACTGGTATTTAGAAGTGGAGGTGTGTGTCTCTAGACAGCTACCCACAGCTATTGTATACGAGGTTACAGTGTATGATGGAATGTTGTTATTATAGAAATCAATCACTTTTTAAATGTTGTCATGCTGTAGTAGCTACGACATCATATCTGTTATGCTGCACTAGCTACGTAGCTACTGCAGCATAACAACATGGAACATGTTCTCTCTCATGTTCTAGAGTTTGAAAAGAAAAACAAAACTGTACTTAAATGAATCTTTCAGCAGGTCTCACGGTGTGGCAGAGGTCAGGAAAACAGCAGTCCCCAGTGTAGGTGGTTGTTAGGAAGGATCCTGCAGATACTCTGAGGGATCTCTCTGTTTAGCCTCATTTTGTTTAAATATAACATGCTCGTAAAAAACAAAACAAAACAAAAAAAAAACAAGTGGCAGCACTGCCGGCAAGCAGGACATGACTAGCGTCAGAGTGTCGGGGCCGAGCAACAAGATAGCCAACTGGCATCCACTCCTGTTCTTCTGGCATTCCCTTAAAAAAAAAAAAAAAAAAGGCCGTACACTATAAAAAAACCATTGCTAGTTACCTCTCAGTAACAAGCTCAGTTAGTGTGTCTTGAGGTAGCCATTGGCGACCGAACCTCTTGAGTTTCGCTCTCGAGGTTACTGCAGTCACCAAGGCAACCTCTTGATGTACTAACCAGCTTTTTACTGATAGGTGACTAGCAATTATGCTCTATTTCTCAACCCCCGCGACATAAAGACTGAAATTAACTATTGGTGCATGGCAAGTGAAATTGGTTTGACAGGTCTATTGTTTCTTGATTACTTTGCTTTACGGTCACTGCACACTCTATTAAGTTTTAACTCTCCGCATTTCTTTGCTCTTGCAGGACATGGCGTACCAGCTCTTGGCCATCCACGCAAGACTGTATGTGAGACTCCTGTTGACCTGCCGGCTTCCCACCAGCTCCCATTCACTCCACGCCAAGGAGGCCTGCGTGCCCTGCCTCTGCCAGTACATAGAGACCAGCCTACACCCTGCATCTTGACTTGATGTGGCCTGTGAACTGCGATGTCACTGTTTTATACTGCAGAGAGCTCAGTGGCAGAGATTCCATGCTGTCGCATGATCATGGTTTACCCTGCAATAATTGACTACTGCACTTTATACGGGCAGTGGTGACATCTGGAAGGGGGACCAATGCAAATGAAATCTGTTGGTCTTGCCTCTGGTTTTGGAGCCCCCTGATTTTCAGTTTCCCTGTATGGATGGCTTGCACCCTACTCTGCCGTAGGCCCCTCCTGAAAAATGTGGAGATGGAGCCTTAGTTGACTGCCCACCAGTAATTCACAAACCTGCAGGAAGAAGAGTACAAGGAGCAGAAATACACTCCAACTGCCACCCTAAACCAGGGGAGCCATGTTGCACATTACTGACTCACCTGCTACTTTGCCTGGGTCCAGACAGTTTCCTATGGAGAAGCCCTCATGTTGGGCTGTAACAATGACCTGCCCAATGCCCCCCCCCAAGTCAAAGCTATTTGAAGGGGGTGGGGGTCTGACCATAAGGCACGTCAGGAAGAAACCCAGTGTTACTGGCCCAACAGACCAGTAGACACCTTCTCTGCCCTACTTGCCATAACAAACGGACTGCACATTCAGGCTATGGTCTGGTTTAGGGCCTGACCTGTGACCTTGTTTCAAGGGTGTGTTTGTGTCTGTGTGTGTGGGAGGGATGCTGAGTGTTATATCCTAAGCCATCTGAGATCCCCAGTAGCAATACAAAGACTTAGTGCTGTAAAAAAAATGCAACATTTGCTGACCTATTTACTTTTACATTTAAATATGGACTGGGGGATATATTATTACCCCAATAACTGGTACATTTTCCACACTGCTTTGTGCACAGAACCTACCCCGACACTAAGGAAAGCACTGCAGTTGATCTCTGCAAATCAGAAAGTGAAGATATTTACCTCCTGCTAATGAAATGCTGTGGTCTTTCTACCCACAGGGGGAGAAACTTTTTAAGTTGGTGCAAGTGATAATGACCCTTAAAGGCACAATCTGCAATTAATGCTGTAAAGTTAACTTTGCATTTATGATGGTGTGTACTGAACATTTCTTCTTATTCCATTTTACTTGGTCCATTTCAACACAGTAGGTTCCATTACAAAATATTACACACACACTCTAGTCGGTGCACTTGGTATTTTCCCAGCATGGTAAATTAAACAAAAAAACATTATCAAAATCCTTCTATCTGTAGAAGGTGTCATGGTAGGTAGATTCTGTCACAAAATACCACCCGCTTTCTGCCTCTGTCCTTGGCATTGAGCTCACCCATACCTCCCATTGTCACTAGAATTTAGAACATTTACACCCACAATGTGAGACATGTGGGAGACAGACACACACATAATGTAGGAGACCTCATATGTAGATAAAGCTCAGGGCACTGGGGTGCTTTTTTGTCATTTCATTTAGCTTCATGTATTGTGAAATTCTGCTTCAAAGTCTGAGTTTACAATGTGAGACATCATCTTGTCTGCGTGAGTGTATGTGGGATGGACCCTTCTCTATGTAGGACAGCACTTTCTGTATGTGGGACAGACCCTTCCCTGTGTGGGACAGCACCTTTTCTTTGTGAGACAGAACCTTCCCTGTGTGAGACAGCCCCTTTTCTGTGAGGGGCAGTCCCTTCCATGTGTGGGACAGACCCTTCTCTATGTAGGACACCACTTTCTGTATGTGGGACAGACCCCTGTCTTTGTGGCACACAGCCCCTTCTGTGTGTGGGACAGACCCTTCTCTGTTTTGGACAGACCCTTCTCTGTGTGGCACAGCCTCTTCTCTGTGTGGGTCAGCACCTTCCCTGTGTGGGATAGCTCCATCTCTGCGTGGGGTAGCATCTTCTCTGAGTGGGACAGCCCCTTCTCTATGTGGGACAGCACCTTCTCTGCGTGGGACAGCCCTCCTTCCCTGTGTGGGACAGCACCTTCTCGGTGTGGGACAGCATCTTCTCAGTGTTGGACAGCCCCTTCTCTGTTCAGCCTCTTCTCTGTGTGGGACAGCACCTTCTCTGTACAGCATCTTCTCTGAGTGGGACAGTCCTTTCTCTATGTGGGACAGTATGGTCTATGTGCAGGATGACCCCCTTCTCTGAGTGGGAGAGCACGTTCTCTGTATGGGCCTTCCATGTGCGGGGCAGCAACTTCTCTGTGTGGGACAGCCCTTCTCTCTGTGTGGGACAGCACCTTCTCTGAATGAGACATTCTCTTCTCTATATGGGACAGCACCTTCTCTGTGTGGGACAGCCCCTTCAGTGATTGGGACAGCACCTTATCTGTGTGGGACAGCCCCTTCTGTGTTTGGGACAGACCCTTCTTTGTGTGGGATGGCACATTTTCTGCATGGAACAGACATTTCTGTGTGTGGGACAGCACCTTCTTTTTATGGGACAGCCCCTTCTGTGTGTGGGACAGCCCTCTCTGTGTTTGGGACAGACTCTTCTGTGTTTGGGATAGCCCCCTTCTCTGTGTGGGACAGACCCTTCTTTGTGTGGGATGGCATATTTTCTGCATGGAACAGACTCTTCTGTGTGTGGGACAGCACCTTCTCTATATGGGACAGTCCCTTCTGTGTGTGGACAGCATCTTTATCTGGGACAGTCCCTTCTATGTGTGGGACAGCACCTTCTTTATATGGGACAGACACTTCTGTGTGTGGGACATCCCCTTCTCTATGTGGGACATCCCTTTCTGTGCATGGAACAGCACCTTCTCTGTGTGGGACAGATCCTTCTCTGTATAGCACAGCCCTTTCTGTGTGGGACAGCACCTTCTGCACATTCCCTACGTGGGACAGCACCTTCTCTGTGTATGACAGCACCTTCTCTGTTTGGGACAGGACTTTCTGTGTATGACAGCACCTTCTCTGTGTGGGACAGATCCTTCTCTGTATGGGACAGTCCCTTCTCCATGTGGGACATCACCTTCTGCACGTTCCACATGCGGGACAGCACCTTCTCTGTGTATGACAGCACCTTCTCTGTGTGGGACAGATCCTTCTCTGTATGGGACAGTCCCTTCTTCATGTGAGGCATCACCTTCTGCATGTTCTACATGCAGGACAGATCCTTCTCTGTGTGGGACAGATCCTTCTCTGTATGGAACAGTCCCTTATCCATGTGAGACATCACCTTCTGCAAGTTCCACATGCGGGGCAGCACCTTCTCTGTGTTTGACAGCACCTTCTCTGTGTGAGACAGATCCTTCTCTGTATAGGACAATCCCTTCTCCATGTGGGACATCACCTTCTGCACATTCCACATGCGGGACAGCACCTTCTCTGTGTATGACAGCACCTTCTCTGTTTGAGACAGGACTTTCTGTGTGGGTCAGCACCATCATTGTGTAGGACAGCACCTTTTGCACCTTCTCTTTGTGGGATAGCACCCTCTTCATCTTCTCTGTGTGGGACAGCACCTTCTATGCATGGGACAGGACTTTCTTTGTGGTATGGCACCTTATGTGTGGAACAGCAGCATCTCTGAGTGGAACAGCACATTTTTCACTTTCTCTGTGTGGGACAGCATGTACTCTATGTGGGACAGCACCTTCTGCATGGGACAACCCTTTCTCTGTGTGGGACAATACCTTCTCTGTGTGGGATGGCACCTTTTGTGTGTATGACAACACATACTTTATATGGGATAGCTCCTTCATGTGGGACAGCACCTTTTCTGTGTGGGACTTTACACACCTTATCAAAGTTAGATGGAACAGTTCTGGGGATAAAGGATGGAACATCCCTCCTACTGTGGGACTGGTGAGAGATATGAACAGAGGTGTTCTGAGGGGCCAAATGTGGGATGCATTTCCTTATGAGGGACAGTTGAGAGATATGGGCGTAGTAGGCTAGCAGACACTGTTTTCATCAAGAGAAACCCAGTTTCTCATGGGGTAGCTTCCCTCATCGAGTTGTAGTCAACCTGCCCAAGTAATGGTCTTCATCCTGACCTTGGCCTCATTTTCTCAGTTCTGACTCCCAAGAGGGTCTCACAAGGCCAGTGTGTGTGCCCCTATCTCTCCACTCACCCTGCCCACTGGTGCCCCAAACCTTCCATCAGTCACAGATCCCCCATGAAGGAAGACTGGGTGCATGGGTCCCAAGCCTTCCTTGGCCCTGGACTTGCCCTCAGACCTGGGTCACCAACATGCCAGTGCAATTCACAACTGCTGGGCAGTTGGTTGGTGGTGTGTGTAGGAGTTCTTGTACATTTTAATACTTTTTTAACTGTCTTCGAATCCAAGTACCAAATAGTATAATAACAAGTAGGCAACAAAGGGGGGACCAACTGTACCAAGACTCCAGTTTCCTCCATGTGTTGCTCTTGTGGAGAGGGGTGGATTAGGATTGTCTTGTGATCCCACCCCCTTTCACTTTTTACACATTTTTTTACATATATATTGTTACTGTTTTTTCCGCCAATCACAAAACTGGCCATCTTAGCCGGCTGCCTCATAGCACTGTCCACTCCGATCTGTGTCACTTTTTGAGTCCCCAGGGATCCTCTGGGGTCCTTCCTCTGACAAGGACATTTCCCTGTGTTTTGGGCTCCCTCTGGGGTGCTGTCAGCAGGAGAGTAGCCACGATTATAGAAAATGAAGGATCAAGTACTGATATATACTGTATCGGGCAGGTAGTGTCCATTGTCAGCTGAGTTACGGCATATGTGGTTGAAATGTTTGAATCCAAATGAAGGCCTAGACCTTCAGGGCTATGGCCTGGCTACTCCTCTGATCAGTTAAAAGTTATAACAAATAAATTGATGCTATATAAATCAAATACACAATTAAGAAGGGGGAGAGTGCTTTCTTTCGCTGTATGAGTGAGAAAAGGGACAAGAGGGAAGGAACTGTTAGGCTTAAGAAAGGGGTAGAGTGGGTGGAGGATAATGGGGGAAAAGCAGAGATACTAAAAGAATACTTCTGTTCCATCTTCACCAGGGAGAAGGACAGACCAGTGCCTTCAGGAGGGAAAGAGAAGCGGGGGGGGGGGGCACAGATGTAGTGATAGAAGAGGATAGAGTGAGGGAGGGGCTGCTGGCATTGAAGTTGGACAAAGCACCAGGCCCGGACAGAGTACATCCAAGGGTACTAAAGGAATTGGCTGAGGAGTTGGCAGGGCTACTGGCAGATTTATTTAATAGTTCACTAGAGTCAGGCGTGGTACCACAGGACCGCAGAACAGCACATGTAATGACCCTCCACAAAAGAGGTCCAAAGGATGACCCAGGGAATTACAGACAAGTCAGTCTGACCTCCATTATGGGCAAGCTCATGGAGACCATACTAAAGGAAAAGTTGGTGGAATATCTAGAGGAGCATGGTCTCCAGGATGAGAGGCAGCATGGGTTTATGGGGGGTTGTGTCAATCAAATCTGATTGACTTCTTTGACTGTGTCACTAAGACAGTAGACAGGGGCCAAGCAGTAGACATCCTCTATCTTGATTTCAGCAAGGCATTTGACTCTGTGCCCCACAAAAGTTTGGTCAGGAAGTTGGTGGATCTTCGGGTTGGGGAAAGATGGCCAGATGGGTGGAAAACTGGCTGAGGGACAGAACCAAGAGGGTGGTTGTGGAGGGAGAGTTATTTGTCACTGGAAAGGTAACCAGTGGGGTCCTGCAGGGCTCAGTGCTAGGGCTGGTGTTGTTCAGTGTCTTCATCAGTGACATTGGGGGCAGAATGTGCCTATTCGTGGATGACACCAAGCTTTGCGGGAGAGTGGACACAGCTGAATGGATACAGGACCTATAGGAAGATCTGGAAAAGCTGGGGAGGTGGTCCAGGATCTGGCAGCTTGGCTTCAATGTCAAGAAATGCAAAGTTATGCATATTGGAGACAAGAATCCCAGGACAGAGTACTACCTGGGTGGAGTCCAAGTATCTGCATCAGAGGAGGAAAAGGACCTGGGAGTGATTATCACTAGTGACCTGAAGCACTCCACGCAGTGCAAAAAAGCAGCAGCAAAGGCAAACAAGATGCTGGGATGCATATCTAGGGAGATCAGTAGTAGGAGAGAGGAGGTTATACTGCCCCTGTACAGGTCACTGGTAAGGCCGTATCTAGAGTATGGAGTTCAGTACTGGTGGCCACACCTCAAAAATGACATTAACCTGCTAGAGAAGGTCCAGAGGAGGGCTAAAAAGATGATAGCGGGTCAGCAGGGTAAGACATATGAGGAGAGGTTGAGGGCACTGAACATGTACTCCCTGGAAGACAGGAGAGAGAGAGAGAGAGAGAGAAACATGATTGGGAACTTCAGGTACTTGAAAAGGATAAATAAGGAGGATAAGGAGAGTCTCTGTAAGTTGAGTGGCAACCATAACATGAGGGAGCACAGTCTTAAGCTGGAGGGTGGGGGGTTTAGGAGGGATGTTAGGAAGTATTTCTTTACAGAGAGGGTGGTGGACACTTGGAATGCGCTGCCAGAAGAGGTCATCTCATTGAAGACATTGGGCAGCTTTAAGAGAGGCTGGGATAGGCATGGGGAAGGTAAGGATCATGGGTAGGGAGGATGGGTGGAGTGAGGAGGGAGGGAGGGCAGGGACAGTAGCTCAAGCTGTGGACCCTGCAATACAAGCAGACTAGACAAATCAAATGTCCTTCTTCTGCTGGCTTCTTCGTATGTTCATATGTCTGACTCAAAAGATGCAGTTTATCATTTCAGGCCATTGCAAAACCCCTTTTTATCTAACAAAATTAATTCTCACTGGTGTATACACAAGGGATATGCACAGGACCCGAACTGAGGTGCATATACAGGGGTATAGCACATAGGCACTTTAAAAAATGCTTCTTCCAGCCTCCATGGGGCCACATCAGTCTTTCATATCTGATTGGAGCATAACCCCCTCCCCTTTTTCTCCCCAGCTTCATCCCCTAAATATGCAAAGGCCTGTCTCAAAATATATAATTTAGCTTCAAATGAGAGGGGGCAGGACAATAACTTACGAGTGATGATGAACCACATGTTATGGGTCAGACAACTGCATATTTGGTTTGTGCACTATCGGTTTACTCATTATAGTTTTTAAATTGTCTGTCTGTGTGAAGATTTACCCGTTTCCTTTTGATTTGCACTGCTGAATTCCGGATTGCGCATGGTTATTTTGATGTCACTGTCCTTGTAAAAGCTGCCAATTGTTCCAGTAGTCCATTGTGCTATATCCAGCCTTCAAGTTAGTAATTGTGATGTACCCATCTTGCAAGATAACATGCTACCTGGTACATTGGGTGCCAAGATTACACATTTATAGTGTATGGAAGTGGGTTATTATTCACTGAAACCAATCATTTCCTAGTGTTGCTGTACCATCTTGAGTATATCACATTGATTGTACAACATGAACAACATGCAAGTGCGCATTGCGGCCACTGACTCCTGTCACAGTGATGCTGATGAAACACAGTGAAACCCTACTTGTGGGCACAGTACCTGAAGTATCCTGGCAGTGAAGATGGACATAGACACCGCAGACTCCTCAGTACAATAGTAGGTGTGGTATGATTTATTTAAAAAACAAACAAACAAGATTGAGTCTTTGAGAGCAGGGACGGTACAGTTGGTGCTTGTTCGGGGGCAAAGTCTGAAACAGCAGGCGCAGTGAAGTGCTCTATTATTGTTTGTGTGTTGCCCATACACAATAAAAGACAATAGATGGGCAACAGTAAACAACAACGCTGAGTTCACTTCTCGAGGTTTCATGACAACGGTAAACCTCTCGAGCTTCGCTCTCAAAGGTTTTTCTAGGTTGTCATGACAACCTCTTGAAGTGAACACAACGTCATTGTTCACTGTTGTCCATCTATTATCCTCTATATCTTGCACAATTTATTTTTACACATGTTGTATAAACAAATCTATCACATTGTGTAATAACTTTCAGATGAATAGTTATGTTGATGTTCCCTTATGTCACAATGAAAATCCTCAACCAGAGAACCAGAGAGCAGCTCTGACATCCCACTAGCTCTGCCCTACCCTGAAGCCAGCTGCTGAACTCATAACAAAAAATGGTTACATTTCAAACAAAGGGCTGATTTAAAAATGTTAACTTTCAAACAGATGTTGTATAAATAAAATACAAAATGGCTGGACTCAAAATTGATCTCCATTTTGGAAGGGCAGAACTTTCATAACTCACGTGAAGCTTTGCCACTCATGCGTTACTCCCCATACTTGGAAATGAATTGCAGATTCTGAGTCAGGCTTTGTGTGTCTTTTATAAACACCCTGCTTGAGTAATGCATCCTAGGGTTTGGATATCCTGGATAATGACATTTTTACCTGGATTTTCCATCTGGATTGGACAATGAATTATCCTGGTCATTCTCCAAACTATTTGCGTTACTTGACCACAATTTGATCAGAAGATCTGGTATCTGGTAGGGTGCAAATTTTTTTTATCTGCAGAATGCAGGCAGAATTTTTAATTCATTTTCCAGGCAATGCTAATACTAAATCCTGCAGCTGGATATGACATGCAGTGTAACCTGTAAAGCATAATCATATTATTGAATGTATATCTAAATTTATACAATGCAAGTGAGAGGTTAGAAACACAGATAAACATGTCATTTTTGTTGCTGTGGAAAGAATGTGATATTTTAACTCCTGATGTGTCTTCATCATTTATTCCTAAAAAACAAAACCCATGCATGCCACTGTAGCCTAAGGAGCAACCCTTGCCAGCCTTAGCTGAAAATTCTGTATCGAACGACAAAAGGGCTCATTCACCGAGATAGAATGAATACAAAAATGTATTTTATTTCAATCCCACCAAAACTAGTAAAGTGTAACAGCTTTCTGGCATTGTGGTGTATTGCATTCAGCAAGGAAATACTTAGCATTTTAAATTTTGACAGCTCCTCTTTTATACAAAGCGAATAGCCGTGAAGGAAATATGAAGGGACCTTTAGTGAAGGACTAATTGACTGGGAGAATGCATGCTTTATAAGTCTGGAGGGCGGTATGAAATGGTCATGTAGCTGCAATTCTGTTGCCACAAATGGATACTTTACTAGTTTGGGCTCAGCTTGTTTTATCAGAACAGGGTGATTTTAAAGTTTTATAAAAGAGTATGTCATTAAGGTTTACATTAAGTTTCAATAAATTTGCACTGTGTCAGTGGGGAAGCAATATGGTACATAGTCACTTGTAATGGTGTAAACTATTTTTCCTATATATGTGCAATACTGTGTGTTTACAGCTTTAAGACATGAATGAATATTGTATGCAGTGACATATACCGGCAAGTGTAGCATGTTTGCACACAAGCACCGCTCCCAGATGAAGTGTCTCAAAGGAAGAGCTACATAGGGATGTTTGGCACCCTGGTGGGACTGAAACAAAATAAGTATTTTTATTCGCTGTTAGTTGGTGTGTGCACCCTTTTGTTGTTCGCTATAGAATTTTTGGCTAATGTTGGCAAAGGTTGTACGTTTGACTGCAGCGGCTCGCATAGGTTTTGTTTTTTTTAGAAACCAATGGGAAAGACCCATCAGAAGTTAAAATATCACATTCTTTTTATTTTTAAGTATTGTTATTCACTCTTAGTGTGTGCACCCTTTTGTTGTTTGATATCCCATTCGTTTGCACTTTGGAAACATCAGGTGACGACAAGCAGTCCAATCTGTTTTTAGAATCAGAACGTGAGCTGCATGCCAACGCGGACCGCAGCCAACATTCCCACACAGATTTAGAGATAAAACAGCTGCTAATACATAAAGTAGGTGATTTCCAGGCTTAACCTTTGTTTTTAGTTTGCTGAAAACGTGTGAAGTAGATGTGGAGAATATGCTCGTATTGAAGTGAAAAATGGTACAGCAAAGAACTTCCTTTAAATGAATAATTCCAACCCTGCACCAACAGTCAGCACTAAAAATAAAAGCAGCAAAACAAATAATTTCCATAGAAGTATATATATATATATATATATATATATATATACACCACTCTGAAGGTAATGCGGTCACGCTCTGATATACGCCTTGGTATGCGTGCTATGAACAAGGCCGCGGGCGATCGTCAACCACCCACGGCATGCGTGAGTATCGAGCGCCACCGACACTCCTCAGAGTGGTTTATCTATGTTATAAAATGTCAAAATTGTTTCGGAGGGGGTTAAAAGTGGAGGTGTGCAGTCGCGGTCTGATAGATGCATGGTCGCGTGATGTGCTTTATACAATCAGAAGTTTGGATTTGGAGGATATTATCTCCATTTTATAAATATATATATATATGTATAATAGAATGTATATCTCATTACATTAGCTAGCAAACGTTGTACAGTATTATTGCTGGCTCCACTTTTTTCTTTTCTTTCTCTGTAAAATAAAAAAGCATGATGTTTCCTTTTTAATGTTTGTTGTCATTTGTTTTGTTGTTTGTGTTAAGGGGATTTTCAGGTTTCCAATAAAAAAAAATTCATGGTGGAGCTGGCCCAGTAGTGTAAAGGGCTGAGGGGCTGCCTGTACTTTTTTCTCCATGCTGGTGACCCGAGTTCAGGAACCAGCTCGGTTATTCGGGGGTTGGCAGGGATAGGAGAGGCTTGAGCATCTGACGGACTGCTCTCCTGTCCCGGGGTGGGGAGGCATGTCAGCCTGGCCTACGACTGCCACCAGGCGGAGGCCTCGTGGTGGTGCAGCACTGGTGGCGTGAAAGAAGGGAGTCTGGGAACGTTCTGCAGGAGCGCCTTCACGCACACATTGGACATACTACGGCAGAGGCAGGCTGAAACAGTGGAGAAAGAAGTCAGGGGCTTTAGGAAGTCTTGCCCATTCTGCCTGGGTCCATGCTGTTGCCCAGGATTGAGTATTAGCCTGCTCTGGATTTGTGTATTGTGGAAAGGGTGGCCCTCAACCCTCTGGCCCTGCCACAAGGGGATATTTGTGGGAGAACTCAGTGACTGAGTTAGGTCCCGGGGGAGGTGGTGGCCAGCTCTGGGGAACGGGGACAGGGCTCAACAGGCACCCCTGGACTGGGAGGATAAAGAGCCGTTATATCAAAAAAAGTTCATAGGGGGCATAATCAGAACTTGGTTACACACAATTCTCCACCCGAGACCTCATCCAAATGAGATGGTCCTGGGTGGCAACACAGGTAGTACAGCAGACCAACTGACAAGGGGTTACAATAGTTTATAGTTTTCACTAAAACTGTTTCTTTGCTGACAGTGAAAAATCCCCCTTCTATCTTTACCTGCTCATCAGGGAGCTATCTTCTTCTTGCCCTGACAGTGAGATAATTGAGTCTCCGGCTGTAACAAAGGCCTTTACTGTATGTGTGTAAAATGTTTTTGGAGAGAAACATTTTGGAAGTGGAAATGAGCAGAATTTTGAATTCATGTATTCCACGGTAAACATTCTATGACAAGCATTCCATATCTTGAATGTGGGGAAAAACAGAGAAAATACAACAGGAAGAAGAAAGTAGGCAACGGTACAATGACATTATCTAGGGTGAGCAGAATGACTATTTCATCATAAATGCACACAAGTAAATCTATTGTTTCTACATATAAACAGGCAGAGCACATTTTATAAGCAAAATAAGGCGATCTGGGATGTGCGTGGAACACATTTTCTAGGGACATGGATATGTTGTTCATCCACACTATCTGGCAGGTTCCTTGCCGCTTTAAATCTTGCCGGAAGGTCTTCAAGCTGGCTCCTCCCACCCACCCAGGTGGTAAAACTCTCGGCTCCGCCCCATGACGTCAGATCTTCCTTACTGCTTGGAAGCTCAGGTTCCCTCCTTAACGCTCTGCGATTAAGACTTGGTGCCTAACTCTTCAAACTTTGAAACTCGTTTCAAATATTTACAAAATACTTCGGTTTTCTTCTCCTCGCAGCTGCGATGGATAAATCGACTCCCGGATTTCGGAGATGTCCCTGCGGGCAGAAAATGTCTCGGACAGACCCGCACTCCACGTGCGTCTACTGCTTAGGCCTTGAGCACGAACCGCAGGCTTGCGACCTGTGCTCTTCTTTTTCGGTTTATGTCCTTGAAGATCGTGCTGCCCATCTTCAGTTGGGGTGTCCTGAAAAGAGATTTCCTCCGGTTAAATCGAAGGAGGCCCGATAGGCGGTGTCCGAGGCTGCGGGCTCTGCGGTGATTGCCCTCGAGAAGGAGGCGGCGAGGCCGCCCATCTTCGGCCGCATTCGCCCCGCCTCGGCGCCTTATTCGGGCTTCTTTAAGGAGCTTTGCTTGACCCTCTCGACAAAAGTAAGGGTCCAACCTCTTCTGGACCATTTCTCGGTCAAAAAAGAGTAAGGGTAAGTCCCATCGTCGACGCTCTTGGGAGCGCGAAAGATCTCCCTTCCCTTGTCGACAGTCGACTTTGGTCGAACCTTCAGCTTCCGCCACTGGCTTCACGGCGTCCCCGTCAGGCCAGTTGACCGAGACACCCGCCGACGCGGTTGAGATTTTCCTCGACCTGTTAGACGGGTTGTCGGCTGGTGAAGCTGAAAATCCCCTTTCCCCGGTTCCCCCGGCGAGAGTTGAGGATCCCGTCGGCTCGTCTGTGCCTCCGGTTCCGGAGCCGTCAGTGCAGTTGTCCGAGCCGAAGGGTGTACGATTTCGCACTCGCCACGACCTGCCTCAGCCGAGATTCTCGGTCTCGACCTCCTCGCGGTCCAGCCGATCCTGCCGCTAGGCGGTCTCGTCCGGCACCGCGCCAAGCGGGCGCCACGCTTCTTCTTCTTCCTCCTCGGACGAGGGAGGCTTCGCCAGTTGCGCCGAAATATGAAGAGCTTATGTGGCAACAGCTTCGTTGGTCGGGAATAAGCCGACCCAGTCGCTTCACCGCCATTATGGCTGTCACCGAGCGCCAAACAACCTCATGTGGTTGAGGAGCCTGTTTCCAGACCAGCTGTTCGGCCAATTACTGCTGCCCCACCGATTTTGGTGGAACCGCCTCCTCCTCAGCCGTTAGTTGGGGCTCCGACCAAGAGTTCTCGGTCGGCTCAGGGGCTGCCCCATAGGCTGTCGGTTACTCTCACTCCCGATAAACCTCGGCAGGTGGAGGGTGTCTCAGGCTCGAGGCAGCTCTTCGAAGACTCGTTGGAATCTGAAGATGACTCCTCCTTGTTCTCCAGGCGATGGACTCTGGAGTCCTCAGGGGGCAGTCAGTGGACGATAGCCCTTCGTCCTTCTTGGCCTACTTCGCTCATCTCGAGTCCATCGATGAAGCTCGAACCCGCTTCCAAACGGGCCAGATATCCCTCATGGAGATTCTGGACCGAGGGATTCTCGACGAGGCCTTTCCGTGGCTGAAGCCATCGTTGGTCCGACCTTGGAACTATGGCAGCGTCTGGCTTCCTGCCCTGCGCCTTCGGCCAGGATGGCCAGGAAGTACGCGGTCCCCACCGGTTCCCTGTCCGGTTTTTCGGAACACCCCTCTGCTGAGGGGTTGGTCACCGATAGCATTTTCCGGTGCGCTGGGAATGCCAGGGACGTGGACAAACCGCCCGACAAAGAATCCAAGAAACTGGATTACGCCGGGCGTAAAGTCTATGCTGCTTCTTCTCTCGGCCTTCGTCAGGCCAGTTCGGCCGTCCTGATGGCACACTTCTTCCATGCCCTGTTGGGCTCCCTGGATGAGGTTGTTCCACATCTTCCCGCGGACCTGCAGACCACAGTCAAACAGGTGCGGGATCAGGGCAGGGCAGTGGCTAAGCAGCAGCTCCAGACTGCTCTTGACATCGGAGACTCTTGTGCCAGGTCAGTGGCGACCGCAGTTGCCATGTGTCGGCGGGCGTGGCTGAGGATATCCACCTTCACCTCGGATACCCAGCACAAACTGGCGGATGTTCCCTTCCTGGGAACCGACCTCTTCGGCCCTGGAGTGGAAGGTCACCACCAGAGGATCGAAAAGTCCAATGCCACCTTGGACTCGGTCTCCTCCGCGAGAAGGACAAAGGCCGTAAGCCTCAGCCTCAAGCTCTTTTCGCTTCTGTTCAGTTCGCGCGCCTGCCCAGCAAACATCAGGGCCAGCAGGCTCGACCTGGTACCCCAAACCCAAGCTGTCGCTCTTCCTCTAATAGGAAGCAAGGAGCTAAGGGCCCAGGAGGTTCCTCGGCCGGTCCCTCCTCCAAGCCTGCACAGTGACGGGCTGAGGGGTGTCGCCCCCATTCCCGTCGCCTCACCCCTGGTTCCCCCTGTGGGGGGACGGCTCCGACACTTCTTTTCCACCTGGTCCGCTGTTACCACGGACAGGTGGGTCTTGGAGGTGGTGGAAAGAGGCCTGCCTCTAGAATTCGAGCAGGCACCGCCCTTCAGAGCCGTCTCCCGTCGGGGGGCTTCCCAGCTCACTGGCGGCCTGTCAGAGCGACATCGCCTCTCCACAGAAGGAGGTGATAAGAGAGGTGGAGGACCCTCCTTCAGACCCGGGTTTGTGTCCAGGTATTTCCTGGTTCCGAACGGATGGGGGCTACGCCCCATCCTCGACCTACACGACCTAAACAAGTTCCTACGGTCTCGAACCTTCAGAATGGTCACTCTGGCTCAGATAATACCATCTCTGGAGCACGGCGTGTGGTTCTGCTCTCTGGACTTCCAGGACGCGTTCTTTCATGTCCCTATCCGTCCGTCTCACCGGAGATTCCTCCGCTTCAGAGCAGAGGGATCCCTATTTGAGTTCCAGGCCATGCCCTTCAGCCTTTCTCTAGCTCCCAGGGTCTTCACCAAATGCATGGCAGTGGTGACAGCATTTCTGCGGTGCCGAGGGGTCCGGGTGTACCCTTACCTGGATGATTGGCTGATAGCAGCCCCCTCCAGACAGGAGGCGGAGCGGTCCAGAGATCTGGCCCTCCGGGTTTGCTCTCAAGTTGGCCTCCTTATCAACGAGGCCAAATCGGAATTTGAGCCGAAGCAGGTGATTCTGTTCATCGGGGCGCAGCTCGACTCTTTACGAGCCAGTGCACGGCTCCCGGTGGACAGGGCCGAGGTTCTTACCTCCTTTGCCCAATCATTTCTGGTTGGGCAATCGCGCCCTGCCTGGGACTTCCTGCGCCTCCTGGGTCTCATGGCAGCCTGTACCAGTGTGGTCCGTTGGGCACGTTGGCACATGCGTGGCCCTTCAGTGGGGACTGTCCAGCCAGTGGTCACAACGCTGCGATCCCTTGGACCAGCTCGTGGTGACGACCCAGGAGATGTGGAACGCTCTCCAGTGGTGGACCGTTCCATCTCATCTGCAGGAGGGCATCCCGTTGTCCCGCCGACACGGTCTCCTGTCGACCGACGCCTTGATGGGTTGGGGTGCCCATCTGGGGGAACACCGAGTGCACGGCCTCTGGTTCCCGTGGGAGTCCCAATGCCACTTCAACCTGCTGGAGCTCCTTGCGGTCCGTCTAGCTCTCACCACCTTTGTTCCGTTTCTCCGGGGTCAAGTGGTCCGAGTCCAGATG
Source organism: Neoceratodus forsteri (assembly GCA_016271365.2). Classification (NCBI taxonomy): domain Eukaryota; kingdom Metazoa; phylum Chordata; order Ceratodontiformes; family Ceratodontidae; genus Neoceratodus; species Neoceratodus forsteri. The sequence goes on from JADMNL010000035.1 coordinate 61,723,978, forward strand.
GACAATACCACGACCATGTACTACCTAAACCGCCAGGGCGGGATGCGCTCCATGCTTCTATGCAAGGAAGCTCTCCGAATCTGGTCACTTGTGCGCAACCTGGAGGCGGATCTCCTGGCCATTCATGTGGCAGGAGCCTCCAACACCCTGGCCGATGCCCTGAACCGGATAGGGGCTGCATCGCACGAGTGGTCTCTCCTGCCGGAGGCAGTACAAGATCTGTTCTCCTCTGGGGCACACCTCTGGTGGATCTGTTTGCCTCCAGGAGAACGCGGTTGAGGCTGTTTCATGCCCGCCTCTCAGCAGGGCTCGCTGCAGGGGGATGCCTTCTCGAGGCCATGGACCCCGGGCCTCTTTTACGTGTTCCCCCCCTTTCCCCTGATTCACAGGGTCCTGCTCAAAGTGAGGAGGGACAAGGCGCAGGTGATTCTGATAGCCCCAGACTGGCCACGCCAGTTCTGGTACCTAGATCTCCTCAGCCTCAGCTCCAGGTTTCCAAGGCAGCTTCCAGCTCGCCCGGACCTGCTCTCAGTCAATCAGGGAAGGTGTTCCATCCGGACCTTCAATCCCTGCACCTGACGGCCTGGTTCCTGAGTGGCTAGAGTTCCAGGCCTTGGGTCTTTCCGACGAGGTCCTCAACGTCCTTGAGGCATCCCGTAAGGAGTCGACCAGAAAATGCTACGCCTTCAAATGGAAGAGATTCTCCATTTGGTGTCGGGGTAAGGGTTTGGACCCTTCCTCTTGTTCTGTGGCCAGCATTTTGGACTATCTATGGTCCCTATCTAGTCAAGGGCTTAGGTCGATGACCCTAAAGGTGCACCTGGCAGCCATTTCTGCTTACCGGGCGCGGGCCGGTCAGCAGTCAGTGGTGCAGGAGAAAGTGGTCGGGCGCTTCTTCAAAGGCCTTGATCACATTTCCCCTCCAGTGTCGGGAACCCCCACCTCCGTGGGATTTACTGCTGATACTGGCAAAGCTCATGGGCAAGCCATTCGAACCAATGCACAGGTGGGGTCTCCCCCACCTGTCGTGGAAGACCGCCTTCTTGGTGGCTATCACGCCAGCCAGAAGGATGGGAGAACTCCAGGCGCTGAGCATCGAGTCTCCTTACCTGGTCTTCCACAGGGACAAGGTTGTCCTACGCCCCCAACCGAAATTCCTTCCGAAGGTGGTGTCGGAGTTTCACCTTAATCAGGTGTTGACTCTGCCGGTGTTCTACCCCAATCACACCTCGGAGGCCGAATATAGGCTCCATACTTTGGACCCTAGAAGGGCGCTCGCCTACTACAAGGAGCGCACGGCTGGGATTCGGGGAGAGGTTCACCAGCTGTTTGTCACCTACGCTGAAGCCGCACCTGGCAGACCTGCAGCCAAGCGGATGATAAGCAGATGGGTCACCTCCTGCATAGATCTCTGCTATGAGTTGGTGGGCATGGAGCATCCCAGAGGGATAAGAGCTCATTCTACCCGCCATACTGCTGCATCGGTGGCTGCTTCCAGGGACGTCCCTATCCAGGAAATCTGCAGGGCTGCTACCTGGAAGTCAGCAAACACCTTCATTACCCACTACCACATCGACCTTGAGTCACACCGGGATGCTGGTTTTGGGGCCTCGGTTCTCCAGTCCTTATTTCCCAAGTAAGTATTAGGGGTGTATGCTTTTGCCTCCTCCCCGAGAACTGCTAGAGTCTGTTATATGTGGATGAACAACATATCCATGTTCCTAGAAATACAGGTTACTCACCTGTAACAGGAGTTCTAGGAATGGTATATGTTGTTCATCCACCGACCCACCCGACCTCGGCTTCGGCCCCTTTACAACCTGAGCTTCCAGCGGGCCAGATCTGGCGCCCTGGGGCAGAGCCGAGAGTTTTACCACCCGGGTGGGTGGGAGGAGCCAGCTTGAAGACCTTCCGGCAAGATTTAAAGCGGCAAGGAACCTGCCAGATAGTGTGGATGAACAACATATACCATTCCTAGAACTCCTGTTACAGGTGAGTAACCTGTATTTACTGCACGGTCAGCGGCCAAAGTCATTCCGCCTTTGGCCTTATGCCTTATTACGCCCCTGACTGTGTAGTAAAATGTGTTCCACGCACACCCCACCATGTCTTATTGCTTACATACAATAGTCTCCTCTACTCCCACTGGCAGACCTATTTGATAGTTCACTAGAGACAGGCGTAGTACCGCAGAACTGGAGAACAGCACATGTAGTGCCGCTCCACAAAAGCGGTCCCAAGGATGCCCAGGGAATTACAGACCAGTCAGTCTGACCTCCACTGTGGGAAAGCTCATGGAGACCATACTAAAGGAAAGGTTACCAACATACAAAATTTGCCAACAGATAAAGGCCTAGAGGTCTATCAACTCTGCTCGAATGTGCAGCTAGCACCCCTTATTCTTCAGCTGACCCTCCCTTCCACCCTTCCCCTTCATTAACCCTCCCCCTTGTCCTGTCCCATCCTCGTTTGAAGCAGTCCACTGTTCTACTGCATACCACTTCAGCAGGTAACGCATTCCACCCAGCCACCACCCTCTCTGTAAAAAAAGTATCTCCTCATCTCTCTCCTGAACAGTCCTCACTCCAGTCTCATATTATGGCCCCTGGTGTCCCTCCCCTTCCTTACTTTGAACAGCCCCTCTGTACCTGTCTTGTTTATTTCTTTCATGTATTTAAAGGTTTCAATCATGTCACCCCTGTCTCTCCTCTCCTCCAGTGAGTACATGTTCAACTCCTTCAACCTCCTCTCGTATGATAAGTCCCCCAGCCCCTCGATCATCTTTGTCGCTCTGCGCTGCACCCCCTCCAGTAACTTAATGTCCCGCTTCAGATACGGACACCAGTACTGCACGCAGTACTCCAGGTGTGGTCTAATGACCTATACAGTGGCAGAATCACCTCCTCCTTCCTCGAGGATATACCCCTTGCAATACAACCCAGCATATTGTTGGCCTTTGCAGCTGCCTTCCTATATTGTGCCGAGTAGTTCATTGACCCTGTAATGAGCACACCCAGATCCTTCTCCTCCTCTGTCTGGGCTAGCTGCACTCCCCCTAGCTGGTAACTCCTCCTTGGGTTCTTCATCCCAAAATGCAGCACCTTGCACTCACTTTTTGGCATTAAAGCCCAGTTGCCAGGTGTCTGACCAGGTTTCAAGCTTGCACAGATCATTCTGCAACCCCTGCCATCCCCCTAGGTCATCCACCACTGCGCCTACCTTGGTATCATCAGCAAACAGACTGATCTTGCTCTTGATGTCCCATGATATGTCTGCAATGAATATCCCAAACAACACTGGTCCCAACACCGAGCCCTGTGGAACACCGCTCGTCACTGCCCTTGGGTGTGAGAGCTCCCCACCCACCACCACCCTTTGTTGCCTTCCCAGCAGCCAGTTTCCTACCCATCTCACCAGTTTTGCACCCGCCCCCATGCCTACCAACTTCCTCCCCAGCCTTCCATGTCGAATGCCTTATTGAAGTCCAGATACAGGACATCCATTGCATGGCCCCTGTCCAGTTGCCTAGTTACCCAGTCATAGTACTCGACCAGAGGTTGGTGGAATATCTAGAGGAGCATGGTCTCCAGGATGAGAGGCAGCATGGGTTCATAGGGGGGAGATTGTTTCAAACAAATCTGATTGACTTCTTTGTCTGTGACACTAAGACAGTAGACTGGGCCAAGCGGTAGACATCCCCTATCTTGATTCCAGCGAGGCCTCTGACTCAATGCCCCACAAAAGGTTGGTCAGGAAGTTGGTGGATCTTGGGGTTGGGGAAAAGATGGCCAGATGGGTGGAAAACTGGCTGAAGGACAGAACCCAGAGGGTGGTTGTTGGGGAGAGTTATCTGGTAACCAATGTCTTCATCAGTGACATCGGAGATGGCATTAAGGGCAAAATGTGCCTATTTGCCGATGACACCAAACTCTGTGGGAGAGTGGACACAGCTGAAGGGATACAGGACCTACAGAAAGATCTGGAAAAGCTAGGGAGGTGGTCCAGGATCTGGCAGCTTGGCTTCAATGACAAGAGATGCAAAATTATGCATATTGGAGTCACGCATCCTTGGACAGAGTACTACCTGGGTGGAGTCTGAATATCTGCATCAGAGGAGGAGGAGGAGGAGAAGGACCTGGGAGTGATGATCACTAGAGACCTGAAGCACTCCATGCAGTGCAAGAAAGCAGCAGCAAAGGCAAACAAGATCCCGGGATGCATAGCTAGCGGGATCAGTAGTAGGAGAGAGGAGGTTATGTTGCCCTTGTACAAGTCACTGCTAAGACCGCATCTAGAGTATGAAGTTCAATACTGGTGCCCACACCTCAAAAAGGACATTAACCTGCTGGAGAAGGTCCAGAGGAGGGCTACAAAAATTATAGCTGGTCAGCAGGGTAAGGCAAACGAGGAGCAGTTGAGGGCACTGAACATGTGCCCCCTGGAAGACAGGAGAGAGAGGGGAAACATAATTGGGACCTTCAGGTACTTGAAAGAGATAAATAAGGTTGATAATGAGAGTCTATTTAAGCTGAGTGGCAACCATAACACGAGGGGCACAATCTTAAGCTGGAGGGTGGGAGGTTTAGGAGGGAGGTCAGGAAGCAGTTCTTCACAAAGAGGGTGGTGGACACTTGGAATGTGCTGCCAGAAGAGGTCATCTTGTTGAAGACAGTGGTCAGCTTTAAGAGAGGCTAGGACAGGTATGGGGGAAGGTAAGGGTCATGGGTAGGGAGGATGGGAGGAGTGGGGATGGAGGGCAGGGACAGTAGCTCAAGCTGTGAACCCTGCAACATGAGCAAACTTGGTAGACCCAATGGCCTACTTTTGCTGGCTTCTTCTTATGTTCATAATGAGTGGCTAGACTGTGTTGGGGGCATTCCTAGGTCCAGCAACAAAGCAGTTGGAGTTGATCAAGGAATGTAAAACATTTCGGTGTGGTCAGTTTCAAATTCTGAAGACATCATTCTGCATGGTTCTGTGTGAAGTAAGGCATCAGAACCCACAAGCTCAAGCAAAATGAGCTAATCTTCTGCTATGTAAGGGACAGCATATTAGAGGGTGCGCAGTTATGAAAGCAATAAGACACAATAGGGTGTGGGTTGTTGATCGATAAGAGCATGCCCCCGGATGTGCTGTTAGGCACAAGGCACTTGTGCCAAGTGACTACAGCAGCTGGGTAGTGCTCTTATCAATCAACAACCCACACTCTGAAGGGTCTTATCGCTCTTATAAAAATGGGTGACTACTATTTCTATAACAATCAAACAAAACTCTGGGCACATTATTAAAAATGTAATAATAGTATGTTTTTTATTTAAATATGGTGAAAAAATAGTCCCCAGACTTGGGTAGAGGAGTGGTAAAATTAATTGAATAGCAACTCACTGAAAAAATGCTAAACTAGTGAGTTGGAGGGACAGCAATGTATTATTTGAGCAGTTTGGGTCTGCCTCTGCCTGTGTAACTGTGTTTTCCCACCTTTTCTCTTTGTTTATAAAATATTACTGTATTGCCTACTTTCTTTATCCTATTTTTTTCTGTTTTCCCCTTATTCAAGACATAGAGGGCTGGATATTCAAAAGGGTTGCGCCATGCACAATAGAGTTGCACCTGTGCAAGTCCGAAATTGCTCCATTCTGCAATATTCAGCAGGAGACAGTTGCACCCCCCAAGTCATGCTGAGCAACAGTGCAATGCTAATGAAGTCATGCTCAACTGGAGGAAGGAACCTTGCATAAACTGCACAGCCTGATATTCACCAGGCTGTGCAGAGTTGTGCAGGCGCAACCCCAACCTGCGCCTCTGCGACTCTGAGCCAAAAAAAAAAAGGATCAAGTCATTATTACACTCACAGGTGAGCTGCCGCATTGCAGGGCACAACACAGTAGCTGCCACCTGTGGGTGGCCTCCACTTCTTCCTGTGCCCCCTGCAGCCCGATCACGGGCATAATAGTAACCCCCAGCCCGACCGCAGCACAGAGCCCCCATTAGCCCGATCAGGGCATAACAGAACTGAACTCCCCCCACTGGCCCGATCGCAGGCATAACATACATGACAACCCTCCCCACTGGCCCAATCGCGGACATAACATAAATGACCCCCTTCCACTGGCCGTTGCAGGCATAATGTGAAACCTCCCCACTGGCCCGACGTGGCCAGAGCGGAGTTCACTCCCCAAACAGCAATATCCCTGGTGGTCCAGTGGACCAAGCCCAATCGCAGTCATAAGAGTCAACACACCCCAAAGAGCAATATCCCTGGTGGTCCAGACCGCGGGGCTTGGGACTGCGAGATTAGAGTCAACCTCCAGGTCCACCACTCCTGGTGATCTAGTGGTCCCCACCCCACCCACCCACGGAGCCCCACCACCCCGCCTCCCGTCAGCCGGTGGGTGGCAGCACCCCACCCGCCTGCCGCCCTGCCGACTGACTGCTTGGTAGGGCACGCCTGGCTGGTTCAGAGCAAGATACCGCAGCAGGATAATTGGACCTTGGGGGTTGACTCTAATGCCCGCTGATCGGGGTTCGCGTCCACTGACCACAGGGATATTGCTCTCGGGGTTGATTTCATGCCCGCGATCGGGTTCGCGTCCACTGACTACCAGGGATATTGCTCTTTGGGGCGACTTTATGCTCGCGATCGGGTTTTCATGTCCACTGGACTACCAGGGATATTGCTTTCTTGGGGGGTGAACCTGCCTGGCTGTGTTCGGGCCAGTGGGGGAAGGTTTCACATTATGCCCGCGATCGGGCCAGTGGGGGTTTACTTCATGCCCGCGATCAGGCTGCAGGGGGCGCTTGGTCTCAGACGGCTGCTGTCTGGCAGGGCACCAGGCTAAGTTGTCGGGGATCGCACACTAAGATAAAGACGTATGCAAATAGGGCTACAGTAGATGCAAAAGGCCTCCGCCGCCTTTGCATGAATTATGGCCCCATTTGCATGTCACCTTTTGAATATCGGAAATTTGCGCATGGCGCAACCGCATCTTGAATGCTCCACTCTGACCACTTGTGCAGCTCCCTTGAATATCACCCCGGCCACACCCCAGTGCAACTTTTTTGGGCAGCGCAAGGGCTTGTGCCACAGAATGGTGCAGTTTGAATATCCAGCCCAGAATGTTTATCATGGAATGCTTACCGTAGAATATAGGGATTAAAGATTCTTAGTTCCACTGGTAGAATGTTACTCTCGTAAGATACTGTACACACACAGACAACAAAGGCCTGTTTTAGAGCAACTCAATTAGCTCACTGTCAGGGCAAGTAGAAGAGAGTTCCCTGATGAGGGGATTTTTCACTGTTAGTAAAGAAACAGTTGTAATGAAAACTATAAACAATACTTAATGTTTCTAATGTGTTTATGTGTATAAGGAGAATGTGATGATCAGGGAAACAATATTTAATTCGTTTTTATTTTTATTTAAGGTAGTTTTAATTTTAGGGCCCAGCTGAAGGTTTTTACAGTGTAAAGGCAGCAGCCATGTTTGTGATGGAAGATGAATTCTGGTTGTAGGGGGGACTGATTTGTTCATTTTGTGTGTGTGTGTGTGTGTGTGTGTGTGTGTGTGTGTGTGTGTGTGTGTGTGTGTGTGTGTGTGTGTGTGTGTGTGTGTGTGTGTATAGACATTTAAAGTACAGTCAGCTGATGTCTCTTGGCCAATGAGAGTTCTAGATTGTTTCTTACCGTTTTATAAAAAGAAATAGGGCTGGGCTTGGGTGATTGTTAGGCACAAGGCATAGACCAGTGCCACAACCACCCAGGAAGTGCATCATCCCTTATAACCACACTAGTATATCCCACGTTGTGGCGTGTTTCGACCTCCGAGACTACAGTATTTTCATGGTCTTCAACGACTTATTATTCACTTTTGTAAATGAGATGCAGGTAATTATTTCAGGCAGCATGCCACCCTCTAGTAGCTTCACTTTCTGCACATTAACAGCGCCGAATGTTAGCGCCCCAGTTCTTCCTAGAACCGTGTGACCTCATCCTTCGGCCCCTCTCCACAGAACTAGAAGGTAATGGCCTTTTACTTCTGTGCCCTCCCCATTCTATGGTGGGTGGGCGGGACCAAAGCCGAACGATTAGTCCAGCCCTCTTTGGGTTTTGTTTTACATTTCTTCCATAGTATTGGTTATTACCTCCGCCCATTATACTGCAGCCGTGAATCACCGCCTTAGGCCTGAGCGATTGGGTGACGTGTTTGTCCGTCAGTAAATCATCTGGCTTCCAAATAGCGGTCGGTGGCGTCAGTCAGCGGGTGGCGCCTTTCTGATTGGCTGGGGTGGTTGTTGTGGGGCGGGTGGCAAGGGAATGAGTGTCAGGACGAGGAGTATGGTGGTGCTGTGGTGACAGGACGCTCCGCTGTCTTTCGCGTCCTTGTCGGTGGCGCTGGTGTGGATCTAGGGGTCGGAGGGGTCTCGGACGGCGTGGCGTTGGGCCCCGGGGTTGGGTTCACTGTGAGCAGGCGGCGGCGCAAGGGACCGGAAATGGCAGCGACCGAGCTATTGACAGAGCTAGATAGCCGGTTCTTCGCCGACAACCTGCTGACGAACGAGGACTGGGGTGAGTGAGTGTGGGTCTGGTCGGGGTACTTGGGAAGGGGTACCAGAGCACATATGATAGACCCGACAGTGAGAGAGTGAAGTGTGGGCACCTTGGTACAGAGAGGGGGCATCTAGTTACAAAGGAGGCACTTGGATTTGGAGAGGGGGTACCTAGGTATGATGAGGTCATCCGAGTGTGGAGATGGGCACCATGGCATGGTACAGTGTATATGTTACCAGGGTATGGAACTAGGGTACCTGGGTAGAAGAGGATTCACATGGGGCAGATAGGGTGCTCAAGTGAGGGGAGAGGGGGCATCTGGTATGGTGAAAGGAGACCCGAGAACGGAGAGGGGCCCCTTGGATATGGAGAGATGCCACCTTGCAGCACCTAGGTACAGAAAGATGGCACTTGCAGCCATCTTGGTACGGATATGGGAGAGAGGGCAACTAAACGTGGAGACGGGAGACTTGGGTACAGAGAGGGGGCGGTATGGCAGGAAGAAGGAGTGCCCTGTTATGGAGAGTGGAGTCCAGAGTACATAGGGGGTACCTGGTTACAGGGAGGGTACATCTAAATATGGGGGGATGGATATGGGGAGCGGAGACCTGCTCACTAGGAGGGGTACCTGGTTATTCAGAGTGGAGTCACAGGTATGGAGTCTGGGCACGGGATTGTAGAACTTATGTAGAGAGAAGAATGGGTACTTAGGAACAGAAAGTAGACATCAGGGTGCAGGGGAGGGGCAGCAAGGTGCGGGAAAGGGCATCTCTTTGTAGGGAGGCTGCATCCAGATTAGGGGGCAGGACACCGTACTATGGAGAGGGTAGAGCTTTAGGTATGGCGAGATAGCGGACACCTGAGAACAAGGCTGGGGAGTCAGGACACCGGAGTATGCAGACGAGGGAGAGCAGTCACCTGGGTATGGTGATGGGGAAGTAGGCAGCTGGGTTTAGGAAGGGAAGGTTGTCATTTGTGAATGGGATAGTAGACACCTGAGTGCAGCGGGTAGAGAGAGAGTTTGAGTAACATATTTAGTCAGAATGCAAAATTTGTTGGTTATATTTTCTGCATTTCACTTTCTTCTGGTCTTCATTACTAAAGATGTTTGCAGGAATGGGGAATTTGTGTGCCCTCAGAACTGATCCCAAACTGTGTATGAAGTTATGAATCCCCGGTTTGTGATATCGTAATCCTTTCAATGGCAGAAGACATTGCAAAGGGGGTAGGAGGAATAATTTGATACCAGAGTGCTGTATTTTTTGCTGTGGACTAGCTAGATTTGTACTGAAATGGCATTTTGGCACTTGAGTACCATACTGTATAATCTGAATGGGCTGTAGTGGTACCCAGCAGAAACCACTGGTATTTAAAAATCGAGAAGAACACTATTGTTATCATCACCTTTCTGTTTAGAATGACGCTTGACTCCAAATATGCAGTACTTCAGTTTGCGCAACATTAAAAAACTCAACAGACGCCATAAAAATGACGGGTATTAATGGATGTCTGTTGAGTTTTTAATGTGTATTTTTTGCACCTAATAAAAAGGCACAAATTGCACCTTTGAAAAAATATTTTTATAGTCAGAGCATCATTCCAAGGCAAGGAGGTGGTGAGCGCCCGATTTATGTGTTCTTCTGTGCTGCTATTACATTACGAGCACCACCCTCCCAGTGCAAACTTTTTTCTTTGTTTTTATGGTTAAGAACCATCCAGTAATTAATTAATGGGGCGACTGCACCTTACCTGGCCACGTTGCTGGCCTTTAGGGTCAGCTTTTCTAACTTGCGAGATGTGACCAATGGAAAGCTGAGTTTTGGGTATTTGACATCTGTCCGTTCTTGGAATTATTCCCCCGGCTACGCAGTGCCATTGCCAGTCCTTTTTCAGAATTTCAAAAGGAAACACTAAAAGCTCCCTTTAACATGTGCTGCAGCTTTTCCTCCTTGTATCCTAATTGTAATGTTCCACTGCGGATGCTTTTTGCTTTAACTTTTCTGCCACCGTCGGCAAGGCCCCCTTGAAAACAAGATGTCTCATGGGGGTTGATCTTAATGCTCATTTGAAACCTAGAGTAATGCAGTTCATTTACACCACTTAGAGTGAGCGTGCCAGAGTGGCGGCTATGAATATTTAATGAGGACCTATTCTTCCGTACTGTAAGGGTCAAATAGCTTTAACTTCATGTGAGCAGGCCGCCTAGTCTGAACATTTCTTCAGCTGGGCAGGAGCGTTTTTAGGCTGTGTGGAGTTAGCAGATGCTCCCTTGGCTTCAGGATGTGGTGCCGTGCCCAAGTGTTGTAACGGTATCAGTGTCGCTAGTGAAAATGGTCATGGTTATTGTGAAGAACAGTTGTTGTGACATCTATACTTGCCACATTCTGGAATAAGTTCTTTATTTCATATTAAACCTAGCCCCCCCCCCCCAAAAAAAAAAAAAACTTGAAAGCTGTTTACATTTGTCGAGGAACAAAGACAAAGAAAATGTTATTTACATCGTGCTCAAGCCAGCAAGGGCTCCGAGTGCTTTACAAAACATTAAACCAAAACAACAACTATAAAGTATATTTAGCAAGGTGATGCTAAGAGCAGATCTGGTCAGATTACAAGCTTGATCAAATAGAAAAGTTTTAATGAGGTTTTGAAGGCCTGCACGAATATGTTAAGGACTCTAATTCCAAATAATAGGGGCTGCCACCTCAAAGGCTGTGTCACCTGATGACCTGAGCCTTGATATGGGGACCACGACCAACCCAGCTTTGGTGCAGCGGATAGGATGGAGTGGTTGATAAGCAATCTGGAGCTCTTTAAGTAGTCTGGTCCCAGACCACATAGGGCCTTGTATGTCAACCCTATTTTGAAGGTGATGCGTGAATGCAAAGGCAGCCAATGCAGGGCACACAGAATCATAGTAATGTGGTCCCTCAGTGAAGAGCCCGCCAGCATCTGGGCCACAGCATTCTGCACTAGCTGCAGTTAACGCATCAAACCTCTAGATAGCCCTAGGTGTAGATTGTTACAGTAATCCAACCATGTGACGAAAGCATGGATAATCATCTCTGGGTCATCCTGAGCTAAGTCCTGCCAGATCCTAGTGATATTACGGAGAAGAAAGAAGCCAGACCAGACAACAGATAACACCTGCTGTTCAAAAGTCAGTCATCCTGAATGACCCCCAGATTTCTAACCGCACGAACTGCTGTAAGGGGCTGGCCACCCAAGCCAGGGAGGACGATATCCCTCAGACAGGCCCTGACGACCAGGTTCAGTAACCACGACCTGTGTTTTGCCCAGGTTGAGACATAACCAGTTGGCGGCCATCCGGTCATTTATCCAAGCCAAACAGCGGCTCAGCGCTGATGCAGATGTGTCACCAGGGGCACAAGACTGGTACAGCTGGGTATCATCTGCAGAGCAGTGCAGCCGCACGTTGTACTGTCTTATGATCTCCCCTAGTGGTAGCATATAAATAGAGAATAAAATGGGAGTGAGGATCGAGCCGTGAGGAACACTACAGGATAGCACAGATGACTCGGAGGTAAATTTTCCCCAGAGCCACCCGCTGCATCCTCCTGGTCAAATATGAACCGAACCAGTGCATGACTGTGCCAGTAACACCCACATAGCTCCTCAGGTGATCCACCAGCACCCCATGATCCACCGTGTCAAATGCAAATGAAAGATCTAAGAGCACCAAAATAGTATGTAGCCCTCGGTCCCTTGCCAGAAGGAGATCATATGTCCTAGATACATGCTTCCCATCTCTCCATTCCTTCATCTTCCTCTGCAATTCCTTGTTGGAGTCCGTAAACCTATGTTATCCTTCGTCCTCCATGTTTCATTTTCTGCTGCTTTTTATCTGTAGGGGTCGCCACAGCACGATCCAGTTGGTGTTATGTTTGGGTATGGCCATTGACTTCTAAGAGAAAGGTGTAATCATCTATAAACAGGCAGAGCTTTTGTGAGGCAGTCGGCAAGGAGACATCTCACCGCGTAATCCTGTGGTATATCTCCTGAAGTAAATGAGCCTCATGTGCGAATGAGAAGTAACTATTTGATGATGGGCCTGCACTACATGGTGACGTTGCAGTTGGCAGCAAAGTGAGGGGAGCCAAGTTAATGAGTGTGGGAAGACGAACTAGTAGTAAGAACCTTGGCCTTGTGTGTGCCCTAGGGCCCTAACTCTGACTTGAAGATCCCCCCCCCTTCCCAGACATCTGACTTACGGTGTGTTGCGATTCGGTCTCCTGCTGCGCTGAGCAGCAGGAGCAGGGCAGACTCATAACCTGGATTCCTTTTCCCGCTCCTGTGTGGAGTTGCTTGTAGCCACTTTGCTGAGCCAGAAAGTCTGATGCTGTGTGAGTGCAAATCAGTATGTTTTTGTAAAAAAATTGGTGCAGGAGTTTTTTTTGTGCCAAAAATTGGCACCAGAGTCCAGCAAGCGTTATCATATCTCTGAATGACTAGATAGAGAATTCCCGTCAGTTTGAGCTTTCTTTCTCTCTCTCTCTCTCAGTAGCAGTAGCAGCTGGTGCCAACTGTGGCTGTTTTTATTTATTCTTTTATTACTAGGCAGGGGTTGTAAAACTTATGCACTTAATTGGGGCGTTAGCGGTGCAAATACAGCACAAAAGTGAAAATGCCTAATTCCATTTCCCCTCCTGAATATACATTTCTTTTTTTGTCATCTGTGTTCATGCAAAACTGGGTCTAGTTGCCCTTAAACTCCTTTATGAGGCCGGAGTGTTAACAACCCATGTGTGGCTTAGCGTGTCTCTTCTGAGTGGAGCTGAAAGTATGTTTGGTAGATTCCCCACCAATGGAACTCACCACCATGCAGGGCTGAAAGCTTGCTGGCATCTGCCCTGGTGGGGAGCTGGGAGCTGCTTGTTTCCTCTCTATTTTTTGCCTTTAGGTGGTGGTGGTGTTTTTTTTTTTTTGTTTTGTTTTTTGGGGGTGGGCAGCTGCAACTATAATAAAGCATTGTTGGTGACATCCAACTTTTGTTTTCCCTCTCTGTGATCTCACAAATTTATTTATTGAAAATGTGTAGCTGGGAAAAGGACTCCGAGCCAAAGTCCGTTTCCAGGTATAATCCGGGGGGAATGACAATACATACTGGAAAAGTTACGTTTAGTTTATAAGGTAAAATTGTACTGGCAGTACATGTAACCAACAACAATGTATAGAAATACAGTAACACAATTAAAGGCCAGTTCTTTGAGTTGTTATAAAAGTGTTAACACTGCACAGCCATGTATTATTGCTTTAGGGGAACCATCTTGGCAATAACCACTGAACAGCTGGCCATTCCCTAAGGATTACTGTTGGGAGGAACTGGGCCAGTACCACTGGCATGTTTGTTGATCCTAGGGAATGACCATCTGTGAGGTTGTTATTGCGATTATAAATCTGATCTCAACATAAAGCTTGCTTTTCATCTTTTCTCCCCTTTTGCTGTGTTTTGTCTCGGCAGAGCCCCGTGCAGCGCGTGTTGCAGCGTGAGGATGTCTCGCATTTAACATATTGCGTGCCATGCAACCTGTGGTTGGTAGCTGGCTTGGTCATTTCTGTTAGAGATTAATGAATGGCAGTCCAGTAGGCAATTACACGCCTGTTTAAGTTTACAAATACTCAGTAGGACTTGCTATGCCTTGTATAAACACGGTTTCCATTGGGATTGGCAGAAGCGGTACATTTTCATGAGTTTACAGGTTTTTTTTTTTTTTTAATTGATATTAAAGAAAAGGTGCATTGCCAGTTAATAATATGTATGTAACATGAGGTAAATCGGGTTCACACATAACATTATAGGTTATACATAAGGTGGGTACATCAGGAGCACCAAATAATGATAATTTGTATTGTATGGAAAATGTCATGCAATAAAAAAATTAATAACAAGCTCAGGCAAAGCAGCTTTTTGAAGTTGTGAGATGAATAATCTTTTACTGTTTAAAAAAAAAAAAAAAAAAAGCCAGTTAAATTTTAACACGGAAGGCACTGTTTGTGCCATACTTCATGAGGGGCCTGGCTGGTGTCCCACAGGAGACCTTTGTACCTATGGAACAGTGTTAAAAGTCGCATTGATGGTCTGCTTTCATGTCTTGTTTTTAAAGTGATTAGTTTCCCCTTTTTGGTTCCTACATTCTCCCCACTGTAATGTTTGGGGCTGCTACGGCTGCGAGCTTCCTCTGGCTAGGATGGCAGTCTCCTTCCTACCTGACACCAGTGCAGCTCTGGGATCTGCCGGCATGAGTGTGTTTGTAAGTGTGGGTGTATGTATAAATGTGCGTCGGCTTGCATCCTCCCTCCTCCGTACTAGAGTGCCTTCTGCTGCTTGCCTTCATGGCATGCCTCCCCCCCCCCAATTGACTGCAGAGCGGGATTTCAGTACCATTTATTTTTTGTCTCATTGTGCCAAATTTTCAAAACATTTCCGTTTCACAAATCTCAGTTGCATCAGGCATGTGACGCATAGATCTTGCGTTAACAGCTCGGGATCTGTCCACTCCAGTGGCCCGTGCAGGTGCCTGGAGGTCAGGACCTGACTTCGGTTGCCTAGTCAGGAGACAGGCCAGGCCTCTGGCAGCTACCGAGAGGCAGTGTGCCTCAGTTAGGGAGGGCTGGCAGCAGGGTCTGGCATTAAAGTGACCCGATCAGGGAGCTTGATAGTTCTGCATGGTTATGCTGTACATACAAGGCTGTAAAGTGGAGGGTTGAGGTGCTGGATGCCACACCTCGTGCCGTGCCAGTGACCTGGGTTTGGGAATGGACTCGTGTCGCTCAGGGGTCAGCCAGGGTGAGGAAGGATGGAGCCGTCCGCCATCAGCTCTCCTTCCTCGGGGGGGGGTCATAGTATTGAGCTGTAGACTGACACCCAGTGGAAGCTGGGGGTCAGCACTGGTGCGATGCTTTGCAAGAGGTGGACCTACACACAAGGCATATGACTGCCTATGTGGAGGTGGAGAGTCGCCCTGCCCATTGTACATGCGTGGGTTTGGGGAGTAAACAGAGGAAAAAGGGACGGAGTCTGGAAGGTTACATGATAGCTGGCTATGCCTGCATCATCCCCTGGCAGAACTGGATGTTGGCTTCTGGGGGTTGGGGAAGATGGCACCCCTCGCCGCAGGCTGTGTCACCGGGGGGGGGTACCCATGGGGGGATGGCCAAGCGGGGTGGGTGCGCTAAATGCCTTGAGAGAGGGGCTGTAGCCACCTGCCAGCTCCGAGAAGGAGTGAAAATTGTATTTAAAAAAAAAAAAAAAAAAAAGCCGCAGGAAGAGGGGAAGCGAGGGGTAAAAACTAGGGTTGGGGTAAACCCTGGCGTGTATATGATGACAAAATACCAGCCAGAACGATATCCCTGATAACTGGGTATATACCTGGGGATGACTGTGGGGACAAGGGATAAGAATATATAGTATAAAAAAAAAAAAGAAAGAAACTCTGGCTTTTCCAGCTCTGTGTCAGAGAGAGAGAGAGATAGAGAGAGAGGGGGAGGCTAGACCTTATCTCCATGGTCTCTCTTCCCCCTGGGTGTGTGGATGCAGTATGCCTAGGAGATTCTTGCTTGGAGAAGCAGAGATGGACCACTAATAGTACTCCATCTACTTCAGGAATGGCGGGGCCTTCCGGAGCCTTCAGTGGTGAAGCAGAGCAGACTTTATCCTTCTAGCCTCTCCACACAGCGTTCAACCTAATATCCTGAATTGTTTTTTTTCCCAGCTGAATAAATTATTTTGAGAATGTTTTCTAGTTGTCTGTACCATTTTTGTGTAACCATAAAAGTATACGGATTCATGCTTTGTGAATTGGCTGTATTGGTCACAAAAGTTTTGGAAGACAGTTTGGTTTTGAAGTCTGCCCCCACCACCTTACAGATTTGCTGGAGTCCTATTTTGGCAAAATACGTTATTTGTATGAAAATAAGGGCTAGGAAATTCCATTTAAAGCAGCAGTATTTGATGGTCAGCCAAAAATGTCATCATGGTGGTTTTTTTTTTTTTTTTTTATTAATATATTTCTCACACAGATTCATCATTGGTTTATTATCTTCTGAGGTCTTTACAGGCAAAGCCTGCAGAAAGTGAGGACGATTTGATACTGTTGGGGGGACACTGAATTGAATGAAAATTAAGTTGAAAACGACACACTTATTAATTAAACTTGTGTAGTAATACCAAAATTTAGAAAAAATTGAAATATATTTTTATTTTTTCTAAAATTATAACGTAATTTTATATATCGATACAAAAACATAGTATTGAGACAGTCTGTCACTACAAAAAGTAGTATGAGCACTATGTATTTGCTATTTTTTTTCCTGTGTCGCTACTAAAAACATGTATCAATAATATACCAAAAAAGTAGGTATCAATACTTACAAAATGGTAGGGTAAAATCTAGTAATCTCATTGGCTCTTATTTACGTGTAAAATATGGTTTACACATGGTTTAAAAAAAGCTCAGGAGCTGCCGGAGACCTAGAGTGCCCTTCGGGGGAGGGTAAACTATCAGGCCGCATCTAGTCCCGGGTGCTTCTGCTTTTTCTACCCCATCTTTCTCCTCCATCCCACCCTCTCAGTGAGCTTGCGTAAGTAGGTCAGGGAGCTGAATCCTTCTGACATCAGACTCCCTCACTGCCTGTTCGAGGAGGCATTGCTGTACTGGGACAAGGTAGAACCTCCCTTCTGGAGTCTGAGAACCCTGCCTCCAAAGCATTCCCTAGAATCCATCAGCACGTGGCTGGAGTTGTGTTCACTGTGCGTACCAGGGTCTCACACATTGTAGCGGAATGTGCTAACCCCCCCCCCCCAGGACTAGTCATCATTTTTTTTAAATAAATATTTTCAGTTGGCAAGAGTTGTGCTTTTATCCCTTTAAAAAAAAAAAAAACAACAAAAAAAAACATTTTGGGTGGGATATTCAGAAGGGTTGTGCCCCGGCGCAGTATTCAAAAGGGGAAGGTGCGTTGCACAAATCCTGATGCGCCAGGGTGCATCAGTAATGTATGCGGCGCAAGTGGGGAGGGTGCCCATGTATACCGCCACTCATCCCGATATTCAGCCCAGGATGTGCGGAGCCCATGCAGGTGCATCCGCTACATGCGCCACATACTGTTCCAAATAATAAAGGAGCAACAGCCAGCCACTCACAAGTGAGCTGCCGTATTGCAGGGCGCAACATGGCAGCTGCCAGCTGTGGGTGGCCACCCGAGTTCCGGCAGCACCGTCCGTCAGGTAGTGCCCCCCCCCATGCCCGATCGCAGGCATATGTATAATAACTATAACGTCCCAAATCCCTGGTGGTCCAGTGGACTGCTGGCAGCCCGATCATGGGCAAATGTATTATAATTAAATTGTCCCATATCCTGGTGGTTCAGTGGACGTTTTGCCTGATTAAGGGCAGAAGTCTGAAGGAAGATTAAATCCTATTCTGGTAGTCCAGCAGCACCCCTTCCCACCATCCCATTGAGCCCAGCCACCCGCCTCCCCGGTCCGGTGGAGCTGTGACCCGCCACTGATCAAGGGGGGAGCAAGGTATGGGCTTAATGGGAGGGTGGGGGGTACTGCTGGACCCCTCAGGGATGGGATTTAATCTTCTTCAGACTTCTGCCCATGATCGGGCTGGCGAGCGTCCACTGGACCACCAGGGATATAGGACGTTTTGAATATTGTACATATGCCCGCAGTCGGGCTGCGAGCAGTCCACTGGACCACCAGGGATATAGGACATTTTGAATTTTGTACATATGCCCATGATCGGGCTGCGAGCGATCCATTGGACCACCAGGGATATAGGACGTTTTAAAGATTGTACATATGCCTGCGATTGGGCAGTGGGGCACTTTGCCGCTTGTGCAGGGGGCGTCGGACCCTGACGGCTGCAGCCGCAGGGCGCCAGGTGCAAGTCGCCGGGATGGTACACCTGCATGCGATCAAGCTATAATGACATGCAAATGGCCCCATTTGCACTTTGTATGTATCATGACCCCATTTGCATGTGCACCTTTGAATATCGCAGTTGATGCACCTAGCGCAACTCACTTGTGCTGGCGCATCCCCCTGCCCCTCTCTGGCCACTTGCATTGGTGCAGTGCCACTGCGCCATGCACAGTGCGGGTGGTCACAGCGCGATATTCAGCAGTGCTCAGCCATGGCGCAGCACCGTTGAATATCACCCTGTCAGCACCCTGGCACATCCCAGTTGCACTGCGCCCAAGCTTGTGCCACAGCCTGGCACAGTCTGAATATCCCACCTTTTTTGTTTAGTGGCTGTTCAGACATTAGCTCCAAAAGCAGTTGATAGAAAACATTTAATCAATTGAGAATTCCGTTGAAAGAGACAGCAGACCATGAAGTTACTTCTGAGTTGGATGGAGACACTCTCTTTCCTTGGCCATCTCCCTTTAAGCAGCCCCAGACCTATGTGTATACTGTAATGGTAGGCTGTATCAGTTTAAGCTGTTTCTCAGGGAAACCAGTGTCCCCAGGGAACAAGTGAGGGGGATAGTGTTTCGTGCTGCAGTGTTTCTCAAGGCTAGTCTGAAAAAGAAATACGTACCTTGTAAAATCTAGCATGTAATACCATCCTTTGCTAACTCGATCCCCATGCAGGGGCAGCCAGAGTAGAACTTGCCCACAAGGATACCTGGAAATTTCCAAGTGGGTCCCCTCTGGGCACCTGTCAACCTTCTAAATTCTGAGAATCTTTGGTTTTATTGTCTATTTTTTAATCAAATGGACCCTGTAAGTAAATGTAAGATGCAAACGCATATCCAGCGCATCAGATTTAAGTAGAATACTGATGTGAGTGTGTTACCCTTGGCCCTTCCCTATACTGATTTCCAGGTGGACCCCTGTGTCATTTTTCCAGGTGGGCGCTCTGTAGCCCAGTGCAACCCTGAAGGCAGCCAGAGTCGTTTTAATATAGAGGTGGCCATACAGAGGATAGGTTGCGCCATTTTCACAAAGTGTGGATGCTTTCTGTGATGTCAGTGCCTCACCAATTCCCACTCTGACAACTGCAGAGATTCCAGATTTGCTGAAAATTGTGCTGCCCTGCCTTGGCATGGAACATTCCAGTTTAAAATGAAATTGGGCTGGACGCTATCCTGTTAGCACAACAGTAGCACTACTGCTCGTGACCCTGGTGACTTGGGTTAAGGAGCGAGGCTGGGTCATGGGGGGGGGGGGCGGAGGATTGAGCATTCCTACAGGATACTCTTCTCGGGGGATTAGATCGCTCTGCTGCTGCCACCTGGGTGACCATAGGTGGCATTGCAAGCTGGGTGGGCAGTTGCCTCCTCACAGGGATGTGAGTGTGCTGTGCATGCATGCATCACTGCCACCCAAAACATAGGAAGTGTCAGCGGGGATTTAGGGGGCAGTCAAAAAATGAACCACCACCCTATTCAGCTGAATGAAGTCCCCTTCCTGCAGGCCCCATGCTGCCTACTGGGCATCCACCACCAGCCTAGCATGATATTCGGAGGGGCCTTGGGAACCCCAGAGGGCCCTGCCACAGGGGGTAGGCTATGACGGAATGGAGGTAAGGGAACAAGCCCCAGAGATGGCAGGTGATAGGGCGGGGCTGGCTGTGTAGAAAGGGAAAAACTGAAGAAAAACAAAACTGTTGCCTAGATTAATGGCTCATGCACTTGGAATGCCATGGTTTGTATGGGTTCCTTGAAATCCCTCCATTTACCTTGTCCGGAATTTGGATGGGTCATTTCTGTCAGGTGCGGGTCATTTCTATCCAGTGCTCCGTTTCCACTTGGAGAAGCCACTGGCCGTCTGGCATTTGTGCAGACTTTACCAGCCCAGTCGTGGAGCGACATTGGTGTTGGCTGTGAAGGCAGCTCCTTGTAAACACTAGGACAGTAACCTCAGCTATACACCATCAGTGTTTGCAGGCAGTTTGGTCAGTGGTTTGAGCACAGAGCTGTGAATCTGGAGACTAGGTTTCAAACCCACAACTGCCACTTCTCACTGTGTGACCTAACTTCCCTGTAATCTCTCTGTAGCTTTGTGCTTTTCCACGCCCCCATGCATGCAATGGCTGCAGCATTCTTTCCCTTTGCTCTCCAGGATTGTAAAGAGTTTGCAATACAGTTTCTAACCAAAGCGCTGTATATGGCTGATCCGGTGGAATGGTGGTAAGGCTACCGCCTGCTGTGTTGGCAACCTGTGTCTGGGAGTGGACATGAGTTGCCATGGGTTGATGGGGGGGGTTTAGGATCGAGCATCCAAAGGACTGCTGTCCTCTTCTGGATAGGAGGGGGTTGCACCTGCCACTGCATGCCTGACATGCAACAGAGGCTGGGTGTTAAAGCAGATGGGAGCGTCAGAAGGATGTGGGACCTTAACAGACACTCCACATTATTGCATGTCACTGTCCAAAGCGTGCAGAAATGGAGGGGTGGGAGAAAACTGGTGATGCAGGATGACAGACTGCTCTCCCACAGGCTTGGCACCATTGACTGGGCACTAGCTGGATCCTGCTTTGGAGGTGCAAAGGCAGGCGACTCCATCCCTGCCACAAGGTGCAAGTTGTAGAGGAAATTGGGTAAGTCTCAGGAAAGGTGGGCGACCTGGGCCTAGAGGGCCATCCAGAGATGGACAGGCAGACGGCAAGGACATGAACTGAAGTGGAGGAAATAAAAGGCACTGTATAAAACCACATTTATTTATTTCCTTCCTTCCTTCCCTCCCTTCCTCAAGATGTTTTAATGCAGGGCCGTGTCAGTCTTGTCAGGGATGCACTGTGTATCCCTGACACCTAGACCGTGGGATATACCCTATTCAGGTGTGCATCCCTCGATCTCCTCCCAGTCGGTGGCAACCCTCCCATTACCCCTGCTGTTTGCCATCCGTGGTAGAGGTTTTAGGGATGAGGGCCATCTCCTCTCTCCCTGCAAAGCAGTTCCACTGCATGGACTACAGTCTGGTGCCGTCAAGCACTAGGATTCTGAATCCAAAGGCCAGGGTCATCATACAGACAGCTGTGGCCTTTCTTCCTTTTTTCTTGGTCCCTCCCACCATTCTGGCATGAGCGCAGCCTGCAAAGTGGTGTTGCATGCATGCAGCAAGAGGAGCAAGTTCCCTGGTACAGCTGCAGGAGTCACTGCAGTGCTGGAGCAGCTATCGACCCTCCCTGACTGAGGTACACTGCCTCCTGACAGCTGCCGCAGCCTAGCCTTCCTCCTCCCATGGTGACTTGTGTTCTCTGCCGAACCTGGGATGTCTGCAGTGCACGGGAACGCTAGGCCATCCATTTTTTGACCACAGGATCAACCTCTTGGTGCAGCTGGTTCAGGCTCCCAGAGTTCAGAGCATCAGGGGGCCGTCGGTGGTCTGGGATGGAGTATCCTATAGGACATTCTTCTCATCTGGGGAGGGGTACCAGGACTCTTGGCACTGCGAGGGGGACACTGACTGGCTCATAGTGGAATGCTTAATATGCATGCCGTTGAACCCTTGCCGTTGTGTCATCATATGGAGGGAGGAAGGAAAAGGAAAGAAACAGACTTGGCATGAGGGTGCACTTGGCTCTGGGTGGTGGGAGGGCCTACAGCACTGCCTGAGACACTTTACTAAATAATATTCCTGCTGTGGACGCCAAGATGGGGGCTGTGTGTGGCTTTGGGGATCAGAGTCATAGCTAAGGCTAGGAGGTCACCAGTATGGTCCAAGAAGGGCACGGACAAAGAGGAGTATAAAGAAAAATTAAAAAAAAATAATGTTAACCAAAGTAGAGATGTTAAAATATAATTATTTTATTGATGGGATATACTCAAAGTGTTTAGCTTAGGGAAGAGAATTCGGAGAGGGTACATGAACATGGTGTACAGAATACTAAGGAGGATAGACAGATTTAGCAGGTAAGTGCAAGCAGAGCTGGATGACATGCCCTCAAACTGAGCTGGTGCAGAATAAGGGGAAACATTAGAAAGCATTACTTTACACTGATGGTAGGTAACATGTGGCATAATCTACTAGTTCTACCAGAATCTACATTGGATTCTTCATTGAAGCAGTTGTACGTTATTCAGCCTTTTTTTTTTTTAGTTTTAGTTATTAATGAAGCTCCGCAATAAAGATGGCAGCCCCAGTAGCGTTTATTGATTTATTTACTGAACACCAGGATTACCATTACCTAGGAACCAGGGGTTCTTTTACAAAGGTCAAAATGAATACTGATTATAGACAAGAAAGAAGACGACAATGCACAGTACATAACATCATTATAACATACTATAACATCATGATAAGTCATGGTTCATCAATCAGTGGGTTCAGAGGTGTAGGGGATGCAATGCGCTAAATGCAGGTTATACTAAAGAATAAAATAGGTGTACACATAATGAAAGGCGTTAGCGGTGAGCAGTTAATAAAGGAGCAGAAAGGATACGAGTTAGAGTGGGGCCATAGGGCGGTCAGAATTACTTTGTTGTTAGTGTTAACAGCATGACATGCAGGGGAGGGCATGAGGAGGGAGGAAGGCATTAAGGTTGGAGGGGAAGGAATCGGGTGGGGTAAGGGAGTGGGAAGAGGTAAGGAAGGGAGGGAGGAGTCACAAATGGGAGGGAGGGAGGCAGGAGGGCTGATAAGGGCAGAGAGGTCAGGGATGAGAGGGGGGGAGATGGTAGGATGTAGGAGTGGGAGGAGACTATTTTCTGTAGGAGGACCAAAGGAGGAGCACCCAGAAGGCTTAAAGGCTACAGTCACACTTGCTGAGATTAGTGAGGTACTGACGCAGTAAGCACTTGAATGGGCCTAGTTTATTCACAGCTGTTGCTTAAGGAGGGACTGAGGAGACCATTTACCAAGGTTGGGGCCCTATAACAGAAGGCACGTTGAGCCTGGAAGGACCTGCAGAAAGTAACCTGTTAGGAGGGTTTGCGTGAACAGTATGGTGTGGGAAGACTGCATCAGGCCAAAGGTTGCTGATGGGGTATGACAGAGGCAAATCTTCTTGGCCAAGAGGCATAGCTGATATGCTAGTCTCCCATTTAGATAGAGCCAATTTGTGCGTTTGTAGAGGTCACAAGTATGTGTACTCCTTCCAGCTCCTGTGGCAAGCCTGCAGTACTGATTCTTTTTTGGCAGACCCGTAGAAGACTAACCTATAATCAATGATGGACAGTATAGAGCTAGTTACTGCAGTGCGCATGGCTTCAGGGGTCAAACAGTGGCTGTTGAGGATCTCTTACCTTGAGTTAATGACTTTTGAGACATGGTGAACATGCAAGTTATAGGAGAGTGAACAATTGAGGGTAATACCTAGATATTTGAACTCTTGAGCTTGATCAGGCAGTCGTTGCTGTTTGTTGTGAATTGTAAGGTTGGAAATTCTAAGCTTGCTGTGGGAGTTGTAGAACAGTATAGACTTTTTTTTTTTTTTTTTTTGTAATTCAGCAGTTTGTGCTGATCAAACCATGATTCGGCAAGACTGAAGTGAGGTTGGAGGTCATGGGAGAGAGGGATAGGGCCAGTATAAGCTGAGACGAGGACAGCATCCTCTGCATAGAGTATTATTTTGTTGTCACAAGCCGCTGGGAGGTTGTTAATAAAAAGGCTGAATAGGAGTGGGCCAAGGATGGATGCCTGGGGACACCAGAGCCAGGGTTTTAAAAAAGCTGCGAAAATTGATTAGCACTTTCTGCTAATCAGCTGTGAAAATGCATATCATTTGCCTCAATTTGATTAGCAAAATTAAAACTACTAAAAATGTGTTTAAACATACAGTTTAAAAAAAATTGTTATCCTGAATAAAAATTTTCATTAAAATTGCCTGTTTTTGTGTGATCTGTTTTCAAAACACAGACACATGCCTAATTGGCAGTACAGCCTAGGGGTTAGAATAATGAGCTGTGAATTAGCTTGGTATAGCCAGTAGACTTGGGTTTGAGTCGCACAACCAGCTCCACTTGCATACTGTACTGTGAGCAAGTCACTTAACCTCCCCTGAAAACAGGCACTTGCATGTGTGGGCCATACCTCTACCAAAGAATTAAGACACCCCACTCACTCCAGCAGACCTAGGTTTGGTTCCTCCCACAACCTTCATCTGCATACTGTGTGACTCTGAGCAAGTCACTGACCTCTTCTGAAAACGGGCACTATTGCATGTGTGAGCCCCATACCTGGGTACCAAAGAATTAAAACATCCCACTCACTAACAGACCTAGGTTTCATTCCTCCCACCACCTCCACTTGCATATTGTGTGATTCTGTCAAAGTCACCCCCCCCCACCCCCACTCTGGTCACCCCTGGAAACAGGCACTTGTATTTATAAGTGTCCCACACCTGTAGCGTGTTACTCTGTTTGCTGGTCTGCTGTCTTGTCTTCTCTGCTGTGCTGCCAAATAACTGCTCCCATGGTCCCAGCAGCCTCAAACGCACCAAAACCAAACGAATAGGCACCAGGGGCAAACTGAATATGTAATAGTGGGGGGGTGCAGTCAGAGTGGAGGCACGACTACTTGAGAAGCCAGAGAGAGACTGACTGTTTCCCTCTCGAGTTGCCTGGTGTTTTGGTGCTGCTGCCCAAGTATACTGTAATAGACCACGCTTTACGTGCTCCCAAATCTTCCAGCAGTTGCTTCCAGTAGTGCTTTGCTGGGGCCATGGCGGTGAAAATGTTACAGTATGCTGGCGTCTGAGGAGAACGGGGAGGCTCACAGAATGGATCACATTTTTTTGGCGATCCAATGTAGAAATGGGTCGCATGAGCAGCCGTTTTGCATCACAAAGTGCGATGCGATACTGGCTGTTTAAAACCCTGAGAGCGAACAGGGAGGCTACAGGATAGTGTGTTAGTGATCTTAACTCATTGGCTCCTATTCATAAGGTAGCTCCCAAACCATTTTGTGATATCGCATGAGAGAGGTCAAGGGCAGAGAGGGAGCACAGGAGAAGCTGGAGGTTTACAGTATCAAAGACCTTTGTCAGGTCAGTGTAAACTGCACCTAGAAGTTGTCCCCTGTCCAGGGCCTTATGTATGTGGGTGGTAAATTCAAGCAGGGCAGTGGCAGTACTGTGAGCTTTATGGAAGCCTTGCTGCTGGGGACGCTGTAGATTATACTTTTCTAGGTGTTCTGACAATTGGTCTGCAACAGTTTGCTCAGGCGCCTGGAGAGTGGAGGTATAATTGAGATGGAGTGATGACTGGTTTGGAGAGATCTAGCCCCACTTTTGTGGACTGGTGTAACAATGGCAGGTTTCCACAGATGGGGGACTGTTTGATGGATAGCGAGAGGTTTAGGAGTTTAGCGAGTGGGTTCAGGACAGTCTAAAGGGGGAGAGAGAGAGAAGTTTAAGAACTAGAGTATCAGTGCTGTGATTGGGTTTTCCTAGGACCTTTTTGAAGGTACTTCCTGGCTTCAGTAATGGATACACTCCTGAAACAGAATTAGGAGTATATCTTGAGGGAGTGGTTTTACCCTTGGGACTCGGCATGGTGCCATCACTGAAGAAGTTAGGAGGAAGGTCACTGCTAAGATCTGTGTATGCAACATTAAAAGTCTCGGCAATTGCTTTGTGATTCTGAGTAACCTTGACGTTGACTACGAGCATGGAGGGGGAGGATTTATTGGGTTTCCCCGTAAGGTTTTTGACATTGTTCCAGAAGGATATGCTATTTCCCCAAGAGTTTGTAAGTTCTTGCTTGTAGTATTCATGTTTGGCCAAGCATACTGCCTGGGTACACTGGCTCCTAGCAGCTTTGTAGTGCTGCAGGTCACACTGGCGACCTGTGGCCATAGCAAGGTGCCCGAGATTATCCCTGCCCTTCATCTTGGTGATAAGCTCAGGGGTAATCCAGGAGTTGGTGGATCCTCTAAGTTTCCTTTTCTTAAGGGGAAATAGATGTCGCAGACTTCATTAAACCGGGAGATGAAACAGTTGAGGGCAGGGTCAGTGTTTCCCGTGGTGTCGAGGGGTGACTAATCTGTGCCAAGGAGGCAAGGAACTGGGGAAGTCTACCTTTACTTAGGAAACGCCGGGGCAAAATGAAGCCTTTGATTTAGGTGTTTTATTAGACCGTTGGCAGATTACTGGGGAATGATCACTAAGGGTATCCGGAAGTACCTGGGTGTTAATGATTCTATTAGGGTGGGTAGTGAGAATCAGCTCGAGCAATGTGTTAGACCCAGTCTTATAATTGAACCTTGTGGGGGTGGGAACCATTTGGGTTATATCTATAGCAGCAGTGGCACCCTTATATGGGTCTGCCTCAGGTGCAAGCCAGTTCACATTGAAGTCGCCCATTACAGTTGTCTCACAGCAGTGGGGGTGGCTGTCAAGGAAGGCAGTGATGATTTGGAAACTAGAGGCTTGTTCAGGTGGGGGGCTATAGACTGATATAATGGTGAGGGATTTGTCTTGTTGGCTGAGAAATGTTTTAACAGCCAGCATTTGGGATTTATTGGAAGGAGTTAGTGGGAGAATCTGACCTTTAAGGGTGTCCCTCAGATATATGGCTCAGCCGCCACTGCGTTTGCCAGTATTGTATAGTCGGAAAAGGATGTAGCCCACAATGGAGACGGTGTTATCAGGAGCCATGGGGGAGAGCCAGGTTTCATTCAGGGCTATAATATCAGGTTTGTGCTGTGACACCCAGACTTGCAGGTTATCGAGCTTGGGGAACAAGCTACATATAGTAATCGAGGCAATAGTGGGGGTCCCTTGTTTACAGTGTATGGTGCTCTATATTGTGGGAGGACCTGGGGACCTGGGTTCGAGTGAACATTCCCAGCAAGGGGTGAGAGGAGCAGTGCAATGCTAGCTATATACTGGGCAAGGAGCTTTGCCGCCTTGTGCTGCCTCCGCCTGGTATGTTTTTTAGAGGTACGTTAATACATGGGGAAAGCAATTGCATAAGAAGGGGGTAATCAAGTGGGAAGGGTGGTGCTAATTCTGGCTGTTCACTAAGGGGGCATGGGTGGGAGTTAAAGCAAGTGTTGAGTTAAAGTGCAGGGTGCTTGAGGGAATGTCTCTACTTTGGTTGTTGAGATTGTGTGCTAAGGTAGGTGCAGTGTCAGGGCAGGTGGGTCCTGTGTCAGGCCATGTAAAAGGAAAGGGAGAGAGAAAACAGTAGAGTAATTATGTTGGGAGTCATGCTGTGTGGGAATAAAGGGCAAGAAGCATAGACACATAGACACTGTTGGCAGATAAGGGCCTACGACCCACCCAGTCTGCCCATTTGAGCTTGTAAGTTCACTTTGTTTTCCTAGAAGTCTGTTGCCCCTTACCCCGACCTCCAGAATTCCCTTATGTCTATCACATGCATTCTTAAAACCTGTGATTGTTTCAGCCCCCACTACTTCTTCTGGCAGGGTGTTCCACTTGTCCACCACCCATTATGTGAAGAAATTCTTCTTCACGTTTCCTCCAAATTGCCCTCCCTCTAACTTCATCCCGTGCCCTCTAGTCCTGGAACATCTTTTTCGTTGGAAAATAGTGTATTCCTGCACCTCATTCCTCCCTGTAAGGTACTCGTATGTCTTTATCATATCCCCTCTCTCCCTCCTCTTCTCCAGGGAGTACATATTCAAGTCCTTCAGCCTGTCCTCATAGGACTTGTGATGCAATCCATATACTATCTTTGTTGCCCTCCTCTGAACCTTCTCTACCCTGTCTGTGTCCTTACGTAGGTAAGGTCTCCGGAACTGTACACTGTACTCCAGGTGGAGCTTCACTAGTGTCTTGTATAGTGGAATTATGACCTCCCCCCTTTTCCTGCTGGTGATGCTTCTGCCTATGCATCTCAGCATCCTATTTGCTTTACCTGCTGCCTTGTCACACTTGTTTCCCTACCTTCAGGTCATCAGAGATGATAATCCCAAGATCCCTTTCTTGCTTGGTTCATGCTATATCCCCACTCCCCAACTGATATGTTGTTCCAGGGTTTTTGTACCCCATATGCATTATCTTGCACTTCTTTGCATTGAATTTCAACTGCCAAACCCTTGACCATTCTTTAAGCTTCTGCAGGTCCCTCCTCATTCTGTCTACACCCTCTGGCTGGCCACTCTGCTACAGAGCTTTGTGTCATCAGCAAACAGGGAAATTCTGCCTTCTAGGTCCTGCGCAATGTCACTGATGAAGACATTGAATAGGACCGGTCCCAGCACTGATCCCTGTGGTACTCCACTGGTTACTCTTCCCTCTGTGGAGTGACAGCAATTTACCACTACCTTCTGTGTCCTGCTGCCCAGCCAGTTACCTACCCACCGCACTACTGTCCTGCCCACTCCCATATTCCCCAGTTTGTTTAATAGCCTTGTGTGTGGCAGTGTCAGAGGCCTTGCTGAAGTCCAGATAGACCACGTCCACTGCCCTCCCCTGATCACCTCCCTGTCACCCAGTAGAAAAATTGAATGAGGTTGGTCTGACATGACCTCCCCCTGGTGAAACCATGCTGCCTTGGGTCCTGTAGTCCATTGGCAACCAGATATTCCATCAATCTCTCCTTCAGTAGTGCTTGTATGAACTTCCCCACTACCAAGGTGAGGCTGACTGGTCTGTAGTTCCCTGCTTCCTCTTTGTTCCTGCTTTTGTAAAAGGGGACTATATCTGCTGTCCTTCAGTCTTTGGGTACCTCCCCTGTTTCCAGTGATTGGCTAAACAGGATTGTCAGAGGTTCAGCCACCAACTCTTAGTTCTTTTAGGACCCTAGGGTGCACCCCATCTGGCCCCATTGCTTTATCAATTCTTAGTCCTTCCAGTTCTTTCAGGACCCTTTCCCATGTAAAGGGACTTGTGTACATTTCTACATCGTTCCCAACCCTTGTACTCCCTTCAGGCCCATTACCCTCCTCTTCTTCATAAAGACTGAGCAGAAATACCTGTTCAGTATGTCAGCTTTACTGTTGTCATCCTCCACGTGGCCACAATCCTCCCCCTTCAGTCTCACTATCCCTCCCTTTGCCTTTCTTTTTTCACTTATGTACCTGTAAAAGGTTTTGTCCCCTCTCTCCTCTGTCTGAGCTTTGGCTTCCCTTGCTGACCTCCCTGCCTCCCTTTGCTTCTCCTGGTACTTCTCCCTGTTCCCTTTTGCCTGCGTCTTTTTATATTGCCTGTATGCAAGCTTTTTGGCTTTCACTTTCTCCGCTACTGCCTTGGAAAACCATAATGGCCTCCTCTTCCTTTTCCCCTTGCTAACCTCCTTAATGCATAATTCTGTTGCTTTTGTAATCCCTATTTTAAATGTTGCCCACTGTTCCTCATCCTGATTCCCACCCCATTCTCATTAATGCCTCTTTCAAGCATCTCCCCATTTTCCCAAAGTCTGCGCCCCCCTGAAATCCAGGATATGTGTGTTTGTGTGGTTTGGTTCTGCTCCTTCTGTGATTTCAAACTACAGTGACCGGTGGTTACTGTTCCCAGGTGCTCCCCACATACTGTTACCCCCATCACACTGTCCTCGTTTGTGAGCACGAGGTTCAGTATTGCCTTCTGCCGGGTTGGTCCCATGACCAGTTGCTGGAGGAAGGCACCTTGAATGGAGTCCAGGATAAATCTGCTCCTGGTTGATGCTGCTGCTGGGAGACTCCAGTCCACGTCTGGAATATTGAGGTCTTTACTTAAGGAACAGGTGGCGATCTTGGCCAAGGATGAAACGAGTATGGGGTTAGGGTGGTTACTAAAGAGTTACCTCAAGAAAACTAGGTGCAGTGGTTGACGACGCTCACCATTCGCTTATAATACTGTACTTAAGTAAGGACACTGGTGCGGTAAGGAGTTAATGGGACCTGAAAGGGAGGAGGCACTTCCAAAATAGTAGCCAGTCAATGAGGGGAACCAGAATAGGGCGGAGCACCCGTGGATTTAATACTGGTAGGGGGTGTGGGATGGTGGGCGGTCAAAAACACTGCAGGCGGAGTCTTTAAGAAAGGATCTGTACTAAAATAACTCGGCTCCAAGAGCAAGGATATTTCAGCGGAGCCAGGGCGGGTTTAAAAAAGAACCAATCAGGCTGTAGCAGAGCCGAGGGACGTCCAGTGGGCCGATAGACCCAGGTGCAGGAGGCCAGTCAATGCGGGCTGCTGCAGGAGCCCGCTGAAATTTGAAACTACCTCGTACCTGGTGTTGGTGGCAAGCTGGCGGGCAGGTCCGGTGGAGCAGGTGTGGCTGACCGGCAGGAGACTAGACCATTGCCGCTCACGGCTAGGAGCCATGGTCAGAGGCTGATCACTGCAAGAGAAAAAGAGAGGGGGAGAAGGGTCCGTTAAATTAGCAATGATACAATGGGTTAGGTTAAATCGGGGGTGGGACAGCACTTGGGACAAAGAGGGGATTAGCATTCAGATGTCTTGGCTAAATCGGGGGGAGGGACAGACTCAAGACAAAAGTTGAGTAAAGATTGCCAGCAGGGGAAGGGGCAAGGGCAGAGAGAACAATTCAGATTAAAACTGCAGCTGGGGGAAGGGGGCTCAGAGAGGGAGTCAGCTGGTGAGCGTCTAAAATAAAGTAACGAAAAATAGCACCAGTGGGCTGGAAACAGCTACCAGAGCAGTTGGTTTCCAGATTCCAGCAACATTTTCAGGGAGCACGTGCTGGCGGGTTTGGGAAAGAGGCATAGTAGACTTTGAGGGGAGAGAGAGATATTTAAGAAAGTGGCTCAGGAGAGGGGAGAGTATCGACAGAGTCAGCAAAACAGAGAAATATATAAATAAAAACAGGTCCTTAGCCTAGTCGGGTTCAGCCAACACAGTAAAAAAAAGTTTAGGTAGGTTAATTTCATGATCACTCAGACAAATTCAGCAAAACAGAAAATAACTAGGCAAAAACAGGTTCTTAACCTAGTCTGGTTCAGCTAAGATAGTGATTAAAGTGTAGGTAGGCTAATTTCACGATCAGTACAACATACTTTTAACCATCTCTTTCCCCGAGGTTAGTCTTCAGCTGCACACACGGCAGGCGTAATACTGACATATCTTGTCATTTCTGGCATGTGTCTCTGAAGCACCACCCTGTGCTGCGGAGGTCCCTGATCAAGGGCCTGGGAAGGGAGCAGGTGCTTTACATACACTTCCAGACCATCCATCATGGGAATCAAATGAAATGGGGTGGGGGGGCGCATTTAGTAGTCTGATATTATATAGAATATAATAGAATTCTGTTTTATTTAGTGCCTTGCGCATAGACTGTGTACTGTAGACTAGCAGCATTTTTTTTTTTTTTAGCTGTAATTTGAAAATGGATGACTGGAAGTGGCACACTGAGCCGAGGCTCGTTTCCAGGTGTGCACCTGAGTAATCATTCCTCAGTGCCACACATGAACGTATACACACACACACGCACACACTGCATTACAACTTGTGTTCTTGAGAACAGGGTGTGTTGGCTAGGACACCAGGGATGCCTTCTCTACCCTTTTGAAAAGTGTTACGATATCTTAAATTTCCACCTTGACAGCCATCATAGAGTGGCAGGAGGGACTTCTGTATAACCTCTTGTCCTTAAAACAAGATTTTGTTTGCTTTTTTTTTATTATATATAATTTACTGTTGCTGCTTTAAGGAGTTTAATACCCGCAGGAGTGCGGACTGTTTTTCTGCATGTGGAGCCCTGCTATTTTTAGTCCTTGCACAATCAGGAAGGCTTCATTACTCGGGCGTGTGTGGAGTCGCACTTCAGTTTGTAAACTCACAGCCCATAGACCCCCATCAGCCAAGAGGAGCAAACATCAAGTCAGGAACAGTCGGGAAAGGACATGACAGCCGTAGAGAGGGCACTAAAGGAGAACTGCTCTGAATCAGTGAATCATTTTTCAAGTAGAAGCTATTTTTTAAGGGGAAAATCATCTCAACCTATTTTCTGTATACCTGTGTAGGCATGCACAATGATTCCCCCTCTTGTATCCTTCTAATTTGAATATAAATGTGGTTGCTTCACTGTGTTTTTCTTTGGTGTGAAAACCTGTTTGTCTCAGTAGGCTTTAGCACCAAAATGTCGTAAAATTCTAGGATGCCTTTTCATGAGTCAGGTCATGACCTTTGCATTGAAGTCAAACAGGTTTTCACAGCAGGGATAAACACAGGGAAACAAATCATGTATATTCAAATCAGGAAGAAATTAGAGGGAGGCAAGAGAAGAAACCATTGTTCATGCAGTCTGAGCCCTTCTACTGCCAGCACGACAGGCCCTGATGGTGATGCAGACGCCGAGACGGAGAGGCTTTCCCAATCTCGGTTCGAGACACTTCTCAATGAACTAAAAAGCTTTTGGAGTGAAAACCAAAAGGAATTCTGGTGACTGAATACCAAATTACAGGCCATGGGAAAAAGGTTGGAATAAGTGGAGGACCACGTCAGTCATGTGGACGGAGGACAGTGTCCTGCAGCTCCGCTCGGTGGTTGAATATCTACTGGACCAAACTGCTGAATTAAAAGGAAAGCACCAGGATTTAGAAGCAAGCTCGCACCATGATGGTCTTCAGTTATACAGCCTTCTTGAGAACTCTGAGACCGGCTGTAGAATAGATTGTTTTTTTTTCTGGAGGATTTATTGAGGGATGTTCTGTCTCTGCCTGTCACTCTGCACTTTCAGATTGAATGCATGCACAGGGCCCTGACTGTGAAATCCACCAACCTCAATGACTGCCCCCCAGTCAGTAGTGGTGACATTTTCAAGTTATAAGGACAAAAAATAAATTTTGAGAATTGCTTAGGGGTGGAAAACTAACCTGTCATGCCTTGAAACTGCTTTTTGACCCAGACTATCCTCCCAATATCTCGAAAGACACATTTGGCCCAGGCTGGGATTCTTGAGATTTTGAAAGCTCACCATGTCTGCTTCCAAACACCCTACCAAACAGAGAGCATTTTTGGAGTTTGGAACAGTGCTTTACGCCACTCCTATGGAGGCCGTGCAAGCAGTTGAGGAGCGTGGATGTTCGGCTCCTGGTAAGGAGAGACCAGCACTGACCCAACTCCCAGCACTCTCAGAATGGTGCTCTGAGCAACTACACCATCATCGCTCATTGAGGAAATGGGCAGCTCCTTTTATGGTGCAAGACATTCAAAACGTCCTGCAGTCTTTTCAAGCTGACCATTCCAACAGAGACCATCATCAGAGAGCTCCTCCTTATTAGATACTGGTGAGACTGCACCATTGTTTTTTCTCTCTCGCGCGCTCTCTGTCTCGCTCTCTCTCTCCTGACATAGCTGCTATTCCAGCCAGTACTTGCTAAAGGTTTTTTAAACAGTTTGTATGACTGGCCTTGGTCACTCTAATTGACTGTAGACTGTGATGGCACTAGAATAGATTTTGAGAACTGTGGTCTGTATTATTTCTGTTTCATATGGGCTGTCATGCATTTGTCCTATATTTTTGTTAGTTTATACCTAATTTAAATTAATACTCCTCAGGTATGGTGGGGAAGTATGGCCAGTCTTGGTGAGTGGGGGTTGGAGGAGCACTCGTGAGGCTTATTCCCCCAGGAGTGTGATATTCATGGTGGCTGGAGGGTTCTTGGGGACCCAGGCCCGTGGGGGCACTCTGCCGGCCTCTTCTTACTCTTCTGAGACCTGCAGTATTATTTCTGAGCTGGGTGTCATTTTCGTAATGGTTCTGCAGGGCACTATGCAATCACTCTTGTTGGCCGTACAGCCACGTGCTTCTGTGAGTTATTTTTTCATATAATTTCTGCTGTTTCTTAGTGGAGCTGCTGTCACAGTATATGACTATGCACCCCCCCCCCCACACTGGTTATTGGGGCATTCTCTTCACATACTTTGAGTCATACTGTACTGCAGCAGTCGGCCTGAGGTGCCCTATTTCTTATTGGCCTGGCCTTTTGCTACCTTATGCCCCAAAATGCACCCCCCATCTGCCATTCACTTTGCTGTGCAGAATCAGATGTAGTATAATGTCTTTGCCAGCCTACTGTGCAGTCCATTTTGCCAGGCGCAGTGGAACACACATGTATATTGCCCTTAAATGTTAACGGGGAATGTGTGTTATTCTTGTACTAATTAAAATCTTTATTTTGAATTGATATATAGATTGTCCCTTAAGTCCCATTATTGAGCTATGTCTTCTTGAAGTTCCAGTGTTATCTTGTGGGAATTTGCATTTTTTTATTATGTATAATTTTTTCTTATATTGCCTCTAAATGTTTAGGGGTACGTGTTATCCTTGTGCTATTCATTGAGACCTTTGTTTTGATATATATGGGATACATGATGGGCATGAGTGTGATATGGCAAATATTGTCACTCCTGCAGAGTGAGATAGCCAGAGCCCACGATGCAGGAGTGACAACATTTGCCATAGCACACGATCTGCCCATCATGTATTTGATATATACAATAGGGCCAAGAGTTTCAGAAGTTTTGTTATGCTCCCTTGTGTTCTGTTCCTGTTTATGTGATCTTTTCTGAATGGGCTGGCAGTGTTACAAACTTAAGAGACACATGAGTGTGTTTTGCAATGCTAAATGAGTTAGTTTCAGATAGGAATGAGAAACATACTTTTGTGAAGCTGCAGTGAAGCTAAGAGCATGTAATTGTAATGAACTGAGAGGCAGAGTGTCAGAACAGCTGATACTGTTTTCCGTGGTAATTAAGTTAGCTGCAGGCAGAGTGCAGAGTGTTCTGGGAAATTGTGCTCTTTAGGATTCTGGCTGCAGTGAAGTTGAGATTGTCACAGTAATTGTAATGGCCGAGAATCAGAGTTTGAGGAACAAGTGAGAGTGTGTTTCAGTGGTAACTGAGTTAGCTGCAGGCAGTAGTTTAGACTGTTCTGTGATGCTGTGCTGTTTGGAGTTCTGGCTGCATCAAGTTGAGAGCATCACAGTAATGAGCTGGAAGTTGGGGGTGGGGGGAATAGGTGTGTTTTGTAATGCTCACTGAGTTAGCTGTAGGCAGCAGTGAGACCTCTCAGGTAGTTCTGCATTTGGGTCTATGGTAACAGCACAGGTGTTTCTTGCATGCTGAGGGGAAAGCTGCCTAGGGTGATGATATCAGTGACCTGTGTGAGTAAATGTCTCATATCATCACAGTAGAGCAGAGGGTAAAAATATCACACTGCAGTGGATGATGCGCTGTTTTATCTCACTCATTTACCACTCACACCTATTGTATGTGTGTGTGTGTGTGTGTGTGTGTGTGTGTGTATATTATATGTATATATATGTGTGTGTGTGTGTGTGTATATATACATACATATATATATATATATATGTGTGTGTGTGTGTGTGTGTGTGTATATATATATATATATATATATATATATATATATATATATATATATATATATATATATATATATATATATATATATATATATATATATATATATATATGTGTGTGTGTGTGTGTGTATGTATATATATATATATATATATATATATATATATGAGAGTAAGCATTAATCACGGCAGAGGAGGCTCTACCGGGATTAATGCCGCTGAGGGTGTTGTTGCATGAGGGCGAAGCCCGAGGGCTCAACCCCCCCGCGGGCATTAATCCCCGGTAGAGCCCTCCTCTGACGGTGATTAATGCTCTTGTAACACGGACAAGCGCGATGTGTAGTAGGGCAAGCAGACTACACACTAAGAAAAAAGGCGCCGGAGACTGAGGCAATTGTCATGCACTTTATTCTTACTGTGCCATGCGATTACACTACTGTGTTACATACCGATGTGTTTGAAAACACGTATGGCTGCACAAGGACATTCTTGTAAGTCTGGTATTCTACTGAAGTGTCCCGTGCTACGGAGTGGCCGTTCGCATCACAGCCTGACTCAGAGGTCTCCAGTTGCTGTTCTCAGTTGTGCTCCGCTGTGCAGCACCTGATTTGCATACCGGGTACGTGACGTGGTGTGCTTCTTGGACCGCGCCGTTGTTTTGCTCGCACCCTTTTTGTGGCCTTGTCGCTTACTCGTCCTGTCCAGTGCGGTATGCCTGGGTTGGGGTCACACCATAATTAAAAATTACAGTCCCGTGGACGCTGAAGTTCTGGTAGCTGAACCCGTAGCCGGATGCTGGTGCTCCTCTTGCGAGCCCCGCTCCACTGCTTCCTGACTCGCTCTGCTGCTGTGGTTCCGGGTGGCTGGATGTGTAGCCTGCTGCTGCTGCTGCGTCACGCTCTGTTCCACTCTCCTCTGGCAAACGCTTCCGTGCATTCTCCGGTACCTGCTGCTGGTGTGCGCCGCTGGTGGTGGCGGGCGCAGGGTTCTGTGTGCCCCTGCATTGCCAGCGGTGTTGCTCAGTGCTGCCTGGGTGCATCTCGCAGTGTGTGCCACCACTCATGCTGCTCTCTGGCTGCCATCTACTGGGTCCTATGCCCCTGTCACCTCTATCGATTGTGGGATGCACTATCTCCTCGTCCCTGCTCTGCTGACCTGCGCTCTGTGTTCCCACTCTGATCTCCCTGTGGACCGGTGAAGCAGTACTGCAGTATCAGTGTGTCATCTGTGCTGTCCACTGTGCGGTGCAACTGGCTGTGAGAAGTGGTTGGCTGGTCAGTCATGCTGCATAGGGGAGCCACTGGCTGTGGACACCTTGGCTGTGGGACAGACAGGATGCCTGACCATCTCTCCCCTGTCTTGTTGTGTGGGTGCCCAATAGTTGTGAATGCTGCTCTCAGACCTGTGCCCTGTCACAGACATGATCTCACGTGTGGGCACTCCTGCATGTGACAACATCTGCACAGCAGTACTCCTGACGCTGTGGTTTGTATAACACCTGCTGAGCCCTGCGTCCTCCGATATCTTTGCCATCATTTCCCCCAAGAAAATTTCTTCCCATCGGCTGCCTGGAGTGCCACACCTCCTTTTGGTCAAGCAGCGTCTGTGGTTGTTTAATGGGGTGTAGGTAGAATGCAGGTGCAGAGATGGGGCAGTGGCTGATGTACTCTTTGAAGAGTGCCACTGGGCAGTCCCTAGACTCTCCCTGTGAGTACAGCACGCCTTTCAGTGCCTCTCGGTTGCTTTTGTCTGCCCGGCCATGGTTTTTTGTGGCCTCATTAAATGACAACGTCACATACTCATGCCCCATCTCATCCTGCGCAACCTCAAAGGATCTCTGTGTGAGCTTCCTTAGGCCCTCGCGGCCTCTTCTTGCGAGCCCTAGCTGTAGTTCAAACTACAGCCGCTTGACAAGGCCCTGGGCAGTTTCAGGGTTGAGGCGGTCAGGGTCTCTTATTCTGTGCAAGTCCTCCTCTCTGATTGGTGGATGGTGCCTGTCAGTGTCTTTCCCCTGTCTCCTATACTGCTTCACAACAGCAACAAAGACGTTGTTTGCTGCCTGACAGCGTGGGTCACTGATGCTATTAATATTTCTTCTCACCTGAATGCTGTTGATGTACTGGTTTAACCCTGCTCTCAAGCCACAGAATGAGCTGATACTGTACTGCTCCCCATCCTCTGCCCTCACAGACCCGTAGAACTCCCTCAGAATACTGCTGAGGCTCTCAGCTGAAACTGTCCCTATGTCTAGCGACATCTCTTTAGCTCTGAGCCAGTCAGAAAACACATTACACGCCCACTGCGTGTTTTTTATAGTGTTTTGCTCCACCTTTCTGCTCTCCAACTGATCCAGCTCTTTTTGTGAGATCTGAGCATGTCTTTGAGTCTGGCAGCTGTCTGCACCACTGCTCTCCACTTCACCCTCTATGCTGTCCAGCTCATCATTACTGCAGCAGCCGCTGCTCACGTGCCTCAACTTAGCAGCTCTCTTATATGGGACCACCTCTCCTCGGCCCTCCAGAACCTTTCCTTCATCTCCTGTTTCGCTCCTAGTGCCCTCCATCGCGTTATCAAACTGTATATTGCTCCACTCCTCAACACTCATCGGTGCGCATAAACCAAACTCCACATCCATGTGCGTTCTCACTACACTCCCTGCGACTCTCTCCCTGTGTCTGCCTCTGTGTGTCCTGAGTAACTCTACCCCCTGCAGACGCCCGTGCCACTCCGCCTGCCTGAAGCCTCTATACCCCGTTTGGAGGGATACCCACCGCCCGCCCACAGCGCT
Source organism: Neoceratodus forsteri (assembly GCA_016271365.2). NCBI lineage: Eukaryota > Metazoa > Chordata > Ceratodontiformes > Ceratodontidae > Neoceratodus > Neoceratodus forsteri. Next base: position 61,762,521 of record JADMNL010000035.1, read on the forward strand.
ACTTGCCGCTGTCTGGCTGCCGTGGCCACTACAGGAGCAAGACGGCATTATGAGAAATAATGCCGTGTTGGGCTCGTGAACGCGCTTCCCATAACAGCAACACGGCATTATCGGCTCACAATGCCGTGTTGCTCCTGCACCACGTGACGGCGTCGCACCTATCACGGGACGCCCTGCCACGGCTCTCCATAATGCCGTGTTACAAATATTTATATATTGTCCCCTAAGTCCAAATATTGAGGAAGTTATGCCTTGTTGAAGTTCCAATGTGGGGGGGGGGAATAAGTCCAAAATCTTTTTTTAATGAGGACATTTTTTCGTATGAATGAAAAAAAAGCATATGAAAAAAGGATACTTTTATCTGGGCTTGTGTTAACCCCCTACTGAAATCCCCAAATGGGAATTTTGAGGATTTTGAAGCACAAAAATGAAAGCAGTGCTTCAGCATTGACCATGTATATGGAAAGGTTTTAATGGATTTTGTTAGCAGGAAAAGTATCAGGTAATGTTTTACAAAGCCACTACAGCAAATTTCTGACCCCAGGATTCTCTGGTCTGACCCCCAACGTTTGAAATGGAGGGTAAACCTGACACCCACTTTACTAGTGCTGATGTAGTCCCTGCTTATTACAAAAAAAGCATGGGGAAAGTACTATGGTATGTGAGTATAAGAGTAGCAAATAACATATAACGTCTTTTTTAGTGCCAGCCTTAAGCCCTTGATGGACTAAATCAAAACAGACTGTGAATGGTGGTCTACTCTCCTCTTAACCTTAATAGGGAAAGTAAACCAGGTGAAGATGTGCAGTCTATCCCAATGGCTTCACATATACCAAACTTTCCCTATACACATGCAGTACCTAAAAACATTTTAGATCCCTAAGTGGCTATGTATCCAATCTCTTGTGGAGAGGGAAGAGACCGAGAATAAGGCAGGAGATGTTATGGCAGCATGTGGACATGGGAGGTCTGGATCTCCCGAACTTCTGGTTGTACCGTTTGGCATCCCAGCTAGCCTTCTTGGTGGACATCTCCCCCACTTGTGACAATGAGAGAGCATGGGTAAGGCTTGAATCAGTCCCAGGGACATTCCTCCCCGCCCCCCATGTACTGGACCCTTTGCCCCAGCCTTGGCAAAGAAAATAGTAAAAAAAAAAAAAGATAGCAAATCCATTCACAAGAGCCTCTTTAGGGCCTGGCTGATGACTCCTGTCCTGAATGGCCATCCACAAACATTCTCAGCAGAAGCTAATATTAGGAGAACTCTCTGGAAACCTAATATGATACCCCCTTCAATATGTAGAACACTGCAGATATGGGAACAGAAGGGAAGCTGTTATATCTCTCAGTTGTATGAAGGAGGAACAGTGCTGACGTATCAGTTTTTATTGGGAAAGTATGGCCTCAAACCCTCTAGCTTCTTCACCTGCCTACAGGTCAGAAGTAGACTGGGAGGCGCCACAGGCAGGAGTGGTCCTCCAGCTCTTCTTCGCTTACCCCTAGGAGACTGATCCTGATATTGCAGCCCAAAGTAGGGGAAAGTGGACCCTTGACCAAAAGATATAGAGCTCTGCTGTGTGCTTTGAAAGACTCCATGGTGCCTCTCCGGAAAAAGTGGGAGGGCGACCTGGAGAGGGTTGCTTCACTGAGGGAGAATGGGTGGGGGCGCTGAGCCGGGGCATAAAATGCTCTTGTAAAGTAAAATGGGGCACTTTTTATTACATGATTTGGGAGTGCCCAAAAATACAGAGGTTTTGGTATGCTATTGCTGACCTCCTGACTAAAATTTTGGGAGCAGACTTGGGCTCCAAGGCAGAGGAAATTCTGGGCATTAGGGGGGAGCAGCCCGGGCCATCCCGCTAGGTCCTCTACTTTTATGGCACCTTGGGGTGGTAGCGGGGAAACAAATTTTAGTGGCTGGAGACTTGTCCAACAGTAGCCCTTTGGCTTAAAATGCTCCTCCAGTGCATGAAAATGGAACAAGTGCAAAAGCAGGCATGTGGCCATTTATCAAAATACACACAGATTTGGGGGCCTCTGGAATCTCACTTGTAAAAGCACTGGTTCCTCACATTCTACACTATCTGTAGTTTAGAGATATAACATTAAATGGAGGTCTTCATAAATATTATCTGTGTTTTATTATTGTGTGAACTGTACAACACCTAGTCCAAAATGTGACACTGTATGTATGTATGTATGTATGTATGTATGTATTGTATAGGAGTTCTGCCCAATGTGCTTTTATATGATAACAGTGATGTGTACTGACCACCTGTTGAAGTTGTAAATAAAGTTAAAAAAAAAAAAAAACCTTTTTTAGGGCCTAGTTGAAGGTTTTAAGTGAGTGAAGGTGGCAGCCATGTTAGTGATGGCAGTCAGGAATGTGTGGTTAGTACTGATTTTATTGTGAAGAGGCTGCTGCTGGATCTTTATCCAGTGCTGTTGTGCTGAGTTAACGGTACGGGTAAAGATGGCCTCTATCCAGTCAGGTTTCACAGTGTTTTAAATCCCATTTTATAATTTTGTTTAGCATCTCTCTGTGTCAAGGGCTGGGTTCCTGCTCCCCTTGCTGTAGCCAGGAGTGATGTTGGGGAAGCTCTAGTTGTCCACAGCAGTAGCTTGCCATAGTCTTTGACTCTGGTGGTTGGGGGTGAGGTGGCATTGGGGTTGTCCGGTTTTCCCACATCCTTACATATTTGATTTTACATTAGGCTGTCATGTTTGCACCCTTCTTCATGCCAGGAGTGTAGTCGGCCAGCTGCCTTTACAGCTGACCCCAGTGCCAGTTCTTCGTTGGCTGGCGGGAGGGTGTGTGTGAAATAAATGCTTTATGGCCTTTGCTGTCCCCTCCTGGGAGCTGACTGCCTCAACTTTGGGATGTGCCTGATGACTCCCCTCCTCCCCAAACAAAGCTGGCTTCAGTATGGGACACCAGGGTTTTATTTAACTCTAAAAATTGATTAGCGTTTTGCTCGTAAAGTGCTAAAACATTGTAAAAATGCATAGCACTTGCCTCACTGTGTTTAACAAACATAACACTTTTAGGAAACCTATATAAATACTTCCTGTACAGTTAGTATTGTCCCAGGGGGGAAAAAAACTGCTAATCAATTATTTAAAACCGTGGGACACTAGGGCACAGTCAGAACTTTGATCTCTTGTGCCGCTGGGCGTGACCCTCTCCTTCATGTTGGACGTTACTGTCCTCTTGGACATGTTCTCCTTCCCTTGGGTTGCTCCTCCAACACAGAAAGTTGAGAATACTGTCATTTTCTGTTACTCCGGAGGGGGTTCGATTCTAGACACTGACTCGTTATAAGACCTAATGAGACTTTGGTTCCTGTATCACGAGGAGACTACAGTGTCATACCACAGTATGCTAGTACAGAGTAAGGGTGATACAGACATGGGTTACGGAAAATGGGAAGACTGGTGGGGGTGGGTTATGTGGTGGTGGTGGGGTTGCTCCCTGATAAGCAATGATGAAAGGAAAGCATCCTATCATGCTGAGAAATGCTGTAACTTGCTGAGATTCAGTGTGATAACAGCTGACGAGATTTCGTAGATTTACTACAAAATCTCAGCTGACGTTTTATGAGTCAGTGTCTGTTCATTCCCAAGCCACTGTTGTGCACGACCAGAGGGTCAAGGGCCAAGGCTGGCTTGCGCAGAGAGTCAAGGGCCAAGGCTGGCTTGCTCAAGGGGAGCAGGAAACCATCCCTCGACACTGATACTTATAAAACCCATTGTAATGTATTGCTGTTCCATCAGCTCATCCCCAGGGGTCATGTCGCTGTCTGTAAAATCAAAGTCCTTTGTCCCAATGTTTTGCTTGGTGGGGGGGTTGTCTCTTGCATGGTAACTGTTACCTCTACTTGGCCAACTCTGTGTAATCATAGGTTTAAAAAAAAAAAAAAAAAAAAAGGAAATGATTGGTGGTCTCTTTGTATTATGTTAAATCATTCAGTAACCACAAATCATTTTTTTTACCCTCGCACTACCAGTATCTAACTCTTTGCATTGTAAAATGCTACAAGTTACAGTGTGTATCAGAGGTGTTGTATAAGTCAAATTCTGTTGTAGTACCAGCCCAGGCAAGTACAGTGGTTTGATTTCAAACCATTGAAATACAGAAATCATCCCCCACCTCCACATATCCAAACGTAACATTATGAAAGCAAGAAAACAGATGCAGTAAGTTCTGTAGCAGTCCCGACATATTCCTTGGGAGGGTGTGGAAGGAGCAGACAGCCAGTGTTTACAATCTGAAATTTAATTGTAGGCAGTGTTAACTGAAGCTGTGAAAAAAAAAAAAAACACTCAATTTATTCCTTGGCTTTCATACAGCTGTAGTGGTCAGATGTGTCAGTAGCAGCTTCAGTGTGAAGAAAGTAATGTCTTTTTTTTTTTTTTGGTCCCTGCCCCATAGAACAGGATATGCTGATTCCTGTTGGGGAAGGGGTTGTGATCTGTGTAGCTTTTTTTTTTTTTTTGTTGTTGTTACAGAGCACATTTGGACATATTCCTGGAAGTGATAGGGCTTGGTGTCATGTACTGTTTCTCTTATGTGTGTTGTGTACCCTGCCCTTTACTGCACCAGAAAACTTCGGGGGGGGGGAGTTTAAGATCTGTACAGCTTTTGTTGGTTACAGAGACATTTAGACATATTCACTGAAGCAATAAGGCCTGGTGTCATGCACTGTTTCCCTTACGTGTGTTGTAGCCCCATTCTGATAAAATACCTTATTTTTATGGGGCCTTGTGCTCTCATAGGCTTGGGAACCAGAAGATCATTGGTTTAAACCCTGCTAGAGCCAGATATTCTTTGTGTAATCTCCCCGTGCTCCAGTCTACTCAGTGGTGGACATCTGTATATTTATTTATATTTATTTCAAAAGTTTTACCAGAAAGACATACTTCGCTGGTAACAGCTCGTTTCCAGATGTGTCAAGCAGGACATCACTGGAAGCGAGTTGGGAAAATAAACTGCAAAAGAAATTAAAAAACATATTTGTATGGAAATGATGCACTAGAAAGCCCTGCTCGTTTGTTCAAGGGTATAAAGCAAAAGTCTGGGGTCCCAGGATTCTTGCTACCAGAACTCTGGATGTGCTAGGTGAGTACTAGCAGGAAACAAACTCTGGCCAGAGCCGACGTGGCTGCAGTTGCGCTTTATGAGCACTCTGCTGGGCTTACGGCAGAATAGTCTGCCATGCCCAAGATGGCCGCTGGAGCCTAGTGCGCATGCGCAAACAGTTGCACATGCACACTGAGCTTCAGCTGCCATCTTGGGCACGTTGGACTGTTATGCTGTAACCTGCATAGTGCGCCCGTGAAGGGGGGGTGGGAGCGCCTAAAGAAATGGCTGAGCGGAGTGCTTTATGGGGGGGGGGGTTATACTGCAACTCCACATTTGCACTTCGGTCGGAATCCGGAAAGCCCGTTTTTTCACAGCTGATTGCAAGACGGCTGAAGGCTCCGCCCACTGCAGCCGTAAAAAGGTGCATTCATTTACTGCAAATTGCAGTATATGTAATAAATACAGTAAATTGCATTTGCCATTAATCATATTATATTTTATATTAGCCACTTGCTATTTTTTGTAGCTCTTAGCTACTGTGGCCATCTCCTAGTGCTCACCCAGATGTGGTGTAACATTTTGGAGACTAGACTAGCTTGTGTGTACTTAAAGAGCACTTTTCATGGTGTGAGTGCTCACAGCCACGAAGGACTTTTACCTGGCTCCGAGTTCAACGGTACTTAAAAAAAAAAAAAAAAAAATTTATAGTGGCATTATTGGGAGTGAAGGGATCGTATTTTGACTCTGAGGAGCTGAACCACTGATCCCTTTCACTTACCGGTTTAGAGACGCGCCCCGCGCTGTTCCATATTCTGACATCACAGTGTGCTTGCGTGAGGGCACGCTCCATTGGCATGTGTGGAGCGTGACCCCCATGCAAGCATGTTGTGATGTCAGAATATGAAACAGCAAGGAGGCATGTCTCTAAACCGGGAAGTGGAAGGGATCGGCTGCTCAGCTCCTCGGAGCAAAAACGTGATCCCTTCCCTCCCGAAAATGGCAGCATATAAAAATGTTTTTCTAATACTGTCAGACTATGAGCCAAGTAAGGCTGCTTTGTGGCAGTTGGGAGGTATTCTGTAACAGCATTAAAGGTGCTCTATAACACTTACGAAAACACTGAAGGCTCTAGTCCTTGTCTAAATAAAGGCCAGTTTATTTTATTGTCCACCTCAAAATATGTCCAACATTTTGTGGTTAGACACCACTTGGGGAAATGGTGGTGAAATTTTATTCATAAACACATTTAACAGTGTCTTCTGCAAGCCTTCTGAGACTGTATTTCGCTCTAGATACTCATGTTGTTACTATAGCATACCCGGCTCACCCCTTCTCCAGTATTTTTAACATTCTCCGCTAGCACATACCATGCTAATGGCTACAAGGCTAAAGATTGGATGCAATCTGCACCTGTGCTGATGGATTTATAGCAATTTTTTACAAACATTTTCTGATTTATAAAAGATTAATAAATATATTTGTAATATAAAATAGGCCGACTTAAACTGAGGGTTGCACCTGTAAATGAAGTTAAAATTCCAGTGTGCTTAGCCGTTAAGTAAATAAACAAACAATAAACATAGAAACATAGAATCTGCCAACAGATAAGGACCGTACGCCCCACCTAGTTTGCCCATTTCCCTACTCACTGCCATAGCCCCAGATCCTATTTGATCTGCGGCTCTCCTACGCTGCACATCTCCAAGGTACCCTTATGTCTGCCCCTTGCATTCTTGAACCCTTGTATTTTTTTTGCACCCACCACTTCTGATGGAAGGCTATTCCACAGCTCCACCCCTTTCAGTGAAAAAGTACTTCCTAACATTACCCCTGAGCCTTCCACCCTCATATCATGCCCTCTTGTTCTCTGCAGAGTTTTGTCTGAAATATACTTTCTGCTTGTACCCTGTTAATTCCCCTAAGGTACTTGAAATCCTCTGTCATATCTCCCCTCTTTCCTCCAGTGAATAGATATTAAGTTCCGTAAGTCTCATCTTTCTAGGGTTTCTGGTGCAAACAAATTATGCTGTTTAGCTTCACATATGAGGGGGAAGGACTATAACGCACAGGGTATTAAATAGAGAATAAAGTATGGGTCGGGGTGTGTAACGAGATTTTACACACACCCGAGTTGTGGGATGCTACACTAAGCGGGCGGAAGCCCGAGGGGTTTGTGAAAAGCATCCCACAATGAGGGTGTGTGTAAAATCGAGTTTGACTCACATCTCAACCCATATTTTATGTTATATAATTGCTGGGTTTCCCTTTTTCGCCTCAGCAATTATATAAAATAAAAAGCTTCCGATGCATTCGCGGTATGGCTTCTGAGGTGCCTATTTGAATCGGTATATTTTAAAGCCTTTTTTTACCCTGGTTTGTGAGGTTTTCACTGTGTAGGGGAAAAAAAAGAACTTACCGCCGAGTTCTTCTGTCAGTCCCGGTGCTGTTTCGGGAGAGATGGGAGTGGTCGGCGGTCTTGAGTGGTGGCGCTGCTGCATGAGCATCACGCTTTGAAGGAAACACGTCTTGGCGTGTTTGCCGTTATAAACCTCCTTTATAGCGACCAAATTGTACACGATTTCCCTATAGGAAAAAAGGGAAAGCGGTTATTATATAGAATAAAGTATAGGTTGGGGTGTGTAATGAGATTTTTACACACAGTTGTGAGGATACTACCCCTCCCGGAGTTTGTGAAAAGCATCCCATAACGAGGGTGTGTGTAAAATCGAGTTTGACACACATCCCGACCCATATTTTATTTTATATAATTGCTGGGTTTCACTTTTTCACCGCAGCAGTTATATAAAATAAAAAGCTTCTGATGCATTCGCGGTGTGGCTTCTTAGGTGGCAATTTGAATTGGCATATTTTAAAACCTTTTTTTGCCCTGGTTTATGAGGTTTTCACTGTGTAGGGGGAAAAAGAACTTACTGCCGAGTTCTTCTGGCAGCTGCAGTGCTGTTTCGGGAGAGATGGAAGTGGTCAGCGGTCTTGAGTGGTGGCGCTGCTCTGTGAGCATGCGCACAGCAAGGGAAACCATGCGCGTGTTTGCCGTTATAAACACTCCTTTATAACGGCAAATTACTCCACGGTTTCCCTATGGGAAAAAGGGGAAGCCGGTTATTATATAGCTAGTATAGCGCACAAAATGCGGAACAGAACTGTTACTTTTGTGCCTGATTTTGAAACTTTTAAACCGAACCAGCTAAAACTATTTGCATTTGCCTGTAACTGTATTTAAAAGCTTAGAGTCACTGCAAGCCCAGGACCTGTGTTCTATCTGACCCCCGTGCAAATCTCACTGGGGACTGTTTGTTAATTTGTAAAGTGCATTTCCAGTTGTAACTGAATTACCCCCTGTGAAAAACTCATTTTGGGACTGTTTAACTTCTAAGTGCTTTTCCTGTGTTGAATTTCAGTTTGCCCTGCTAGTAATCACCTTCTTTTTGAATCACAATAGTACCTGATAGCCCACAGCCCATTGCTCTTCTCCCCACCCCACTACCAGCCGCCCCAACAAGTTAATCTTTGCCTGTGCTTGATTTTTTTTTTTAACTCCCAACTTCTCCATTAGCTCCTTATATTGTTTTGCCACTAGAGGGAGCCTGATTAAGTTTGAACAATTTGCTCCCAATACCTCACTTGTCACATTTTACTGCTCTCTAGTAGCTGTTTTCACTTGGTGATCACCCCCTCATCACCCCCTCTCCAATCGTTGAAAGCTATCCCGCCATTGTGCACTCCCCAGATCAGCCCTCCTCCTCCTGCTCCTGTCAGGCAATGTCCACCCCAATCCCGGGCCTGGCAGCACTGGTCCTCCCCCTGAAATCTCCTGGGCTGCGCATTGCTTCTATGAACATCTGTAGCCTCCTGAAAAAACTGGACTCTCTACACTGCTGGGTGACGCTTCATAAACCTGATGTTGTTGCCCTGGTTGAAACCTGGCTGTCTCCCTCCACTCCTAACTCTCATGTCTCTCTCCCCGGCTACACTCTCCACCGGTTGGACCATGTCGGCAGGAGAGGTGGGGGCTGTGTCTTCTATTTGAAGGATTCTCTCATGGGGCTACCACTCCCCCCGCCTGACCTCGACCATAAGGCCCAGGCACTTACTCGAACTGTCCCCTGACCCAGCTAGAGGCCCACTATTCTAACCGGCCTTCTACTCCCCCAAGAACCAATCCCAGGCCCTGGGCCCACTAATTGACTACCTCACCTCCCTACCCAACTCGTCGGACCAAATCTTGGTGGGCGACTTGAATATAAACTGGCTCTGCCCTCGTCCTCCTCCCACCGTGAGGCTTCGATTCAATTGACCTAACTCAACTGGTCACACAGCCTACTAGAAAAACCCTAGGGGGAACAAGCACCCTGCTGGATGTGGTCCTCACCAACAGGCCAATCCGCATCCACAACATCCAGATCCTCCCTGACTGCCTCAGTGACCATTCCCCTGTGCTTTTCAACTGGGAAACCCCTCGGCCCTCATCCCCGGTCAAAACCACCTCAAAGAGATCGAAGGCGGCTTAGGCCTGGGACTCATAGGCCTTAAGCGCTTCCTTGCCCACACTGTTGGTCCCCTCTGACGAGGGCAACCAACATTGACTTGGCCCTGGCCTTCTTTGTAAGCACTTTCAACTTTGCCTGTGATATCTTTGCTCCCATAACTGCTAGGAGGTCCAAAGTGAAACATGCCCCTTGGATCACCCCTGCCCTACTGTGGCAACTTAAGCAACGCGACAATCTTTGGCACCTTGCTGTTGCTACTGGCTGTTCAGCTGACAGGCAGTCCTGTGCTGCCGCCCGCAACCAGTGCACCTGGGCCATCCGCAAAGCAAAGGCGGAATACTGCCAAGCCTCTCTTACCTCCTCCTGGGGGAACCCCAGGTGCTTCTGGGACAACATCAAGCAACTGAATGGTCACTCCCAGTCCCCCTCTCCTTCTCTTCTCAACATCAATGGTACTGTCTCCTCTGACCCTGCCCTCATTGCCACCCACCTCAATAACTCCTTTACCGACCTTAGCTCAGTACTTCCTGGTAACTTTTTCAGTCCACCTCCTCCATCTGTACCACCACCCATTGCCCGCCCCTCTTTCCACCTGCATCGTGTCACCATGCAAGAAGCTAGGCCTTACTTGCTAAAAGCCCTAAAAGGTAACACCATCGGTAATGACTCACTTGATCCCTGCCTTTTACGTCAGGTCCTGGATCAGGTCCTCTCACCTATTACGTGCATTTTCAACAAATCACTCTGTCTCGGACAATTCCCCTCTGCCTGGAAGATTGCCACAGTTACCCCTGTCCATAAAGGTGGTGACAGGACTCTTCCGGGTAACTACCGACCCATCTCAATCCTCTCCCCCCTCTCTAAGGCGTTAGAGAAAATTGTGGCATCCCAAGTCTGTGACTACCTCTGTAAGTACAATGTTCTCTGCCCTGAACAACACGGGTTCAGAGCAGGTCATAGTACCAATACAGCACTCCTGGAATTTTCCAACTTCCTCCATGCCTCCTTGGACTCTGGTGCCCTGGCTGGTGCTATATTCATTGACCTGTCTAAAGCATTCGATCCGTTTCGCATCCTCTTTTGCTGTCCACCCTCGACCTAATAGGCTTTGCCTCAGGACCTGTTCCTGGTGCACCAGCTATCTCTCCATCGCTCCCAATGTGTGAAAGTCAGCGGTACTCTCTCTGAAACATGCCCCATTAAGCTCTGGGGTGCCGCAGGCTCAATTCTTGGACCTACTATTCTCACTCTTTCTAACTCCTACCCAGCAGTTGTGCGGGTAAGATGCTTCTCTATGCTGATGATGCTGTTCTCGTTGCCTCCTACAATGACCCCATGCTGCTACAGAACTCCCTCCAACTAGTCTTTGACTCTGCAGCTACCTGGTTCACTGAGCACCGACTTATCATCAACCTTAAGAAAACAAAAATGATGCTCTTCTCCACCCCAAAATAAGTACAGCAAGTTTCCCTTAGCTGTCCTCCACACCAATCTCGTCATTGACCAGGTGCAGTCCTATAAATATCTTGGTATAACCTTTGACCCTGCACTTTCATTCCATGGACATATATCTGCCCTAAATTCTGTAAGCCAACTCACGGCTAGGCATTCTTTACCGGCACAAAAATGCCTCCTCCTGATGCCCTCCGCCTGGCTGTCACCTCATCTGTCATGTCTCTCATTGACTATGGCCTTCCGGTCTATGGCTCAGCAGATCAGACTGCCCTCAACAGGTTCGCTCTCACAGTTAATAAGGCCTGCAGACTTATCACTGGTGCTCCCAGACTCACTCACACATGAGGCTGTACACCCTGGCTACCCTACTCCAGCCTGGAAGAGCGACTCATGTATCAGACATGCCAGCTCACCTTTAAAAGCCCTCATGTAGCCTATCCCCATAGGCCTATCAACTCCATTAGCCGTGCTGCACCGACCCTGATCACGTGCAGCTCGTCAAGAACTACCCTAGTTATCCCGAGAGCCAGGACCTCTCAAGGTCAGAGGGCTTTCCCCTACGTGTGCCCCCACTGGTATACCTCCTCCTGCCAGTGTCTCAAACTCACTAACCTTAGCTTGCTTTAAGCCCAGGCTCAGAAACTTCCTGCTTAGCTCATAAATGCAACTGCAGCTAGCCCTAGTGTTAAAAAAAAAAAAAAAAAAAATATATATATATATACTCTGTTTGATAATGCTCTACTGGCTCCCCCTTCCTTTTCCTACTAATTCCTCCTCCCTATCTCCTCCCTTCTACTCCACGCTCTCCCCGACCATAAGTTTTGCACCTTTTGTTATCTTTTGCTTCGTTGGAGATTGTATTCTATTGTAACAAAATTGTAATTGAACTGTAACTTTTTTGTTTGTAAGTACTGTGTCCCTTGTACTACTGTTCTGATGTCCTCTTTGTGACGAGGTACCTTTGTAAATGAGCCTCTGGCTCAAAGGTTTCTAAACTGATGTTTAAATAAATAAATGGGGTATAATGCTAAATATTTCCAGAAATGCAAAGTTCTGTTAGTAGCAGACTGCAAACCGTTTTTAGAGTGAGTCCATGGCACAGGAGATTTCATGAATAAGGCTACAATTAAAAAAAAAAAAAAAAAAAGTTGTTAAACTGCACCAGGTCCTGTGCATTTTCACAGCAGATCAGCACTTTCACGCATGTACAGTAACTGCTAATCCATTTTTTGGCCTGTTCGGTACCCGGACGCACAAGTAGTGGAGCCATAAGTGAGTTTATGGAAGCCCTGTTTCCTCGCACGATAAACTGCGTATTTTGAATCAGACTGTTGGATCTTCAATGTATACAGCATTAGTTTACTAGTTACAGCTTTTAAATCTACATTGTGTATGAAGATTTACTGGTTTCTCTTCAATTTCAACTGCTGTCTTTAGTGCTACACGTGGCTATTTGTGATGTCATCAGCACTGAGAGAGCTTCTCTTGGGTTCAGTATGCATTGTGATGTACCCAACATGGGCAAGATATCATCTGCGATGTATCCAGCTCAGAAGATAACTTCATATCCTGTGAGTTGGGTGGACATTTTTGTTTTGTAATTTTTATCTCTGCTGGTGTATAAATAAATCTAATATTGCATCTGTTACCCTCAGCCTTTTCTATCAGCGTGGTAAACAGCTAGGGCCGCACCTGTTTATAAATCTGATGGGTCTTTGAATGTCAGTAATTATAGGCTGGTCTTGGTACTCTTCCCTCTATCCGCAGCCCTGTAGAGAATGAAGAATACAGTACTCCAACACTGGCACCGCATGGTTTTTCTAAACATTACAGCACTACTAGCTCCCTAATTCAGTAGACTAAATATCTTTATGTGGCCTTTTATGGAGGCTGGGGCATTCAACGGTACAAAGATGTAAACAGGGCCTTTGACACTCACAGACACCATGGGTTGCTCACAGTTAAATGCTAGGCTGGCAGTATGGCCTAGAGGTTAGAATAATGAGCTGTGAATGAACTTGGTACATCCAGCAGACCTAGGTTAGATTCCCATAACCTCCACTTGCATACCCCGTAACCCTGAGCAAGTCACTTAACCTCCCCAGTGCTCCCAGTTTGCCCCTGAAAACAGGTCTTGGGCCCAGTGGGCCTTACCCAGTTACCAAAGAATAATAACAACAACACAAGAGAATGCTCTTGGTCTCTTTGGTGAATCCCTTGGTTTGGTCACAAATTGTCTTACTGATGGGCAGCAACGAGTTAACTTTGGCAGTGTGATCTCTGAGGCTGATTCCTGTGAAAATGAGTTCCCCAGGATTACTACTTGACCCCCTGCTGTTTTGCTTTATTATAAATGAACTTCCCTTGAAACAACCAGTGCATAGGAGCCTCTGTATGGATGATGCTGTCTATACTTGTCACCAGGGATAAGACTATTCCTGCTGTCTCATCTCCTCATCTCAGATTTTTATTAGACTTTATGATTGGTTTTCAGACAGTAGCAGTGAACACGAAAAAACATTATAAAAAGGGTCTCCGAAATGCTGCAGTCTGATTAACTGTCGTCATTCTAAGACCCTTTCATTAAAGAGCACCTTTTGTGCTCTTTTTACTCTTTCCCCCCCTGAAAAACTCTATAGAAGCATTTCCTGCTCCAAAGTCAACTGGTGGCCATAATTCTGGATGGAAGGGATCGTGATTTGGGCCTCGTTAGTTGAGCGGTGGCTGTGATTTGTTAAAAGCAGCACTCTGACATGTTAAAAGTGAAAAACTGGTCCCTATAGAAGTATGTGGAGCTTGCCCCCACGCTCTCCATAATATTACATTAGAAAATGTTAAGTGTTGAGGGCATGTTTCCAAATCAGGAAGTGGAATGGAAAGGATTGACTCTCGGCTCCACAGAGGCAAATTACCATCCCTCCCATCCCGAATTATGGCCACAGAAAAATTTTAATTTTGCCCCAGTCAGCTTTGGGGGTAGGTAAGGTTTCTATAGTGTATCTGCACTGAGCACCAGAAAGGGTGCTCTTTAAAGGGGCTCCGTCAGTCTTTTCTGCATTATATTATTATTTCTAGTTAAAAACCCACATTTTACGCTTGCTTAGTTTCTGTAAACTGCATCGATGTTCCTGGTGGTTTTATCTGCCTCCGTGCTTAGTAGAACTGAAATGCATGCTAATGTATACTAATAACTGGTGAAGCCCAATAATAACCCATTTTTAGGAACTTTAAAAAGTCGTATCAACCTGCGAGTTGATACGACTTTTACCTCCTCGCGCTGAGAAGAATATACAAGCACCAACCAGTGAAACTGTCTGAGGCAGCATGAGACCGTTCTCAGACGTAAACAGAAACTCACAAGCTTACAGAGCAGGTTTTCACTTAAAACACATCCCTCCCCCTTCTCGATTCTGTAGTTTATCCTCTGGTTTAAAGATCTACACATGTGCAGCATTTATTTATTTCAGATATTTCTTGTAGGATCACTCGTTAAACCAGCATGGAGACCCGCTGACCAAAAGCGCTCGTACTTTCTTACTAGAGAGCCGCCCTCACGCTAGCATGTTATGTGATGTATGGGTCCTAGATTACCGTGGGGCGGCTCTGCTAGTAAGTGAAGTAAGAGTGCTTTTGGCCTCGCGTCTCCTCATAGCGGTAATTCTTCTGAGAGAATTTTTTTTAGTACCAGTTATTAGAAAAAATAAAACATGTAGGGGGTAGAAATGGAGTTTTTTTTTTTTTTTTTTTTTTTACGCACCCTTGTTGTGTGATAATAGTAAAACCTCTCAAACTTCCCTCTTGAGGTTTACATATTATCACACAACTTGGGTGAGTGAAAAAACTCCATATCAACTCCCTACATATGCATTATTTTCTGTTATACCCAGCCTTGTTTTGATTCAGATCCTTGACCAACTCTTATTGCAGATAAAAAGGGGGGCGGGGGGGCTATCTCGGGCAGACCCAATGGACCGAATGGTCTTTTTCTGCCAGTACGATTCTATGATTCTAAGATTCCTACACGTTAGAAACACCCCAAACTGTTCAGCCATTCGTGATGCAATAGTTTCCTCTACTCTCACTTCATAATGAGCAGCTGGACTGTGTTGGGGGAGTTCCAGATCCAGGGAAGATGCAGTGGGAGTTACTCAAGAAATGTAGATAAACATGTTTTTGTGTGCTGAAACCACAAAAAAGGACTCATAAACAACCTATCGCGAACATCAACAATCTGTACAAAATCTGAACTATCATAACGTGTTTTTTAAAACTAGGGACACTTTGAGGCCTATGCAGGTTAACAGTGTCCCTTTAATCTCTTACACTGGTATGTACAGCCTAATCACCAGGGCACATGAATTTTTCTATTCAGCATTTCATCCTCTAGCACCGCTGCATGACTGGAAAGATTCCTTCTGATTCCAGACCAACATTCTTAAAGGAGAACTGCACTGAAAGTATAAGAAACTGTTTTTTAAGTACAGGTTCATATTTTGTTACTGTTCCATCTATGTGGACCTATTAGTAACCTCAGTGCATGTTCCTGATGTACAATCTGGTGTTCAGAGCCCTTTTAGAACTGTGTGTTGTTCGTTGTGTCCCACTCAACCACAGAGCTATAAGAGAACGTGGATGCACTGTGCCAACAATAGAAGCAAGGAACTGGGACATAAACTATATTATACAGTTTTAAAATGGTTCTTACTAGCAGCCTGTGAATCGGAAACAACCGCTAAGATAACTGAAAAACCTGCAACACAAGAGCAATACCAGAATTCGAACCAGTATTTGAAAACGACTACTACTGGGGAACAAAATGACTTAGAGATTCAGCATAGTTCTCCTTTAAAGAGTTGGTGGAGGAACTATTTTATTGAAGAGCTCCCTCTCAGTGATGAAAACATTTAAAAGGTACACTTCTTACACTTTTGTTGTGGAATACTTTTTTTGTTTGTTTGTTTTCTAATAGCAATAAAGCACTCCCTGGAGTTAGATTAACATTCCTTTAATCAGCCTTTGGGGGCAGTATGGCAATTGGCTATGCCTCATGCCACATTAGGCCCATGGTGGATGATTGAAAGATTTAATGTAACCCCTGGTTGTGCCTAATTGCAATCGGTGCTCCTTTGCGAGTAATTAAAAACTACTGTACTTACAGGGACTGGATACGAGTTCCAAGAGAGATGACATAGGGCAGATAGACACTTTGAAATGTCTGGGGCTGCCTCTTGACAGTGTTTTATCCTCCTCCAAACCAAACCAAACTTTCTGATTTTGTTGCATGTTCTGGTCGCCCTGAAAACGGGCCTTTGGCTGTCGGTCTTACTACATTTTAAATAGATAAAACAAATAGTCACCATGTCATTAAAACAACAAACTGTCCTCTTGGTTTGTTGTAATTGAAAATGTTTACAAGCTGTAGACAAAATATTCTGCAGTACAGGCAGCAGATTACATCAGTCCAGCACGTTGTCCGCATACAATGAATGTGTTTTTGGTGTGTCTTATTTACCATAGTATTCGCTTGTCTTGAATGTTATTCTTTCCTTGATTGACTAGTGTGGCCTTATTATATATGCAGGTGCGTCTGACTCCATATTAGCCAGAGTTCCTGTATCCTTGAATAGAGCTTCCCACTTTGTTTTGGGGTTGAATTCCTGTTCCCACCAGTGTATATCATTCTTTACCCTGGCTACCCCTTTGTCACGGAACCTCTTTAAAGGTGACCTGCAAATTAACTACAGGAGCCTGCTCCCGTCCCACATACCTTTCTAAGCTGTGACGGGAGTCCGGGGCTGCTATCGGTAACATTTTTGTAGCAGTCTGTATATTTTACCAACCCGCTGAAACTTTTTGGCGAGTACGGAAGTGCCACCTGGGTCCCACTCCAGCGGGTGCAAGTTTACATGGGTATTCTACCCATTTAGTGATGTTGCAGACACCACTGCTTTCAATGGAGCAGCAGTGGAGGGGAGCTTAATATTCTTATTTTATTGCTTCACGGGGGGGGGGGTCTTGATGCCTAAATTAATACTTACATGCTGTTTATCCACACAACCCACCCGACCTCCCCGGCTTCGACGCACAACCTGGCTTCCAGTGGGCTAGATCTGGCGTCATGGGGCAGAGCCGAGGGTTTTACCACTCAGGTGGGTGGGAGGAGCCAGCTTGAAGACCGTCCGGCAAACATTTAAAGCAGCAAGGAACCTGCCAATAAGTGTGGATGAACAACATATACCACTCCTAGAACTCCTGTTACAGGTGAGTAACCTGTATTTACCCATCACATCCAGTGGAACAGCACACAGCTTTGGATGGAAGAAACACTGCAAGACGCTCAAAGTGCAATGCATTCCGAAATCCCAGTAGCTCATATTGGTTTAGCATTAATTGCGAGTCCCTATTTTCCACACCACATTGTCGGGATGCCTTAATACACCCACGGATACAGCTATGTAGTGAAGTAAACATAGAAACATATAAGTTGACGGCAGATAAGGACCCCAAAGCCCATCCAGTCTGCCCATTTCTTTTTCTACCTTATAAATGTGCCATTGACCTTTACTCTGTCAATGGCCTATCTAGTCATACTCATCTGTATTGCTCCCTTATGCCTATCCCATGCCTGTTTGATGCCCTGCACTGTATTCGTATTCACCACTTCCTGAGGTAGGACATTCCAGCCATCCACAACCCTTTCTGTGAAAAAGAACTTCCTAACATTACCCCTTAATCAGCCTTTCTCTAATCTCATGCTGTGTCCTCTTGTCCTGCTATTTTTCTTATATTGAAACGTTAGACTATTTCACCTTCTAAATGCCATTAAGATATTTTAATGTTTCGATCATATCACCTCTCTCTCTCCTTTGCTCTAGGGTATACATATTGAGCTCCGTTAATCTGTCCTCATATGTTTTCTGATGCAGTCCCTGCACCATTTTGGTTGCCCTTCTCTGGACTGCCTCCATTTTGTTAATGTCCTTGTGCAGGTGTGGCCTCTAGTACTGCACACAGTACTCCAGGTGGGGCCTAACCAGTGTCTTGCAAAAAGGGATTATTATCTCCCTCTTATGACTTGCGATACTCCTACTAATACACCCCAACATCCCTCTAGCCTTACCTACTGCTTTAGTGGTCTGCTTGGATGATTTCAGGTCATCTGTGATGATGATGCCCAAGTCTCTTTCTTCCCTTGTGAGTGCCAGCAACTCCCCTCCCAACCTATAGGTGGCTTCAGGGTTTCTCTTTCATATGTGCTTGATCTTGCAATTCTTTGCATTAAACCCCAGTTGCTGCTCTTCCGACCATTTTGCTAGTGTATAACAAATTAAATTACTTGTGCCCCTGTAAGTGAGGTCACTGTGTGGATACCCTTCTGATCCTCCCCTTCCTGCTTTGCTACAGGAAATGTCGTGACTCTGCTACCCTATAAAAGGAGTGTAACGTGGGGTGGTTGGGGATGGGGGTGGGTGGCTGGGCCCTTCCCCTGCCGAAAAAGAACAACCACGGACGAAAGAAACAAGGAGGTAAAAGGAGAAACAATCGGCCAGCAACAAATGCAGTAGCCCTGAAAGCTTAGCCTAGTGATGGTAAAACTGTAAAACCTGTAAAGCACCACCTGTAATAATGTCACAGAAGATGTACCCTGCAAAAAACACTTTGCTACAGAGAAAAATAAAACAGTAACAGAAGATATACCTTGCAAAAATTTGAATCAGAGAAGATTACAGTAGTAATCTGTAAGCACAAAACAGTAACAAACCTGTAGGCACACCCTGTAATAATGCAGCAGAAAGTATACCCTGCAACAACAATTTGAATCAGAGAACAATAAAGCAGGATGTGAGATTACTAGAGGGGGTGCAGCATAAGGCTAAAAAAATGATGAGACTAGGGGAGTTGCCATACGAGGAAAGGTTGAAAGAACTCAATAAATGTACGCACTGTAAGACAGAAGGGTAAGAGGGGACATGATAGAGACCTTTAAGTACTTCAAAGGCATAAACAAAGTTAGAGAGGGAGGATTGTTCCGCTTAAAGGGGAGAAGAGTCACTAGGGGGCACAGTTTGAAGTTGGAAGGGGAAAGTTTAGGAGGGAGATAAGGAGGCACTACTTCACAGAGAGAGTGGTGACAGGCTGGAATGCACTGCCAGAGGAGTTAATCATTCAAAAGACAGTGGATAGCTTTAAGCGGGGTTGAGATAGAGTCAAGGGCTGGGTTAGTACAGACAAAAACACAAAGGTAGGGAAGGACGGGAAAAGAGGAGGAAGAGAGGGGGTTGGATGTGGGTGGGGCAGCAGTAGTGTTATGAAACTGAGAGCTGCACAATCGGGCAGACTTGATAGAGCTGTGAGCCTTTTTCTGCCCGCAATTTCATATGTTTGTATGCTCGTAGTAAAATGTTAACAAAGGACAGTAACAAGCCCTGTGAGTACAAAAGAAAATAATATCGCACAGTAAATCTGCCTAGCCAAAAGAAGCCTTAATCTTTTTCCTTGCAACCAAAATGGTGCAAGGTCTGCACCAGAAGACATACGAAGAAAGACTAAAGGAGCTTAATATGTATACCCTTGAGGAAAGAAGGGAGAGAGGGGACATGATAGAAACTTTCAAATATCTCAAGGGAATCAACAAAGTCCAAGAGGGTAGCATCTTTCAGAAAAAGAGATGTGCAAGAACAAGGGGGCACAATTTGAAGATAGAGGGGGGACGGCTCAGAGGTAATGTGAGGAAGTATTTTTTCACAGAGAGGTTGTGGATGCATGGAACAGCCTCCTGAGGAGAGTCGTGGAGTCAAGAACAGTGGGGGAATTCAGAAATGCATGGGACAGATATAAGGCAGTCCTAGTTGGGGGGGGGTAGGAGGAAGTAAGCTGTTTTGTAACACGGCTCTCAGTCGGGCAGCGGAAAGGAGTGCGGCGATTGGCCGAATGGCCACAGCTGACTGCAACCGAGTGGGTATTAAGCCACACATAACGCCCGCTCGGTCAGTACCAGCTGTGGCCATGGAGGCACCCGAGGGTAGCAGCCCGCTGGGGCAGTACCCAGAGTGGCCAGGAGGCAGAGGGTGCAGCACTGAGCAGGCAAGAAACAGCCCGGAGATGCCATCGAGGCGCACGGGGAGCAGCGGCGAGAGGGACACCAGTACTAGCTGTGGGACCGCCCGCTCAGTCACCCCCTCACGCCACCCGTGGCGCTCGCGAAACCACAGCCTGCAGTGCTCGCCTGCCAGGTGCCACTGCACCAGTGGGCTTGACAGAGGCGAGCCGCGAGAGTCCCGTGAGTAGCCACAACTGAAGTGTAGCACATCAAGGAGAAAGCGGCAGCTGCTTCAGATGCACAACAGGGCGGTGCATGGCGATAACGTTCTCCTGCCTCCACAGGACAGCTGGCCTCTGTCAGGAAGAACAGCATGATGTCGTCACCAGACTGACGCTGGCGCCGCCGACCCTGCAGAACCGCTTACCACCAAGAAATCTGCATCCCTCGCACCCGACAGCTGCAGCGCTGTGAATCTGTCGCCACAGCCGCCTGCACGCTTTGACCGCTCGGATGTCACCGGGACCCCCGCACTGCGGTCATTCAAGGATGCCGGACGGAGCGCTGTAACCGACTGTGCTCTCTGCTGTCACAGTAAGTCTAATACACTCCTGTCGGCCAGCAAACTCTCTCCTTGTCCCTGTGTCTGTAGGCTTGCCGGCTGCAAGGTGCACACAGCGGTAACACAGGCTCGCCGCCGCCGCGACGAGCCTATGTTACAAGCGCATTAATCACCTTCAGCCTCAGGCTCTACCGGTGATTAATGCCCGCTGGGGGGCGCCCTCGGGCTGCGCCCTCGTGCACGAACCCGCCCAGCGGGCATTAATCCGCCGGTAGAACCCTCAGCTGGCGGTGATTAATGCTTACAAGTAGGATCTGCAGCTGATCTGTTAGGTAGGAAAATGGGCAGACTAGGTGGGCCTAGCGGTCCTTATCTGCCGTCAAATTCTATACTCTGATAATGTTCCTTGCTCTATCCTTACAAGCAAACCTAGAATCCTTTGGCTGCACTCACAAGATGTCCAATTCTCTACTTCACTGTAAATATTAAACCTGTTACTCCCTCCATCAGCAAACTTATTGTTCTCTTGAAAACTGTAAAATACAGTTCTTGGTAACACATTCAATGCAATGTATAGCTGATCTTTTTTTTTTTTTTTTTTTTTTTTTATTTAGTTGTTTAACCAGGTATAGCACACTAAGCTGAAAGCTTTTTTACAGGAGCGACCTGGGAGCACAAGGAGGTTAAGTGACTTGCTCAGGGTCACACAGTATTCAAGTGGATCTTGATTCTGCAATATTGTATAACTGGAAAAATTGTAACCTTTATCTGCCATTGTATGTCTATGTGTTAAGTGTTTGTTTTTTCTGACGCAGAGCCTTTGTAAATTAGTCCCTGACTCAGTAGTTGTAATCCTAAAGTCTGTTAAATAAAAAAATAAATAAATAGAAGAAAAGAGCTCAGGTGAAGCTAGGTGCCTTTGCCAGCAAACCTAGTCTTCCACCTCGACACCTGACACCTCCTTTGGCCTGCAAATAGTTATTCTTATAGCCTGGTCTGAGCTTTAGAAAGGAACATTTTATATTTTTGGGAGAAAGTGCTACCCTCTGGACAGACTTGCTGCACCCTCTTGAAAATATTCTAGATCTGCCCCCGAATACACCCTCTGCTGGTGTCTGTTTAGTTTACAGGAGTGTCCCTTTGCACGCCCTTTGGGTGTTGTGAGAGCCATGTGCCATCAGAACCATCCCAAACTAATTTAAATCCTAGATTGCACTTTTTTTTTAACTTTTTACATTTTAACTATTTATTTACCTAGCCCGGCTGGCAAGTGGCATCTCGTTTTCAGTGAGTTTTGCTTTTTTGCACCTTTTTTTTTTAAATAACGAAGAGGTACAGAAGCACTGAGAGGTCAAGTAACTTGCTCCAGGTCACACGATAGAGGCAATACTTGGGGTGAGATTTGAACCTGGGTCTCCTGGTTCCCAAGTTTGTGCTGTTAGCTGCTGGACCATGCCACCTCATACCTTACGGCACCTCGTACGTGGACAGATTTCTTCTTTCCCTAACTACTACTCCTTCACCCCTTTCCAGTCTGGTTATGGTAAGGTTCTCTCCACTTTAACTTTCCTTCTCTGGCTTACTGACTTCATTCTCTCTGGCATGGATCAGGGCCACATCACCTCAGCTGTCTTTGTTGACTTGGTCAAAGCCTTTGACACTGTTGCCCCCTCCCTCCTCATTGACAAACTTGCTGCAGGTGGCCTCTCTGTATCTGCCACTAACTGGTTCCGTCCCCATCTCTTGGGTAGGATTCAGTCAGTCAGAATAGGCAACTCCTTCTCCTCCCCACTCCCTGTTAGCACCAGAGTCCCTCAAGGGTCACTCCTCAGCCCAATTCTGTTCTCCATATTTTTAAATGCTCTTCCTACTACCTGCTTCTCCGCTTCTGTTCACATGTAAACATATGATACTGTTCTATGTGTCTCTGGCACCTCCCCCTCTGATGTGGAGTCCAGCCTATAGCTGGACTTCACTAATATCCAACTCTAGTTTCACTCTAATCAGTTGTCCCTCAATGCCAAGAAAATGGTCTCTGTGACCTTTGGCTCCAGGCAAAGGCTCACTAGGCTTACTGAGACCCCTTCCCACATGCTTGAGGGGTCCGTACTAGAGGATATACCTCTGGCTCTGGCTCAGTAGGCACCCTGACTTTTCTGGACATGTGGATAGCATCCACAAAAACATTGCACCCCAAACTAGGTGCTCTGTATAGACACTGCGGCTGCATCTTCCTAGCTACACGTCGCGATATTGTCCAGAAAAATGATCCTTACAATTTTTTACTATAGTGACGTCTACAGTGCTGCAGCTAAGTCCAATCTAACCAGACTGGACACCCTCTTCAACTGTTTTTGTCAGTTTGCTCTTGACTGTCCACTTCACTCTGGAATATCATGTATGATGCTCATTCATTTGTATATTGTCTTTGTCTTCATCAGTTGCAATTCCCCATATCCCCTTCCCAAGGACGCATCTGGAAACAAGCATTTTGTAGTTCGGTATGCCTCTCCTGGTGCAGTGTTTCAAATAAATTAATAAATAAAGCACAGATGCTTCCTGTTGCATCACGTCTGAAAGTTAGGCCTGCTCACCTGAAGTAGTGAATGAATGGCACAAGTACAAGTCGGTCGGGAAGCGCTAACGCAGTGCGGCCTGTGCTGCCTGATGAGACTGGTGGGTTTCGACTGCAGCACGCAGCTCTCTGATTATCTCTTGTGTCCAGAAAGACTTATTTGCATTTATTAGCTTCCTGAAAGCACCTGGGGCGAGGTATTCAAGCCATTTGCAAATGCAGTTTGGTGGCTTCTGTACATTTGAAAGAACAGCTGCGGTCTGTTGGAAAAACTGGAGAAAATTATAACTCTGTTTTTCAGTATCTCACATTCATTTCTGTTCTTATTTTGTGGATTTTTTCTTTTTTTTTTTTTTTTACTCTGAAGCATTTTGTGTGAAACCCTTTATATAAAATGAAATAGCATTGCATTCTATAAAAACAGCTGACGAGAGTCTGAAGGGACATCCCCAGAATTTATAGCTGTTGTTCGGAAACCCAAGTGTGCACTGCTTAAGCTGGAAGTGTAAAACTCTACAGCATTTTGGCTGATTGTCTCCTGAGTGTTTTAGCCAAATGACAGCAATCTTAAGCAAACTTTGACACACAACATTGATGTCCAGCTTATGAAACTGCAGATCTTACTTCTAGAGGGCTCTTGCAGTAGATATTCACAGATAGGACTAAGCAGCCAGGCATCAGGACCCCAAGGAAGAATCTCTAGCTAGCAGTCTCTGGCGGGGGAACGCCTCCACGTCAGGTGACCAGCATCAGACGACGTCCGTAAAAGGGGGCCCACGCCCGCCTTCTAGTTCTTTCCCGCCGTCTGCTTGAGAAAGATCCTCGCGGTAGAACAGTGCTCGTCAGTACCTTCATCGGTTTAATGTTTTCGACTTTCTGGCTTATTTTCTCGACTTTCTTCAACATTTCTTCAGACCATCTGCAGTGTATGTCATCCCCGACTTCCTCCGAATCGCATAAAAACAAGTGCGACTCGTGTGGTTCTAAGCTTCCACACAAGGACGGCCACTCCTTGTGCCTCTTCTGCCTAGGCCCGGACCACTGCCTGGAGGAGTGCCAGCACTGCCAAATGTTCAACTCGGCTACCCATAAGCGAAGGCAGCAGTCCCTTGAGGCCCATCTCCTAAAAAAGAGAATGGCATCCATGGAGAAGGAGCTGAAGAAGCTTAGGCAGGCGTCAACCTCCCCAGAAGGCCATGGAAAGAACCGCGAGAAGGAGAAGCACCGGGACCGGGATTCCTCATCCACAGCAGCTGTGACTTCAGCTGGAGTCGCAGCCCTACAAGTATCTTCCCCTCTGGGGGATTGTTCCTCGACGGCCGTCTTGGTGGCTACCAGGAAGACATCGCCCCTCCCAGTCGGGCTCGCGCTTGGCCCCCTCAGGGAACCTCCGGGGTAAAGGCTACTTCCACTCTTGCCAAGGCCGTTCCTCCAACGCAGCCTTCCAGTCTGAGCGGGTCCGGTAAGTCGGACGCCGGTACCAACGATGCCCGCACGAACAGGGCTGATAAGCCATTCACCTCCTTGGGTGATCGCCCAGCCCACCACCCTTCTGTCAAGGCCGCCCCTCCTTCACCGCCTTCCACGAATAGGGAGTCCGAAAAGTCGGACGCCGGCTCGTTCCAATATCCGCCTGGATGCTGCTAAGATGGCTGTCGGCCCCTCTGACGACCTCCCAGCAGACTTGCCTGCGTCAGACCCAGTCGTCGGATCTGACATCCCAGGCTCTCCGCAACAGATCCACCTGTTGCCCTCTGAGCTCCCCACATCCCCTTAGGGTCCCACCCGGGTTTTAACTCTCCTTCCCAGCTGGTACCGAAGACCTAGGGACTCTGCTGTCAAGGTCTCCCCGCGCCTTCCAGCATTCTTTGCACGCCAGGGGGTTGAATCCCGTTCAGCAGTCTCCCTACGCCGGGCCAGACTCCCTTCGGACCGACCATTTCACCATCTGGTCTGCCAGTAGGGCCTTCACCAGGACCTTCTGCTCCATTAGAGCCCCTGGCGCCAGGGTACCCAACGCCACAGTACCCAGCTCTGCAGTATCTGACGCCGCAGCACTAGATGCCGCATTACCCAGCGCCTCAGTACCCAATGCCAGGTTTCCTGCCATTGGGCTACGGATACTCTTATTATGGGTACACTCACTACCCGTATCCGAGCCCCCTCCTCTGCCACCCCTTCCGCAGCTGCCTGGCGAACCTGAAGGAGACCTTGGCCTCCTGGTAGGCTGAGGCCAAGGCTCAGCTCACCAAGGCAGTAGAGAGTTGTCTTCTGATGCTGGCCCCTACGTCGGACCCCCTATGACGGAGATGGGAGACCCCCTCCCTTACCTGATGCCAGGGAGAACCTTTGGCTCGGGAGGGAGGATGACGATTCCTGGGACTCCCAGAGGGGTCGTCCTCCCCTTCCATGGAGGAGTCCTCTTCATCTTCCTCAGGGCCATCCAACTCAGATTTTGAGTCAGATCACTCTGAACAGGGAGACGAGCCTCATACTCCAGAACGTCCTAGGCAGAGGGACCCTCCACCGTCCCCTCCGGAGAATCCTTCCTTTCTGGAGCTCTTGAAAAAAATCCAGGAGACATATCAGTGGCAATCAGTGGAGCCAGACCCACAGCGTAAGAAGATTGCTGCTCATTTGGATCTGCCCGAGACCGCTCCCACACTGATTCCACCCTGAATAGAGCCTCATGCCGACCTTGTTTCCACTATCTGAAAACAACCATCTGCACTAGCTAAAGACTTTCTCAGTCTTCGCCCCAAGGCGGACTTGGTTGTGACCAGGGCCGCTCCGCCAACGGCAAAACACCTAAACATCCCCGCTGATAAGGAATCCCAACTGGATCAGCACGGAAGAAGATTTACTCTTCTTCGACCCTAGGCATCAGGGCCCTCGGGTATGTTGCCCACATGGGGGAATTTCCAGAAGTCCATTCTTAGCCAGGTGGAATCCAAACTGGACTCCCTTCCTGATTCACAAACTAAGCAGGAACTGGGATACCTGGTCCGTTCCACTCGTTCGTCCTGTAGGCACATGCTTTGTGCCACCTACGATGCGGTGGACACAGCTGGCAAGAGCTCAGCTTTTGCTGTAGGCTTATGGCGTCATGTCTGGCTCTGTGTGTCAGGATTGGTCCCTGAAGTACAGTCCGCAATACAGGATGTTCCCTTCAGGGGTTCGGTGCTGTTCGGGGGTGATGTCAAGGACATCATAACCGAACTGCAGGAGAGGGCACTGCACTTAAGTTAGTCTAGACTTTGTACAGGCCCCCTCGGGGCAGCGATGTTCCTTTCATCACCAAAACTGACAAAAACAAAAGACCAATCAGGGAAAGCGCACCAACAAATGGGCCCTTCCAGCAAACAAGGCTTCCCCCAGCAAGAAATCCATGTGAGCGTCGGCTGTTGTGCTGCCCCACACCTCCTGACTCCCTGCCTCTCCTTCTGGACATTCCAGAGGAACTGGTGGGGGGAGATTCTCCTCTCATCTACTGGGTTGGGAGAGGATAACTTCAGACGCTTGAGTGCTCCAGCTAATATTGGCAGGACACTCGACAGAGTTTCTAAAGAAACCTCCTCGAAACCCCCCTCCTCAGTCGTCCTACTCTCCACAACATCTTCCTCTGGTTCTAGAAGAAATCCTATCCCTTCTGTCGAAGGCGGCGATGGATCCAGTCCCCGCTTATCTTTGGGGGCCAGGTTGCTATTCCCATTTCTTTCTAGTTCCAAAAGAGACTAGAGACTGGAGGCCAGTCCTAGACCTCAGCTCCCTGTATATGTTCGTGGAGTACAAATGCTTTAGAATGCTCTCCTTGCACAGCCTTCTACCCTTACTTCGGCCAGGACAGTGGCTATGCACTGTGGATATGCAGGATGCTTACCTGCATATCCCCATATGCCTTTCCCACTACAAATACCTCCGTTTTTTTGTTTTCAGGGGAACCACTACCAGTTCAAGGCTCTCCCATTTGGTCTTTCCTCAACCTCCCGAGTATTTACCAAATCCAGTCAGTGGTAGTGGCCTACCTGCATACTCGAGGTGTGTAGGTTTTCCCGTACCTGGACGATTGGCTTCTGGTGGCCCCTTCCAGGGAAGAACGTCTGCACTTCCTTTCCCTTACCCTGCAGGTTTTTACCAGCCCAGGCCAAGTCCCATTTGGTCCCTTGCTAACTCCTCCAATTTATAGGGGCAATAGTGGACACAACCCTAGGCACAGCCTTTTTGCCTCCGGACAGGGTCCAGACCCTTCAGAATCGGACTAGTCTCCTGTCTGGTCGCAGACGGGTCAGAGCCAGATCAGTCCTCCTCCTTGGGTGTATGGTGGCTGCCATTCTGACAGTTCCATTCACTCGGCTCCATATGAGGATCTGTCAATGGATGCTTTGGTCGCAGTGGGACCAAACCATGGACGATCTAGACCAAGAGGTGCTAGTGTCGGGTCCCATGAGTAGGGACTTACCCTGGTGGATAGTTCAGGAGAACCTGTGTCTGGGAGTTCCATTCTGCATCGCTCCTCCTTCCCGGAATTTGACAACAGATGCATCAGAGGAGGGCTGTGGTGCCCATCTAGGGTCTCAAAGGATGCAGGGCAGCTGGTCCCCTTTCGAGCAGAAACTGCACATAAATGTGCTTGAAGTGAGAGCAGTCCTATATGCCCTACAGGCTCCTCTTCCCTTCATTCTTCCCGGTCATCTTCTGATCCAATCAGACAACATGTGTGTAGTCTGGTACCTCAACAAACAGGGAGGAACATATTCCTTTCCCCTGTGTTGGGAGGCGATAAGAGTCTGGTATTGGGCAGCTCAGCACATCCTTCACCTGACCACAGTTCACGTTCCGGGAGTGGAAAACACCCTGGCAGATGAGCTTGATTGATCCTCAGCCAGGGCTCATGAATGGGAGTTAGACCTACAAGTCGTAAATGACAGTTTTCGGCAGTGGGGGACACCTCAGATAGATCTTTTCGTCACCCCCCAAAATGCAAAACATCACGTCTTTTGCTCACTCGCTCCAAGGCGAGACGTTTTCTGGCGGGATGCGCTGTCTCTCTGTTGGAGGGACAGATTTGTTTATGCCTTCCCTCCCATTTCCTTGATTCTGAGGGTCTTGAACAAACTCAGAACAGAAGGGGCTCAAATGATCCTCATTGCACCTTTCTGGCCCAGGCAGGTTTGGTTCTCTCTTCTGCAACAGTTTTCCGAGGAACCTCCTCTTCATCTTCCTTTGTCACAGCACTTGCTGACCCAGGATCAGGGGACCCTAGTTCACCCAGGCCTCAAATCCCTTCATCTTCATGTGTGGCTCCTCCAGACGTAGCCAAGGCCTACTTTGGAATCTCTCCCCTTAGTAGCGGACATTTTGGTGGAGGTGAGAAAGCCTTCCACCAGGTCCACCTATGCTATGAAGTGGAAACTGTTTTCCATCTGGGCGAGCTCTAAAGATTTAGAGCTCTTCTCGTGCCCAGCTAACAAAGTCTTGGATTACATGCATCACCTCTTCTACCTGGGTATCAGCCATTCCTCTTTAAAAGTCCATATAGCAGCTATTTCAGCCTGCCACATTCTCTTTGGAGACAGGACCTTTGCTCAGTTGGAAGTCTCTTAAGACTTTTCCTAAAGGAGTTCTCCACCTGAGAGCCCCCATCTGCAATCCTGCCCCTCCATGGGACCCGAATTTCATTCTGGAAAAGCTCACACTGCCTCCCTTCAAACCGGCAGCAGATGCAGACTTAAAGTTTCTTTCATGGAAGACTCTCTTCCTAGTGGCTATCACCTCTGCTCGACGAACTTGAGAGCTCCAAGCCTTGATGTGCAAAATCCCATATTTGATTTTCCACAAGGAACGTATGGCCTTGCGCACCAACCCTAAGTTCCTTCCTAAGGTGGTGGCTGAATCTACTCTGATCAATCCATTGAGTTACCGGCTTTCTTTACACAACACTCCAATCCAGGGGAGTACCTCTTACATACTCTGGATGTTCACAGAATCCTGAGATACTACACTAACCGGACTAAGGATCTCAGGAAAACGGATTAGCTTTTTGTTTCTTTCGCTCACAAATGGAAAGGCAATGCTGTCTTCATGCAATGCCTTTCCAAGTGGTTGGCCAATTGTATCACTTTCTGTTACGACAAGTACAACAGGACCCTTCCGGGTCAAGTCAGAGGTCGCTCCATTAGGGGAGTAGCTGCCGCTGCTGCTTGTTTCAAGAATGTGTCAGCGGCAGACATCTGCACAACCGCAACTTGGACTTCTGTCCATACTTTCTCGAAACACTACAGTTTGGACATTGCCTCTCATTGTAGAGCAGGCTTTGGGTTGGCTGTCTTGCAGGGTGGTCTTTCATGAGACCTGCTCAGCCCTGAGGTTTATGTTGTGGATGACAATCCTCCTCCCAGGTTTCTCTTTGTTGCAGACAGCTTGGGACTCAGTCTTATCTGTGAACACCTACTGCAAGAGCCCTCTCAAAGTAAGATAGTAGAGTTACGTAAGAACTTACCGTAACAGTAGATCTTTGAGAGAGGCTCTTGCAGTAGGTATTACCTTCCCTCTCTCCATCCCCCTAGGTCTCTTTTCTCCTTTTACATGGGGGTATATCCTCTTCTCTCTCGTCTTGTCTCTTTAGGCCTTTGGTGGGAGAGAATTGGAAGATGGGCATGGGGGACCACCCCTTTATATGGATGTCGTCTTGACGCCGGTCACCTGAGGTGGTGGTCCCCCACCAGACATTGTTAGCTATAGATTTTTCTTTGGTATCCTGATGCTTAGCAGCTTAGTGCTATATGTGAATACCTACTGCAAGAGCATCTCTCAAAGATCTACTGTTACGGTAAGTTCTTGCATAACTGTGCTTTGTCTGGCTACGTAAGCAGTGTTAGTTGAAGCTAACTGCAGAAATGAAAGCAAAAACACTATTTGGGTAGTGGCATTTTATACACCGAGTGTGTGTGATCCTGAGTAAGAAGGGGAATATGCCATACTTAAAGAGATTTTTCAACTTAGCTGAAGGCAGCTGCCACTCACATACTGTGGTAGCTGCCCTCAACGTTAGTTATTCTAGCCAGGATTGAAGTAAAAATAGCAGCCCATACCTTAGTTATATCCTTTGTAACTTTCATTTATGGATGGGCTGCCCGATCATTTCCGAGTCTCCCGGTCCAGCTGACACGCCCGTGCGCTCAAGCATGC
This sequence comes from Neoceratodus forsteri, assembly GCA_016271365.2. Classification (NCBI taxonomy): domain Eukaryota; kingdom Metazoa; phylum Chordata; order Ceratodontiformes; family Ceratodontidae; genus Neoceratodus; species Neoceratodus forsteri. The sequence continues at coordinate 61,792,932 of JADMNL010000035.1, forward strand.
AGTGACGTGTGACCAGGCACTTGTTAGTCAAGCAGTTCCTTCATTAATCACTAAAAAAACATGAGCTGAAAAATGGAAGTCAAATCAAGCCCCATTCATTTCAATGGGGTGTGCCCCCGTACTCTCCTTGGTCATACGTAACATTGAGGGCAGCTACCACAGTATGTGAGTAGCTCCCTTACATCAGAAATTTACTTTAAAAAGGCCCTGAGCTGAATGGGGGCTGCCCCTGATTGGGACAGTATGTGGCAATCACAATTTTTTATTTTACTCCCTGTGCCTTTTGGAATTCTATATCTGTCTTAATCCTATCATCTGCCTGCCCCAACATTTTGTGACACCAGCTTTCCACCATAAAGGGGATATGTTTTTTCAGGGGTTTGTATAATTGTGGCCAAAGAAAATGGTGGGAGGGCTGTCCTTTGGGTTAAAAAAGAATATATAAAAAATCAGAACGCAGCTGTCTGAGCCTACGGCAGATGTAGAAGATGCTTGCCTATAGACCCGTTAAACATTGCAGTGTTTCCTCCAGAACAAAACTGAACTGGGGCATTGACTGAGCAACCTGGACGTACCTATTAACATTCTGTCTCAAAAACCAGGGACAAAGTCAAGGACACATGGAAAAATTAGGGACACATCTTAGAAAAGGGTAGCATTAGAGCTTACTTCGAGAGGGCTCTTGCAGTAGGTACTAACCATTAGGAGTAAGCTGCCAGGCGCTAGGACCACACAGAAAATTCTAGCTAGCAATATCTGGTGGGGGGACTGCCCACCCGACGTCACGTGTCCGTCAGTGTGACGCTGAAAATAGTGAGTGGTCCCCACGCCCGCCCTCCAGTTCTTTCCTACCATCGACCTGCGCACATTGGACCTCATGGAGAATGCTGTTTCTGTAGAATGTCATTTTGGATGAGTATTTCTACTCGATTTACTTCTTTCTTTGTTTAAAGAGTTATTACGCATTGTGTATGTCGTCGCTGATGCCTTCCGATTCGCATGAAAATAAGTGCAACGCCTGTGGATCACAGCTCCCTCACAAAGATGGCCATTCCCTCTGCCTCTTCTGCCTGGGCCCTGAGCACAAGACTGAGGGCTGTGAGGCCTGCCAGAGCTTCAACCAGACCACATGGATATGCCATCAGCAGGCCCTCGGAAGCCCATATTCTTGAGCAGAAAATGGCCTGTATGTAGAAAGAGCTACAAAAACTAAGGAGTTTCTCCTCTTCACCGGAGTGCCATCACAAGAACAAGGACAAGAAGAGACATCGGGACCAGCACTGGTCTCCTTCCTGTCTGCGGGTCCCTCCTGGAGCCGTGGACATGGAGGAACCTTCCCCCAGGGGAGTAGACCTCCGGCCAAGACTGCCTCTGCCGCCACGGAGCAGCCGATGGCACCCCGCCAGAGCTGATTTCGGTTCTGACAGGAGTCTTCAGGAAACCGGAAACACCTGCTGCCCTTAGACCCTTCAAGACTTCAGGGTCTACAGCGAGTGGCACAGCCGGTAAGTTGATCGTCGGTCACCCCAATGACTGCATGGCCGTGGCAGATAAGTTGCGCGTCGGATCCTCCGGCATGTGCCCAGCCCTAGATCCTCCATCAGGCCCCGACAACAGGCCTGACGTTGAGGACCCGGACCAGCTGCTGCCAGTGCCACAGCCTTCCCCGAGGGTTCCCCCCTCAGGATTCTCCCCCTTCCCCTCTCGAGGTGCTCCTCTCTGGATTCCCCTGTGCACCATGATCTGGAGGAGGAAGAGTGACCTGTGTCAGTGGTTTAGTGATGAAAGTATTTTCTGATGGAGGACTAGACTTTAAAAATGTTCTATAGTACGATTTGTATTATTCAGATCTTTATTTTTTGATAGCAGAAATGCCAAGGACAGAGGATCTGCAAAATTGGGGACATTTGAGAGGTATGAACAGGGATATAATCCCAGCCCTCCCCCCTCAGTCCTCGGCTTTCTTCCAGCACCATCACTACCTCTGTAGTTCACTTACCTCACAGTTAACCTACCCCTCTGTTGTGGAGGGCTCCAAACCCTCTTTCAGAGCAGGATGAATCCGGTGGCTCCAGGTGTCTGAGAGTAACATTAGCATCTTTTATAGGCCAGCTTAATTCCATTTGTTGTCCCTTCTTCAGGATGTGAGCTCAGAAGGGTTCCATGTACGCATGTACATGCAGCTGTGTGACAGCGAGCAGAGGCTACCTCATGTTGTGCTTCTAACCCCAGGAATCATTCATTATGATTAAACTGATGCAGTCAGCCTCCTGTGTTGAACTGCCTGGAGAGATGGAATTATATGCAAATGATGGAACTCTCAGTTGGCTCATGCCAATTTCAAACTGCTGCCCTAGCAATTGCTGCACTCTTGAGTGCTTCAGATTCTTTACTCTGCCTGCCGAGTAAGGGCGTCTCGGAGAGCTCTCCTTGAACTGTCTTCAGAAATAAAGTTATCTGTTTGATAAGTACTCACTTAATTTAATTTTTAAATTGCTGCCTTAGAACTTTGCTTAGTTTAGCTTATTTAGCGATTTTAGTAGTTTTTATTGTTTAATCGCGGTTCCCTCATGGCTCCGTGGAACTGAGGGTTCCACGTATATTTGCGAAGTTTTTATTTTTCTTTGTGTAAAATCTTTATATTGTGAACAGTTCCTTGAACTGTTTTTAGTTTTATTTAAATTTAAGTTTGCTCTCGGTTCCCTTTTCTTGCGGGAACCAAGTTATCCTCGGTTCCAGGAACTGTTAGCGTTTGTTTAAATTAAAACAAACAAAAAAAAAACTCCGGTTCTGAGGTATAGTAAACGGTTTTGTTTATTGATCATTTTTGTCTAGATCAGTGTCAGAGGTCCATGGTGATAAACCTGAAAAACGCACAGGACCCACTGGTTTTAAATATTGTGAGTCTTGTGGGCAAGTTAAAAGCAGATAGACATTCTCTGTGTATTTTTTGTTTGGTACTAGTCATATTTTTGCCAGTTGTGAAATTTGTAAGACCCTTTGTCCTAAAACATTTAGGAAAAGGGCTAAGATTTTAGAGGAGATGGCTTTTGCTTCTAATGTTGAATAGTGCTGCTTCTTCCTCTACCCATAAGAAGGGTGGAGGTAAAGCCAAGGATCCTGACAAGAGTTCAGAGAAGTCTGAACAAAGTAAATCAAAAAGGGCTGTGGAGACAGGGGCTGAGCCTGTCCCCATTAAAGAAAAAGTGTAAAGAAAAACATGTCGCTGCACCTCCGGCTGAGAAGACTAAGGAGACAAATATAATATGCCCTCTGCTGAGGACATTGCTAAGGCCTTACAGGTCTTATAAGCCCTGCAGGTGCCAGTCCCGGTTCCTACACCGGTTCCTGTTTCAGTTCCTGCATTGCAGGAACATCAGGAAGTTTATGGTGAGGAGGATGAGGAGGATTTCGAAGGGGATCTGATAGATCCTGAATTTTCCTCAGAGTGGGAGTTTGTATCTCCTCCTAGGGGTCCAGAAGAATATTCTTCTCACTATGCTTTTTAGAAAAATAGGTGGAGACCCTTAGTCTCCCTCGTCAAGAAATTGAAGAGGATATGGAGGAGGCAGAGTTTCTTGATATGATGGTTTTAACACCCACAAAGCGTCTACTTCTGCCTATGCATAAGTCCCGAAAAAAGGCAGTATTGCAGATTTTTAAAACTCCAACTTCCATTCCTGGAGTGGATAAGAAAATTGATAAAAAGTACCAACTGGATAGAACTACGGCTGACTTTCTATTTACTCATCCTGACCCTGAAGGGGTTGTTCCAGGCTGTTGCATGTGACAAGGCCAGGATCCCCCTGGCTGCCCATCCTCCAGACAAAGACTCTCAAAAAATGGATGCCATGGGAAAAAAGGATTACATGGCTGCCTCTTTACTAGTCAGGCAGGCCAGTTACATGGCATATGCAGTGCAGTACCAGAAGGCACTCTGGAGTACTGTTTTAGCTCTGTCTGATAAGGTACCAGGTGAGGCTGCTGTCGACCTGCAAGATACAATAAGGACTGCACTTGGTGCTAGCAAGCACCAGTTTCATATGGCTGCTGATGCCAATGACACAGCAGCCAGGTTAATGGCTTTGTCTGTCTCTCTTAGAAGGTTGGCGGGATTCAGAGCCACTAATCTTACTTTGGATACCCAAGCCAAAAGCAATGGATTTTCCTTCAGAAAATAATTCTTTGGTGACAAAACTGAAGCTTATATGAAGAAAGTAGAGGAATACAAGTCCACTTATCAAAGTAATTCGAAAGATAAGCCTTCCACTTCATATAGACCCCAGAGTAAGGGAGGCAGGGGTAAAGCACAGGCCTACCAGCTGCAACAGCAGCCCAGAGGTTACTTCGGAGGAAGGGGCAGGAGAGCCATGAGAAGAGCTTCTCCTGCAACACAAGTTCAGGCACAGCCCACACAGAACCCCTGGCGGGCTAGTGCAGGTTGCATCCCCCGATTGTACAGCCACCAGTGGGTGGCAGATTGGCTCACCACCTCCAGGTTTGGCATACCTTCACCACAGACAAGTGGGTCCTTGAGATAGTGAGCCAGGGTTTGGCACTCAGCTTCAAATCATTTCCCAAGTTGAGGGCAAGAACCTTTGCTCCAATTACATCTGCAGACAGAATTCTGTTGGAAGCACAGGTGAAACATCTACTGGCAGTCAAAGCTGTGGAGCCAGTGCCTTTAAGTCACGGGGCAAAGGTTTTTATTCCAGGTACTTCCTCTTAAGGAAGAAAAATGGGGATTGGCGACCTATTCTGTACCTAAGACTTAAGAACAAACACATTTTGAAACCAAGGTTCAGAATGGTTACTCTGTCAATAATCATTCCCTCATTACAAAAGGGAGACTGGCTAGCATCCCTAGATCTGAGGAATGCATACTTTCACATTCCTATCAGACCATCTCACAGAAAATTCTTAAGATTCAGGCTGGCCTCAGGCCATCATCAGTTTGCAGCACCCCTAGGATTCCTCATAAACAAACAAAAATCCCAACAAGTACCACTTCAGGTACTGGAATTTATTGGAGCAGAATTAAACACTAACCTGGGTAGAGCTTTCCTGCCACAGGACAGAGTAAACAGCATTTTGCAAATTGCAAAATCAGTTGTGCCAGGAATACCCAAGCCAACCAGAGAATTCCTCAGGATGCTGGGTCACATGGCAGCTGCCACCACAGTGATAATGGGTTCCAGATTTCAAATGAGGGACATCCAGTTTCATCTGAGACAGTACTGGTCACAAAGGACAAATGTGTTGTCCACACTGGTCCCAGCCACACACAGCCTAGTACAGGCGCTACAGTGGTGGATGGAGGAGCACAACCTGTGTGTGGGCGTACCTTTTCTAAAGGAACAGCCCTCATTAATTCTCACAACAGGTGCCTCTCTTTTAGGTTGGGGGCTCACATGTTAGATCACACAGCAAGTGGCACATGGTCTCCACAAGAGTCCCTATTGCACATAAATCTATTAGAGCTCAGGGCTGTCTACCTGGCTGTAAACAAATTTGCCCCATTCCTTCAAAACAAGGTGACGCAAGTCAGGACAGACAACACCACAACTATGTATTACATCAACAGACAAGGAGGCACTAGGTCAGCCCCACTATGCACAGAAGCAGTGAGGCTGTGGTTCCTGGCATACTCCATGGGAGTATCCTTATCAGCCATATACCTTCCAGGGATAGACAATGTCCTGGTAGACTCTCTCAGCAGGATAAGTAAGGACCGCCACGAGTGGTGCCTGAACCCTCTGGTACTCAGTGCAATTTTCAGGAGGTGGGGCACTCCAGAGGTGGATCTATTTGCTTTTGCAGAAAATCACCAGTTACCAATGTACTGTTGCAGGCCCCCCTTCAGTGGCATAATTCCCCTAGATGCGATAGCCTTGGACTGGACACATAGGTTGCTGTATGCCTTACCTCCATTTCCTATGATATTCAGGACCCTGCTGAAATAAAGGTCCCAGCCAGCAACAGTGATACTGGTGGCACCAGATTGGGCGAGGCAACATTGGTATTCTCTACTACTCAGTCTGTCAGTAGCTTCGCCGATCCGTATACCCAGGAGGCACAACCTGTTGACCTCCTCTCAAGGTAGGATCCTGCTTCCCAACCTCAAGTCCCTGAGACTCAAGGCTTGGCTCTTGAGGATTTAGAATTTGCTAATATTGGACTGTCAGAGCAGGTTCTGACAGTTCTTAGGGGTTCTAGGAAACTCTCTACTAAGAAAACATACTCTTCTAAGTTGAAGAGGTTCTCTGTATGGTGTGCAGGTAAGGGTTTTGTCCCCTCCAGGGCTGACTTTGCCACTCTCTTAGATTACCTGACACATTTACATTCTCTAGGACTGAAGCCTTCCACACTCAAGGTTCATTTGGCATCGGTTTCTGCTTACATTTCAGCTGGTAAAGAGAGGTCCATGGCCTCTCACCCAGTTTTCAGAAAATATTTTAAAGGCCTTAACCGCCTGTACCCTCCCTTAAGGGAACCGGTCTCTGCCTGGAATTTGAATATCTGCATTGCCAAGCTCATGGATGCATCATTCGAGCCCATGGCAACTGCAGATTTGAAGTATGTCACTTGGAAAACTGTGTTTTTGGTTGCTATTACTTCAGCCAGAAGGATCAATGAATTACAAGCCCTGTGTACAGATGTGGACTACATCTCTTTCCACAGGGATAAAGTGGTCCTCGGGACTAATAGAACATTTCTTCCCAAGGTGGTATCTGATTTCCACGTGAATCAGTCTGTCACTCTACCAGTCTTTTTTTACAGAGAACTCCGGTTCTTCAGAAAGGAGGCTTCACTCCTTTGATGTCAAAAGGGCACTTAGCCACTATATTGACAGAACCAAGTCTTTCAGATCAACTCAAACACAGCTCTTTCTCACCTACGGTGAAGTAGGTAAGGGCAGAGCTGCCACAAAACATATAGTTGCTCGCTGGATTGTGGCATGTATACAGTTTTGCTATAACAGAGTGGGTAAACAGGTACCTCCGGGCCTGACACCAGGGGCACAGCTGCTTCAGTGACAACTTCAAGAGAAATTCCACTACTGGAAATTTGCAAAGCAGCTACATGGAAAACAGTACATACCTTCATAAAGCATTATAGTCTGGATTTGCAATCCAGGAGTGATGCTAGATTTGGTACAGCAGTGCTGCAGAACCTGTTTCCAAAATAGGTTCTCTGCCCATCCCCCAAAGGTACTGCTTGGTCGTCTCCTTCAGTTTAATCATAATGAGTGATCCCTGGGGTTAGTAGAAAAAAATACTCACCATAGTAATCTTGTTTCTTCAGAGGGATCACTCATTATGATTAAAACACCCACCATGCCTCCCCTACTAGAACCTATAACTGGTTCTGCCTTTATGCATTAGGGAGTTGTCTATATAGGTTAGGTTAGAGATTTACTTTTGTTTAACCAGTTGGTTTCTGGTGGTCTCAAGTTTCTTAGGTTTGTTTCTTAAGGATGTTTTTGATATGAGAGGGCAAACATTATTTTATAAATGTTTTAGTTTTAACTAGTGGATCTTATACCCAGTTAGGCTACGTAAGAATCTGAAGCACTCAGAGTGCAGCAGTTGGTAGGGCAGCAGTTTGAAATTGGCATGAGCCAGTTGAGAGTTGCATCATTTGCATATAATTTCATTTCTCCGGACAGTTCAACGCAGGAGGCTGACTGCCTCAGTTTAATCATAATGAGCGATCCCTTTGAAGAAACAAGATTACTATGGTGAGTGTTTTTTTTCTTCTCAGTGATACCCCTGCCCCCACTGCCACCCATGCTCACAGGTGGCAGTACTGTGGTGGAGACGTTCACTCTCCCTCCTGAGGAGAGGAGTGAGTCTTTGTCGTTGGGATTACGGGGCGGAGCCGTGTAAGGCTACTGCTGCACTGACTGGCTGCCTCCCCTCTTCTGTTATTTGATTTTTATCCCCATTTCTTTCTAAGTTCTTGTACTTTTCTGTTTCGCTCTGCACTTTTCAGCACCACTCTGTGACTCTCTTCCTTTCCTTTGCCCCCACTCCCCATCGCTGTAACTGCTCTAACAGTAATGGGAATGAGGGCTCTAAATATGAACCTAGGGAGAAGCATGGGTGTGCTGCAAAAAACATGGTAGCTCAAACGAGTTGGATGGGGCACCTCATTGCTTAGATGCTTTAGGGGAAACCTGTATCAGTTCAAGCCTAGACTGGAATGGAAGACTACTTTTGCGTATAGAATGCATAGCTACTCTGCAGTTATCCTGGGTTTAAAGGGAATCTGTACTTTGTAGGGTTATTACCAGCCGATCGGTGACAACATGGGGAAAAGCTGGTGGTACTTGTGCCCCTAAATGCTTTTCCTTTGTGTTTTACAATCCCCAAAGCACAGCATCACATCTGCTGTGTGCAGTGGCACATTGCTACATTCTGACTGCTGTGATGGCATTCATGCCTCTCCACCTGGTGAGAGTATGGACTATATCTGGCTTCCCCACTTCACAGTCCTCACCACACAGCTGTAAGATACTGGAGTACAAGTGTCCAGGGTCCTCTGGTAGCATCCATTGAAAATGAGCATTGTAGAGTGTAGTACAGCTATTTTAAACTCAGTACTGTGAGTGCAGAACTGAAAGTTGCACTCAAAAGTTATAAAACCATATTGCAAATACTACCCTAAAATACCCCCTTACTTCCTTCTGCATCTGAGCAGTTGCCGGGGGCCCTGTTCCGTATGTACTTCAACATTTTTTTAAAATGATTATTTTGCTGTTCCAGTGTTTCCCTCTGAAACATTTGAAAGGATGGTGGCATTTGTCAAGCAACCCAGGTGCGATTTGTACAGTCCCCTTTTCTGATCTTTTATTTTTCTCCCAATTTCTTTCTCCGAGTCCTTTTTCTTTTGCTTTCTGTCTATTTGTAGCTCTGGGTCACCTTTACTTTTTTCCTCTGTGAGCCCCCAAATGCTGTAATCGTACCGATATTGGGGACTGGGGCACTGCTTTAAACATGGGGGAAGCTTGGGGGTGTTACAAAAGGATGGGGTCTCAAAATGGAAGGATAGGGGGCACCCATGCGTAAATGCTGTTGAGGAAACCCTGCTAGTCTGTCTGTCAGTTGGGACGCTCTTCTGTAAGTTCTCTTGCTTGCCTTTTTTTGATCCTCTATTGCTTTCTTTTTTAAACACTTTTTGTGTATACTGTTTTTTTTTTTGTAGACCATCACATGAGTAAAGGTACATGAGAAGAGGTATATTTCAGTGCATACAATGTTAGTGGAGGTAAAAAATAAACACACAGATAACAAATAATCTTTTACTTAACATGATCTCAGTATATCCGTAGTTAATAACGTTACAGTCAAACTGCATCACAAACTAGTAATGTTGCACTCAGAAGATATCACTAGTTGATGTCACACTTAGAAGCGAGCACTAGCTAATGATGTCACACTCTGATGTCGCTAGCTAATGATGTCATGCACAGATGATGTCACACTCGGATGTCACAAATGATGTCCCATTTAGATGTCACTATCATAGCAATCCTATGTACAAAAACTAGAGGGGACATCATGTGGAGTACTAGGGGTTTTCATGCTGCGATATGCAGGTCGCCTGTATTATGTCTGTGGGGATAATATGCAGATGAATGGATGGTCACGTAATGACCCTTCTAGTTTTTATATATAGGATCTCTGTGGTCACTAGCTGAGGATGCCACACTCCGAAGATGTCACTAGCTAAGCACCTTATGCTTAGTCCTGATCTATCACTTCAGTGTACTGTGCCTCCTTGTTGTCTCATTCTTGTACTGGAATAAGCTGTACTTCCTGTGTAATTGCTTGTTAACGTATTTTTGTACTTTGTTGTTGCCTGTTACTGTACTCTCCCGGGTCTTGACTGAAAATAGGCACATTATTGTCTGTTGTACTTTCCTGGTTAGGAAAAGTCAAAGAAATAACTAAATGATGTTGCACTCAGAAATCACTAGCTAATGATATCACACTCAAAAGATGTCACAATTTTAATGATGTCAGAAGATGTCACTAATGATGTTTCACTGAGATGTCACTAGTTAATGATGTCACATTCAGAAGTCATTAGCTAATGATACCACAGTCCAGTGTCACTAACCAATGATGTTGCACTCATGTCACACGGTAATGATGTCACACTCAGAAGATGTCACTAGCTAATGATGTCACACTTTCCCCAGATAAGGAAGGCATTCGAAGAGACATTCACTTTAATTTTTCCCCTCATGCTAGATCCTCTGGTGTCCATGACCCATGTCACCATCACTGCAAGACAGGCAGTGTCCCGTTTTGACATGTACTCCCCTGGCCCGTCTAACAGGTTCTAATGCAGTTGGCATTGACTGTGTGTTGCATGCTGTTGAGTATATATTTGTCATTCTTGCATGCCTGCAGGTAGTCACTATGTAACAGGTGTCTTAGTACCTTGCCTTCAAATTGATTTGATGCACTTTGCCCAGGAAAGAGAGTGTATTTAATAAAATACAGTAATTATTTTTCAAGTATCGGGTTGCTACATTGTATAAAGACAAAAAAAGGCAATACCAGCACCACTCCAGCTCGGGGGATATCAAAGCTTTATTATGAAAAACCAGGCGCCATGAGTGGAAACTGGAGGGAGGAAACTACGGGGGGGGGGGGCGTAGGAAGAATTTTTTCACTGAGAGAGTGGTGGAGCCGTGGAATGCATTGCCTGGGAGGCTGGTGAGGAGGGCACAGTGGAGGCATTCAAGAAGGGGTGGGATAGGTACAAGGGGAAACAAACTAAAGAAGGTTCTGTTGGGAGCTGGGGGGTTGGTAAGGTGAGCAGCTATTAGGTTGCTGGCTCTCGAGCAGACATGACAGACCATTTGGCCTATTCTGCTGGCTTTTTAATATGTTAGTATGTTAAATATAATTAAAATAACATACCATTTTCAGCAGCAGTGCAGTACAAAAATACACGGGCTGCAAGGACCCTGACCGGTGGACTAAGCTCTGATGAGCGAAACTGGTCGGGGTCCTTGCAGCCCGTGTGTTTTTTGTACTGCACTGCTGCTGAAAATGGTATATTATTTTAATTATATTTAATGAAGCTTTGATATTCCCCAGTTGGAGTGGTGCTGGTATTCCCTTCCTTTGTCTTTTTTTTTTTTTTTTTTTTAACCTAGCGCACTCGCTTTCAGTGAAGCAGCCTTGTTTTCCTTTGATGCATTGTATAAACTGCTCCTAGCTAAACAATGTTTTGCCAGGCATTTTCATATTTAGTTGCAGATGACCTGGTTCCAGTAGCCAAATTGCTACTGCACTGCCACAGGCTACAGATTAGAATTTCCTGATTTTTTTTTTTTTTTTTTAACAGTTTGGCTAAGAGCTTTGTCATTTGGATAGCACGTTCAGTAATTAGTCAAAATGCAATAAGCTGGGTTTTAACTTTCCTGTTTAAACAGTGCCAGGAAAGGGTTAATGGTGACGACTCCTCCTGCGCAGCACCTGCTCATTGTATGTAAATACAGGAGGTTATTTATAAGTGTGTGCTGCTGCTGTAGGCGTGTGTGGCTGTAAAAAAGGAAGTACTAGTGTAGTTGTGCGAGCTGCAGACAGCAGAATGGCACTTTTATCCATTCATGGGTAACAGATTGTTGGAGGACTTCCGCCCCCACGGTTGCGTAGGGGGATTTTTATACACAGGCAGATTTCTCATCTCCTCCCTGGAGTGCAGACTAAGGGCTGCATGTGTTGACTCTTATCCAATAAGAGATGTCCTCTCATTCTGGAAGGGCTAGGAGACAGCAAATCAGTGAGATATATGCTTGTAACTAAATTACTGACATCATTTTTTATGTATTCTTTTTATGTGTATGATATTGTTCCGTCATATTGCATCCCTAACTTTTTGTTATCATTGGCTAGTGGGCTAGCTACACTCCCTCTTTCTGATTTTAAGAATTTTTGTTACTGACCCCACACATTTACTGTATCTTGGTACTGCATACACGTACACTAAAAAAGCAGCACCGCATGGTGCTGTTAGCCACAGCTCCACGCACCAACAGAGCGGAAGCAGTAGAGGTGGGGGCGGAAAAGAGCATCAATACCAATTGTGTACACTGGAGACAGTGTCAGCAGTAGCTGACTGAGACTTAGGTTTATAGGTGGGGGTCCGAAACTGATCTGCAGAAGGCGTTGCTACCAGGAAAATACTACGAAGTTGAAGATGCTAGTTGTAAATACTTTCAGTTCTGTCCTACAAATAATCAGGACTCTTGTTCCTAAGTCATATCATCCCTTAATAATCTGGCAAGAGAACTAGTAATAGTGAGTGAGCGAGTGAGTCTGTGTGTGTGTGTGTGTGTGTGTGTGTGTGTGTGTGTAGTTTGCACACCAAGTGTCTTAACTTCTATGTGGCCTGAGTTTTGTGTAAATGTAGTTTTTTTTTTCTCACTTCTGACAGTATGTGGTTAGAGACCGTGCCAAGAAAACTTGTCTGAGTCTTTGACTTGAACATGTATTTCTGCTGTCTCATTCAGTGGGGCCTCAATTAGTGGAGCAGGTCGGGGTGGTAAAAGTGGGGCCGGATTTAGAGGGGAGAGACATTGCGATGAAGGCGCAGGCCACATTTAGGGCAGGAAGAGGGTGTGATAAAATTGGTTTTGCTAAAAGCAGGGCCACATTTAGATGACCAACAGAGAGTGATTAAGCAAGACTAAATGTAAAGAGCTGTGAGAAGCTAGCTTCATCAGCCATTCCAGGGCTTTACTTAGCTACCATACTGTTGGCAAATCATATTACTACTTACAATTCCGTTTGGTGACTGAAGTGTTTGCCTTAGTAGGCAGCGGGTTAAAAAATAAGTTGTAGGCCAGCCCGGTGGCACTGAGGGTTGAGGTGCTGGATGCCACTCCTCGCACCATGCCGGCGACCTGAGTTTGGAGCGTGCCCGCGCCCAGGGGCTGGCGCGGGAGGATCAGATTGAGTGCCCAGTGGCTGCCTTCTGTCCCGGGAGGGTATCGGGATGCCCGGCACCCGCAGCCCCTGGTGGAGATCGGGGCACTGCAGAAGCGTGGGTGGCACGTAACAGTGTGCCTGGCGCTGGCAGGATTGCCGTGCGCCAAGCATCGGGGGGGGTGCGCACACGGGGATGGGGGACAGAACAAGGAAAAACCCGGCTCGCTGGGATAGGCGACGGCACCTATCCCCCATGTCCAGAGCCAGGTTCGACTCGGCTACGCCTCATCACTCTTCCACCCCAGGCTCCACCTGCATGCCAGAGTCTGCCTTGATAAGAGAGCCTAAGGAAGAAGTCGGGCTACCCTCTCCGGGTGGGTCAAACCAGGGGTGCCGGCTGCAGGGAGTGGGGAGAGGATACAGACCGCAGGGAACCTCAGCCGGGCAGGCACAGGGAAATGGTTGCCTGAGAGAGTTCCCACGAGCTGTGAGGGGAGAGAAAAAAGACTAAAATAAACAAATAAGTAAGTTCTAAAACATTTTCCTTTGACTCTTAAAACAAATAGACTAACGGTCAGTTTTTGGTTTTCATTTGTTTGCCCAGGGTTACCAATTGAAAATAGAAGTTCAAAGCACTGTAATGGAATCTTTTTATAGGGATTTACCGGTATCCACGACAACACAGGAACACGGGAATCTGTTGGCAAGAAAAGGCCCATTGGCCCATCGAGTCTGCCCATTTATGCTGAATGAGAGAGAGCTTTAGAGGCGCTTTGCTCTCCCCTTCTGGCTTGGTTTTTATCCAAGCCCTTGTATCAGCCCGCCTCATTTGAATCCCCCACTGATTCCCTACAGACATCTCTCCCTTGCAGCCCGCACTACCCTCCATCACGCCTTGTGTGAAAAAGTACTTCCTTGTATCTCTCTCTTCAACTTGCCCCCGCCCCCACCAGCTTCAAGGAGTTGACCCTGGTGATTGTGGTCCCACTCAGTCTGAGTGATTCCCCGCCATCCCCTGTATTTATCCTGTGGCAGTATTTGTATATTTCAGCTATGTCCCAGCCCTCCCTTCTTGCGTCACACGTGCACATGTGCAGCTCTTGAAACCTCTCCTCGTGCTTGCTTTCCTGCTGTCCGTGGAGCATCCTGGTTACCTTGCCTCCGCTCTGTCCTTCAGAGAAGGACTCCAGAACTGCACACAGTACCCCAGGGGAGGACGAGCTAGTGAACTATACAGTAGAAGCAGCATTTCCTTTCTCCTACTGGCGATTCCCTCTCCCTGTGCACTCCAACATTCTAATTGCTCTACCCACTGCCCTATTGAACTATGCTGTAAAAAGGTTAAAAATGTTTTCACAGTATTTGGACACAGCTTAATCTATGTAGGCAGTAAGCCACGAGAGGGTGTGGGCTACTATTCATGAACAGCACACCAAGATGTGTTGCGAGGCATGAGTAACTTGCGCTGAGTGCCTTCAGCCACCTGGAAGTGCAGATCAGGAATAGTAACCCACACCCTTGAGTGGCTTACTGTGCTTATAAAATGGATCCACAAAAAAAAAGGTTAAGAAAAGTGCATTCTGTTCCCGTAGTGCTTTGGATCCTTCTCCACCAATCAGGATTTTCCTTACCCATTTTTATAAATTTTAATCTGTATTCATTGTTCTTGATTCTTCATTAATTGTGAATATTTATATGAAAACACAAGTGTTTAAGCTTGAAGTCTAAAGCCATCTATCATCTTGGCTAATTGTCCCCTGAACCTTTTTAGTCAAATGACAAAACGCTTAGCAAAACTTTAAACATCATCACTCAATATTGATCTGCAGTAGCCACTAGCTAGCAGGGCTAGTGACTGGGAAGAGCCACTAGCCCCACATACTTTTCCACTGGCCTAGTTGGTGTATTCATTGAAATGTTACCTTCTCCAATACAAGCCTGCAGGGCTAGTTGAAAGAAAATCTTCTAGCCTGTTACAAAATCTGCCAGAGTTTGGCTAGTAGGCTGGTGCCAGTTTCAGCCTATGTTGTTAGGCTAATGGAACAATTTTACTTTGTAGCTAACTACAGAACTGCTTAGCAATATACTAGTGGCGGCTTATAAACTGAAAACAGAATGTTTGTACTCTGGTCCTCCCTGTTTTATCATCCGAAGGAGGTGGCGCTCCTGTGTTTACTGACATCATAGTCCATTCTACAGCCACATTTTGAGGACGTCCACCGGCCTACCCTGGTCCAGGGCCCTCGTCACCCAGTCATAGAACTCAACAAGGTTTGTTCTTCCTGTTATATTCTCCCTGTATTTGTATTGTCACAGAATGTGAGCAGCCCTGTGGTGTCCACCTTGATAATAACCTGCATGTACTTAAATATTTCATAGAAACCAGGGCTCTTGGTAGGATTTTTTGTTTGGGGGTCTGGGACTGGCTTTAAAAAAAAAAAAAAGGTGGGGGGTCCACAGCCCAAAAGTGGAGTCCCTGGAAAATTTCCAGGGGTCGCAATTCAAATACATGGGAGCTGCGTCTTCCGCCAGCACTGCTTTGTTAGTTGAGCAGTGGCCGTAATTCATTTCCATCTGGGTTGTACATATTTAGGTCCTTAAGTCTTTCTTCACAGGGCTTCCGATGTAAACCCTGCACCATTTTAGTTGCCCTCTTCTGGACTGCCTGCACTCTGTGTCCTTCTAGAGATGTGGTCTCCAAAACTATATACAGTATTCTAGGTTGGGTCTTACGAGCGATCTAGCTATATAGAGGCAATACCCCCTCCCTCTTTCTGTTGATGATATCCCTCCCTATGCACCCCAGCATCCCACTTGCCCAGTTTTTCAGAGTTTCAGTCACGTTCCCTTCTTTTTTCTCTTCTGGCCTCCAGTGAGTATGTGCTGAGGCACTCCAGTCTTCGTGTGTCCTCCCCTGCTGCTCCCGAATCATTTGGGAAGCCCATCTCTGCACCGTCTCCAACTTGGTGATGTCTCTTTTAAGTGAGAGTTCTCAATTTGTACGCAGTACTACAGGTTCAGTCACAGCGGAGTCCTGTACAGGAGCAATATGACCTCCTTTTTTCTGCTGCTGAACCCCCTGTCAGTACGTCCCAGCATCCTAGTCATCTTCCGTATCACACTATCACATTGTGCTGATGATTTCAGATTGTTGGAGATCACGGCACCCGTATTTCTGTTCTCCTCAGTCGCTATAACTGTCCCTCCCAAAGCCTGTATTCTGCCTCTGGGTTTTTGTTTCTCATGTGTGTGACCTTGCTTGTTTTGGCATTGAAGCCCAGCTGTCAGATGTCTGACCACCTCTCGAGCTTCTCCAGATTCTTCCTTTAACATTTAATTTCTTCAACCCTGCCACAGAGCTTGATATCATCTGCAGATAGACAGACTGTCCTAGTGTCATAAAGTGTCTTAAAGGGACACTGTCAGCTTTTCACTTGTGTACCTGTAAAAGGTTTTGAAGCTTGAAGAATGGTCAACGGTTTGGCAGTTGAAATTCAATGCAAAGAAGGCAAGATAATGCATATAGGGCACAAAAACGCTGGACAACATATCAGCTGGGGGGGGGAGGATATAGCATGCACCAAGCAGGAAAGGGACTTGGGGTTATCATCTCTGATGACCTCATGGTAGGGAAACAGTGCGACAAGGCAGCAGGTAAAGCAAATTGTAACATGGCAAAAAGCAACAGATGAAAATAAACAGTGATTGGAGCAAGAGCAACGTGTGACCACCAAGCAGCCATGGATTAACTCTCCTTATTAATCCATGGTTGCCATTGGGAGCGTGCCGCAGAAATAATTAGACCACACTTGCCATTGGGAGCGGGGTTGGCAGCGTGCTGAAGAAACGCTCAGTCCTGTCTGTGTTCCTTCTCACCCAACTGCCCTGGGGACCTCAGAAACTGCAGCAGTCACTGTTCTTTGTGCTCTGTTGTCCTGTGATTTAGTGATATGGAGTGTGGAGAAAGAGAGAGAGAGAACACCGCAGTTCACAGGATGCACATGCATAATTTGATCAGTGTCTTTCTCACTCCCTGTTGCTGTTTTGACTTTCTCCCAAGACTAGATCTGTAGGACTGGAGCATACCCGACATCCCCATGGTAGCTACTGTTCCCCAGAGCCAGAGCCCTTTCAGTGAACTGTACAGTGCACGGCAAACAAAAAAACGCATGGGGGGGGGGATAGGGCACAGAAGTCAGCAGCGATCTGGGCTCTGCCCGGCTTTGCTGTCCCATCAGCAGCTCACCTCTTGTCTCAACAATCCCGGGAAGCTCATATGAAGCCCAATCTCGGTGCCACTGCTCTCTTACCTCTGTCTTGCTCTGTGTTTTGCACCGCTGCTGCATCTACCGACTTGTGGCTCGCAGAAGATACTATTTGTTTAAAATCATACGCCAGGTGCCATTGTACTTCAGCATCCCATAATACTCCCTTGAGGCACCACGCAGGACAGTCACCCATCTTGTTCAAATATGCAAATGCACAGCGATACCCACAAGTCAGCAGAATCATTAATAAATCAGAAGTAAGAACGGAGCAGGGAAACCTCTAAACTGGCATTATAAGGAAAATTGTTATACATTTCTGGTTGTGTTTAGATGTTGTTCATGTTTTTTTTTTTTTTACTCCATATATGTGTCCAAAATGTTCAACCACTATATTAATATAGGTTGAGTGTTCAACGTGCATGCGCATGGTTCCTGCTCTATACATCCTGTCAGAAGTACACAGCAGACACAAACAACGTATTAGTATCACACACTCATAATTTCTGCTGTTGTTCTTTTATTAAAACTGCCAAATTATTAGTATTGTAGTGCTTGCCATGTTACAAGTGCATTACACCACTCCAGAACATGGTTCTACTGTGGAATTAATCCATGGTTGGAGGCACTCGGCCTGCTGCCTTGTGCCTCAACCCCCCCGCCAAAAAAAAACATTGATAAATTCCACAGTAGAACCATGGTCTGTCATGGTTTAATACTTACTTAGTCTAGTGCTTTTACCCTCTCTAACGTCCAGCCAGACCCAACCAAATTATTATGGTTTTAAATTTCCTACGTTCTGGAAATCACTTTACTCGCTTTAAACTGACTACTGGAATCTTGCAGTTCTTGGTTTCCGTTTTACATGAACGTGGGATTTGCATTGTAAACATGCCTCACCTCTCATGGCCCTGTTTAACGGCTCACTGAAAACAGAAGCGGTCCCAGAGGATTGGAGGAGGGCAGATGTAGTCCCACTTCACAAAAGTAGTAGCAGGGAGGAGGCTGGCAATTATAGGCCAGTCAGCCTGACTTCAGTGGTGGGGAAGTTAATGGAATCACCACTGAAGGAAAGGACTGTGGAATATCTTGAATGCAGTGGGTTACAAGACCCGAGGCAGCATGGGTTCACAGGGGGGAGGTCGTGTCACACAAATCTGATATATTTCTGTGACTGGATGACCAAGGAACTAGATCAGGGTAGAGCGGTGGATGTAGCCTACCTAGATTTCGGAAATGCATTTGACACTGTTCCACGTGGGAGACCAGTAAGCAAGTTTGGGTAGCTTAGGAGTGGCCCAAAGGTGGTAAATTGGGTAAAAAATTGGTTAAGGGAAAGACGGCAGTGGGTGGTGGTAAACAAAGTTCACTCAGAGGAAGGGAGGGAGGGTGACCTGTGGGGTGCCTCGGAGATCAGTGCTGGGACTGGTCCTCTTTAAAGTGTTTATAAGTGACATTGCAAAGGAGTTGGAAGGGAAGGTCTGCCTCTTTGCGGATGGCAAAAAACTCTGCAATAGGGTGTGTGTGGAAACGATGAGCAGAGACCTGAGAAAACTTGAGGAGTGGTTAGGGGGCAGCTGAGTTTCAGTGTGAAAAAGTGCAAAATAATGCACTTGGGGCACAGACACCATGGGGCAGAGTACAAAGGAGAGGGGGGGGTGGTACTGATGACCATGAAGTAGGAGAGAGAGAGACCTGGAGGGGATCGTAGTTGATGACCTAGAGGTGGCCAGGCAGTGCGACAAGGCAGTTGGGTGAGCAGGTAGGATGCTGGGGTGCGTAGGGAGGGGCATCACCATCAGAATGAGGGGAGGTGGTGTTGCCTCTGCAGGGTTCATTTTAGGGTGGGGAATTGGGACAATTGGCACACAGTTTTTAATTTTGACCCACCTTTTCTTCTACGTTAGGGACAACCTGCTCACTGTTATTGAAGTTTTTAGACTGCTGTTTTATGAATCTGGGCTCGGCCGAACAAAATGACCCATTATTTTTTAATTTGACCCTTACTTTTTATACCTAGTGGATCAATGTTCCACATAGATAAATATCTGAAATGAACCCTGCCTCTGTATAGCTTGCTAGTAAGAACCTACCTAGAGTACTGTCTCCAGTTCTGAAGACCATGTTTCAGAAAGGACATGGAGTGGAAGCTGTCCAGCGGAGGGCAGCTAACATGGTGCAGGGTCTGTGTCAGGAGCCGTACGAGGAGGGAATAAAGGACCTCAACATACACCCTGGAAGAGGGGAGAGGGGGATATGATGGAGACCTTTGAACACCTCACGGGGGTACACAAGGTACAGTAGGGAAGTATTTTTCAGAAAAAGTGCTGAAGTACAGGGGGACATGCTACGAAGCTGGAGGGGGGGCAGATTCAGGAGAGATGTGAGGAAGTACTTCTTCACAGAAGGAGTGGTGGATTCCTTGAACAGTCTTCCAGCAGAGGTGTTGGGTGCAAAAACAGTGATGTGGTTCAGGAATGCATGACATAGACATAAGGGAATCTTACGAAAAGAGAATTGGGGGTGTGTGAATGGGCTGTAGATCAAGTAGGATCTGCAGTGATACTATAGGCAGGGAAAAATGGGCAGACTGTGTGGGCCAAGTGGTCCTTATCTGCCGGCATATTCTATGCTTCTGTGTTTCAGATGGCCATGTGGAAGGTGTGGGCACAGCATTTTGCCGTGGTCCAAAATTGAAATCCTTTTGTGAGAGGTTAATGAAGTCGGGTGCTTAGAGCATGGTGCTGCAGGGGTCGAGGTGAAGTTTTGCAGCCATAAGCCACTAGTTCTAGTGACTGGGAAATCCACTTGGTTCATAGAGAGTCCACTAACCCAACTGTTTTACACCCCCCCCCCGAATGACTTTTAGTCTGTCCTCTGTATACACTATGTTGTTTGCTTCTCCATGTGACTGGCCAGACGTAGCACCATTCTGGCCATATAGGCCACCATGGTGCTAGATTGAGGGAATTTACCCCTTAGTCTCCTACCCCCCAACTGTAATTTTCCATCCCTATAGGGAAGTCGGCATCTGGACAGCTGTTTCTGCGGAACAGCATGCATGCATACACACAGCCTGTCGGAGGCTCTGCAGTGTACCCGTTCCCTGCGCCCCATCTGTTGCAATACCACCTGTAGTACAGACGACACAGACAGAGCGAGGCGATACAGCCCTCCCTCTCTCCTTCTCTCCCTAAAGGAGCGCACCCTCTGGGATGCATGATCCTTCTCTGCCCCACCAGCCAGCCCCGAGCATCCCAGGCTTGTTCCCAAACCTGGTTCCCTGGCTTCTTGAAGTGGCTCACCCACCACCATGCACATGGATGGCCACCTCGCTACACTTTTTTTTATCTTGTGACTTGTATCGGGGCTTCACTCGGTAGCCACGTACCTTTGATTATATGATTACATAATTATTCCAATCAAAAATAGTGAAAGATTTCAATGATTGTCTACATGCCCCAAATCTCATTCTTTAATTTAATTTTACACTGCACTTAATTAGGGGCAGTATACTTACAATATCTTTACACTTTACAGTATTGCCTTTATTAGTAACTTCCGATGGAAAATTTTCTGGACTGTCACAAAGAAAGTCTAAAATATTTATGTACTCTATCAACATGAGTATTGGGGTTGCCTGTGTTATCTTAAATGTGACCATTCCATGCCTGGGGCTGAGTGAGTTAAGAACCTGTTAATATGCAGTAAGCTAGAGAAAGTCCAATGTACTGTGAAGCTTGAGTTGCTTTGACCAGTTGCACAATTGCATGATTTTGCACTTGAATAAAAGAATAATGAACTTCTCTTGGGTGAACGCCCAACCCTTTTCTTTCTGCAGTGTTAAAAAAATAGTTATGGAAGGTACCAGCTCCCCCATCTGATTGAGGCAGTGTCTCTCACTATGTAGCAGTATTGGTGGGAATGAATAGGTACGTATACATTGTTGGCAGATATGGACTGCTAGGCCCATCTAGTCTGCCTGTAAGGCCTAAACTTGTACGCAGTCACTGACTCTTAAGTGATCAATGGCTCTTTTTTTGGTCTTTTGGTAACCGGGTAAAGCCCACTAGGCACAAGTGCCTGTTTTCAGGGGCGGCCTGGGAGCACTGGGCAGTTAAGTGACTTGCTCAGAGTCGCACAGTATGCAAGTGGAGGTTGTGCGAATCAAACTCTGGTCTGCTGGATGTATGAAGCTCGTTCACACCTCGTTCCTCTAACCTCTAGGCTATACTGCGTCCCTGCCCAGTGTTCCCTTGAGCCTGACCCAGGCATGTGCATTAAACCCCTCCACTGTGCTTGCCCCCACCACCTCTTGTGGCAGATTGTTCCAAGCGTCTACCACCCTCTCTGTGTTGAAAAACTTTCTGACGCTACCTCTTAATCTACCCCCCTCCAATTTCATATTGTGTCCCATCGTTCTGATATCTTTTCTGCATTGGAAAAGATCCCCCACCTGCACATTGTTTATGCCCTTGAGGTACTTGAAAGTTTCTTTCATGTCCCCCCTTTCTCTCCTTTCCTCCAGTGAGCAGATATTGAGGACTCTTAGTCTCTACTCATATGTATTGTGATGCAAGCCATGAACCATCTTTGTCTCCCTTTTCTGAATAGCCTACAAGTCATCTATGTCCTTACGCATGTGTGGTCTCCAGTACTGCACGCAATACTCCAGGTGAGGCCTTACCAGTGTTTTATACAATGGCATCAGCACCTCCTGTCTCCTGCTAGTAATGCCTCTGCACCTCAGCATGCCACTGGCCCTCCCTGCAGCCTTTTCGCACTGCTTTGATACCTTAAGGTCATCAGATATGATAACCCCTAGGTCCCTTTCCTCTTTGGTGACAGTCAGCACCTCCTCCCATTTTGTAGCTCTCCCCAGGGTTCCCCCTACCCGGGTGCATTATTTTGCACTTTTTTGAACTGAACCCCAGTTACCACACCTCCGACCATCTTTCAAGTTTCTCCAGGTCCATCTTCATTTTCTGCACCCCTTCTGGAGTATCCACTCTGTTGCAGTTCTTGGTGTCATCTGCATATAGACAGACCTGTCCTTCCAGACCCTTTGCAGTGTCACTAATGAAGACATTGAAGAGGTCTAGTCCCAATACTGATCCTTGTGGTACTCTGCTAGTCACCTCTCTCTTCTCCCCCTGGACTGGATCTCATTTACCACCATCCTCTGTCTTCTGTCCGTCCGCCAGTTTCTAACCCATAATAGGTTCTTGTTAGGTAGGACTGCTGGTAGAGATAGAGAGAGAGGTCCTCCCTTGTTGGGGGTGTTTGTAGAGACGGATAGAGAGGTCCTCACTTGGTGGGGGTGTTGAGATAGAGAGAGAGGGGCCTTCTACAGTGTCTTCGTCTGTTTTTTCATTATACTTTTCTTTTTGTCCCCATGCCACCAGTACTGCCCCTTTCAGCCCAGACCTCCAGCCCCATCCCATCTCTTGACACCCCACCTCCTCAGTGTCACAGGTGTAGCTTCAGCCTTGTGGTGGTACTTGGGGGAGGGACTCTTCACTCAACCACATCCCTCCTTTGGTTCTCTAGTGCAGGGAGGTGGGCAACCAGTCAGGAGGTCATAAGGCACTGCATGTGCCTGGAGTTTTCCATCTTGTTCCTCCTCACCCTCAGGTTGCCAGTGGCAAGCGTGGGCAGTGCACATGTGCACACACTGTGTTGCTACTCATCACACCAGCTGGCATCCTCCTGTCCCCAAGCTGCGGTGACTGTGCTGCCATCTATGGTCACCCTGGTGTCGATATCACAGTGGAGCAAGCAGCTCTTCCTCCCTGGAGGAGAGCATCCTCTGGGACGCTCCATCCTCCTCCTCCTCCCTCCTCTAGCCAGCCTTCAATGTCCTGGGCTAGTTCCTGAAATTGGGTCGTTGGCATCACCTCTCCTCCATTTTTTTCCCTGCACTGTCTGTACTACAGTCTGAATGTTTGCACCTTGTAATGGTATGTGGTTTTATGCGTGTGCTCCATCCTCTGTTTGCTGCAATATTGTATTTAGTACCACAGTTGCTGATTGATGGCACCGTGTTTCAATTGCCAAGTGCATTTTTTTTTTTTCTTTTCAGTGCTACTCTTTACCGGATTGCAGGTAGCCTGTACCCTCATTCCCTAGATGCCAAGTACCGCCTCTCTGCAGTGTGCATGATCTTGTCGGTCCCGGTTTGTTATTCTGCAGCTCGCATGCACAACAGTTACCTGGGTGGCAGCCAGTCATATTGCTAATGCAGCGCTAGGCCTTCCCTCATGTTTCCTCCTCCAGTACAAATCAGGCAGGGCTAATCGGAAAAGGAAACACGTGTGTCGATAATGCATTACCTACTCTCTGCTGTGATTTAATTTTATACTATATCGTACTGGAAGAGCTCCCTCTTAGCCAATCAGAATGCAGGGTTATTGTCTGGTTGTTCTGCGATAACCGGACAGTAGACTGAACAGTGGAACAGAGGCTCTACATTCTGCCAATCAGAGATGCCTAGGAATGGCTATAGCGTATCTGTGAGGAACAGTTCCTGCTTGCTTGTTTCTCACAGGTGTGCTGTAGCACGAGGATTTGCCAGTTAATATTTTTTTTTAGTTTTTGCACTGTTATAAAAAAGATCTGAGAAATGGAGCTTTCTGGTTGGTTGTAAACATTCTAACAGCCTTATGTTAATCTTTTGTTAACATACAATGTAGAGCTTAATCATATGCTGAACAAGGTTTAACACTATTTAAAAAACATTTTTATTATAATAGCAATAAGGCACTCCCAGGGGTTATGTTAATGGTCAGTTAATCACCTTCTAGGGACATGTGGTACTTGGCTATGCCTCGTGCCACATTACACCCTGAAGGTGATTAGCAGTATTAACTATAACCCTTAGTCATGCTCTGTATGTAAGCATGTACTACCACAGGGTGGGCATTATTGGGAAATACGGGAGGGCCTTATAGCCCCCAGAGGTCAAGTATTTCCCAATAATGCCCACTACCCTGAGGGTATTATTATGTTAGAAAATGGCTATAAGTAATATTTTTTAATAGCATATAAAATGTTTTAAACAAGTCTAATTTATAAAAAAAAAAAAAAAAAAAAAATATTTGTAAAGTCCCTGTATTGTGGTATGTGTGCCAGTAGAGGGTGCACTTGTTTAGACAGTCTGTTTGTATGCCGCTCTGCGGTTTTACGGGACTTGTAGTCCTATGTCACATATCGGGAAGGGCTGCGAGGCCGTGGAACAAGCTGATTTATTTAAGATGGCAAAAGTTTTGACTTGCTAGCTGGGTACTGCTGATTTTTGAGAGCGGGTGAGGAGTCTGTGATTGGGAGTGGCAGGGAACCTGTCGTCAGGACTACTGACAGGTATAGAGTGGGGCGCAGTTTAAAAAACAAAAAGAGGAACAATCAGCTGTGTAAGCATACTATGTATGAGGAGGTAAGAAATACATGGACAGTGTGTTTTCTGACAGGATACTTGTTTACTGAGGAGCGGAGACAGGAATTTCTTAAATTGGGCTCCGGAGGTCTGCAGAGTGATTGCTGGCTTGTTTCAGTGCTGCATCGGCTAGCGTTTTGAAAAGGCGGAAGCTGCGACTGTCTTGGTGACATTGTGAAAGTGTGGTGTGTCTTGGAAAGTTTGATTTTCATTTAAAATGTATTTTCAGTTATTTATTTTTACTTTGCCTAGTAGAGCTGTGGGGGTGGTGGGTTGTCTAGGGGAGGCAGCCTCTTCCGTTCGTCGTCTGGTTTAGCGAGGCTGAAAAATGGGGAGGACCTGTAGCTCTCGCTAAGTGAGAGAAAAAACATGGCAGGTATTTCACATTTTCTGGGATGCTTTCAGCCAATTACACAACAGGCTGGGCACCACTGGAGAATAGTACTCTGTGAAATGACACTTAGACCGGCTTTTATTTTTAGCTGGGCATCTGTTGCAAAATAAGTGCCCAGCTTGGAGCCTGTCTTAGCCAATCAGGTTTGAGAATTGATTCTTGCCATTTTCTAATATTTAATAATAGCGATAGTACCATAGCAGTCTGGGTTTCCTCGGTAATAACTGGACCAAGGAGTTAATAAACACCTCGGCCTTCGGCGCCGGTATTTATTACCTCTGGTCCAGTTATTACCTCGTAAACCCAGACCACTATGATATCACTGTGTTCTACTGAAAAAGGTCCCTTTAAGCCAGTCAGAATGCAGAGATACTGTCCTGCTGTCCTGCTATAACCGGACAATAGAAAGTAATAGGACTGTATACTAATCTTTGCACTTTCATTGGCTTACGCTTACAAACTGCTCCTTATAGTCAACATTCTGTCACTAACCTGCACAGTAAAAATGGCAACAGGAAGCTCATTTCTTGAATTACACTTTTTTTTTTTCTAACTAAAATTTATTTTTTAGTATAACTGCTTTTATAGCTAGCTATATTGGCGAGGGTCAAACTCTGTAATAACCGTATCTGGGACTTCATAAACGCCTCTGCCTGCTGCCATGTAATATATGCTTTCTTACTGTTACTGCCTCATAACCCGCTACCACTATACTGTTATCGCTGTAATTGTCAGTGTTGATTCAGCCAATCAGTGCTGGCGATTACTTTACACCTGTGGCAGGTGTATAAACATAGGAGGGCCTTTTGACACTGTATTTGAAAGAGTGGAATGTTCCACTTACAGTATGGGGGGAGGGGGGTGTAGGTTTTATTCTCTTTCTCCCTAAGAATGTGTGAGGAGACTCTCCTATACAAATGATCGTTGGTGCTGCTATAATCCATCGAGAGGTGAAGTGACATCATAGACCTTGAAGGTAAAGCTCAAAAAGTCCCTATGATGTCGTCTTAGCCCTTGATGGAGACATCAGACTTGTTGTATATGGTTGCCCATACATTATTTTGTATAATATGTTTGTTTTCATTCATTTAGCTTCTTTCTAACTCTGCGTTGAAAACTACAATTAAATGGAATACAACAACCAACAGGATAAGATTAAAAACATTTAATGTGATTTAATAGTTTTATGAACTTGCAAAATTTCTAGTAGTTCTTCTTTGAACAATGACTTCAGTTGGGGTGATTTCAGTCTTGCTGATATCTTCGTTTTGAAGAATCTGCAGTGTAGGTAAGTACGAGGAGTCTTAACAGATATGAGTATTGATGCTGTTGTACCACAGTAGTGACATAGCTACAGTGCCAGCCATTGCCACTGTCGGAAAAGCTGCATCATCTTGTATCCGGATACAGCACATTGCTTGGTATGCCATAAGTACTTTTTTTGTTGGCTTCCACTGTACTGTGGTACAACAGCATTCTGACATCACTAGTGTGGCACAACAATATTCTGATATCACCACTGTAGGACATCATCATTCTGACATCTCTACTGTGGTACAAACAGCATTCTGACATCACTACTATAGAACAACAGCATTCTGACATCACTACTGTCTTACAACAGCATTCTGACATCACTACTGTGGTACAACAACTTTCTGACATCACTTCTGTGGTACAACAGCATGCTGACATTACTACTGTGATACAGCAGCATGCTGACATCACTACAGTGGTACAGCAGCATGCTGACATCTGTACTGTGGTGTGAACAGCATTCTGACATCTGTGATACAACAGCATTCTGACATCACTACTGTAGTACAACAAAATTCTGATCTCACCACTGTGGAACAACAGCATGCTGACATCACTTCTGTGGTACAACAGCATGCTGACATCACTACAGTAGTACAACAGCATTTTGACATCTATACTGCGGTACAACAGCATTCTGACATCACTACTGTAGTACAACAACATTCTGACCTCACCACTGTAGAACAACAGCATGCTGACATCACTTCTGTGGTACAACAGCATGCTGACATCACTACAGTGGTACAACAGCATTCTGACATCACTGCTGCGATACAACAGCATTCTGACATCTGTGATACAACAGCATTCTGACATCACTACTGTAGTACAACAGCATTCTGACATCACTACTGTAGTACAACAGCATTCTGACACCTCTACTGTGGTACCATTGGTGCCGGAATGGTTTGAAAAGTGGTAGGGCCAAGGATGCAGGGGATAAATTCTCCCTTATTAAATACATTAACATGATTGCAAAAAGTGATAGGGCCACTTATGAAAGTGGTAAGGCCATGGCCCTAGTGGCCCCCCCTGTTCCGGCACCTGTGTGTGGTACAACAGCATTCTGACACCTCTACTGTGGTAGTACAACAGCATTATAACATCACTGCTGCGGTACAGCCACATCTGGAAGTGTATGGATTGCTGTGCATAACAGCACTGAACCGTGTACTATGTAAATGTTTTCTACAGAACACAGGACAGTACAGCAGAGAATGCTAACAGTGAGCCGTATCCTGACAGAATTCATTAGACAGCGTCGCGGTTACAAGAAAAGATAGGAGGCAGTATAGTACAGTGGTTTAAGGCTCCGAGCTGCAAACCTGGAGACCGGGGTTTGAATCCCACAGCCATCACTTGCATACTGTGTGACCCTGAGCAAGTCACTTAACCTCCTTGTGCTCCCAGATTGCACCTGTAAACAAGCTTTCAGCTTAATATCTCTCTCCTGGTAAAACAATAAATAAAATAAAAAACAGTGTTACATTTAAGTTAGGCAGAAGAGAGCCAGTGATGTTCTGGAACAAAAGGAGGCTCATGCCTCATTGCTTAGGTCACCCATGGAATCAGTCCAGGGTTCTTGGAAATGTTGCCTTCTCGGCCAAAGGGAGTATGTTATCGTCACTATAGCAGAAATGTCATTGTAGGGGTGGAGGTTCTGCAGCGACAGTCTAGCGATGTATTATTTTTGAAGCTGTTGTAATAATATTCCAGCTTGGCCGTTGCAGTTGGGCTATTATTTATAGCAGTGAAGAGTGTCCACAGTAACCATTAGAGTTTGCATAGAAAGGTTATGTGAGATTATAAAATGGGTAAGAGAAATACTGTACTGTGATTGGTGGAATCCGATCACATGACCGTGCTGTTATCACAGCACAACAGCACAGATCAGAAATGCTTAAATTTCTGAACCTCATTACTTGGTCCTAAAATAAAAAAAAAAAATTTAAGAAAGCCATTTTATAATTACAATAAGGCATTCCGAGGTGTGCGTAACAGGGATAATGGCACATCTTACTTCGAGAGGGCTCTTGCAGTAGGTATTCACATATAGGACTACGCCGCCAGATGTCAGGACCCCATGGAAAAATTTCTAGCTAGCAGTCTCTGGCGGGGGACCGCCCCCATGTCAGGTGACCGGTGTCATATGACGTCGGTATAAAGGGGCAGTCCCCCACACCCACCTCCCAGTTCTTTCCCGCAGTCGGCTTATGAAAGTTCCTTGCGGTAGAACAGCGCTTGTCAGTCATTCATCGGTCTCTTTAAGTTTTCGAACTTTTCGACCCATTTTCTCATATTTTCAGTTTTTTTTAAACAATTTGCTGTGTATGTTGTCCCCGATGCCCTCCGAATCGCATAAAAACGAGTGCGACTCCTGTGGTTCCCAACTTCCACAGAAGGACGGCCACTCCTTGTGCCTCTTCTGTCTGGGCCCAGACCACCCCGTGGAGAAGTGCCAGCACTGCCAGAAGTTCAGTTCCACTACCCGCACAGGATTCAGGGCAGGTGGTCTGGGTTCGAACAAAACCTGCACATAAATGTGCTCGAACTGAGAGCAGTCCATTATGCCTTTCAGTCTCTACTCTCATTCATCCTCCCCGGTCATCTCCTCATACAATCAGACGACATGTGCGTTGTCTGGTACCTCAGCAAGCAGGGATGGACATGGTCCTACCCTCTGTGCCGGGAAGTGATGAGAGTCTGGCACTTGACATCCCAACACCATCTTCACTTAACCGCGGTTCACGTTCCGGGAGTGGAAAATACACTGGCAGATCAACTCAGTCAGTCCTCAGCCAGGTCCCATGAATGGGAGTTGGATCAAGAAGTCATAAACGACATCTTTCAGTGATGGGGAACACCTCAGATAGACCTCTTTGCCTCTCCCAAAAACGCAGAGCTTCCTGCCTTCTGCTCGCTCACTCCAGGGCGAGAAATTTTTTTGGCGGGACGCTCTGTCTCTCGCTTGGAGGGACAGATTCATTTATGCCTTTCCTCCCATTCCTTTAATTCCGAGGGTCCTGAACAAACTCAGATCAGAGGGAGCTCGAATGATTCTCATTGCTCCCTTCTGGCCCAGGCAAGTTTGATTCTCTCTTCTGCAACAGTTTTCAGAGGAACCTCCACTTCTTCTTCCTCTGTTGCAACAGTTGTTGACCCAGGATCAGGAGATCCTTGTTCATCCAGATCTCATATCCCTTCATCTCCATACGTGGCTCCTGCAGACGTAGCTAAAGCCCGCTTTGGAGTCTCTCCTCTCATAGCGGACATTTTGGTTGAGGTCAGGAAGCCTTCCACCACGTCCACCTATGCCATTAAGTGGAAAAGGTTTTCTATTTGGGCAAATTCGAAGGACTTTGAGCCTTTCTTGTGCCCAGCCAATGAAGTCCTGGACTACATGCGTCACCTCTTCGATCTGGGTCTCAGCCATTCCTCGTTGAAAGTCCATATGGCCACTATTTCAGCCTACCAAATTCCCTTTGGAGATGGGACTTTTGCTCAGGTGGAAGTCTCTAAGACTTTCCTCAGAGGGGTTCTCCATTTGAGACCCCCCCCCATCCGCATTCCTGCCTCTCCATGGGACTTGAATTTTATCTTGGAGAAGCTTACTCTGCCTCTCTTCAAGACAGCAACAGCTGATTTGAAGTTTCTTTCTTGGAAGACACTCTTCCTAGTGGCCATTACTCCCACTCAGGCGAATTTCCGAGCTCCAGGCCTTAATGTGTAAAATACCATACTTGATATTTCACAAGGAACATGTGGCTCTACGCACCAACCCTAAGTTTCTCCCTAAGGTTGTGGCTGAATCTACGCTGAATCAATCTATTGAGCTACCCGCTTTCTTTACGCAACACTCCAATCAAGGGGAGTACCTCTTGCATACTTTGGATGTTCACAGAATCCTGAGATACTACACCAATCAGACTAAGGATCTCAGGAAGACTGATCAGCTTTTTGTCTCATTTGCTGACAAAAGAGAAGGCAATGCTGATCTTACTTCGAGAGGGTTCCTTCAGTAGGTCATCACATACAGGACTGGCGCCAGCTGGCATCAGGCCGCACAGCAGACTTTTCTAGCAATACCCGATGGAGGACTGCCCACCTGATGTCACGTGACTGACGTCAGCATGACTGTATATAGTGGGCGGTCCCCACGCCCGCCCTCCAGTTATTTCCCGCCGTTGCCTCGTGTCAGTCACATTGCAAACTTCCATATAGCGATCGTTGTGAAAGTGTCTTGTATTGGAATATCCTTAGCTAATTTTTTCCAACTTTTTGTGTTACTCATTGATGTCTTCTCCCAAGAAGAAGTGCTCATCCTGTGGCATGCAGATTCTGCACAAAAATGGTCACCTCAAGTGCGTCCTCTGTTTAGGCCCAGACCATCCGGTCTCCTCCTGCCCTGAGTGCCAGACCTTTAACCAGGCTACAAAAAGAGGAGACAGCAGGCTTTGGAGGCCCATCTGCTAAAAGCCCGCCTGGCTTCCCTCGAGAAGAAGATGGATCAGCTTAGACATTCTTCGTCTGAAAGGTCTTCTCTTCCTAAAAAAACATAAGGAGAATTCTATGGAGCGGGAGCGCTCCGCGGATGACTCCAGGCCATCGACGAGCAAGGCCCAGCTGCCGCCCAGCTAAGACGGTAAGTCTGGAAAATCTATGGTGGGTCAGTCGGCCATCGGCTCCTCCGGTGACCGCACTGCCTCGGCCGATAAGTCGCCCCTGGCTCCTCTGGGGACCGCGCGGTGGCTGGTAAGACGACTACCCAGGCAGTGGGTACTCGCCATCCACTGGTCGATAAACCAGCCGGGGGCTCCTCCCCGCCCACCCGACTCCACCCACTAGTTGGCCATCCTGGACGACCGCGTCGGTGTGCCCCATCAGGGTCTGACGCACCTCACCCGATGTCCGGGCGGAACCAGAGGGAGAAATTCTCTCCTCCTCCTCCTCCTTCCTCCGCCTGACTTCTAATTCCTCGCGGGTACCTCCGCAATGACAATGGAGAGCCCCTCGACTCTGTCGATCCCTCTGGTTCTGCTCCGCTTTCACCAATCAGGGTTAAGGAGAAGGAGGCTTCTCTTCGGCCATCAGGCCTTACTGTAGAGGCCCCTCGTCCACCTTCTGGCGGGCTCCCGGTGCCTCCGATGCTGGTTGTCCCGATGACAGTCCCGCAGCCGGGACCCATTGACCGACCTCAGCCTGTGGGTCTGACGCTGGATCAGGTCCCGCTGCCAGGGCCCCTTCATCCAGCTTCGATGCTGGCCCCGCCGGATTGAGTGGTGCCGGTTCTGACGTCGGTTCTCCTGATGTGGGCTGTCCCGACGCCGGACTCTCAACTCATTTATACAACGGCCAGTCTGTTACGGTACTTCGATGCCAGGTTCGACGACTGGATTTATACCAGACCCTAACTGTCCTGTATTACCTGCAGGTATCAGAGGGGCTACTACCCAGGGGGCCCCACTCCAGACTGGAGTAGTTTTGGGCAGTTCTCCCTGGATCCAATCCTTACTTGAACTTTCAGGGATTCCAGGGTTCTTACCCTCCACTGGTTACTGTTCCTCCTCCTCTCCTCCTCAGCCTCTGCCTACTCTCCCGGTTACCCCAGATTTTAAGGCTTTAATTCAGTCTTGGTGGCAGGGGGCACAGTCAGAGTTGGTCTTGGACCTGGAGACTAGGCTCCCACAACTGCGGTCTCCCAGGTCTCCTTCCCCGAGCAGCTCTTCCATTACCACTGTCCATGTTTTGGGGAAGACTCGGCAGGACGTTTCCCTCCCGGATACCAGATGTCATCCTGTCGAGGAGGCGGACGAAGATAGCTCAGAGGGGGTGGACGATTCTTCAGAGGAGGTTCCCGGAGGACCCCGAACACACGAAAGGCAAGGATTCCCCAAAGTCTTCACCAGAGGACCCTGCCTTTTCAGATCTGTTGAGGTTCATGAAAGATTACTTCGACTGGGAGTCGGAGGAACAGGACCCTATGAGACAGAAGCTTGCAGAGCATCTCGACCTAGAATCTCTGTTCCTGGTCCCCATTCCTCCTTGGATAGCACCTCACTACTACCATCTGGCAGACACCTCATACCCTCCTGGCTGTCCCCAAATGGGCGGACAGGCTTTACTGGGTGCCGAAGGATGCCCCATTCTTGAAGGTTATCCCAAGGCTGACTCTGTGGTCATCTCTGCGGCTCATAATCACTCCTCAACACCAAAGCACATGAGCACCTCTCCTCCTGACAGAGAGTCGAGGCAGATGGACCAGTTCGGAAAAAAGATATACTTGTCAGCCACGTGTGCCCTTCGGTCCCTCAACTACATGGCCCACATGGTGTCCCTTCAGAAGGCTACCTTGGCCAGGCTGGAAGCGCGAGTCCAGTCCATGGACCCCGTGCCTTTGAAGGAGGAACTTGTCAAGGATCTCCACCTCTTCAAAGTTTCATGTAGGCATGCCTTCCGTGCCACTTATGACTCCGTTGCCCTTAGACAGCATTCCTGCTAGCCGCCTTTCTGGACTTGCCAGCTAGTCCAGTCGGTCAGGGGCTCGATGCGTTTGGTGGGGTAACCAAAGACATTATCACAGACCTACAGGACAGCGGCCTTGTACTTAGGTCTGTGAGGTCAATGTACCGATCAGGCTCCCAACAGCAACAGCAGCAGCCCTTTTGGAAAAGGACCTGGAGGCAGAGAAAGAATGCTCAGGTGCGCCGCCAAGGGAAGCATAAGACCACAGGTACAGCCACCCCTCCTGCCTCCACAAATCAGAGACGTTGAGGAGGTCCTCCCCCTGAATGTCCCGCCACTTCTTGATTCCATGGCCCT
This sequence comes from Neoceratodus forsteri, assembly GCA_016271365.2. Classification (NCBI taxonomy): domain Eukaryota; kingdom Metazoa; phylum Chordata; order Ceratodontiformes; family Ceratodontidae; genus Neoceratodus; species Neoceratodus forsteri. The sequence goes on from JADMNL010000035.1 coordinate 61,826,115, forward strand.
ACTGCCTCCTCAGTCTTGTGACAGGGAGCAGGTGTTGGGGGGGCGGTTCGCCCGCCACGCGCAGGAGTGGAAGGCGATCACCTCTGACAAATGGGTCCTGCAACTAGTGTCCATCGGACACACCATAGAATTTCTTGAAATCCCTCGAAACTACCACAGAAGTCCTCCTATTCTCGGGACCAGGCCCTCCTAGTTCGCGAGGAGGTAAACTCGTTCTTGCTGAAAGATGCAGTCGAGCGGATCCCCTTCGGGCAAAGGGGAAAGGGAATTTACTCCCATTTTTTCTGGTTCCAAAAAAGACTCGGGACTTCAGACCCATACTCGACCTAAGTCAACTAAATCAGTTTGTCGAGTACAAAAAATTTCGAATGCTGACACTCCAGAGCCTCCTCCCTCTCCTCGTGGAGAACCACTGGCTCTGCACCATGGATATGCAGGATGCCTACCTGCACATCCCCATCTTCCCCAGCCATCGCTGATTCCTGCGCTTTCACTTCCAAGGGGAACACTTTCAGTTCCGAGCACTCCCTTTTGGACTGTCTTTGGCACCACAGGTCTTTACCAAGTACCTGGTGGTGGTCGGGGCGTTCCTACGCCGCGGGGGTATTGCGGTTTTCCCTTACCTGGATGATTGATTGATTTCAGCCCCGTCCAGGGATTCCTTTTGGGAGGCTCTTACCTTTACCCTGGACCTTTTCAGCAGACTAGGGATCACGGTCAGTGTTCCCAAGTCATCCCTTATCCCTGCCCAGAGACTTCAGTTCATTGGGGCAGTCCTGGATACAGTCCAGTGCAGAGCCTTCCTACCTCCAGACAGGGTGGAAACCCTTATCTGTCAGGCCTCCAAAGTGGCCTCCCACAGAACCATCCCAGCTCGGGAGGTCCTGCGCCTTCTGGGCCTGATGGCGGCCTCCATCACAACTGTTCCCCTAGCAAGACTTCACATGAGGGTCACTCAGTGGTCATTGCAGGTGTAGTGGGATTAGCTCCTGGACGACCTGGATCATCCAGTTCTGGTCTCCTCTGCGGTTCAGAAAGAATTGCACTGGTGGATGGATTCTCGCAATCTTTCTGTGGGACTTTCCTTTTGGAGCCCTGCACCACTAGCTACCCTCACCATGGATGCCTTGAAATATGGGGTGGGGAGCTCATCTCGGGGAGCACCAAGCCCAGGGACTGTGGTCCGGCTTGGAAACTCCTTTGCATATCAATGTTCTGGAGTTGAGGGTGGTCCTGTACACCTTACAGGCCTTTCAGACCCCACATCCAAAGGCATCAGTGCTAATTCAAATGGACATGTCGGTAGTTTGGTATATCAACAAACAAGGAGGAACCCGGTCGTACCCCCTGTGCAGGGAGGCAACGCGGGTGTGGAACTGGGCAGTCCAGCACCATCTGGTCCTCGTGTCCGTGCATGTTCTGGGCGTTTTGAACGTCCTGGTGGACAGTCTCAGCAGATCTCAGACACTAGCTCACGAGTGGGAACTGCATCAGGAAGTGGCGGAATCCATCTTCCAATGTTGGGGGCGTCCGGAAATCGACCTCTTCGCCTCCAAATCCAATGCAAAGCTTCCCAGCTTTTGCTCGCTCGTTCCAGGGCACGGTGCTTTCTGGAGCGATGCATTGTCTCTATCTTGGACAGGGAAATTTTTGTATGCATTCTCTCCGCTTCCCATTCTGCAGACGGTCCTTCTCAAGCTTCAGGTGGAGAAGGCAAGGATGATCCTCATCGCTCCTTTCTGGCCGAGACAGGTCTGGTTCCCGCTGCTGCAGCAGCTTTCCAGGGTACCACCAGTTCCACTTCCAGTGACTCATGACCTCCTGACATAGGATCAAGGTTGACTGTTGCACCTGGGGCTCAGGACCCTGCATCTCCATGCATGGCTCTTGCAGACATAGCGATCTCCCGTTTCGGGGTTTCCTCCAGGGTTGCTCAAGTCCTCATTGAGGCTAGAAAGCCCTCTACCTATTCCACTTATGCAATGAAGTGGAAGCTGTTTTCCATTTGGGCGACTGCTAAGGGTTGGAACCCTTTCTCTTGCTCGGCCCCACAAGTCATGGAATACTTCCTTCACTTGTCAGACTCCGGTCTGTTCTACTCTTCTTTGAAGGTCCATATCTTGGCATATCACGAGCTAGTGGATGGTAAACCTGTGGCTCAGTTGGAGGTCTCAAAAACCTTTCTGAAAGGGATTCTCCACCTGAACCCTCCCCCATCCGAGCCAATTCTGCCTTGGGACTTGAACTTCGTCCTGGAAAAGCTCATCCTTCCTCCTTTCGAGCCGGCTATGAGCTGTAATTTGCACTTCCTGTCTTGGAAGACGCTTTTTCTTCTGGCTATCACGTCAGCCCGAAGGATTTCAGAGCTTCACGCTCTAGTCTGCAAGGAGCCCTATCTGATTTTCCCATAGGGACCAGGCGGTCCTCAGAACACTTACGAAGTTTCTTCCCAAGGTGGTGTCAGAAGCCACGCTGAATCAATCAGTAGAGCTTCCGGTGTATTACCCGTCCCCCTCTAACACAGGTGAGGCACTCCTTCATACAATGGACGTCCATCGGATTCTCTGGTGTTACACCCACTGGACCAAAGAGTTCCGCTCCTGCGACCAGTTGTTTGTTTCCTTTGCCCCGAGATCGAAGGGAAAACTGGTTTCTAAGGAGGGCCTGTCCAAGTGGTTAAGCAACTGCATTAGATTCTGTTACAAGAAGTTCGAAAAGCCACTGCCGGGGTCTGTCAGAGGTCATTTTACTAGGGGCATGGCTGCCTCCGCGGCCTTCCTACGGAATGTTTCTGTGGCCGACATTTGTGCTGCTGCTACTTGGAGTTCTGTCCATACCTTCACCAAGCATTACAGTTTGGACATTGCTTCTAGGCAGAGGGCTGGCTTCGGCCTTGCCATCCTGCAGGGTCTTCTGTCCTAGACTGGGTCCATTCTGGATTTCAGTTTTTCCCGTTAGAGTTAGTTTTCCTCCTCCCTAGTTTCTCTTGGTCTCTCCTTGGAGGGACTGCTTGGGACTCTGTTCTCTATGTGATGACCTACTAAAGGAACCCTCTCGAAGTAAGATAGTACAGTTACGTAGGAACTTACCATACCAGTAGATCTTTGAAAGAGATTCCTTCAGTAGGTCATATTTTTCCCTCCCTCCATCTCCTCATTTTCTGTTTTTACAGGGACTCCAAATCCTGTTCGCTCCTGCTGTCAGGCCTCTTCCTTGCTCCGGCAGGAGAACTGGAAGGCGGCTGTGAGGACCGCTCACTATATACAGTCAAGGCTGAAGTCAGTCACGTGACGTTGGGTGGGCGGTCCCTTGTCAGGTATTGCTAGAAAAGTCTGCCATGCAGCCCAACGCCAGGTGGCACCAGTCCTATATGTGATGACCTACTGAAGGAACCTCTCTCGAAGATCTACTGTTACGGTAAGTTCCTACATAACTGTACTTTTCTAAGCAATGCCTATCAAAATGGTTGGCATATTGTTTCACTTTCTGTTACGACAAGTACAACAAGACCCTTCTGGGTCAAGTCAGAGGTCACTCCACCAGATGAGTTGCTGCCTCTGCGGCTTGTTTCAGGAATGTGTCAGCAGCAGACATCTGCGCAGCCGCAACTTGGACTTCTGTCCATACCTTCATGAAACACTACAGTTTGGACATTGCCTCTCGCTGTAGTGCAGGCTTCGGGTTAGCTGTCCTACAAGGTCTCCTTTCATGAGACCCGTTCAGCCCTGAGGTTCCGTGCTATGGACCACAGTCCTCCTCCGGAGTACTTTTCCTTTTTCCAGACTGCTTGAGACTCAGTCCTATCTGTGAATACCTACTGCAAGAGCCCTCTCGAAGTAAGATAGTACAGTTACGTAAGAACTTACCATAACAGTAGATCTTCAAGAGAGGCTGTTGCAGTAGGTATTGCCTTTCCGCCCTCCGTCCCCCTAAGTTTCCTTTGCTTCATTTCCATGGGGGGAAATATCCTCTTCTCTCTCGTCTTGCCTCTTTTGGCCTTTGACGGGAAAGAACTGGAAGGCAGGCGTGGGGGACTGCCCCTTTATACCGATGTCGTATGACGCCAGTCACCTGACATGGGGCGTCCCCCGCCAGAGACTGCTAGCTAGAAATGTTTCCGTGGGGTCCTGATGCCTGGTGGCTTAGTCCTATATGTGAATACCTACTGCAAGAGCCTCTCTCGAAGATCTACTGTTATGGTAAGTTCTTACGTAACTGTACTTTCTCGGATGTGTAGGCCAAGGTGTGCCATTGTTCCACAGTAGTGCACACCCTGTCACGTCTTACTGCCTAATTATGAAATGGATATAAAAATACAGAAAACATATTGGCTGAGGAGCTAAGAACCCAGTGCTACTATCCCAGCACAATAGCGTAGGAAAAAGATCCTCGACATCACTGACCTGTTCACAGTAAGCAGGGATGGCTGTGCATCAATTAATTTACTGATACTTAAAAAACATGTAGGATCTGCCATTTTCTGGCCAAACAGTTAACTTACAATGGCTTAATAGGACTACTTTTTTCCTTTTTTTTTTTTTAACTTTCTTTAATTTTTCTTTATTTAAATTTATTTTTTAAAATATTTCATTACTAATTGTAATTGACCCATTTCATAATCTCAGAAAGGCACCCCAAGGTGTGTGTTGTGCTGGGATAACAGCACTTCTCATGTGGTGGAAGCACTTGGCCTTTGCCCTTCTGCTTCAGCCCACCTGAGGTGTGCCGTCATCCCAGCACAAAGCACATCCTGTCCTGCAGTTTTGCTTAATTAAAGAAGGTTCAGGAAATCTCAGAGGGGGAGAGAGAGGGGGGGGGGTTAGGTATGACTTGCTCAAGGTCATATACTGAGTGTCTGTGGTGAGATTTAGAAACAAGTGTTCAAGTTCACAGCTTTATGCTTGACCATCAAGCTAAACTTCCCACCCAAATAGTAGATTGTACTGATGTGACCCCTACTGGTTGTCTACCTCCTTGACTGTCCTTTTCTGTCTGCCACCTTCTGCAGCTGCCATATGGACACCAGTCCATACATTCCAGACTCTGACCAGACCACTGCCTTCTGCGGTGACATCCCACAGGACCCTGCCCTTCTCCCCGCCCGTGGTGGTGCTCAGGTCATTACCCATGGCCTGTGGAACAAATGCATGTTGCCTCTGGGGGCTGAAGCAGTGTGGGCTGTGCGACATGGGAGAAGCCACCCCCCAGCATGGATAGCAACCAGGGGCTTTTCTGTGTGGCTCTGCATTGCCAGTGAAAACTTACTTATGACATAGCGTAACATTAATGGTGTCTGCATTGTAGAATGCTCTTGTTGCTTTGTACTCCTGACGAACGTTCAATAAACAATAAGTTAAAAAAAATGGGGTAATTGGCACCCTGACCAGGGGATTTCCTGTACAGCTATGTAGCATTTTCTGTTCTGAACAATATATTTTAAGTTTTTGAACACTGAAAACAGGAGGTACGAGTAAATACTATGTCATTTGACAAGTAGGCAGCTGTTCATTTCAGGTTACTATACTTCATTATCTTGATTAAAGCAGTGCCTAGCAGTATGCAGTGTTGGTGTTCTAGTTGTTCCGAAACTCCATTTTCCTCTCTGTACTAGTGTGACAGGAGTAGCTGCCTTGAAAGAGAGCTCTCCACAGCAAGTATAATCTTTGTCATTTTATTTTAATTTTTTCTCCTAACAGCTGTGAGTAACTCCAGCATGTAGAAGCTCTTTGTGTCTAGGGGCTCCCCCCCCTCCCGGTAGTAAAGCCCGCCCACCTCCCCTCTGCAGTGTGCAGGGTCCACCCTGTTGGCGCCGGCCTGTGGGGGAGGAGCTCACACCACATGGTCATCTCTGATGTCCAGGCCTCCCACTGGCCACAGGAGGCACTTGAGTAGTGGACTGCAACCAGAGTTGTGTGCCTCGACCACACGCCCTTGGCATCTCCAGCTCAGTGTAGGTGAGTGAGGATCTCAACATGAATCCAGTCTCCCATTAGTTAGAGCAAATGTTACTGCTGGCACCACCAAGCTGGGCTCAGTGTCTCTTTTCAGTATGTGTGGGGGTGGGAGGGGCATTCAAGCTTCTATCCAATTTTTCAGCAAGAAGTGAGCATAGTAGAGGGAGGGCAAGTGAGCAAGTGGTTCTGGGGGGATTTGAACTTACTATCTCCTACTTTACAGGTCTGTGCATTTAACCTCTGTGTTGCACCATCTTCCCATATGTACTGACTGACTCTCCTACCTACTTCTCCTTATCCAGATGCCTGCCTCTACAACTATGTCAGCATGGAAGGGGGGATTGAAGAGGAGGCTGACTTCTTACTCTGCCTTGGGAAAAATGGAATGGTAAAGTTCAGTACTCCTGATTCCAGCACCTGCCTTTTTTTGTGTAAATGACTGACCTAGTTTGATAAACGTTGTTTCTGTCTTCCCTTTGTTTTCCCAGTTTGAAACTGATATGGATTTGGGCCTTGACCAGGTCCCTCCAGATTCCCCGTGGAGTCAGCCAAGTGGAGACCTCTTTTCAGGTAGTGTACACATTTACCACGCTATAAAAAAAAAAATATATATATATATTTCACAATCGGGGGGTTCAGCTATAGGGGAGAGCTGGGAATTGCTAACCCTCCATGTCATGGCTTTGACTGTAGAGGAGAGCTGTGGTCCCTGACTGTCTGTTTCATGGTTTTGACTATTTGGGACAGCTGGGGTTTCTTCATCCTGAAATCAGTGTGTGTAATTTCCTGTTACGCACAAGAGTGACTTCACATGCATGTATTGATTTGATTGATTGATTTATTGAATTTTGGTAACTGGGTGAGCCCACTGAGACTAAAAGTCCCTTTTTTCAGGGGTGACCTGGAATTAATTACATATAGGGTACATCAGTACAGAGCACATTTAGAGGCAAACATCGTGGTCAAGATTATAGGCTAGAGTAAACTGGTATTCAAGGGATGTGGATATGTTGTTCTATCCACATTTCTTGACATGCTGAATGCGAAAAAGGCAAAAGCCATGCTCTTCTTCCCCTCCTTGCACGTGGCAATTCCTGCTGGGGAAGGGGAGCTATTCCACAAATTACCAGTGTTCTTGGAGAAACACTAGAGTATGTAGCTAAATTCAAATATCTAGGAGTTTGGCTCGATCATAAACTTTCCTTCGCCGACCATCTCGTAAAACTACAGAAGAAGGTAAAGATTAGGACTATTCTACAGAATTAACCACCTGCTCACAAAGGAGGCCATGATTCAACTGGTTCAAGCTACCTTCCTATCTTTAATAGATTACGCGGACCTACTCTACGGCCACTGCACTGCCTCTGCACTGGCTAAGCTGGACATCCTCTACCACAGAGCTATCAGGTTCATTACTGGCCTTCCACATTCCACACACCACCGCTCCCTGTACTCATCATTGGGTTGGACTTCCCTTCACTATAAAAGGAATAGAAACGCCGCCCTATGGGCCTTCAGAGCGGTGACCAACAAGCTCTCCTCATATGTCTCAGATTGTATTCCCCGGAGTGTGTTAGGCACCTACGCTCTGAGTAGCTATTTCCTAATTGCTCTTCCCAAGGGCCAAAACTCGTTTCGGCAAAGCTGCTCTAAGCTTCTCTTTACCCACATTGTGGATCGGTTTACAAAGGAACTTGAAGCTGAGCTGCCCTGTTAGCCTGAATATCTTCAAGGCGCTCTACGATTGCTACATGAAAGCACCTTGCAAATGTTTTTCTTACCGCTAGCCCACTAATTCCACAACTCCCCCTTTCCATCCTGACGCTCGCCATGTTTCTACCCCTGGCTCTCACTCTTTCCCTATTAACTTTTCCTGCTGCACCCACCCTTCCCTGTCTGCTCCAGCCTGGCTAAAGTCCCACCCCATCCATAGTAGTGTCCCAATTATCTACCCCTCCTCCGTCATTATCATAATAAACAAGTACACGACAGCCATTGTCACTTTCTGTGGTTTTAGCCCACTTTTCCCCAGTCGCCGGTAATATATCCCTCCTCTTCTTTACCTCTCTAACCTGCCATCCCATACACGGCCTCTTTCCCCTATATGTGTAGTTGCCGGCTGCCTCACTCAAAAGATCTCTGCTTATAACCCCTGTATGCCTATGGTTGATTGTACATCTGCTGACTTCTTCAATTGTAAAATAATGCTGTTTTTTTTTTTATTTATTTCAACCTTGTACTGTACTGTATACACTGTATATATTTTTTCTTCCTTGTTTATTGCTTTTTGTATATCTGCTTCTGTACTGTACTTTGATGTATTCATGACCAGGTCCACCTTGCAAATGAGCCTTGCTCAATGGTGCCTGCCTGGATAAATAAAGATTTTGATTGATTGACATGTTCTTTCCCTTTAAGAATCTTGCCGGAAGGTCTAAAAGCTGGCTCCTCCCACCCACCCACATGAGTGGTATAACCCTCGGCTCTGCCCCTTAATGCCAGATCTTCCTTTACGCTGGAAAATTCGGGTTTCCTCCTTATCGCTCCCGTGTTGATAGGTCCTGGCGCTTAAATCTTCAAATTAATTACCTAAGCTCAAACTCGTTAGAGTTTCGCCACATCGTTTTTCAGTTGCAACCGTGATGGAGGACAAGTCCTTGCCCGGGTTCTGCTGGTGCCCCTGCAGGCAGAAGATGTCTCGCACCGACCTGCACACCACATGTATCTATTGCCTGGGCCACAATCCTGATACCCAGGCTTGCAACTTTTGTCGCTCGTTCCAGCTGAATGTGTTGAACGGTTGCCTCGCACGCTTACAGCTCAGCCGACTGGAAAAACAGAACCGGCTGGTAAAATCTAAAGAGGCCTGTTGAGGGGTCCACCGAACAACTTGAGCAGATGAATACTTTCGAGGAGGAGGTGGCTCGTGCTGCCGATCAGTCCTCTTAAGCATCGATCTTTGTGCCGCTCAGACTGGGCTCTACCTTTAGAGACTCCTTCAAGGAGTTGTGCCAGTCTCTCCCGACCAAGGGGGAGGGCCCGTCGACTTCGCACAGCTCCCATTACCGTAAAAAGGAAGAAACCAAGGAGTCGAGAGAGAGAGAGAAGGAAAAGTCTCGTCAGTGTCATTCTCGGGATCGAGAGAGGTCTCATTCTCAGGAATCTCCAGTTTTGACTTTGGTCGAAATTGCGGCCTCGGCTGCTGCCTTCACTATGCCGCCGTCAGGCCAGCCAGCTAAGACACAGGACGCCATGAGTACCATGGGTGCCATGAGTTTCATGGGTGCCACTGGTGCCCTTGGGTGCCATTCTTGCCATGGGTTCCATGGGTGTTGGGGGTGCCCTCAGGTGCCATTGCTGCATGGGTACCGGGGGTGCCTGCGGGTACCGCCGCGGGTGCCCTCGGGTGTCGCCCAGGTTGGCATAGACACTGCTTGGTGCCTTTCTGTGCCACGAGTGATGCTAGTGCTGCATGGGTGCTAGTGGGTGCTGTCTGGCAGAACTAGTGACAGTTTTCCTTCTACAGACTTCTCCGCAGAACTTGTGGCTGGATGTTTTCTGCAGAATGAAGTAATGTTCTGCGGATTATTTTTTTCCACACATCTTAGTGAGTGGCGGTCTGGCGTGGGATCTTATGACATCCAGTGGTTTTCTGCTGATGGAACTCTTCTACACTGTTCTGCCAGCGGAATCTCTCATTCCACTCAGCACTTTCTCTGCTCCCTACGTGGTGCCAAGCTCCTCGACATCCTTCCTGGTGGTGGAGTCTCTAGTGGCTCTGACCTAGACCTCCCTTAGGGGTCCTTCTGGGGTAGAAGTGCATCTAGATGAGTCTCTCCCTGTCCTTCTCGTCAGTAATACAGCGGATGACTCATTTTATATACTCGGGGGCATGCCCTCTCTATCATCAGAGTCTGTGATGGAAGATCTTTTCAGTAGTTCTTCAGTGATGGGGTCCACTATAGTATTTCAGACTGCATCTGTGGCCCATACACTTCCGTGTCTAGACTCTTTCAGTTGTCAAGACAATTACACCCTGTGGAACATTCTGATTCAGTGGTTGGGAGCCGCTCAGGCTCTTCTGCTCCTTTGATAGGTGTATATAGCCCCCTTGTTATATTGTCCCTTTGGTGGCTTCTTCAGCACAGGCCAGATGGAGGACATCTTCATCATTTTTGTATCAGGCAATCCTTGCGAAATAGCAGCCTGAAAGCCTTGTTAGGCTCGGACTAATAGTGTAAAAAAAAAAAAAGGAAAATTTATCACAGCACAGGGCCTAGCCAGAATTACCCGATACCACCCTTTTGGATCTGGTCAGGTTCCACCTCAGCCCCCTGAGGAACTTGTCTCTAGAATATGGTAAAGAGTACCTGACTTCTTCTACCCCTGGGGGAGTCCGATCCAGCAGCCGTATGGGTAATCTTTCTCCAAGAGATATTTCTCTTATTCAGAGACATTTCCTAGACCTCGGCGACTGCCCAGTCTGTTAAGCCCCCTTTTTTTAATCAGGCTTTCTTCTCTCAAGCAGAACCTCGCAGCAACAGAAGTGACTCTCCAGTGAGTCGGAACTCAGGTTCCTACTTCCTTGCTTGCTTCAGCATAAGAGATGACATACTCCTTTCTTGACCGAAGGTCAAGTAGATCTTTCTTCTTAAGTGGCTTCTCAAATATTCACACCTTTGATTCCTACGCACTGGTTGTGTGCCAGTCGCTCATGAAGCTATCTTCTCTGAGTCCGTGATGGACATGTGATGATTGTTTTTCAGCAAACAAACTAGAGCCCTTTCCTACTCCCTTCAGGGAGGCCGGAATGAGTAGTGCCTCACCGCATTGAGTCACTTCTGGCGCTATTCAGTCACTTTCAATGAATGGGTTAGCCCTAACTTGGTCCTGCCGCGTCCCTCCTCGACGCACATTTGCCTTAGAAATCCAGCCCCTGTTTTTTTCTTTCGGAATGTTTTTCCGCAGTGGACACGTCCTCCTGTACACTTTTTCTCTCTTCCCTGAGTTCAGAGACTGCTACTACAGTTGTACACACAGGAGCAGGATAATTCCTTTCTGGAATATAAAGTGGGTAGGATCTGGTTCTGCTAGACCACCACAAGAGGCTTCTGAGTTGTGCTTTGGGCTTCCAGCAGGAAGGTTTCGGTGACTAAGTGAAAACTATTCTCCTTGATGGACTAACCCCACCTGGATCTTCTTGCTCACCAAGTAAGGGGTTCAAGAGCTGCTGGACCTGTTGCTTGCAAGTCAGCCATACTTGGTAGTGGGGGTTTTCATCTGCGCTTTTCAATCTACCTTGAACCAATAGACTTTTCCTCCAGCTTTTTCAGCTCTTGACATCCTTTGCGTTAGATTAGTACATGTCTTGGACACTGTTAATTTTGGTCCTATACCAAATTGTAAGGCTGGGTTCTCGCCGCCCTCCTAGAGTGGTTGTGGCTTCCTGGCAGAGTTTCATTTTTGTGTCCATTGCAGTTGTCTGCAAAGTGGTGAGTTACAACTCAAGCACTTATCTTGGAAACACTATATTCTAGATGCTCTTTTCAAGACAACTCTTTTTATTAGCAGGACAGTCCTTGGCTGTCGTTTCTGAGTGAACCCTATCTCCGCCACCCTACTCAGGGTTGTTGGTTTTAGCTCGGTACTCTCCCACTAGTGTGAATGAGTGATGGGGACTTAGTCCAGGAAGATATGGAAATTACGTACTTAACATAATTATTGATCTTTTTGGACAGTCTCCAGCACTCATTCACACGCCCACCCACCATCCCCTGGGTTCACTCGTTCTCTTTCCTGGTCTTCACGGTCCTATGGTTCAGGCTGTGAAGACATTGTTCTTTGACCCTTCTTGCAAAGGCCATCTGGGCCCTCTCAGGCCCAGAAACTCAGGATGAGTTATTCTCATTAGTTAACACTGCACCTCCTCGGTCGAAAAGTTACTGAGGCAGGTTGGAGGCTCGACGCTGAGATAGCCTACACAGGCACAAGCTAGTCTCGTGGTACTGCGCATGCGTGGTCCTGTCTCGGCACTGACCCTTCTGAAATATTTTGGCTCCTGCTTGCTCCTAGTGCCTCCAGGGCTATCTCCACTAGTGTGAATGAGTGATGGAGACTGTTCAGGAAGATCAATAATTACGGTAAGTACGTAATTTCCATTTTTCGGTCTTTGAGAGATCAGGGAGCAATGATCAGTAGTTGTAAGGCATTCAGGTACAGAGTTCTAGAAAAGTTATTAGCTAGTCAAAAAAGAGCTTTCATTAGTCTTCAAAAATGTCACATACGTGATAACTCCACTTTTATTTCCCGCTTTCTAGAGTCACAAGTGAAGCCTGAGCCACTTTCCCCTGCTTCATCGCTGTGCTCCAACTCTTCTCTGTCATCATCCCAGGAGGCCTCTTACATGCAACAGGTAAGCTTGGTGTTAGATGCAGTCGTGGGTGGGGTTGGCCCACTTGTTGGCTGCAGTGTCAGTTCATCAGTCCGGGGGGCTCGGGGCAAGGGGCAGATTGTAGCTCTAGCATGGGGCACTTTACTTTTTATTTGTTAAATATGCTATAAGTGAGTGTAACTCATCTGAAAAAGATGGTCGCTTGGAGCAAAATTTTCCTGGAAGTGGCTGTAAAGCAAGGAACAACTCAGACTGCAGTAATTTTGGTAAAATTGTTCAGCATAAGATTTGCCATCTGCAGGATGGGGGATAGTGAGGAAGAACTAAGGGTAGTGAAGCAGAAAGTTGAGGTTGCAGAGATGGTGCAGATTATGGCAGCTGAGGTTCAGTTTGAAGAAATGTAAAGTCACGAGCATAGGAGCAAGCAACTCGAGACTGGAATACAGGATGGGAGTGAGTGAGGGTGTAGCAGGTGAAAGAAGAGAGGGATCTGGGGTTATTGTATCTGATAACCTAAAACAATCCACTCAGTGTAATAAGGCAGTAGGCACATCCAGTATAATGCTGGGATGCGTTGACAAGGGTATCGGCCGTAGGGCCAGGAAGGTGATACTACCCTGTACAGATCCTTGGAGGGATCCCACTTACAGTACTGCGTGCAGTTCCAGAGTCTTCGCCGAAGAAGGATAGGGATAGGATGGAGCCAGACCAGAGGGGCCACCAGGATGATTCAGGACTAGCAGGGCGGGCCCTATGAGGAAAGGCTGACAGATCTTAAGATGTACTTGTTAGAAACTAGGAGGAACATGATAGAAACATTCATGTTAAGCTCAGTACCCCATCCCATTAAGATCAAGTGCCCTCACAAGTGAGTACCATCCAGTCAGATCTCGATTCCAAGGTTACTGTCATTCAGATTGATGTCGTTTCAATCGGAGATCTAATGCTCAAGTTGTCATGGCTACAAGGACCACTAAACTGTAGAGATTACCGTTTTAGTGTCTTCCCAGACTTTGCCTTTTCCACACAACAGCGCAGGAGAAAGTTTCTTCCCTACTGTCAAGATGTGTTACAGACGGGTACTCTGTTTCAGCTGCTTGCACCAACTAAGGTGCATGTTACTCACAAAGGCAAAGAATACATTTTCTTTGAGACTGACCAACCAGCTGGTTCAACGTGTCCAGTACGAAAGGGACTCGGATGCAGAAGCAGAATCTCCTGCTGTGTCAGAGCAGGAAATGTCCGCATTGACAAATGCTGCTGAGGGATCTGAATGAACACTGGGTAATGATACTAGTAAGTTAGTTGCAAAACAATTATTAGTTTTCCCTGACTATGAGATTGATTGTAAAAATAGGAGTTTAATACTTTTTGGCAACTAAAAATAAATAAATGTTATATTGTGTTATAAGCTAAATTAATTTTACTGGGATAATATATTTTGATAGTCGGGACCCTTTAGAGAGAATGGAGGCTTGGCAGAGGGAAGTGAACCTGTCTGTATTCATGTATAATATAATATAATACTTGTGTAATATAAATGGTCTCATTGAGAAGTTTTTCTTCTGCTTTGTGGTGTACCTAACAGTATATATGCCTGTGTGTGTGTGTGTGTGTGTGTGTGTATAAATATATATGTATGTATATATTATATATATATATATACACAACACACATACATATATATATATTAAACTACTCTGTTATTCATTTTTCTACCTGATGTATGGAGCTGTTAATCTTTTACAGATGTCTGCTCTGTGGGTGACGGGTTGCATCTTTCTGTGGCATTTGTTTATAAAATGAATAAAAGTTAAGTGTAACAAATAAAAAAACAGTATGTACTCAAGAAATTGTTAAAACAATACACAGTAAAGTTTGTATAAAGGCCATAAAAACATAAAAAGAAATATTCATGTTTTACAGAGGATAAACAGCAGCACTGTTATGCTATACAAACACTCTGAGGTTAACACGCAGAAGCTGGTATGGGGCGGTTTTAGAAGAACACCAGAAGTACATTTTTGTGGGGATGGTGGTGGACAGGTAGAACAGGTTGGCCAGCCAGGTGGTCTGTGCAGAACCTGTGGAGGGATTCAGGCATAGGTGGGGTAGACACATGGGTTTAGTCAGGGGTGGGTTGGGAGAGGGAATAAAAGATGAGGGAGGAGATGAGTAACAACTAGAGGGCTTGGTCTCCTAGGTTAGTCGGGAAAAGGGCAGACTGGCTAAACCAGTTGACCAATTTTTACTGTCTTTCTCTGTTCCTGTGTATCAGGATGCAGGCTGCGCCCTTAAGTGACCCAGAGCTTGTATCAAGTTTTGTAAAATCTGACCCTGCAAATCCAGCCCCACCCACCCCAGTACAGATCCTGGTCCTTCACACTACAGTGAGCTGTGAGAGGGGTAGATCCCATTCGGGGATGCTTAGAGCACTCTATATGTTCTTGTTTGGTGGAGTCTGCACTTTGCAACGTTCGTTGGGAAATAACTTGCTTTTTAACGGAGTTCATACATTTTTATGACCTGTGAGCAAGAAGTATTCAATGCTCTTTAATCTGAAATGCAATTACTTATCACTTTGGAGGGTTACAGTACAGGTTAGAAGGGAGTGTGAAAGGGTTAAGCATAGACAGAGGGGGTCATTGTCAGGAGGGGTTACTATATAGGTCTGTAGAGAGGAAATGGAAAAAATGAAAGAGTTAATGATAAGCAAGGGGGCTTAGTTGATGGTGTCACAGTAGTGAGTACTATCCAAGTCTGTAGAGGGGAGATGAAAGTGTAAACAATAGTGGGATTAGCAGTCGGTGTTATTGTGGGGTTACCATACATGTCTGCAGAGGAGACATAGAAGTGTGAAAGGGTTAAAGATAAACTATTGGGGGGGGTTATCTGATGGGTTTACTGTACAGATTTTTTTTGGGGGGGGGGCATTGTTTTCCAGTAGTAGTTTTGATGTCTGGTAGACAGCCTGGAAATGGTGGCTCATATTTATCAGCTGCTAATAACAGATCTCCTGTATTTACTTGGCCTGAAGCGGCAGGTGTGACATGTTCATTCGCTCCCAGAATCTTTCTACTTCAGCCACCAGGACTGTCGTTCTCTGCCTGAACCTCCCTGGGCCTCAGACAGATCAAAATTCTGAACAGAAGGCAGGCAATGTAGCCTAGAGGTTAGAGTAATGAGCATGGTACATCCAGCAGACTGAGGTTTGATCCCCACAATCTCTACTTGCATACTGTGTGTCTCTGAGCAAGTCACTTAACCTCCCAGATCCCCCCTATCAATGGGCCTTCTGGCCCAGAGGGCCTTAACCAGTTACCAAAAAATGACACACACACACACACACACACACACACACACACACACACACACACAAAAAAAACATCACAGCGGCTTTTGGCCCAAGACCCAGTGGTGTCCTTTCAAAAAACATCATAGTGGTTACAAAGTCCAGTTTCGACAGAATAGTTTGAGTTATAAAGGTTCCCCTACCAACCAAAAATGTTTTGTATAATCAAACCCTAGGAAAATGTTGTTACAGGGGCTCGTAGGAGTTGCAACAAAGTCATAGTTATCTCATCTGTAACCCCTGTGTGCAACTAATCGATGATAGAATACATTGTTGGAATTGCAGAACACACTGATCTGCATTCAACGTACACAGTGCCCCCCTCCAGGATAGGTGGTCACCTGGTGTGAGGGGGTTGGCACAGGGGCCTGAACTCTGTGTAAAGTTTTTGTATGTTAAAACAGGTTTGCCACTATCTAGCCACTCTCTCAATGTGTCACTTCGCACTTTCTTCGAGGGAGAGAACTACAGAATGAAGCTCAGTGATTTTGGACAGGTTGCCAAGGCAGTCTACTTATTAATATATACACATATTTTTTTCATTTGAAAGTTGGTGACTGGTAAAAGAGCACTGAGCTGAAGTCAGTTTCCAGGTTTAAACCTGTAGTATGGTTTACAGTGGAGAAAAGCTAAAACAATACTGTACAGGCAACATTAAGCAAGGTCACAATACGCTAGAACAATATATTTTAAATAAAAAATAATTTGCTTATTTCTAACGGCAAGATTGGTTATTGAAACCAGCACCCATCCCATCGGTGTGGCGCTTACCTCAACCAATAATAAACGTGGTTATAAGGAGCCCGTTTTGAAATGGGGAAGGTAGTTGGACCCCCTGCCCTAAAGATATGGATAATGTGTGTGTAACATCGGTTGATAAAAACTGACTGAGCATGGACATAGTTACAAACTGCCTGTTCTGTAGTAGAAAGGGGGAGAACAGTTGGACATCTTTTCTAATAAAATCTTTCTCCTCCTCCTTTCCTTTATGCAGTCCCAGAGCACAGATGCGATTGCAGTGGTGAAGATAGAAGACCCTCCTACTCCCCCCTACATGTTCGGCGATGTCCTGTCCCCTCCGCTAAACAATGTCCAGATCAGTGTAGTCCCTAAAGCGGAGAGTGTATCGTCACTGGTCAGACAGGTGACACCCGGTAAGTACCTTGTTATCACAGTGATAGGCTGGTAGGTCCATTTACCTGTTCACAAATAGGCTTTCCTGTTTGATTCTTAGTGCTTTCTACAGATGCATAGTTACTAAAACTAGAGTGAGCACGCAGTGTCCAGTCAAACCAGATACGTGCTGTAAGTGCCCTTTTTTGATTGTTCGGATAGTCAAAGATCTCCACTGACCTTTTCGCAAAAGAAATTAAAGAGCTAGTGCACTGCCTGAAATTTAATATTAAACTTTTAAAAACAGTCAGCTGTTACATGTGTCATTTTACTTTTCCCTTTTGCTAATTTAGAATATTTTCTGTCTGACTTTACTAGGTGTGATGCGTGGAGCAGCACTTTACTGCACAGTGATGTGTCTAATTTTGTTCCTCTTAATTATGCCTCATCAGGATTGTGACCTCACTGTCTGTGACATCACAACTGACCAAGAAGAACCAATCGTCTGCTGCAAGACTGGTCACTTGTGATGGCACAGAGAGTGCAGTCACAACGCTGATGTGGTATGACGAGGAACAGATCTAGATATGTCGGCCTCCAGGTAAAGGACCATTCCACATATTTGCCAGGCTGGGGGGGGAGGGGGAGGGGGTTACAGTAAAAGGAGCACAACATAACATTAATACATAAAAACACACAAAATACAATACAATATAATTGAAAAGTGTACACACAGATCCAAGGCAACAAACTTTGTAACATTCAGATTCTGATTTACAGAACAGGTAATTCTTAAGATTACACTTAAACGGATTACTGTTCGCTAGACCAGTGGTGTGGGTGGCTGAGGCACTGGCGCCGTACGTCCTGCCACACCAGCAACCCGTGTTCAGTGGCGAGTGCGGGTTGCTGGGGGTTGGCCGGGGAGGGAAAGGATTGAGCGCCTGACCGGGGGGGGGGACCTTGACGCTCCACCGAATAACTGCCACCTGGTGGAGGCCTGGTGGCAATGCAGGTCATGGAGGGCTGCGGGACCACGTGGCATACATGCGCCCCAGCGTGGGAAACTGGGAAAGAAAAAAACAGAAAAGAGAAGGCTCCGGACTACTGAATCACTGCCTGACCCTACTCCCGTATTGTCATATGACCACCACCATCCTTGGGTGGTTGGTCAGGCTGGTAGATGCCAGGTGGGGGTGGCAGGGACAGGGCTGAGAGCCCTCCGGAGCCGACATGACTGGGAGAAAACACTATATGAAAAAAAAAAAAGTATTCAAACAACATGAAGTCTTGCTGTATTCTGACAATATGCAGTTAGCCCCAGCACTTGAACTGCTCTGGAGAGGAAAGAGTTAAAACTATGCCAGAGCATAGAACGATGAGCTCAAGGTCAGTTCAAACCTCTCTCTGCTGCACTTTGAAGTGTTACCGTCAGATTCTTTACTCCGCCTAACTGAACAGTCGCTCCGGAGATTTCTCCTTCGCTCACAGTTCGGTCGGCTTAAAAATCGTCGGTTTTACCAATACTTTTATTTCTTTTTCGGTTCAGATCCCTGTCTGTGGTACAGTAAGTGCATAGGTAGTGGACTTGATTAGAAAACTATTGTGGAAATTGTGAAAATAGAGTTTTCAACCGGTTCGGCTGAACCGGTTCTTGTATAGTGTGTGTATTTTGTTTTTTCTTTTAGGAATTTAGTGTGTAGTACCGGTCCTTATCGGTTAAAAAAAAAAAAAAGTGTTTCATCGTCTTTTTCAAATACTCTTAACGCGGTTAGAAACCGATAAGGGGGTCTTGCTTGGGGGTTGCCAAAAAAAGGGTAAGTGTTAGTTATGGCTTCGTCTGAGAAACCAAAAGAGAAAAACCGGGCCCACTGGCTTTCAACACTGCAGTGAATGTGGGGAGGCTTTTGCTAAGGCCGATCCCCACACCACCCGTGTTTATTGTCTGGGTTTTAACCACCTAGATTCAGACTGCCAAATCTGTAAAGATTTTCCTAAAGCCACCCTGGACAAGGGATTGGGCAGGCTTAGGGAGAAGGAGGCCGAGAAGTCCGCTGACCCGGATGGCCAGCCCGGTTTGGTTTCGACCGAACCTGAGGGAGTGCCCACTGACCTGGGTGATACTCCCTCGGGCAAATGGAGAGCCGATCCTGAGGGGTTGGTTCCGGTGAAAAGAAAAAAAAAAGATAAATTGGCCGGTTCGGATCCAGAACTGCATCATCCAACCACCAAAGAAATTGCCCGGGCGATTAGCATAGTTGAATCGCTCCATCTGGTTCAGACTGATCCGACGCCTTTGGGCAGGCGTTCGGTTTGGTTGGTTCCTCCGGTTCCAGATTATTCCCCTGAAGACTTTTTTATGAATCAGGTTTGGAGGAGGAGGAGGAGGAGGAGGAGAGGGAGGAGGGAGGAGGGAGTGGAAGGCCTGGATGAGCCCATAGAACCAGACATCTCCCCAGACAGGCCTTCTGGTGTTTCCCCTCCTAGGCTTTCTGAGTCCCGTTCCCACTTTATGTTTTACGGGAAAGTGGCAGAAACCGTCCAGCTCCCTTTGGAAGAAGCTGTTGAGAAGCAAGAGGAGCCTGACTATGTGGAGGTGATGGATATCCCAGAGTCCAAGAGGTTGTCTGTTCCCCTTCACAAATCCTTTGGGAAACCAACACAAAGGTTGCTCAAAACTCCTAATTCTTTACCTCCTGTAGACAGAAGAATGGACAAGAGGTACATATTATCAGGCTCAGGTACGGAGTACTTGTACCAACAATGCAGCTGTGTTGGAGTCATGCAGGCTGCAGCCTGTGATAAGGCTAACATACCCTCTGCTTCACACCCCCCAGCTAAAGACTCCAGGAAACTGGATGCCATGGCAAAGAAAGAGTACATGGCATCTTCTTTGGGACTCAAGCAGGCTAATTACATGGCCTACACAGCCAGGTACCAGATGTCCAGATGGGACATTGTACTGGAACTGGCTAAACAGGCCTCCCCCCAGCTAGCCAAGGAGCTGAAGGAGGTGGCTGCTGATGGGATTTAGGCATCAGAAATCCAATTTCATGCTGCTGTGGACTCCAGTGATGTGTCATCAAGAGTCATGGCTACATCTGTGGCTCTTCGGAGACTAGCTTGGCTCAGATTTACTAGTCTATCACAGGATACCCAGGCTAAGGCTATGGTTTTCCTGTTGTCAATAATTCTCTGTTTGGGGAGCAGACAGAGAATTATATGAAAAAGATGGATGAGTACAGGACCATCTACAGGATTGCACAGGCCAAGGAAAGGCAGGCAGCTCCTCAGAGGCAGCAAGCTAGGGGCAGGGGCAGACCTTTTCCCAAGCCTTTATACCAGGCAAAGGTTCCTCTCCTTTTTCCCAGAGGGGGTTTTTCAGAGGGAGAGGCAGAAGGGGGATGAGCAGGTCTACATCCTCCTCTCGGCCTAAGGCTCCTGCCAAGCAGACACCCTGATGTGTGAGCCCGGGTTGACTCCCCAATCCCTGTAGGAGGCAGGCTGGCTTACTACTTCCAGGACTGGAAGTCTGTTACCTCAGACAAGTGGGTCCTGGAGGTGGTAAGCCAGGGACTGGCCCTCAGCTTCAAAAAATTTCCAAAGCTGAGGGTCAGGTCCTTTCTACCTACAAACATCTCTGAAACCATTGCCCTAGGGGCAGAGGTTTCATCTCTGCTGGCTGTCAGAGCCATAGAGAAAGTTCCTACAATTCACAGGGGCAAAAGTCTGTATCCCAGATACTTTCTTACCCCCCAAAAAACAGGGGAGTGGCAGCCCATCCTAGACTTAAGATACCTAAACAAACACCTATTAAAGCCAAAGTTCAAAATGGTGACTGGGAATAATTCCTAACTCTCTAAGACCAGGGGACTGGCTAGCCTCCCTGGACCTAAAGGATGCCTACTTTCACATTCCCATCAGGTGCTCCCACAGAAAGTACCTCAGGTTTGAACTGCCTTCAGGTCATTACAAGTTCAAAGCAATGCCCTTTGGCCTAATATCAGCTCCAAGTTTATTTACAAAGTGCCTAGCAGTAGTAGTGGCCCTTCTAAGGAGACAAAACATCTCCATATTCCCATACCTGGACAACTGGCTCATAGTGGGTCAGTCTCCAGACCAAGTCAAGTCAGATTTACAAGTGACCCAACAAGTGCTCACTTATCTAGGATTCCTCCTTAATCTTCCCAAGTCAGTTCTCGAGCCAGTACAACTCTTGACCTGCATAGGGGTAGAATTGGATACTGTCAAAGCAAGAGCATTTCTCCCCTTGACAGGGGTAAGGGCCATTATAGAGCTGGCTTCCTCTTTCCACCTTCTGGTGTCTTGACCAGCAAGGCATTTCCTTCAACTTTTGTGCCACATGGCAGCTTCCACAGCGGTGGTCCAAGGGGCCAGATTTCAGATGAGGGACATCCAGTTTCATCTGAGGGCTTGTTGGTCTCAGAAAAAAGACCTTCTAACCAAGCTTATTTCAGTGACTCAGACTCTGATCCGGGCGCTACAGTGGTGGCAGGATCAGGACAACCTCCAGCAAGGAGTCCCATTCATCAGTCAATCTCATTCTGTGATTCTAACCACGGATGCTCCTCTCCTGGGGTGGGGAGCTCACCTGGGAACTCTCACAACTCAAGGAGTGTGGTCCGCTCAGAAGTCTGTTCTCCACATCAGTCTTCTGGAGCTCAGGGCAGTGTACCTGACTCTGCAAGCCTTCTCAGAATCAGTACAGAACAAGGTGGTTCAGGTCAGGACAGACACCACCACCACCACGTGGTACGTCAGCAAGCAGGGAGGCACTCGGTCTATGGTCTTGTGCACAGAAGCCATGAAATTATGGTCTGTGGCTTATTCTCTACAGACCTCTTTGGTAGCAGTCCACCTCCCAGGGAAGGACAATGTGCTAGCAGATGCATTGAGCAGGATTTCCCAGCGCCATCACAAATGGTCCCTGGATCCCCTATTGTTAAAAGTGATAGTTTCAAGGTGGGGCACTCCAGAGATAGATCTCTTTGCAGCCCCAGACAATCACCAACTCCCTCTCTTCTGTTGCAGACCCCCAGTCTTGGGTTCAGTCCCTCTGGATGCTCTGATTCTGGATTGGGAAGGGAAATTTCTGTATGCCTTCCCTCCTTTTCCTCTACTGTTCAAGATCCTGGTCAAGATAAGGTCATAGTCTTGCAAAGTGATCCTGATTGTTGCAGATTGGGCCAGGCAGCCTTGGTATCCCCTGTTGCTGTCCCTAGCAGTCCATCTTCCCCTATCTCTTCCCAGGAATCACAACCTGTTAATCTCCTCTCGGGGGAGGATCTGGTGTCCCAGCCTTCGGTCTCTCAACCTCAAGGCATGGCTCTTGAAGAGTTAGAGTATGCAAATTTGCATCTGTCTCAAGGGGTTCTGGACATTCTCAAAGCTTCTCGAAAACTTGCCACCAGGAAAACTTATAACTCCAAATGGAAAAGATTCATCATTTGGTGTTCCAAGAATCATATTTCCCCAGATACTGCTGACTTGTCTACAGTTCTGGATTACATGGTTCATCTTAATGGCCTAGACCTCAGACCAGCTACCCTCAAAGTACACTTGCCAGCTGTTTCTGCTTTTCTGACAGTGGGAAAGCCCTCCTCACTGGCATCTCATCCTGTTTTCTGTAAATTGTTCAAGGGATTGCTTCATACCAATCCCCCCTTTAGGGATCCTAGTCCTGCTTGGGACCTTAATGTTTGCATTGATCAGCTTATGCAACCCCCCTTTGAGCATTTGTCTTCAGCAGAGTTTAAGTACTTGACTTAGAAAACTGTGTTTCTGGTAGCTATTACCTCTGCCAGACGTATCAGTGAATTGCAAGCTCTGTCAGTGGATCCTGATTTTATCTCATTTCATAGAGATAAGGTGGTCCTTAGAACCAACAGGAGGTTCTTACCCAAAGTGGTTTCAGATTTTCATCTGAACCAATCCATGTCTCTTCCTGTGTTCTTCACTGATCATTCTTCTTCAGGAGAGAGAGGATTACACAGTTTGGATGTTAAAAGGGCCCTTAGCTACTACATTGAGCGTACTAAGGCACTCAGGTTTGACTCCCTCCAGTTGTTCCTCATTTATGGGAAGTGGGAAAGGGCAAACCTGCTACTAAGAGAACTATTGCCAGGTGGATTGTCTCTTGTATACAATTCTGCTATGAAAAGCTAGGCAAAGTGCCCCCTTCAGGCCTGAGGGCTCATTCGACTAGAGGTGCAGCTGCTTCTCTGGCTGCTGCCAGAGAGATACCCTTATTAGAGATATGCAAAGCAGCCACCTAGAAAACAGTCCATACATTCACCAAGCATTACTCTCTGGATATCCAGGCTAGGAGTGATGCTTGGTTTGGTACAGCAGTACTGCAGAGCCTATTCCTAAAATAGGTTTGATTCCCTCCTCCATGGAGGTACTGCTTGGTAGTCTGCATATTGTCAGAATACAGCAAGACTTCATGTTGTTTGAAGAGAAAATTACTCACCTTAGTAATTGTGTTTCTTCTAATGGAGTCTTGCAGTATTCTGACCTCCCTCCCTGCCTCCCCTCTCAGAACCTGTTTTTTGGGAAGTGGGATGGTAGACGCAGTGTTGCATCTCAGGGGTGTACTTGGCACTCCCCCTTTGTTAGACAAGACAGAGGTTTGAACCGAGCTCAAGCTCAACGTTGTATGCTCTGGCATAGAGTTAACTCTTTCCTCTCTGGAGCAGTTCAAGTGCTAGGGCTAACTGCATAGTGTTGGAATACAGCAAGACTCCATTAGAAGAAACACAATTACTAAGGTGAGTAATTTTTTCTTACTGTTCGGGCCACCCAGTGGCCCACTGGGCAATGTTAAGGGCACTCATGCCGGAGACTCGAATTCAAGAGCAGACCCGGGAGCTGGCTGGGAGTGGGGGGCTGGGGGCTGGGGAGGCACGGCCATAGAGCAATACTATCAGCCAGCAGGGATGGGTGTCCAGGTTCTGCCACATCAGTGACCCCTGCAGTGGTCTGGTGAGCTTGCGTCTCTGTAGCGACATGGTGAAAGCATGGGAGATCTTTTGGGACATGGCCTGATGGGACGGGGCTGGGGGGATGGGGAAAACAGAAAAAAAATGTATTTGCACCGGCTGCAATTAATGACGTCGCCAGAAACTTTGTATCTTGCTCTCTGTGGATCCCTGCAATCTGGACAGCAGGGGGAATAGCAGTCTGGGTCGGGTGGGGGGACTGAGGTAATGCCTGCAGTAGGTGTAAAGCGGTGGCTGGGGCCAAAAGGCTCTATGGAACAAGAAAGAAAAGAAAAAGGGGTGAAAAAAAGGAAAAAGTCTGCTATTTTGACTTAGCTCTAATCCCTGAGGGAATCAATTTAAAGCGGCAGTACTAGATAAAACAGTCGGATCTTTTGCAACAGTTTGTTTCCTGTGCTCTGTTAAACACTAACCTGGTAATCTTTCTTGTTTTTGCGGTACTATCACTGTGTAATTTGCTCCATTTTTCTTTGTTTTTGTTTACATTTCTCCCACCCGCCATGTTGAACTGGAACCCTTTGCTGCCAACCACACATGAGCATGACTCGCAGTACTACACAGGGACAGCGGGAACGCGCAACACAGGTCCCATGGAAGTAAACAAAAGACATGATATGAAGTGGGGTGGGGGCTAGCTGCAAATTAGGCACCAGCTGTATTTTTTGTGAATACACGACAATGAAAAACACATTTTAAATGTCTAAAGAAAACTAAAAATCACTAGAAAAAATATTTACAGATATGGAAACTAGAACTGTAGCTGCATGCTTCCAGGCAAAAAGCAGAATTTTGATAATCACTTCCTGATTGTCCAATATTGCTGCTTTAAAATTCTTGAAGCGTAATGACACAGAAAAATATTATTGTTGCCGTATTGCTCCTTGTAACAAAAGATACAGAAAAAAAGATGATTTGATACCTTTTATTGGACTAGCATAGATGTTATAAAAGAAAACAGTGCTTAAGCCTTCGGACTATACACAGTCCTTAATCAGAGTCTAATGACGATCCGCTGCTTTGGGTTTTGAAATTTGTTCACAGTACTTTTTAGCTGAAGAGTTACGTAATGTGAGAGAACTAGTTCTGCTTACCATCGTTATTTTATTCCTGAAAATCTATGGTGAGTTTGTAATAAATATTTTGTATTGTGTTGTATTTGTTGCATTATATCACACCACACCTAATACTATCAGGTAAATGTCTAATGGACAAAAAGAATAATACTTCAGAAATAAAAAGTAGCAGTAGCATTTGTTTAAAAAAAAATATATATATATATATATATTTTCTGTTTGCTAATTTTGTGCTACTAGCGCTTTTCAATCATTAGAATGTTATTGGTTATTTTAAAAAAATACATAAAAGAACAAACCAAAAACAAAATCACAAAACAGTAAAATCACATTAACAAATTACAAATAAAACAAGGTTCAATTCATTATAACAAACAACTAATAAAACATTTTGTTAAGAAATATACCTCATCTACAATTAAAAGAAATACAAAACTGTTATGTAGAAAACTCCTCCCACATGAGAGGAATGGTACATTATCGATAATGGGTTATCAGACTTGTATGCACATTTAAAAACATAACTATAACGTCGTTATACCATATGGACGGCAGAGAAAGGATGGGAGCACACAGATAATGGTCGAGGAAGTCCTTGCCTGCATTAGGAGTAGTTGTATAACTAGATGAAGAGATCAAATAGTGCTGTTGTACAGACTGTGGTCCGAACCCACCGGTGTAGAGTGCAGTACAAAATCCTGGTCAACACAGTATATAAAAGCTACGTACATGCTTTAACATGTTCGGAGGTGGGCAGCAAAATTTGATGGAATGGAGGACCAAGCTTGTGAGGACAGGCTGTCTTCGCTTATGGTTGTCAGTGGACGAAAGCTGACTACGAGTAGCTGTGATTATCTGCGATAACACCATCTGATCATCAATTAATATGTCAAAAGGTGGGAAAACTCGCGGGAGTAACGGCAATGAAGAGAGGAAGGGTCAAACAGATTATTAGTAAATATTATCTTTCAGAAATAGTGATGAGCAGGGCTGTCTGGCTCAGATGCGCCGGTGTGCTGTGAGCTGGGTTTGAGAGCGGGCTTGGGATGTGTTGATGGGGCTGGGGAAATAGCACTGCTGACCTAATTGCTTCTTAGGGTGGGTAGAGGAGGGGAGAGCACCACAGTGACCACTGTGGGGTGCAGGGAGCTTCCTTCCCCTCTCCCCAGGGGCTCCATTGTGGCATCTGAGGCTAACAGTTCCCATGGCAACACCATTTAGTGGGTGGAGGGCAGAGGCTGGGCAGGAAGAAATCTCTGAGCCCTCTGAATGACAGCTGGGATACACACTGACACTCATTGGCAGTAGCATTGCCTGGAACAGTCGCTTGTCTTTAAATTAAATGGGGAAACATTTATGCCTCACAGATTGAAAGCCCATGAAAAGCTCTTTAAAATGAGGTATTGGGCTTACGTATAGCTGGCTGCAGGACTAACTGTGACTAAGTGTGCCTCATATTGATACTACGTTGCCACCGTTTTTAGAACCTTATGATGCCACTGATGATGAAGCTGTGGCTAGCCAGATTGTATTTAAGCACGTCACTATCAGTGACATCACAAGGTTCTAAAATGGTGGCAGTGTAGTGTCAAGATGGAGAAGACTTAGTCATGGACATCTCTGAGCTGCTGCCAGCTATAAGTAAGCCCAATATCTCATTTATTTATTTTTTAAAACTTAAAACAGCAGTGGAACAAAAATGGGCTAAAATTTAACCTCACCTTTTTTCTGCCTATCGATGCCAGATGTCTCCTAGGTTATATTGGTGGTGGAATTTTCAGTTTCTCTTGTCATGTAAAAATTTTCTGAAAGTTTTACAATAATTATTTCTCAACAAAAATAGACGACCGCCTCATTTTTGCGTTGAAAAAATATTGAGGACCTGAGGAAGGTAGAATCTATACAAAAATGCAAATATACTGTACACAGCATAGAAAGTATCCAGAAAACCCAAATCAACAGTTCTGCCAAAATATTTTCATAACTATAGCAGACAATTAGCTTTTTGGAAAACCTTTTTTGTTGCACTGCTCCTTTAATAGTTTTTATTTAGAATTCACAGACAGTGGCACAGTATGAAAACATTCAGTAAAGCATTTCAAGTAGAGTCATACCAGAATCTACACAGTTGATGGCTCGGGTCCTAAACAGGGCTCAAACTGAGCACAGAAATACGATTACATGCATCTTTAGTATAAATTGTCATTTGGTGCAGAGAGCGTAACGTGTTGTATTATAAATCACTAATGTGATTTCAGCCAGTCGGCATGCTCAGCCACTTTACCTCTTATCCTGTGTACAGTCTGCTCTCGTGCAGGAGTGTTAGGAGAGAGCACTCCATTTCAGTGCCAGGGGGAGGATGGCACAATAAAATTAAAAAAAAGGCTATAAAGTTATAAATCAGTTGAGCTAAACTCAAGTGATTTAGAATAAGTTAATAGGTCTCCGAGTGCCGTCTGTCATGGTGCAAGATACCTCTCGCATGAGGTTTGGGCAGACAGAGCTATTCCACTTTGCGTTGCGGTCCTCATGCCCAAACCTCGTGCTCTGCAGCTCTTATACCATAACAGAGACCCCCTGAAGGCCCTGTTAACTTATAGTACAACTAACTTAGGCTACGGCTGGAGTTCCCAACATCTCTTCTACCAGTTCCCTGTATGGTAGCCGATAGGTGCAGTGCCTGTCCTTCTGCAGCCTTGGCAGAGACATAATCCCTTCCCTGACCCTTTTTGTGTGATGTCTTCTATAGGCAGGCAGAACGTTTCAGGTCCCTGAACATGCAGGCCGACTGGCTCAGCTGTCAGATACTCCACCCAGTGAAGTGGGATCTAAGTCAGGATGTTTTCGACATGATTTGCTGCTGGTGGGGCACTCCGCTTCTCAACCTCATGGTTACCAAGGCAATTGCCAAGTTCCCCATCACTTCAGCTGCTTCTGGGAACCCTGACTTGGGCTAGCAATTGTTTTGCAACAGCTTCATTATCAAGGGCATTTCTGGAGGACCTGCCTGCTTGCAGGGATCAGACACAGTCAAAATCCCCAGTACAGAATAATGCGTCTCACCCTGAAACCTTGCCAATGCATCAAAGACCGTAAAAAAAAAGGGTACAGAGTTTGTATTTGGGGTATACACATTGACCAGATTTAATTTATATCTCCATAAATTTGCCTCTCTACTACTACCAATTTGCCCTCCAACCCTGTTTATTAATGAGTAACCTTAAAGTGCAGGCTGTTTCTAAATAGACTCGTTGCACCTGCTTTTTTAGCCTGTGGGTCTGAGGCTACCATGACCGTCCCCACCCATTCCTGGCAGAATTTGTTGTTCTGAACTTGAAAGGTGAGATTCTTTCCTAACAAAACAATGTCACAGGTATTCTTTTTTTTTAATTTTTGAGGATCTATGTCTGTTTCACCACAAAATGCATACTGTACCTGTCACATTATTAGAGACCACTTCTAATTTAATAATTGCTAGCGAAGGAACAGCATCTACAGTACTCATCTTAAGCACCTCTTTTCACCACTCTATGATTCCACTCCTGAGACCAATGATCCAACCCCCTGTAAGAGACATAGAAATTGTTAGATGTGCAGAGTAAACCTGGTTAAACAACCCAAACTGAATTAGAACAGTGAAGAACATTTGAGAAACTTGTCTTCATGAACTAAGGTAAGGCCCCCGTTCTGGTTCTAATTCTATGCCAACCCTGCTCAGAATAAAAACTGAGCAAGACTCTTTTGCAGGTCCTCCCCCATGAGGGCTACAAAAGTAATCTGCGATCCTTGCTCAAGAGTTGATGTCTTCCTTTCCATGGGGTGATAAGTGTGCACGTAGCGTTAGAAATTTATATCCTCCTCCCCCTCCTTCACACTGTTTAAACCATATGTTTGAGATGTACCAGAACAGAAAAGCACAATCCAGTCTCTCTCCCCCCCCACCCCAGTACAGTATAGAAACTCAGAAACCCAGCGGGGTACCGACCATGTGCAATGCGCTGCCTCCCTAGGCAATATCACAGTCTCCTTCACCTACCCCACAGGCGGAATCCTGGGGAGATCCCCAACTTGGCCACCAGTTCTCCACCCCCCCGATCCTGCCCAGGAGATGCCACTACAATCCAGACCAGTCCATCTGATTCAGGTAATTAATTATAATCCCCCATCTAGATTCTGGTTCACCCTCAGAAACCATGCACCTCCGCTTCAGGGAAACAAAAGTGCAAACAACCCACTACAAACAGAGGTATGGTATCACCCGGACCACTAAACATTAGTTACTGTAAACTCCTTGTCAGCAAGGAAGCTATGAAATTATTAGTCGACTAGACCTCCGCTATCATAGCCTCTCCTCCCTGGTCCAACCAAGCTGTCCCAATTCTGTAGAGTTCGGAGAATGTGAGTGGCGGACTAGACCCAGAGGACCCAATGAGAACCTCTCCATCAAGAGGCAAGTAAGCTGTGGAGCTCTCCAACACAAATGAGCGTTAAGACCCAGGGCTGCTTCATCAGGCACAGGAGCCATCAGGAGGTGGACAGAGATGTTGGCAAGGCCTCTAAGGCATAACTAGGAACCGAAGACTGCAGTATCCCACCACTGGGAACAGGGGGAGCTAAAACAATTTCCTGCCCACTGAGCGTGAAACACAGGAGGGCGTGAAACCTGTCATTCAAATTTTAGACATGATATAGCAGCGGCAGCCCTCCCAGAACAAAATGGGTAGCAGTTCAGCAGCCCAAGCTCTGGAACCACCCTATAGTCCCTCTGTTGGATCGGCCAAAAACATAAATCACTGTGTCTTTCCCACCCCACAGTACATGGGACACACTAACATACACTAGGACCAGAGCTGGATAAAACAAAACGTATTAGTACAGTACAGTTATTTAAACAGCCAGCCGTCACCCCTGTTTAGGGTGCTGAACAGTTTAGAATAAAAGCGGATCCCATTCCAAGGGCGCACATATCAGACATGCCTTTGATTAGTGGTTATGCTTGATGTAGCACACCTAGCGGACATTCTGTGGTCCCCCTCTGTGGTTCACATAAAAAAGGTTCTCATTCCCCAGCAAATATCAAGCCATTTCACTATCCATGTGGCGCCTTCTCCTTCCTGCTTCGACCTTGGTCCATGCCATCTTCAGGAGTTGCTCCAGTCTCACTGGCTCTATATCAGGGCATTGTACCCTGAACCACTGAAGTGCTAGGGTGGCTTTGACCAGGATATCATAAATTTCCAGACTTTTGTCTGTGTATATTTTCACCTTTACTGAAAAACCCAGTTGGGAGTTAACTTTTATCTTTAAATTCCCTGATCGTCGCCTGGATTGACTTGTCTTTTCGCTCACACAGTAGTGATGGGGAGAAACCACAGTAGGCCTGGATTTGATACTAGGGTGAAGGTTGGCAGGTTTCAGTCCTAGGGCTGTATAGTTTGTGGCTGTTCAATTATTAGTTCAGTTTGGTCCAGGAGTTTGAAAGTGTTAGGAACCACAGACAATAAATGTAGCCATATTAGGGAAATTATCCTTCATGGCTTTCCTCGTGCTGTGAATCTTGAAATTTTTTCCCTTCTTCCCCTCTTATTTTCAGTATCTTCCAATTTAACCTGTAGCTCTCTTTCTTTGCTCTCTCACCTACATTCTGTTGCTCATCTACCTGGGTTTCCTGTTCTCCAAACTCCCTGCCTACACTTCCAGTACATGAATTTCACTTTTTGGCGTTCCTGTTGTTTACTCTGTTTTACAGCCTCTCATTTCATCGCTGCTGTAGCCTGTCTCTGAGAATTGCTATGACCGGTCACCTCTATCTGGTTTTATTTCCAGGCAAACATATTGGACTGTTTGATGCACTTTGTCAGCGTTTCATTTTGTTGCTACTATAACTTGCTTTTCCACTTTGTAATGTCTGGCCACTCCATTTCTGGTGTTACTGCCTGCGAGTTTTTACTCTTTGTATGGTGCACTTTGTGTTGTTCATTGGTCCCTTACTGTGCTGCAGTTACTCCACTTTCCCCTCACTCCAAGGTCGTGCCTGGAAACCAGCCTCAGCTCAGTGCGTCTTTCCCAGTTATCACATTTTATATAAATAAAGGAGCAGGCAATCAGGACCCCCCCATATCAGCTGTTCAGCTCTCTTGTCCGTAGTTACAGTACTTTTTGTCCAGTGTTTTAAGATTCATCTTTAGGTCTGCAAAGGCGGATTCAGTGCAGTTCATTGTGCAGCAGATATTCTTAATGGTCCATATGGTTGTATTATGGCCTACTTCTTCTCCCTCGGAGTCCATGGATGAGCTGTATGAGGGAGAACACTGCCTTGGAGAGTGCCCATGCATCAGGTCACAGTTCACAACAACAAGAGTCTTGATAGTTAAGCCCTGGCTTTGATTTTTTTTTTTTCAAATTGATCACCTAAAGTATAACAAAAATTAGAATAAAAAAATTACCCCATTAAAGTTCAGAGAGTGTGCCCATGCACTCTCCAAACTGTTACATCATGAAACATGCAAACGTGAGGGCACGGACCAGGGGGAGGTGGAAGAAATGGGACTTTTGGCTCAACAGAGCCTAAATACAATCCCCTCCCTTCCAAAATCCCAGCATTAGAACATTTTATTTCTTCCAGCAGCAAACTCAGGAGGAGCCAAGGCTCCTTTGTGGGGATTTAAATTATGTTGGTAAAGGTGTTCTTTAAAAGAACTCTTAATATGGCTGTATCCCACAGTTTTCATCAGTATTCTCAGAAGTGTTTGAATGTCGGTTTTAGCATCGGTTTTCTTAAAACGAAAGTAGATCATCAAGCCACAAATACTGCCTCATGGCCACATGGGTCAGTGGGTGTTAAATACAGCTGAGAATACTTGTGAAAATCTGAGGGGATATCCGGTCTCTCTCTGCCTTATTTAAATCCAGGGATTATATTTTATTTATAATCCTGTCTAGCAAGATTATAGCATCATCAGTATTAAATGTAATTCTTAATAGGTCACTGTTGGTAAACGTATCACACACTAAGGGGGTGTAACTCACAGGGCTGAGCTCCATAATACATGCTTGTACAGATTGAGGGAGTGCTCTTGACCAATTGAAGCTCTCCTTTCCTCTGTGAATGAGACACTCTTATTCTGTCAAGAGTGTTTCACACGCAGCTACCCTGGAAACGGGCACATTCAGGTAAGGTTTTTAAAAAAAAAAATTAATATGTAGTTGATTGAGCTTGATGAATAATATATTAATACTGTTTCCGAGACTGGTCTTATAGTTGTAAGAATCTCACTTACATTCTTAGGGTATCAGAACCGCTCACTTTCGATTTGTGGGTCTCATACCCCAAGAATGCACATGAGACCACTCTTGGCAGCGGTATTAACATATGTCACAAATGTGTTCTGGAGTTTGACAGCAACTGGTTCTAGATTGAAAGCAACTATAAAGTAATTTTTGGAGCTGGGGTTGGGGTGGGGGTAACTTATAGCTGATGCTATCGATACTCCCTTTTATAACTGTTGATACTTTTTGTGCAGCCGTAATTTAATGGGAAGGGATCATAGTTTGGCCCAGACAAAGTGGCCAGCCGATCCCTTCCACTTACCTACTGATTTCCATGCCCCTGTGCTCAGGCAGGTTATGACGTGCAGCAAGGGAGAGCATGGGGGTGTGCCCCATTGAAATGAATGGGGGTATTTGTTTTATTACTATATAATTACTGGGGGGCGTTCTCTCCCATAGGGAAACCTGGTTATAATTTGCCGTAATAACCAGCTGGTTATAACGGCGAACATAAGCCGGGTTTCCCTCGTTGTGCACACTGCCGCTGGAGGCATTTGTTCACCGCTGCCTTTGCCACTGAATGCGAAGATCAGCCAAAGATTTTCTCTCTTATTACCTACCTACCAAATTTCCAGCAGCAACCTCAGTGTTCTTCAGGGGTCCAGTTCAGGGTTCTCCTGGTTTGCATTTATCCCAAAAAAAGTAGAAATGGCACTTCAGCCCAACTGTAGCTCAACTAGTACTGTGGCTGTAGTTCCCCTAGCAACACAGAACCACACCATTAGGGTGGGGAATGCAGTGACCAAAGAGAAAAACTAGTAAAGCTTACTTGCGCTGTGAAGGGACTTAAAGGGCAGCATCAATGTTGCTCTAATTCTACAAACAACAGCACCATCTACTGGCCACATTATCCTTGTTTTTTTTTTTTTTTTGTTAATTAAAATGAACCAGGCAAGAAAACACTACCCAGTAATTATGTACAATAAAACACAGGGTGATGTGTAAAACTTGAATTGTACACACACCCTTGGTGTTGGAAGCTTAAATAAACCTGTTTATTAGCATCCAACACCTTGGGTGTGTGTAAAATTCTCGTTATACGCACACCACCTCATGTATTCATTTATAGTTTATACATTATGATAGTGAGTTGGAGATTAATGGAGGCCACCACTTGACTAACAAGGGCCTTTTTGGTTGAGTGGTAGCCCCATTAATCTCCAACTTGCCATTGCAATGTAGGCCGTTGCTGGTTAGCATGGCTCAGCTGGTAGCACATCTGCCTCTGGGGCAGAAGATTGTGAGTTCTAGCCCCACACCTGGATTGGCTCATACCTAAAACACTGGCACCCAGGTGCAGTACTGGGGGTGTGTAGTGCTGTCGGGGTGGGCTGTCCTTTGGAGGATGTGTTAAACTGAGGTCCATTCTACCCGTCTCTGGTTCTGTCATGTTGGGTGTCCAGGTGGAAGTAAAAGAACACTTTTCTCCGGTGTCTTGTCCAACATTCCCCTTCCCATAAAACTGGGTCTTCTTTCAGGGCATCTATTTCATCAGGTCACACCTATGGAACTATAAGCCACCAGGCACTAGGACCACACAGAAACTTTTGTAAGCAGCCCACTAGGGGCAGCCCACAATGACGTCCATCGTCAGGTCTCCCGTATAAATGTGGGTGACCCTTTCCCTCCTCAGTTATTTTCCTGCCATCAACCATACTTGTCAGACCCTACATGGAGACGCCGCCGTTATAATCAACTGCTTTCTTATAATTTTAATATTTCTCTCCGTAGTCAGCCATCACTTTTTATGAAGTGATTTTCAACTATTGTGTATGTCGACTAGAGCCATCAAAACTGTTTCAGTACTGTGAATGCAGTGAGAAAAATATATTCGGGAGACTCTCGTGACATCTGCTTGTGTTGCCTTGGTTCAGCTCATAATGTGATGGCCTGTCAGATTGGCAGAAACTTCAACACTGCTTCCCAGCGATGCTAAAAGAACACTTTAGAGATGCACCTTCTAAAGCGGCAGGTAGCCAGAATGGAGAAAGAGCTCCAGAAGAAGAGCTCCACCGCATCGTTGACTCACTCCTCGGGCTCTCGTTCCTCTAAGTCCTGGGAGAAAACTTTGGGGCAGCATAAGCACCAGGAGAGGGAGCACAGCAAAGACAAGACCTCCCCAGTTCGCTCACTGTCACCCCTGCACTCCAGTGCAACCATCTCAGTGCCATCGACCAGTCAGGCGGCGGCACCGCCAGCCGTCCAGACCTTCGACCCTCCAAGGTCAGGGCAAGCTACAAGTGCACCAGGCCTAGTATGGCTAGCGTGTCACCGTCATCGTCTGGGACTACAGCTCTCCCATAAACACTGTCCAGCATTCCTGTCGACCACACAGGCGCTGACGTGCAGGCAATACTCGCATCCTTTATGGACATACTTAAACACCTGCTACTTCCTCTTCCTGTAACAGGAGATTTGTCGACAGGGCCCCCATGATGAACCCCAGCGTCGACACCTGCTAAGTGGATGCATCAGCTCCCATCTCGGGTATCAGTTGTTTCATATGCTCCCTGCTTGCGTCCCATCGAACACGTCGACGAGGACCAAGAGTACAATCCTGACTTTATTATGCAGGATGAAGAGGAGGAGGAGGAAGAGTAGGTGAAAAGTTCCTGTGAGAGGATCAGCTCCACAGTATCCACAGGGAGTGAGGCCTCAATAGTATACACATTGAGGTCCCCCCCACCAAGACCCCTCTTTTATCACCATGGTGCAGGAACTACAAACTGCAGTGGGATTTGATTTTAGAGGAACAGGACATTACATAGAAAAACCTAGTGGAATTCTTAGAACTGCCTGATTCCCCACCCATCATCATTCCTTCCCTCCTGCCTTCATTGGAGGATGCCACGCTTGCTTCCTGGCATAGGCCCTGCAGGATACCTGCCGTACTGAAGGAAGGCAGACAAGATGCATCATCCCCCCCCCCCCCAAAGCAAGCCCTTTTTTTGCAGGCCAACCTGAGGCTGATTCAGTGGTCATAAATGCTGCCCACGACAGATCTAAGGCACCAAAATACCTTAATTCACTCTCTCCTGATGAGTCCAGAGGGCTAGATATCCTGGGCAAAAGCACTTTTGCTTGTACCTCTTTGGGCTTGAGGATTACAAATTACTAGGCCCATATGGATAAATACCAAAATACCCTCTGGACGAAGGCCAAAGTAGCTGTCCAAGCCCTCCCAGAAGGCACACATAAGCAGGAGCTTCTGAAGGCTCTTAACAGCAGAGGCAGACGTAGGCAGACACCTCCTGTGTTCCACCTATGATATCTTAGATGCCTCTGCCAGGGCAGCAGCCTCCGGAATATCCCTCGGGGTATTCCTGGCTTAGGGTTGTGGGCTTTGCGAATGATGTTCAGCAGTCCATTCAGAGGATATTATTTGTTTGGTGCAGATATGCAAGATGTCCTCTTCAGTTTACAGGCCTCAGGCAGAACCCTGAAATCTATGCATTTTCTCTATCATACCCAGCCAAGGGGTAGATCGAGGGTGCCCTTTCGTCTGGCCAGTAAGAGACATCATTTCATTGCCAGACATTTGGGTAAGGGTAGAGGAACAGCTGCCCTGCTTACCCCGGGAGCCACCCCAGGTGCCCACTCAGAAGTCCCTAGAGATGGCAGTGCAGCAGCAGCTGTAGCAACCAACTCTGCCTGACTCCTCCTACAACCCCCAGCCACCAGATGACAGTGCAGCAACCAACTCTGCCTGACTCCTCCTACAACCCCTAGCCACCAGATGGCAGTGCAGCAGCCAACTCTGCCTGATTCCTGCTATAACCCCCAGCCACCATTACCTCCAGGGGTGGTGGTCGGGGGTCGCCTGTCCCTTCACCTGGACCATTGGAGGATGGTGACATCAGATGCTTGGGTCCTTGAAATAATAGCACAAGGTTACACTCTGGAACTTCTGAAATTGTCTCCAGACCATCCGCCAGTAGCCTCATATTACTCCCCAAAGTACATCCTGTTGTTTCTGGAGGAAATTCAAGCCTTGCTTCGGAAAACTGCACTAGAACCTGTTCCCTGGGAATAAAGGAACAAAGGGTTCTATTCTTGGTACTTTCTAGTCCCAAAATGGACAGGAGGTTTGAGGCTCATTCTAGACCTCAGAGACCTGAACTTTTTCACTGAATACAGAAAGTTCAGAATGGTCACTCTACAAGGCCTACTCCCTCTACTGCAAGTAGGGGACTAAATTTGTTCCCTGGATATGCAGGATGCCTACCTGCATATCAAAATTCAGCAACCTCACAGGAAATATCAAAGGTTCCTGTTTCAGGGGGAACATTACCAGTTCAGGGTATTGCCCTTTGGATTATCATCTGCACCATGGGTTTTTACCAAATGCTTAGCAGTGGTGGCAGCAGCACTCCGCAGGGAAGGCCTGTACGTGTTCCCTTACCTGGACAACTGGCTCTTCAAAGCTCACTCCAAGGAACAGCCTTTTCACACCCTAGCACGCACCAGGCACCTGTTTGATGCTCTAGGGATTACTGTCAGTATGCCAAAGTCGGTCTTGACCCCTTGCCAGTGTCTACAGTACATAGGGGCAGTCCTGGACACAGCCCAAGGTTAGCCTTCCTGCCCCAAGACAGGGCCGAACTTTAGATTGCACAGGCCCAAATGGTCTACAACAGG
Source organism: Neoceratodus forsteri (assembly GCA_016271365.2). NCBI lineage: Eukaryota > Metazoa > Chordata > Ceratodontiformes > Ceratodontidae > Neoceratodus > Neoceratodus forsteri. The sequence continues at coordinate 61,862,987 of JADMNL010000035.1, forward strand.
TATGTCACAGCCAGGACATTCCTGAGGCTCTTAGGCCTGGTGGCAGCAGCTGTTGTCACAGTAACCCTGGCCAGACTGCATTTGAGAATCCCACGGTGGACATTGAGTCCAGTGGGAGCAACGCACAGGCAACCTATAACAGAAGGCCCTAGTAACCTCTCCTGTCTGAAAGGTGTTTCAGTGGTGGATGGAACCCAGCCATTTCCTGAAGGGGTTACTTTCCTGATCTCCTCCCCTCATCAGATTCTAACTACAGATGTCTTGGGGATGGGCTGTGGGGCACATCTGGAGCCCCATCAGACACAGTACATGGACCAAAGTGGAGAGTACCCTCCACATAGACATCCTAGAAATGAGAGCTGTTCTGTGTGGCTAGCAGGCCTTCCAGACCCATGTATCCCCAGGGCCTCAGTTAATTCAAACGGACAACATCAGTGTGTGCACTACATCAACAAGCAAGGAGAAACTCTTTCCTTCCGCCGTGCAGAGAGGCAGTTGAGAGTTTGGTATTGGGCTCTAGAACACGGTCTAGAACCATCAGCAGTACATGTTCCAAGGGCCCAAAATGTCTTGACAGACAAGCTAAGCAGGTCCAAGTCCAGGATGCAGGAGTGGGAGCTGCTGACCTCTACTGCAGCAGACCAGTTTGACAGGTGGGATTGTCCAGAGTTGGACCTTTTTGTGCTCTTATGCAATGCAAAACTGGTGCATTTCTGTTTGCTCCAGGGCCTGGAGTTTTGTGGCAAGATACGTTGTCCCTCTCTTGGAAGGTGAGGTTCCTGTATGCCCTCCCTCCCTTCCCTCTAATTCAGAGTGCTGATCAAGTTCCACATGGAGAGTACAACACTGATACTCATTGCCCCTTGTGGCCTCGTCAGATTTGGTTCCCCTTACTGCAGCAGTTGGCAGTGGAACCGCCAGTAACTCTGCCATTAGGTGGAGGCCTACTGTCACAAGAACAAAGAACTCTGGTCCATCCAGATCTTAAATCACTCCACCTTCATGTATGACTCCTGAAGTCATAGCCATTGCCTGATTTGAAGCGTCACAAAAGGTGGCTGATAGCTTGGTGGCTGCCAGAAAACCTTCCACCAGGGCCACTTATTCCATGAAGTGAGAGCGGTTTGCTTTGTGAGCTGCTTCTCACCAAATGGATCTTTTTACCTGTCCAGTAACTCAGGTTCTGGTGTATTTGTTGTCCTTGTCAGATGCAGGCCTGCAGTACTCTTCTGTCAGTGTATTTGGTTGCCATTTCAGCTTTCCGTGTGCCTACTGATGGTCGTACAGTTGCTCAGCTCTAGGTGACCATACATTTTTGAGAGGCATTCTACACTTGATGCCTCCTGTCTGCAATCCAGTCCCAGATTGGGACCTGAATTTTGTGTTGGAAAAGCTTTGGCTCCTTTTGAGAGAACTGGGGAAGGGCTGATGTGGTCCCTCTGCATAAAAGCAACAGTAAAGACTGTGGGGAGCATAAAGCATGTGTGGGATAGGCACAGGGGCATATTAGGTAGAGAAACGGGCTGGGGGGAAGGGTGACTCCTATGACCAGCTAGGATCAGTGATGATGGAATAGTCGGGGACAAGGGGCAGACTGAATTGTGACTCCGATAGGTCGGTCTTTTTACTTTAAAGCCATAACCAGCTCTCAAGTTCTAAAATTACTAAGAACTATCTCTGACGACACCAGCTCTGGGTCTGATTCTCTCGAACCCCACCTTTTGAAGACTGCTGCACATCTCATTGCCAAACCACTGGCCAAGATCTTCACGCTATCCCTCTCCAGTGGTACCGTCCCTGATCTCTGGAAGACTGCCAGAATAACTCCCATTTTCAAAAAAGGGAACAGAAACGAGATCTCAAATTACAGGCCGATAGCTATTCTCTCAGTCCTAAGCAAAATGCTGGAAAAGCTTGTCGCCACCCAAACCCTCGACTACATAGAAACTACAAACCTGCTCTTCAGACGCTCAACATGGTTTTAGGAAAACCATAGCACTTCTACAGCGCTAAATTCACATCAGATACTCTCCAACATGGATGATGGTCGTCTAACAGGTGCTGTCTTCATTGATCTTACAAGGCCTTTGATCTTGTGTATCACCCTTACTCCTGTCCACTCTTCATTCCATAGGTTTCTCCACCTGTTGTAAACTGGTACAGGAGCTATCTAACTGACAGGACCCAAGCTGTGAAATTCAATTCTGCAACTTCTGACAGCACCACAATCAATATTGGAGTGCCCCAATGTTCAATTCTAGGCCCTCTTCTTTTTTCCCTCTTCGTAAACAACTTACCAAGCAATGTCTCATCCTGCTCCTCTCTTCTCTATGCCGATGACTTGGTCATCTATGCTAGCTCACATAACACAGACTACCTAAACTCGTCTCTGACCACGGCCTACAACAGTATTCAAAACTGGCTAAGCTTACATCGACTTGTCCTTAACTCACACAAAACCAAAGCCATGCTCCTGGGCACCACCCAAAAACTTAGTTCCTGCACCTCCCCCTTGAAAGTACTCAACCTGAATGGGAACTCACTAGAGGCTGTCACCTCTTTTCAGTACTTTGGAATTTTGCTTGACCAATCTCTGGACCTTAACCTACACATTGTATCAACCTGCAAAACAGTAAATTGTAAGCTGGGGGTGGCCTACAGAACTAGCTATATGTTAACACCATCAGCTAAGCTAGCTATTGCCAGGGGGATCCTTCTACCAACCCTGACTTACTGTGCTCCTATCCTGGCTACTGCCCATAAATCAGCCTTACAGAAATGGGACGTCACCTATAACAATGTCTGTCGGTATGCATCTAAGGCCCCTCGGCTCAAGCATCATTATCAGCTGTATAGTGACCTAGGTTGGCTCTCCCCCTATGCTACCAGATTATACTATCTCGGCTGTCTATGTGACTCCATTATTAGGCTGGAAACCCCAGCATCACTGGCTGAGTTACTACGTCCAGCCACCTCTAACCATGGTCTGAGGTCAACTGACAAATCACTAATGAGAGTACCCCGGTGTCACACCACCAAAGGCACCGGGGCTTTCGGGTATGCTGCCCCCCAGATGTGGAACATGCTGCCACTGGACCGTAGGCACTCCTCATCTCACTACCACTTTAAACGTGGGCCACGACATTACCTAGCTACTACTGAACAGTGTACCTGTTTTGACCCTACCTGACCGTGCCCATGAAACCCTGCCCCACACCTGTCTCCTCCCTACAAACCAATTTCTCCTGCTACCACACCCCTTCCTCCCCTCCCCTTCCCTTCCTCTAGCTTCTCCCCATACTCACCTACTTACTTATTGCCTTCTCTCCTGCTTGTTAGTACTTTATGTCTCCCTGTAGATCACGGACTAACCCTGCTTCGGAAACTGTAACTATTCTGCTTGTTATATACTGTATTGAACAATGCTGTATTTCTGTACTGACCAGTGCTTTCTTACTTCGATACGTGCCCTCACTGCTATCTTAGCCACACTGCCTCATGTCATTTACCTGGCTCTACTGTCTAAACACTTTATTTCCATACAAACTGTATTGTCTATGTAAACACCCCACAGTATGTATTGTCTTGTACTGTCCCGGGTCGTGCCTGAAAATAGTCACCTACTGGCTAGTGCACTTACCTGGTTAACAAAAACTAAATAAATAAAAGGCCTTTTCTGCTGACAAAAATCTTATGTTTCTATGTTTGCTGCACGTCAGAACATGTCTGCATGCGGGGGCGTGGAGATCAGTAGGGAAGTGGAAGGGATCGGCTGGTCACCTTGTCAGGGCCAAACTGCGATCCCTTCCTATTAAATTGCAGCTGCACAGAACTCAACAGTTACAGAAGGGGACTATTGCCAGTGTCAGCTATCATTTTATATAAGAAATGCATTTACTTTCTGAAATGTACAAAATCATTTTAACTAGTAACTATCGTAACATTCTGGATATATAAGAAGTAACTGGTAGCTCAAAACACATTTTTAAAACTAGTTTTTTTATCAGTATTTTATGCTTCCCCAGGTTTGCACAACAGCACCCCCTCCCAGCCCTGTTACCGACCTTCTCACGGACTTACCGGTTATCCACCACTTGCACTGGACTATAGTTTGATGGCCACCCACATCGGATGTGTGAAAGTCTGTGGGGGTGCCTGCATGTAGCAGCCCACCCATTTCCCCCCCAATGGTTTTTCTCCACAAGCTAGAGCATAATGACACGTGTGCCAGCATGTCACATTCCAAGCCATCCCCTTCTGAGTGCTGTCCCACTGCACTACCACTCAGCCTCTTCCAGGTGGCAGTATCTGCAGCTGAACTGGAGGGCCTCCCCCCTCCGAGGAAGGAGAGCTACTGTTGGGCGCTCTATCCTTCCTCACCCTAACAGCCCACCGAGTGACCCTGTCCATTCTCGAAGCTGGGTTGCCGGTGTGGGGGATGAAAGTGTAACTGCTGCACCACTGAGCCGGCATCTGAAACTAGGTTTGGTAGCTTTATGGCCACAGGGTAACATGGGAAACGACGAGTTGTGGAGTGGAGGCGGTCTAGCTGAGCTTCTTTGCTGCCTTTTGCATCATAGACCCTAGTATGGCCCTTATTTCAAATCTAAAAAGGATTGAACGCAGATTCATAACAGAAGGAAAATGTTTTAAAAGAGTAGAGAAACAGAGCAATTAAAAGCAACAAGAAAAGGTATCGGTATAACATTTTTATTGTAACATGCACTGTTGCTTTAAATTCGTTTTTGCTCTCTGTGCGTCACCTGTATTTTGTCCCTGTTTTTGCTCCTTTGTTGACAGACTTGAAGTGTCTCTCTTTCTGTTTATAACTGGAACTCTGTTTCTTCACAGCTACTTTAGCTTTATTAACGAGAAAAGTTTTGATTTATATTTTTTTTCCTTTTAGTAAGTGTTCTTATGTCTAACAACATTTTTGAAGATTTCCATTTGTTCCTTGGGATGTTCCTTCACTGGAACCTGTGGCTGCCTCCTTGAGCAGCATAGTTTGGTTTTCATTGACCTAGCTCCAGATTTCAGACACTGATGCATGCTTCTCTGCTCTTCAGCCAAGTCGTCCGCTGACCTCAAGGCAAACAGCATCCTAGCCAGTAAGCCAGCCATCCAGCCCAAACCCTTGGTTGTCGCCGCCGTGCCTGCCAACTCCAGCCCGGCGAAGACGATCCTTCTCCAGTCAGTGCAGCCAGGAGGGTCTGCAACTCAGACACAGCCTCTGCCCATCAAACCCGCCGTTTCAGGTATTACCTATGTATCGAAATTTTTTTTAATTTTGTAATTTTTTTAAATTTTATTTTTATGTTGAACTTGGTGGTTAGGAAAGGTATAGCAATCACAGCACTGGAGACTGAAGCCCTCTGTTAGTCCATGGCAGGTACAATGTGAGTAACCTCCGTGTTCTGCCTATGTGTTTCAGCCCTGTCCTGTAAGGTAGTTAAGTTTTCGTGCCCGTTTAGCCCTTGGCCTCTCACGTGAGACTGCCTACAAGAGTGCCGATTGTGTTGGTGTTTTTTTGTGATGTGGACACCTGTAAACTGGGAACTGAATGGAGAACCAGCATAACTCATCTCACATGGGCCTCTGAACAGCAACCATCAGATGGCAATGGCATTTGGCTACTACCAGCCTGGACCAGATCCAAACTAGCGATCTATAGGTAGAAGGTTCTAACCTGTGTCCAATACACTGAGCCATCCAGTCCCCCACCACCACCACCAGCACTACCACTATCATCACCTTTCTTGTGTGACGTTAAGTGCTTCTGAAATGTGCTGGATCGACCTTTTGGAGCTGTTTTATATATGGGAAGAGAGTGTGGGGGGTGGTTAGAGCATCACTGTGTGACCCTGATCAAGTCCTGTCACCTCCCTAGGTTTCATTGCCTCCCAGCTGTAAAAACGAAGTAAAAGCAGGAACCCACACTGAAAACGTAACTGACTCAGCTTTGCTTAAAAGGGAACAGTCAGCACTAAGAGCCCCACACCCAAGTGTGGGTCTTGTCCCAGTTTGCACTTTATGTGTAAAAACATTTTTTTCTTACTGTTTATTGCAATATTGTAAATTATATCAGAGGGATTCTGTTGACTCCCAGGATCCTCTGCACTTGACTTCGGAGCAGGGCTGCAGCAGTGGATGATTCAGTAGCCTGCGGTGCATGTTAGAGATGTTATAAGCTCAGATCAGATGTTTGCCTCTCCTGCTGTCCCTTTCAGGGTAAAGTACAGTCCTCTGTGACTGTACATAGCCCTGGGAGGACAGTGACACCAGCAAGCAAAGGTCAGCGTTTATAAAAACCATACCTATAATAGTGATGACTGTTTCCCTTTAAAGGAAAGGTTACTGACGGGTCCATAGTCCGCTGTCTCGAGACACAGCACCAGGGGAATCCCGTTACACTAGGGACTTCAGGGAATGCTGGTGGCATCCGGTCCTTCCATGAGGTTTCAGCCTTGCACTAACAAATGGAAACAGGTGCATTTGACTGAGTCCAGTGGTTCTGAGACACTTGGATGTGTGTGAGAGCAAGTGCACAAGAAAGGATAGGTGAGAGGTAAATTGGTTTTGGGACACCTGTGAGAACTGTGACATCAAGAGTGCCCCCCGCTGGCAAGGAGTGAGTTTCTAAGATGGTCCTTCTCATACATGATTATGGAAACCTCGTCAGTGGGCTGGGGCTGTTCCAGTTGTCAGCTAGGTGGACTGGACCCTGGACTATACTCCTTTTACAGTTTCATCCTCACTCAGCTGCCCACCTTGCACCCACCATTACAACCTTTACAGTCCTCTTGGTTGACCCGCCACTGTATCTTCTGCTGCTTCACATTTCTGCACAAGTTATGGCCTGGTAGGCTTCCCAGCTACAGTGTCTCTAAACCCTACTATCTCCCACCCCACAGTACCTACTCCCTCAGCAACCACAAAGTCATATGCCATCTCTCAAACCTCCTGTCCCCCACCCCACACTCCACCTACTCCCTCAGCAATCAGTCATATGCCATCTCTCAAACCTCCTGTCCCCCACCCCAAACTCTACCTACTCCCTCAGCAATCAGTCATATGCCATCTCTCAAACCTCCTGTCCCCACCCCAAACTCTACCTACTCCCTCAGCAATCAGTCATATGCCATCTCTCAAACCTCCTGTCCCCCACCCCACACTCTACCTACTCCCTCAGCAATCAGTCATAGGCCATCTCTCAAACCTCCTGTCCCCCACCCCACACTCTACCTACTCCCTCAGCAATCAGTCATAGGCCATCTCTCAAACCTCCTGTCCCCCACCCCACACTCCACCTACTCCCTCAGCAGTCAGTCGTAGGCCATCTCTCAAACCTCCTGTCCCCCACCCCACACTCCACCTACTCCCTCAGCAGCCGCAGTCTGTAGAAGCCCAGGTGTTCCAGTCCCCCACCCCACACTCCACCTACTCCCTCAGCAGTCAGTCATATGCCATCTCTCAAACCTCCTGTCCCCCACCCTACACTCCACCTACTCCCTCAGCAGTCAGTCATAGGCCATCTCTCAAACCTCCTGTCCCCCACCCCACACTCTACCTACTCCCTCAGCAATCAGTCATATGCCATCTCTCAAACCTCCTGTCCCCCACCCCACACTCCACCTACTCCCTCAGCAATCAGTCATATGCCATCTCTCAAACCTCCTGTCCCCACCCCAAACTCTACCTACCCTCAGCAATCAGTCATATGCCATCTCTCAAACCTCCTGTCCCCACCCCAACACTCTACCTACTCCCTCAGCAATCAGTCATATGCCATCTCTCAAACCTCCTGTCCCCCACCCCACACTCCACCTACTCCCTCAGCAATCAGTCATAGGCCATCTCTCAAACCTCCTGTCCCCCACCCCACACTCTACCTACTCCCTCAGCAATCAGTCATAGGCCATCTCTCAAACCTCCTGTCCCCACCCCACTCCACCTACTCCCTCAGCAGCCGTAGTCTGTAGCCCAGGTGTTCCAGTCCCCACCCCACACTCCACCTACTCCCTCAGCAGTCAGTCATGCCATCTCTCAAACCTCCTGTCCCCACCCACACTCCACCTACTCCCTCAGCAGTCAGTCATAGGCCATCTCTCAAACCTCCTGTCCCCACCCCACACTCTACCTACTCCCTCAGCAATCAGTCATATGCCATCTCTCAAACCTCCTGTCCCCACCCCACACTCCACCTACTCCCTCAGCAATCAGTCATAGGCCACTCTCAAACCTCCTGTCCCCACCCCACACTCCACCTACTCCCTCAGCAGTCAGTCATAGGCCATCTCTCAAACCTGCTGTCCCCCACCCCACACTCTACCTACTCCCTCAGCAGTCAGTCATATGCCATCTCTCAAACCTCCTGTCCCCCACCCCACACTCTACCTACTCCCTCAGCAATCAGTCATATGCCATCTCTCAAACCTCCTGTCCCCCACCCCACCTACTCCCTCAGCAATCAGTCATAGGCCATCTCTCAAACCTGCTGTCCCCCAACCCACACTCTACCTACTCCCTCAGCAGCCGCAGTCTGCAGAAGCCCAGGTGTCCCAGTCCCCCACCCCACACTCCACCTACTCCCTCAGCAGCCGCAGTCTGCAGAAGCCCAGGTGTCCCAGTCCCCCACCCCACACTCCACCTACTCCCTCAGCGGCCGCAGTCTGCAGAAGCCCAGGTGTCCCAGTCCCCCACCCCACACTCCACCTACTCCCTCAGCGGCCGCAGTCTGCAGAAGCCCAGGTGTCCCAGTCCCCTCCCACACTCCACCTACCCCCTCAGCTGCCGCAGTCTGCAGCTCAGGTGTCCCAGTCCCCACCCCACACTCCACCTACCCTCAGCGCCACAGTCTGCAGAAGCCCAGGTGTCCCAGTCCCCACCCCACACTCCACCTACTCCTCAGCGGCCGAGTCTGCAGAAGCCCAGGTGTCCCAGTCCCCATCCCACACTCCACCTACTCCCTCAGCGGCCGCAGTCTGCAGAAGCCCAGGTGTCCCAGTCCCCCACCCCACACTCCACCTACTCCCTCAGCGGCCGCAGTCTGCAGAAGCCCAGGTGTTTCAGTCCCCCACCCCACACTCCACCTACTCTCAGCGGCCGTAGTCTGTAGAAGCCCAGGTGTCCCAGTCCCCCACCCCACACTCCACCTACTCCCTCAGCGGCCGCAGTCTGCAAGCCCAGGTGTGTCCCAGTCCCCACCCCACACTCCACCTACTCCCTCAGCGGCCGCAGTCTGCAGAGCCCAGGTGTCCCAGTCCCCACCCCACCTCCACCTACTCCCCAGCAGCTGCAGTCTGCAGAAGCCCAGGTGTCCCAGTCCCCCACCCCACACTCCACCTAGTCCCCCCCCACACTCCACCTACCTCTCAGCGTCAGTAGTCTGCAGCTCAGGTGTCCAGTCCCCCACCCCACACTCCACCTACTCCCTCAGCAGCCGCAGTCTGCAGAAGCCCAGGTGTTCCAGTCCCTCACCCCACACTCCACCTACTCCCTCAGAGGCTGCAGTCTGCAGAAGCCCAGGTGTTCCAGTCCCCCACCCCACACTCCACCTACTCCCTCAGCAGCCGCAGTCTGCAGAAGCCCAGGTGTCCCAGTCCCCCACCCCACACTCCACCTACTCCCTCAGCGGCCGCAGTCTGCAGAAGCCCAGGTGTCCCAGTCCCCCACCCCACACTCCACCTACTCCCTCAGCGGCCGCAGTCTGCAGAAGCCCAGGTGTTCAGTCCCCCACCCCACACTCCACCTACTCCCTCAGCTGCCGCAGTCTGCAGAAGCCCAGGTGTTCCAGTCCCCCACCCCACACTCCACCTACTCCCTCAGCAGCTGCAGTCTGCAGAAGCCCAGGTGTTCCAGTCCCCCACCCCACACTCCACCTACTCCCTCAGCAATCAGTCATAGGCCATCTCTCAAACCTGCTGTCCCCCACCCCACACTCCACCTACTCCCTCAGCAATCAGTCATATGCCATCTCTCAAACCTCCTGTCCCCCAACCCACACTCCACCTACTCCCTCAGCAATCAGTCATAGGCCATCTCTCAAACCTGCTGTCCCCCACCCCACACTTCTACCTACTCCTCAGCAGCTGCAGTCTGCAGAAGCCCAGGTGTTCCAGTCCCCACCCCACCCCACACTCCACCTACTCCCTCAGCAGCCGCAGTCTGCAGAAGCCCAGGTGTTCCAGTCCCCCACCCCACACTCCACCTACTCCCTCAGCAGCCGCAGTCTGCAGAAGCCCAGGTGTTCCAGTCCCCCACCCCACACTCCACCTACTCCTCAGCAGCCGAGTCTGCGAGCCCAGGTGTTCCAGTCCCCACCCCACACTCCACCTACTCCTCAGCAGCCGCAGTCTGTAGAAGCCCAGGTGTTCCAGTCCCCCACCCCACACTCCACCTACTCCCTCAGCGGCCGCAGTCTGCAGAAGCCCAGGTGTTCCAGTCCCCCACCCCACACTCCACCTACTCCCTCAGCGCCGCAGTCTGCAGAAGCCCAGGTGTTCAGTCCCCACCCACACTCCACCTACTCCCTCAGCTGCCGCAGTCTGCAGCCCAGGTGTTCCAGTCTCACCCCACACTCCACCTACTCCCTCAGCAGCCGCAGGTCTGCAGAAGCCCAGGTGTCCCAGTCCCCACTCCACACTCCACTCCACTCCCTCAGCAGCCGCAGTCTGCAGAAGCCCAGGTGTTCCAGTCCCCCACCCCACACTCCACCTACTCCCTCAGCAGCCGCAGTCTGCAGAAGCCCAGGTGTCCCAGTCCCCCACCCCACACTCCACCTACTCCCTCAGCAGCCGCAGTCTGCAGAAGCCCAGGTGTTCCAGTCCCCCTAGGTCAGACATTCTTTGCTTACTTGCTCCCAAACCTGTGAAGAACAGCTTCCCCACGAACTTAGAGATGCTAACTAAGTCTGCCGTTGCCTTAAAGAAATAACTCAAATCACACTCTGCCCACAGCTGCACTTGTTAACCATACTTGCACAGCAATTTTGTCTCAAACTGTTTTTTTTTATTTTATTTTATTAAAAACAGTTAGCTAGAGTACCCCAGATGGTTATGATCTGATTATAAAAGTACTCTTTCTTCTAGCCTGTATGATCTTGCTGTCTTCCATGTGAAACACATGACCTGGATAATGCTCTTTGTAATGTTTTTCTCCTTTTGCCATTATGACACGCATGACTGTCTTTGTAATGTGTTATTTCTGATTTGTTTTTCTCTTTCCATTTTTGTTCCTAGGATGCACATGGAAACAAGTCCCCCAAACTGTCATGTGATTTCCTGGTTAAAAGTTTCACTGAATAATTAAAACCAGAGCAGGCCTTTGTAGATGGTGAACTGTGCAGTTGCTCAGGGCCCCACCCCCAGAGCAGAGGGGCATCCAAGAAGCTTCAGAGATCCATGACACCTTACTTTGTCCTGGATTCTGCATCTCTGGCCAGTTTTCTAGAGGATATATTGCTAATTCTGTCCATCTCTTTGGCCTCGAAGTTCTAGTGTTACATTTGAAACAGTTGGCTTAGTAGATGCAGTACCTGCTGTTTACTCTCGGCCAAAGGTCAACACTGCCACATTTTTACAAAATGCAGGTTAGAAAACCCTAAATTTACATTTACTGAGTGAAACCCTGCTGCACCCCTGGCTTCTTCCCGACTGTGGGCTCCATAAAATGGAGTTGGAAATGCGGTTGCCACCTGGCATGACATGTTGGGGGCAGCGGAATTGGGAAGTCCTGCAGTGTAAATTACATTATAGGGGTTTGTTAAAACTGAGATTCTGGCTTAATTTTCTGCTCATTCTTGAAAAACAAAATTTATGTACCCTGGAAATCCTGTCTGATTGTCAGGATGTGTGACAGGTGGCAAATTGTTGGTGAGGGGGAAGCAAAAATCCTGGGTCACTGGAGTAGGGGGATCTTGAGCAGCAAACAGTTGGTTTGGTCAGACAGATGTAGTTTATCCAAATGTGCTGTTCCAGTTTAATTCATATAAAGCGGATGCCGCTCCTTATGTACTAACTAAACTGTGTCATGAATTGCCAGTTTCATCGCCACACATGGTCCTGTCCCAGGGTGACCTGCTTCGGCTGCCGGTGCCAGGATTGATCAAGGTGGAGACCCCCGTCATCTCAGCTGGCTCTGCCAAACTTTCTGGCAGCAGCTCAAATGGCCCTAACCTCTCCAAGCCTGCGACCAAAACCATTGTTCCAGTCCCTACGCAGATGGGAGCCAGCACATCGGAAATTGATGTGAGTATGTCCTTCAGATGTACTGCCATGAGTTTGTAAAGCAAGTTTATCCAGTATCCAGGAAAACTTTAAAATCTAATATTCAAACAAAGTTCAGCTTCTCTTTCATTAATGTTCTGTATTTATGTCCCCTGTTCATTTTTTGTGGTACTTTCATTTATTGCTCAGTTGTTATTACCTCAGTTCTCTCTCTCTCTCGCACCACTTCCGTGCTTCTTCAGTCCAGCTTTTTCAGTCGCTTCCCAACAGCACGCTTCGCTGCAGTCTCTGACCCCCCTTCTGATGCCACCCCCTTGCCAGCCACTCCATGTTGAAACCCCACTCATGGCAGGGCCCCGGTGTGCCAGTGGTGTGGCAGATGGTGGTCTGATGAGCGGACGTCATTCAACCCTGCCATGTGGCCTTTTTTCCTCTTGTTTTCTCCCTGAGCTGTAGTCATGGCAATGGAGAACGCATGTGTTGTGAGCCACGCCTGCGTTCCAGACCACTCCCCCTTCCACCCTCTCAACAACTGTCCATGCTCTGGCACCCAGCCGCATTAGGTGTCAGCCAAGGCTGGGATGGCCTGGAAACATTCCCGGGGAGAGGAGAGCTGCCATCCTGATGGCTTGCTCCTGCTTCTGTCAGGCCCCTAGCGACCTAGGTGCGAGACGAACCCGAGTCGCTGGCATGTCACGAGATAATGCACTTGATAGCGCCTCAGCCCTTAGCACCACTGAGACAGCTATTGGGGCTGAATCTTATGTTCAACCAGTGAAGATGGAAGAAGACAGGGGCACAGTTATATGGGGGGGCCTGCTGCTGATGTCAAGCGTATGGTGCTGGCATTTACCCCTGCTATAGGTTGTCCCGCCTTTCTCTGCTAACCCGCTGTGCAGTGCCTGACTTCTGGGGGAAGGGCTGGCATCACGTGGCCGACCACAACATCCGTGATCTCCACTGAACCCACCAGTGGAGGCGTTTAAGCAGCGTGGCAGGTGGATTGCTCTTCCAGAACTGTCTCCTGGGTACATCTCAAGTAGTATCAAAAATGTGTCTGGTAGCTGGGGGCTGTGACAGGCTCCTTGAGTACCTACACCAGAAACAAATACTTACAGCCACTCTATTGATGTTGTATTTTGGAAAAGTTCTTTTCACTAAATTCATTTGTCAGTCCACCTCTTCACATACTCAACATTTTGCCAAGTGGCTTTATCAGGTGTATGTGAGACTTTTGCCTTTATTCAGTCCTTAACTGACTTCTGTTTTTCTTCAACGCAGAAGTAAACTCTGACAGAGCAACATGCCACACTCTAGATTTTGAATTAATAGAACATTAGCACCCTAGAAAGGGATTTGCTTGTTTGTAACCAGGTGCATTTCGGAGCACTAAAATTAGGAAGCCATATGCAAGGCTGTCTTCTTTTCGAAATGACACATTAAAAAAGGCCGATGTTAATACTGTGTTGGAGAAAAACAGAAATCATTTAGGGACTGAATAATTATAAAAGTCCGATCTACTCCGGATGGAGCTGCTTGGCGAAACGTTGAGTATGTTTAGAGGTGGGTTGACACATTTAAATGAATTTTGAAGTGAAGAACACATTTTTGAAGATGCACAAAGAGAGTGGCTGTGATTATTTGTTTTTGGTGTGTAATCAGTGTGGATTGCTCCCCCTGTAGTCCGTCTGTGACATTATCATTATTTCTGCGGCAACGGACTGTAATGTTATAGACGGAGAATTGTAACTTCAACAGAAGAAAAAGCAAGAGGATGAGGTAAACAGAGATTCTGGTGTCATATAAGAATCCTCCGTAATAAAGAATACAGGGAGATGAGCTAATAAATATGCACTGAATGACAGTATGTCTGAATATTGTAGAGAATTTTCCAGGATACAGGAGAATCACTTTTAAATGTCAGATGTAATGCTTTTAAATGTAAACAGCAGGCAGCTCTGCTATCCCTGCTACCAAGACACCAGTATATGGGTGCTAGCAAATGTTGGTAATGGCTAAGGAAGTTGTAGTCCCTGATTCTTTCTTTTTTATTGTCCTTTATTTCTCCCGCCATTCCTCCAGGTCAAGTTACTAAAACGGCAGCAACGAATGATCAAGAACCGCGAGTCAGCCTGCCAGTCCCGCAAGAAGAAGAAGGAGTACCTGCAGGGCCTGGAGGGTCGACTGCAGGAGGCGCTGATGGAGAACGACCGACTCAAGCGGGAGAACGCCATGCTGAAAAAGAAGTTGGACGCAGTCATTTCCGAGGTGGGGAACAAACACTGTATTCTGCCATGTACATTTCTCTGTGACATTCCTAAATTTGTGAGAAAAGCCAGGATTTTCACTTGCATGTGTATCTGCCTTATCTGAACCCATCTAGACCTGTATTCAATATTATAAATCATCTGTGCAGAGTCACCTGATCAGGGCGGAGGATTTGCCTATGCATGAGGACCTACTATAACCATAAGAGGGCCTCGAGCACAGCATTTGAAACCATGGAAAATGCTACTTCGCTAACGAGGGCATGTCATCTGTTTGTGAATTAATACTTTTTTTTTACACTTTAAAGACATCAAAAGTAATTTAACATAGTTAGTGTTATGATTTATAATAAGTTTATAGAGACAGCTGGGCTGCCTCATACGGCTGTAAGTGCACCACCAGTTGGCCATCCCAGTAGCACTACTGCTTGCTATACTGGCGACCCGAATTCAGAAGCGAGCTCGAGTCATTGGGTGTCAGCTGGGGGAAAGAAGACAGTGTCTTAAAAGACAGCTCTGGAGTGTGGATTGCGCAGACTGCCAGCTAGCGAAGCCTGGGTAGCAGCGTGGCTAGGGTTGATAGATTGAGTGAAGGACCGGACGCGGCCAGTGAGGACTGTGCATGTGTGGGTCTGTGCCCATCACAGCATGGCTCTGTCCCAGGAACAGCATGGTGGAAAATAATGGTGACAGGCTAGGCAAATGACGCCTTTACCTGCCTCCCCACATCCACTGTTAGGCTCACGCTCCTGGCTCACTCTCAGGCTTCCCCTTCATAGTGGGCAGCAGGATATTGGAGGTGAAGTTGACGTAGGACCGGAAGGCTGGCCCTACCTCAGGGGCTAAATCCAAGGAGGCAACACAGCGATGTGTTGTGGGTAACCTGTCGTGTCTCCGGATGACCAGGTGAGGTGGCAGGTGTTGCTGGCAGAGGTCAAAGGAGGTCCTGGCCAAGAGGGTTCAGGGGTATAAATAGAACTGAGACAAAAATAAAAGGGTGACACCACTTGCAATTTTTTTTTATACTTGGTATGCTTTCTTGCACCTGATCTGCTGCCATTGGCCAGCCTCTGTTCCCCAGCCTCGTCACCTGCTGTCCCAGGGACTTGCCTTGCAGTTTTTAGTGCCCTATGGTTTACCCCTGTAGTGGTGCCTCCCAAGTTCCCCAGGACTGGGAAATGTTTAGCTCGGTTGCAGTCGGCAACCCAGTGAACAGTACAGGGTCTGTGAGGAGAACAGTGGTGTCATGCTGCTGGAATCGGGGGATTCCTCCCCCCCCCCTTTTTTTTTTTTTGCTCCCTCTTGGGCTAGGACTGGATGAACATCTGAACGCTAGCATGTAGACGTCCCAGTCGGAGGCACCCTGCCAACCCATTGTGGCTCCGCTGTGGCAGTAAAGCAGCAGAGTTCACGGACCTCCCTCCCTGGAGGAATAGGACGTCCTCTGCGACACTTGATTCTTCTCCCCCTGGCTGGCCCCTAAGGACTCGGGCTAGCTTCCAAACCCGGGTTGCTGGCATCGTGAGCAATAGCACTACCACTGAGCCTACGGACTGGCTACCACTCATACTTGCTGCTTCCCTGACTTCAGCGCTGGAGCTCCGACCCGCCCCCACAGACCGAAATTTCAGGGTTTTAGTCAGCATACGTACTGCTTCCCTGACTTCAGTGCTGGAGCTCCGCCCCACCCTCACAGACCGACATTTCAGGGTTTCAGTCAGCAAACTTGCTGCTTCCCTGACTTCAGCACCGGAGCTCCGACCCGCCCTCGGGAGCCGAAATTTCAGGGTTTCAGTCAGCATACTTACTGCTTCCCTGACTTCAGTGCCGGAGCTCCGCCCCGCCCCCACAGACCGAAATTTAAGGTACTGACCTCCTGCAGAGAGCCCTTTTCTGCAGCACAGCTGCTGCTATTTTCAAACTTGGCACCTTTTTTCCCATGGCCAGACAAAGGAAAACCTGAAGCCCGGAGCCATGAGATGAGCTGCTATCCAGTGATGCTTTCCTGAGTCTATAATTTGTCCCGCCCACCCATCGCGGCTCCAACCTCAATTAAATGCACACTAGCTCCTCCCAGACACACTGATTGGTTACTGGATGGGGTCCGATAGGCTGCTAGCTGACACCTACGTAAAAAACCCCAAAACTATTAGAATACTTGACTTGTTCATCCCTCAGTCCCTTTACTGCTGGTTACTGATATTCCGGCCAAACTGCACAAAGTGCTTTTGCCATTTTGCCAATTCTGTCCCTCCACCATTGCACACCCGGGACCCCCTAATAGTGCAGTCCTGATTCTGGCTAAGATCATTCCTGACATTAGCGCCTTGACTGTCTTCAGATTTTCGGCAACTAAAACACATACCTGACATTGGGGCAGCTGAGAAAATAAAGGGGGGGAAGTATGTAAGACGGTTATGATGAACCCTTACTCACTGAATGTTAGGTGTTTGGTATGCCCATAACTAACCCAGGTGCACTAAATCCTAAAATGTCGCAAGGAATCATCATTGCCATCCTTTACGTCATGGTGGTCTTGGGCTCTGACCTTCTGCTACACCACATCCTCCAGGACCCAGCACTCGGAGGGGATGACCTCCTTTATAAATGCCCAGATGTATACCCTCAAACAGGTATCAACACCACCTATATATATATATATATATATATATATATATATATATATATATATATATATACATACATACATACATGCATGGTCTTAGACAAAAAGGCAACCTGTACCTTATAGTATCCTGTCTTTGTGACTCGAGAATTAAGGCCCCACTCCTGGTACCATGGTCCCTGACCAGTTATCTGATCAAGATATAACTCCTACTTGTTGGCGATATAGAAACTAACCCCGGGCCCCCTGGCACAAATGTATGCATTACCTCCTCTACCCTGTCCACATGGGTTAAGAATAACCCATATGAATATCAACAGCCTCAGGACAAAGATGCACGAACTCGAAGCCTGGGTGCACCTTTGCTCCCCTGACTTTGTTGCAGTCTCAGAAGCCTGGCTCAAACCACAGGTGCCAGACCATGAGGTTGAGCTACAAGGTTTCAAGATATTTAGACAAGACAGACTGGATAAAAAGGGTGGAGGGGTCTTGATCTATGTAAGAACATCCTTAACTGCTTCCATGGTGATAACCCCTGCCCTAAATAACTTACGTCGTGAAACAGTATTCACAACATTGTTGCTGGGAGGTACCAAACCCCTTACTATCGGTTGCATCTACAACCCCTCCTAAAGCAGCTGACGCTGCCCTAAACTAGCTTCTCTAAGTGCTACTAAACCTCCCCAAGGGTGGGAAGGTGATACTGGGCGATTTCAGTATACACTGGGGGACGCAAATAAATGGAGAAATAAAGAACCTGCTACTAGAGGCTGACCTAACCCAGTTAATTCATGAGCACACCAGATTGAACACTAAAACAGGTAACCACTCCACACTAGACTGGACCCTGACCACCAAACTTGATAGCATTAGATTGGCACGCACCTTTGCTGATGCCCTAAGCGACCACTCTCCAGTGTTCGCAGTATGGAAGAATAATTATAAAGCCCCCCACCCAGAATACTCTGGGCCTGAAACTTCTCTAATTTTCCTACGGGATCATTCCTAGACACAATATCAGAGGTAGATTGGACCTACATCAAACATGCCCCAGACCTAGACACCACCCTTGAATTCTTCATAAATAACTTCCTATATGTAGCTAATAATAGGGAGGCAGTATAGCGCAGTGGTTAAGGCTCTGAGCTGCAAATCTGGTGACATCTAGCAGACCAGACCTGGGTTTGAATCCCACAGCTTCCACTTGCATACTGTGTGACCCTGAGCAAGTCACTTAACTTCCCTGTGCTCCCAGGTTGCACCTGTAAAAAAGCTTTGAGCTTAGTGTGTCTCACCTGGTTAAATAACTAAATAAAAAAATAAGCGTGCCCCACTGAGAAAAATCAGGCTAAAGGGTCAGGATGCCAGATGGCTGTCCCGAGATCTTAAACAACTCATGAAGGAAAGAGACGGGGCCTGGGGAAACTTTAAAATCAACTATTAGACCAAGGTCTGGCAGGAATACAGGGAATTACGAAACAAATGTAAGAAAGAGCTAAAAAAAAAACGATACATCAGGGTTCTCCAGAATAAAATCCTCTCTGACCCAAAAATATTCTGGTCCCAGATCAACACCCTCATCAAGGGAAATACCATACAGGGTGATTGCACGATTACAGCAAATGGCGCCCACCTAAAGAACCTGTTGGATGCTGCCAGTGCGTTCAACTCCTTCTTCACTAACCTAAACAAGTTCAAGACCATTCGTGTTGGGGCTCCTCTGCCCACCATACCTGACCCCAAAAACACGCCCCCACCTTAACTTCCACTTTAAGTTGTTATCCAAAAACGAGGTCCGGAAACTGCTTATGAACATAAAACCCCATGGTTCAGCTGGGTAGGACAAGTTGGAACCAAGACTGCTGAAGCTTGTAGCCCCAGCCATTGCTGGGCCAGTCTCTTGGCTGCTCAACAGATCCCTACTTGAAGGGAGAGTTCCCACACTGTGGAAAGTTGCCATGATCACGCCCATCCATAAAGGTGGATCTTGTGAACTGTGGAAAATTATTGGCCCATTTCGATCTTCATTCTAAGCAAGATACTGAAGAGGGCTGTCTATAACCAAATAATGAACTATTGAGAGGAATGGCTTATTTAGGTCTAGACAACATGGATTCAGAAAAAAACATGGTACAGACACTGCCCTAGTCTGCCTCACTGATCATATCTTTTCTGCTCTTGGCAAAGGCCAGTCCGCTGGGTTGGTCTTCATTGACCTCAATAAGGCCTTCGACCTGATGGACCACCAGCTGCTCCTAGCTAAACTCAAACTCGTAGGCGTAGACCGCCTGACAGTTAGATGGTTTACCGACTACCTTAGGCGGAGGTCACAACTCATCAGATGGCAAGGTGCACAATCGGGGAACTGCCAAATTCAAGATGGGGTTCCCCAGGGATCGATCCTGAGGCCCTTGCTATTCTCCCTCTTCATAAATGACATGCCAAATCACTGTGGTGATACAAACATGCTCCTGTATGCAGATGATTCAGTGCTCTACAGGTCGTCCGATGACTTGAGCCCCTTAAACAGTTCACTGACCCATGATCTGCAGCTCCTAGAGGCTTGGCTGCTAGCAACAGACTTGTGTTAAACCATAAAAAAATAAAGGCTGTCCTATTCGGCCCCACTAGCCTGGGGCCGGACAGAGCCACACTTCTAACTCCTTGCCTCAGAAATGGCTTAAGGATTGAGGTAGCCGACACTGTAAAGTACTTAGGCTAAATACTGGACCAGAACTGCATTTTCAGGTCACACATTGAACTGCTGTCCAGGACAATGAATCCAAAACTAGGGCTTATGTACCACCTCGGCCCATTCCTCATTCAAGATTCCAAGCTAAGGATTGCTACAGGAACCCTACTACCTACCCTACTGTATGGTTCAGCAGTGTTACTCACAGTAAAAGGGGGAGAAATGCAAAAACTTGTCACCCTTTATCACAGGGTGTGCTGTTTTACTATTGGGGCTCAGTCAAGGGAGCACCACTGTCAGGTGCTCCCTGCCCTGTTCTGGCCTCCACTGAAAGTGCGACTTGAGTACCAATCCCTGTGCCTAGCTTACAAGCTACAGTCTGACAAGGCTCCACCAAGCCTGGCAAAAATATTATCGGGCAAACAAAATAACAGGCCCCTTCGATCCACGAGCCGTCAGCTCCTCAGTGTGCCTAAAGTCCGGTCCTCCCAGGGGCAGAGGTCATTCTAGGCCAGCATTCCACCCCTCTGGAACTGCCTTCCTGATAATGTTCAGTCACTTAATACCCTTGGGGGAGAGGGGTCCAAAAAGGGACTTAAGGCTCATCTGGTAGAACTTAATCAGTGCATTTGCTATCGCTGAAAGCGGCCCTCTCATGTGTGACGTGTACTTCTTTACTGCCATTTTGTCTGTAACCATTGGCCTATGTTGAGTGATGCTGACTGTAACTAGGCTAAATGTTATCAAGAAATTGTATTATATACATTGCCACGTATGGTGTATTCCAATCTGTTTCCTTGTATAATCTACATTATGTCCACCTGTTATTTATAATGTACAGTCTTGTAATGTTTCTACCTGTGATTAATTCCGGGTTGCCCCTGAAAAAGGGACTGTCATGGTCTCAGTGGCCTTACCTGGTTACCAAAATTTAAATAAAATAAATAAAATTCTTAGAGCGCCAGAACTGCTCATCTTGGTTTCCCAGTTTCTCTCCTTAAGAATGCATGTGGAGACACTCTTAGAGGCGTAGGAGATCCCCAATTGCTCCTAGAAGTGTACAGCCTGACTCAATACGGGCCATTTATTTTTCCCCCCATAGAGGTTTTTCTCCCGCAGTCACCTCGTCAGGGATTGTACCCTGATCTCAGGGGTGTACCCTGTTTAGACCTGGCGCTGCCCTTATCCCGTGGGTCCTGCTACCATCTTACAGCTTCCACACCTTCACTTCTGTGAGTGGGAGCTCTGGGTAGAGGGCTATCTCTTCCTCCCCCCCCGAGGCTCTCCACCAGGTGGATAGGATCGAGTGTTGGGGTGCTTGGAGCCAGGAACTTCAGCCATCATCCAGACAGTACATGGGATTTTATCCCGTGTTTTCTCCCTTGCGCTCCCTCCTCACCTGGCATGGGCAGAGCTATGTGATGGCCTTGGACACACGGAGAGAAACCCTGTGGAGGGAGCACACTCCCTTGACCCACCACAGGAGTCACTGCAACACTGGGTACATGACGCCCCGACCGCAATGGACTGCTGGCCATCAGCTGCTGTGATCTGGCCTACCTCCCAGCGCGGTGGCTAGAGATCATTCCCGAACCTGGATTACCAGTATGGCAGCGCAGCACCCTGTTGGGCCATCAGTGAGCACATGCCAGTTCCTTTTACTGTCTGTGTATTCCTCCACCGAGCTTTAAAACGCACAGGTAGGAGACCATACCCGTCTGATTGCCATAGGCTGTTTCAATACATGGCTCAGCGATACACTAGGGATAGCACAGTATCATATTTTGAGACTTGTGATATTTGTGTAAATATATTTCTTTGTTAAAGTATTTGTTAAGGGGTGCACTCTGAACTGAGTACTGCTCGTTCCAGTTGTGTACTGGGGGACAGGGCTACTCGGTTACATTAGTTACATAAAAATGATAAGACAGTTCGAGGTTTCTGTTTCAGTATTAGCCAATACTTAGTAATTAAATCACGAATTGTAGTGAGAAAATAATGTGATGTTTCTTTCTCACTACGGTTTATGATAAGATAATGTATACAACTGGGGTGGATATAAATAGAGACAAATACATCCCATTATCTTTATCTGCAGGTAGACATACAAGGAAATAAACATTTATTTTCACATACATCTATAAAAAAAAATGACTATTTACACATATGTGTGGCATCGACCATTTAGCTATCTAGAGTAGCTGTTTATTGACAATAGCAACATATCTTTGTGTTGCGTAAACCAGTTATTACTTTTGCCCTGATTGTATGGTTAGATTAATATTAACTTGTACCTCCAGGCCTAATAACACACCCGTGGCTATGGAGCCTATGAGTAAAGAGGCTTGGAGGTAGTTATACAATGGGGGCCAGTGTGATAATCTGTATATACACTGGATTAAAGTACAGATAAACAGTGGTAGAATAAAGTGCATATACAGAAGCAAGCAATACGGGAAAATAAAAGCAAAGCTACAAAGATAATAGTTTAATTGAATAAAGGAATAAACACCGTACAGCTACAAAATTATTGTGACATACTGAGTGTCACGGTAATCTGTAGCATTTCTCCTTTTGTAAATTCTGATTGGGGGAAGTAGGGGATTAGGAATCTTGGTCTCAACTGGAAGGGAAGGGATACACAGCAAAGCAGCAAAAGGAGAAAATCGGTGTGGTTTATTGTTGTATATCGTGCTGCATGACAGTCGTGGTATTGTTGTTTTTTTTTTTTATATTGACAAACTATAATCAGTGTGAAATTTGGGGATATAGCTTCCTGTTGAGTTGTCGTGACATCTCTACAATGCTCAAGGATTTCTTTGGTACCTCTTAAAGAGCACCTGTCATAGACCAGCCCAGTGGCGTGGAGGGCTGAGTCGCTGGCGCCTTACCTTCAGCCATGCCGGTGACTCCCGGTTTGGGAAAGGACCGGAGTCGCTCTGGGGCCAGCTGGGTTAGGGAGGATTAACCATCCCAGGACGGCTCTCCTCCCTCGAGGAGGGGGGTACTCTGTGTTCTGCGGTTTACCTGCCACCCAGTGGAGGCTAGGTAGAGGCACCAGCAGGACCAGCAGATGTGAGGGGGACACATGCTGACGCAGCATGCATGTGCGTGTACGTACTCACGTACTTGTGTCATTCACATATGTCCGAGGGGAGAAAACGGAGGAAAATGCCTTGGCTCACTCGGCATCCCCCACACGCTCCGCACAACCCTACGTGGCTGGCCACCCGCCAGATACAGCTCTATGTAAGTGGTGGTTAACCTATAAGTCCACAAGACGGGTCAGTGATAGGGCTGGGGGCTGCTGCCAGGATCAGGCAGGCGAACAAACAAATGAAGGGAGAAAAAAAGCACTATTTATGCTTGCAACGAAAAGTCCATCCCTTAAAAAAAAAAAAAAATGACCGCCCTTGCCTCCCAATAAAGAGAAGCACAATACGTTTATGTGTTCATAGCCATGAACCGTGGCTGTCAGGTGGGCTGTTGCCCAAGAACTAATATGTAGGTTCAAACTGGAGCACTTACAGCAAGAAATCCACACAGAGGAGGTGAGAACCCCCCCAATGAATCTTCATTTTGTTTTGTATTGTATGACCCTCCATCTTTGTGGATTTCTTGCTAAGAGTGCTTCAGTTTGTGCCTACTTATTGCCTCTCGATAAGGCTACTTGCAGTAATCTCTTAGTTTTGAGTTGTTTCCCAAATGGAAGAGATGGCATTTTGTCTTTATGAAGCTGGCATTCCTATCCCTTCCACGCCCCCACTCTGAGTCGATTTTTGTGACAGAAATAGTTAGTGAAGTAAATGGGGGTGTTATTTCATTGAGCGTTTTTAATATGTCAGAATGCTTTTAGTTTAAAATCAGAGCCACCACTCAAGTAAAAAATCCATGAGTGAGGCTTGAAATGGAGGCATGGAATGGATGGGACTGCTGGACCTACAGAACCCAAAATATGATTCCATGTACTTTGTATGGGGCACAACTTAAAATGATAGAATTACCACAAGCAGCTTTATCCAGCAGAAGGGCTTTCTGGTGTTTTTTTTTTAATTATCCCTGTAATTAGTGCTCTTTAAGACATCACCGAGGAACTCTGTCCTGTCTTGTTCAAGCTGCCCAGCAGAGGGCACTCTCTGGCTGTTCCTTTCTTTTTATTTATTTATCAAGTCTAGGATTACAAATACCTTTGAGCCATGGCTCTTTTACAAAGGTTCCACGTTTCTAAATGTTGATACTCCACAGAGGAAAGTCCTGGCTGTGAACAGCGTGGCACACACTCTAGAGCACTTCCCATTCCAGTGCAGGGTGCCCCCTTTAGTTTCATTAGTTATGCGCTGATATTCTTTTCCTGAATTCCTCAAAACTTACCTTACCATGGGTACATGGTGGGGGGAAGGTTTAGCCACATAGTGCAAATTGTAGTGTTTGATTAAAAACAGTGCAGTAAATTGCAATATTTTTTCGTTAGCCACTTTGCATTTTTATTGGCCACATTTGATTTTCATAGGCCATTGACTACCAAGGGCAAGGGACTAAATAAACAATGATAATCTTTCATGAATACATATTCTCATAGAGGCCCTTTCTTTGGTCTTCGGGCTGAGGTGCTGTGACCCTACAGGAGTAAGCTTTTTTGTCAGGCCTGTTAACAACTGTGTCTGCACTTGTGCATGTGTGCCACCACGTGACAAAGGCCATATCCATTGTAGACACCCTAACTGCCTCAGTTTTGTTTATCCGCCATTGGGTGTACATTATGGGAGCGAACTAATATCATCTCAGTCGAATTACTTATTGTTCAGCATTGTCATTTTCCTCTGTGAGTATGGTGGGTGAAAAGTAGAAAGCCAGCCCTCAAAGTCTTCGGGCTGCTATATTGGCCCTGCCAGCGTGGGCGAGATTTTGCTCGTATTGACCAACATTTGCATTGTTTCCTCTGCCTTGGGCCCTACCATGACATGGAGGCCTCTGACATCTGCTTCACCTTTTACTTCTAGATGTTGGTGCTTCATGCTCTGAAGATGGGGTGACCAGTTCCCCTTTTCTGGGGCAGGCCTCGATGCAGGCAACCTCATGGTAGGTTCATGGACAGCACCCCCCCCCCATTCCCTCATTGTTCATGGGAGATGATTGTGGTTCTGGCGTCCCCCAAACTAGGGTTGTGACAGAGTCTCAAGTGGTTGTGTCAGGAGGACCACTGGCTCCTTCCTGCTGCAGGAGAACCATCATGGTCTGGTAGCCATCAGCATCTGTCCATCCTGTTTCTGGGGGATAGTTGCTGTGTCAGCAACATCAGTGATGAGCGTCGGCACCAATTCCAGTGTCGATGCAGCTTGTACCATTAGTGCCGCTTACAACGCTGGTGTCATTGCCCCCATTGGTATCGACTCTGGATTTGCAGCGATCCCTGCAGCAGGGCCGTCTTCCAGTCAGGGCCTCTTCATTTGGACATCCAGCCACTAGACACCACCAGCGTTGAGGCTACCGGATTGGAAAGTTTTATTTGCCCTTCCTCAAATGAAAGCACCTTTAGGGTAAATAAAAAATATACCATACCAAAACTTCCCAAAAAGGAAAGCATAAAAAAGTAGAGATAAGGGTGGTTCCCTCTCCCAGCTTTCTTTCTCATTTCTGTTTCTGTGCAGAGAGTGTGAAGCTTTGCAAAAGGGATACACCCTTTTTTCTTCCTATGGGGTACATCCCCTGTTTACATAATCTTCCCCCTGCAATAAAATATTCTCTTACCTATTCTGAGATCCATCCCCCCTAGTTGTGACTGATATGGTAAGAACACGTGCCTTTGTGATGTTTTGCCTGGCACAGCATCTTTTGTGGTCTCTGTCATTTTTCTTGTTGTCTAAACAACATTGTCACAAGACTTCTAGTCCTGTAAGGAGCATTGACCTGTCATTTGTAATGGCCCTGTTCCTGAGCATGGTCTCACCTTCTTTTGGCCGCCCGATGGTCTGTGTCACATGCAGCTCAATGGATTTTTTGTGGTTCTGTGCAGTTAGACTCAGACATGTACTTTGCTTTTTGTACAACATCTGTTAGGATCAAATGAATGGTTTGTTTGTTGAGAAATATGTTAGAGGAAGTTAGTAAATTGCACCTTATCCCCATGGATGCATCAGCTGTTGAGGCACAATACATTGTTGTTCACATACAGTTATGAGCCAGCCAGCTAATCAGTGGTCTCTAATCACTGAATTAGAATTCATGCGGATCATCGCTAGTGGGCTACCTTGTCCAGTTTACATGGCTGATTTAGTCAGTTTGAAGTACTCCTCAGTTCTTCAGGTATCTGGAATGTTCGTGCAAACAGGATAGGGCATCCTCGACAATTGACTGCCATGTAATGTGGCACTGCCAGGGGGACCTTCAGGCCTGCTTATTCATCCATAGGAGAGACATGGATTTGTGGTAGGAGGTGATAGGCAGTAGTGGGCGGCCTTACCGCCTTGCTTCCCTCTACCCTCAGTCACATGACAGACAGCCCTGGCTCAGAAAATGTTTTCTTTATGAGGTTACATAAGCTGCCCTACCCTGTTTCGGGGGGTGGGGGCAGTGTCTTTTTGGGGAAAGAAACTCCCCCATTTCTGTCTTAGCGTAATTTTAATTGTTTATATTTCGTTCATTTCCTTCTTTATATTCCTTGTCTTTCTTTATACATGGTGGTGTTTTCCATCCCTTTGCTAACAGAACTGAGGCAGTTAGGGAGTCGATGACTATTATTGGCTCTGGTGCATAGTGACGCACATGTGCCATCGCCGACACCATCGCTGATAGCTGCAACGGAAAAGGTTTTCTCCCCTGGGGTCATAGCACCGCCGTTCCTAAGACCAAAGATTATGGTTCTGTGGAGGAGATGATCTTGAAGATCTGGAGTTATGGTAAGTAACTCTTTTTCTGCCATTATTTATTGGTACAGTATTATTAACTCACTTGATGCTCCTTGTATATGCCCTGGTCTGCTGCCAGTCACTGCAGCCGCACCCCTAAATCAGCATTTTGATGACACCAAGTAGGAACTGGGCTGCAGTATACTTAATATACTTAATGAGAGTCAGAGTAGGAACAGGGTGAGAAGCTTTATAAACGCAAAGTTATTTAACATTACAGGTTTTTGTATCATTCCATAACACGTACCAGGGGCTGGTGGAGCCCCAAACAGCTGTCACATGATACATACGTAGTAACATAGTAATTTAAGGTCAGAGGGACCTAGGTCTATGTCTGCCTGCCTATCCCCTGGTCATAAGCCGGAGTGAATAAGTAACTCATCAGCGGTCATTCTTTTATTCTTGAGAGAAATTGTAGTGTGCAGGAAATTGTGTCACACAAACCACTGAATACCATCTCAGTGCTCTACCTGTAGAGCTGTCAGGCTCACTGAAGATCCTAAGCTTTACACAGTCACGGTCTTTCTCAGACTGCAAATCCTGCAGCTAGGAGAGTTGAGACAGAAGGAAGTAGTTGGCACAAGATTAGCTAGTCATCCAAAACACACTGTGTTGTGAAAGAAAGTACAGGACCTGACTGGGAATTGAACCCAGGCCCCCCAGAATACTGCTGCAGTGCTGTACCACCTGAGCCACAGTGTAAGTCCCACTGATTATCTTCCTGTAACTAGGGGGGGTGGCACTATATGTGAAGGAAGGACTGAAGTGTGTAAGGGAGGAAGGGGAGGAGGGTAGTACGGAGTCACTTTGGATGCAAATCCAGGATTCCAAGAATAGGATTCTTAGAATGGGAGTGGTGTATGGCCACCATCTCAGACAGAGGAGTTAGACAGGGAACTAGCGGGACAGATCAGGAGGACCTCGAGAAGGGTAGTGTGGTGATTGTGGGGACTTCAACATGCCAGGAGTGGACTGGAGCACCCCAACAACCAGGAACAGAAGGAGCAGGTACTGCTGGATGCCTTCCAGGACAGCTTCCTGCTGCAAATGGTCAGTGAACCAACCAGGTTAGGAAATACCCTTGACCTTGTGCTGGCAAATGGGACTTTGTGGAGAGAACTTACAGTGGAGGAACCGCTGTCAGGGAGTGACCACCGCCAGTATGACTCACATTGGATATGGGCAAGGAAGGAGTAGAATCTGGCACAAGAGTGCTGGACTTCAGGAGGGCCAACTTTGGGAGGATGTGGGAAGTGGTAAAAGGTACCTGGCAGAATTCAATCTAGTATGGACACTAACCAGAGGTGGGAGCTCATAAAGCTGGGGATAGTGGGCAGCCAAAACCTGCTGCAAAGCCCAGAGCAAGAAGGCTAGGGCTAAGAAACTGATCTGGTTGAGCAAGGAAGTCATGGAAAAGGTAAGGAGGAAAAGAGCTGCCTTTAGGAAGTACAAGAAAATGGAGGGGAGGACAGGGAGGAGTGCTTGACAGAATCGAAGGAGGTGACAAGGGCAGTAAGGGGAGCCAAAGCATCTACGGAACTCAGGCTGGCACAAGGCATTAAGAAGGGGGAGAAGGACTTCTTTAAGTAAGGGGAGAGGGGGAGGCATCACTAGCAGGTGGGGGGAAGGCTAAGCAGGGAGAAGGGGTACCGGAAGTGGAAATCACAGCAGAGAGAGTGAGGGAAGCCCTCAGCTTCCTTAAGACGGAGAAGGCACCGGGGCCGGATAAATTACATCCCAGAGTGTTGAAGGAACTTGCAGATGTCCTGGCAAAACCCTGGCAGAGCTTTCACCATCTCTCTGAGGGACAGGGTGGGTGCCCAAGACTGGAAGG
The DNA here is from genome assembly GCA_016271365.2 of Neoceratodus forsteri. Taxonomy (NCBI): domain Eukaryota; kingdom Metazoa; phylum Chordata; order Ceratodontiformes; family Ceratodontidae; genus Neoceratodus; species Neoceratodus forsteri. The sequence continues at coordinate 61,891,535 of JADMNL010000035.1, forward strand.
TGGCACATAGTGCCTGTCCAAGGGGGGATCAAGGGAGGTGGCAGGGAACTACAGGCCTGTCAGCCTGACACGCGGTGGTGGGCAAGGTGACGGAGGGCATTGTCAAGGAGAGGCTGGGGGACCTGGATAAGTCAGGGTGCCTGGATGATGAACAGCATGGATTCATCCGGGGAAATCGTGTCAGACAAACCTGGTGGAGTTCTATGACTGGGTGACAAGTGCCTTGGACCTGGGTAGACCAGTGGATGTCCTCTTTCTAGACTTCAGCAAGGCATTTGACTCTGTTCCTCACGTGTGGCCTGTTGGATAAGCTGGGAGAAATGGGGTGGGGAACCAGATGATCAGATGAATAGGCAATTGGCTCAGGACCTGACCAGAGGGTCGTGGTTGAGTGGGATAGTCTCATCCCCAGGAGGGTCGTGGTGGGGTCTCTGAGGGATCAGTCCTTGGGCCCCTTCTGTTCAACGCCTACGTATCTGGCATAGGACAGGAATCAGGAGTGAGATGAGTCTCTTTGGATGACTCGAAACTGGGGGCGGTGGTGGATGGGGAGGAGGGAGGGTGGCGTGCAGGGGGACCTGGGCTCTGGAAGATGGTCTAGAAAGTGGAAGCTGAGGTTCAATGCAGGAAATGCAAGGTACTCCACCTGGGGGCAGAACCCAGGTCAAGGTGTACACCCTGGGAATGCCACAAGTCTCGATGGCTGAGAGGGACCTGGGGTGGTGGTGGATGTCAAGATGAACAACTCTGAGACTTGTAGGAGGCAGCAGCCAAGGCCACAACAGGATGCTGGGATGCATCGCTAGGGGATCACCTCAGAAGGAGGGAAGTGATGCTCCCTCTGTATAACTGCTTGGTGAGGCCGCACCTGGAGTACTGCGTGCAGTTTGGAGGCCCACTTAAAGGGGACATTAACCTCCTGGAGAGGGTCCAGAGGAGGGCAACCAAAATGATTTGGGGCTTGGGGGACAGGACCTATGAGGAGAGGCTCAAGAGCTAAATATGTACACATTGGAAGAGAGAAGGACCAGCGGACATGATGGAGGTCTTAGGTACATGAAGAGGGTAAATAGGGAGGAACAGTCGAGGTGCTTGAGGAAGGAGGAAGGGGCCACTAGAGGCATGGCTGGAAGCTGGAGGGAAGATTCAGGGAGAAAGGAGGAGGTGCTACTTCACTGAGAGGGTGGTGGAGCCATGGAATGCACTGCCTAGGGGGCTGGTGGAGGCAGAGACAGTGGAGGGGTTCAAGAGGGGTGGGACAGGTACAGGGAAGGGTTCTGGAAGCAAAATCCAATGCAGCAAGAATATCCGGAACTGGGAAGGGAGAAGCCAGAGAAGGCGAGGGGGACAGCAAGGTCAGCACCCAGGGTGGGGGCTGACCAAACGAGCAGACACGAAAGACCATTAGGCCTATTCTGCTGGCATTTTAGTATGTTAGTACATCAGGGAGAAAAGGAGCTGTAAGGACCACATAGTAAGGATTAGGAAGGAGGGGGGTTGGGCGGAAGCACTAAATGAGTACTTCTGCTCAGTATTTACTAAAGAGAAGAGGGGGGTGACACCCAGGGTGGGAGAAATGGCAGAAGCAGGGGGGAAGTGGTGACAGATGGGAAATCATGGAGAGCAGAGTTCGAGAGGGTTTGAAGGCACTGAGGGTGGACAAGGCGCCAGGCCCAGATGGCATCCACCCAGGGTACTGAAGGAGCTGGCAGAGGTCCTTGCAGGACCTTGCAGAACCTATTTAATGCCTCACTACATTAAGGTGTGTACCTCAGGACTGGAGGATGGCTCATGTGGTGCCCCTCCACAAGAGTGGCCCAAGGATGAACCGAAACTACAGACCAGTGAGCCTCACATCCATCGTGGGTAAGCTAATGGAGACTATCCTGAAGGAGAGGCTGGTGGCCCTCCTAGAGGCCAAAGGACTACAGGACAGCAGACAGCATGGCTTCATCACGTGGCAGATCCTGCCAAACCAACCTGGTCGAGTTCTATGACTGGGTAGCTAGGCAACTGGACAGGGGCCATACAGTGGATGTCCTGTATCTGGACTTCAGTAAGGTATTCGACTCAGTGCCACATGGAAGGCTGGGAAGGAAGTTAGTAGGCACAGGGGCGAGTGCAAAGCTGGTGAGATGGGTAGGAGACTGGCTGCAGGGAAGGCAACAGAGGGTGGTGGTGGGTGGGGAGCTCTCACACCCAAGGGCAGTGACGAGCGGTGTTCCATAGGGCTCAGTGTTGGGACCAGTGTTGTTTGGGATATTCATTGCAGACATATCATGGGACATCAAGAGCAAGATCAGTCTGTTTGCTGATGATACCAAGGTAGCGCGGTGGTGGATGACCTAGGGGGATGGCAGGGGTTGCAGGATGATCTGGCAAAGCTTGAAACCTGGTCAGACACCTGGCAACTGGGCTTTAATGCCAAAAAGTGCAAGGTGCTGCATTTTGGGATGAAGAACCCAAGGAGGAGTTACCAGCTAGGGGGAGTGCAGCTAGCCCAGACAGAGGAGGAGAAGGATCTGGGTGTGCTCATTACAGGGTCAATGAACAACTCGGCACAATGTAGGAAGGCAGCTGCAAAGGCCAACAAAATGCTTGGTTGTATTGCAAGGAGTATATCCTCAAGGAGGGAGGAGGTGATTCTGCCACTGTATAGGTCATTAGTTAGGCCACACCTGGAGTACTGCGTGCAGTACTGGCGTCCATATCTGAAGAGGGACATTAAGTTACTGGAGGGGGTGCAGCGCAGAGCGACAAAGATGATCAAGGAGCTGGGGGACTTATCATACGAGAGGAGGTTGAAGGAGTTGAACATGTACTCACTGGAGGAGAGGAGAGGAGAGACAGGGGTGACATGATTGAAACCTTTAAATACATGAAAGGAATAAACAAGACAGGTACAGAGGGGCTGTTCAAAGTAAGGGAGGGGAGGGCCACCAGGGGCCATGATATGAGACTGGAGCGAGGAAGGTTCAGGAGGGAGATGAGGCGACACTTTTTTACAGAGAGGGTGGTGGCTGGGTGGAATGCGTTACCTGCTGAAGTGGTATGCAGTAGAACAGTGGACTGCTTCAAACGAGGATGGGACAGGACAAGGGGGAGGGTTAATGAAGGGAAGGGTGGGAGGGAGGCAGCTGCAGAATAAGGGTGCTAGCTGCACATTCGAGCAGACTTGATAGACCTCTAGGCCTTTATCTGCTGGCTAATTTCGTATGTTCGTATGTAACAGTTGTCTTCTTGTGCCTGAATGTACACTTGCTGCTATATTTAGCTGTAGTATGAAAGGGATATAATCCTCCCCTAGAGGTGAAGTCACTGCTGAATTAATTTTGGAGTAAACAAAAGCCACTCTCCAGTTAGCATGTGCGAATGCAACTAACATGCTGTAGAATTAGTCTGCATTAGTACTTGTGCAGTGAATTTAGCAGTCAATGTGAAAGCAGACATTTTTTGTACTATGCAGTGAATACTGGTGTGGTTACGTATCAGTTCCCTGTGTGAACACAGAATGAAATGAATGTGCATTAGCTAATCCAGAGTACTGAATTATTTATAACTTCAAGGCAGTTTAGGTTTAGACATTCGGAGTGAGAATACTACAGAGTCAGTTTGAAGTAGTAGTAGTACGTGGGATCGATAAAAAGATGCGAGGAGAGAAGAAATATCCAGATTGTCCATTTTTTTGAGCATCTGAAGCCTTTATTCCCAGAGCTAGGCATGATGGGTATGCAAATCCTTGTGCAAGTCAGGCTGACAAGGTTTCTCCAGAACAGACATCGCCAACATGCCTTTACTTCTGATCCAGTATAGGCTGAGAATGACAAAGTACAACCACGTGCTCATCTTGGGACTCCTCCGTGTACTGTAGTCTTTTCGACAACCAAGCACCAAGTCAGTACCACAGGGCAACTTAGAAATGCAGAACATGATAGCAGAAGAAGGCCCGCTGGCCCATCCAGTGTGCGCAGCCCTGCCTATTACTTGTGTGATGGCCCTTATGACCATCTCCTCTTCCTGTTATCCCTTCCTCATTACACTGCTTCCTGCACTCAACAGGTCCTGCCTCTTCTACCAGTGTTTGAATCAGCACACTGTTGTGGCCTAGACCACCTCCGACAATCCGTTCCATTTGTCCACCACTCTATGAAAAATACTTCCGGACATCCTTTCTGAACCAACCCGTCGCCATTTTTATTTTATTCCCCTTGTGTTTGTGTTTGCACTCAGGGTGAATATTTCCTTGCATTTCACCTTGTTAGTTCCATGGAGATATTTACACGTTTAGTCATGCGCACCCCCCTCTCCAGGGTGCACATGTTAAGGTCCCCTGTCTTTCCCATATGATTTCTCCCCGCCCAGACCATTTTGATTACCTTCTCTTCATAGCCTCCACCCTATCACAGTCCTTCTGCAGGTGGGGCTCCAGAACCACACAGTACTCCAGCTGGAGCCGCACAAGAGCCCTATACATTGGAACGATCACTTCCCCGCTTCTATGACTGATTCCCCTTCCTGTGTACCCTACAACTGATTCCCCTTCCTGTGCACCCTACAGCTGATTCCCCTTCCTGTGCATCCTACAAATGATTCCACTTCCTGTACACCATAGCAGCCCTACCAACCTACAGCTATGTTGCACTGAGCCGTAGTTTTCAGACTTCTCGATATTATCACCCCTAGGTTGCTTCCCTCAGTCATGCTCCCTATTAGCACCCCATCAGATATTGTTTTGGGTGTTCTTATTCTCGATGTGCGTTACCTTACCGTCGTTGTCATTGAATCTCAACATCCATATCCTGGAACAGCTTTCAAGCCTTTGCAGGTCCGGCCTCATTGCTCTGACCCCTTTCTCGCTGTCCACCCTGCTGCAGATCTTGACATCATCCATGAAGCAGCGGTTCTTCCCTTGCACTCCTGTCCCTACATAGGAAATGAATGTGCTAAAGAGAACGGGCCGAAGGGCTGAACCGTGTGGTTCTCCACTTGTCACCTCTTTAACCTCTGAGAGTTCTTTGTTGACTAACACCTCTGCACTCCCCCTTTAACCAGTTTTCTGGCAACATTGTTATTTTTCCTTTGATGTGGCTATAGAACACTAAGAGCATACTTGTCTGAATATGTTAAGGTGGGCCAGACGCTGAGGCGCCACAGGACACCCCCCCCCCCACAGTCCTTTGTAGTGCAGATTTGGTCAGTGACGCTCAGAAAAAGGCTTGCTACTGCCTTTATTAATTGCTGCACCCTCCTCTGTCTCTCTCCAGCCTGCTTCCTTCAGCCCACAGCAACCAGCTGAGCGCCGGGGCTTCGCTCCGCCAGCGGGCGGTCGGCGGCACCTAGCTGAACTTGGGAACCACAAGGCCGGGAGGAACAGCGAGGGAGCAGTCGGGAAAGGCGCAAAATTTTTGCCCACCCGCCTTCCCCTTCCTGTGTGTTAATTTATAGGCATCTTCCTGTCAAATCTTCCCCACCCACAGCACTTTTCTCTAAACCAGTAGACAGTCACACCAGCTTGCTGACCCAACCAATCAGCAACTTCGCTACTCCCTATTGCCAACTATCAATATCCCCCTCAGAATGGGGAGCTTGCTACTGATACTCCTGTCACTAATAGCCATAGGGTTCCACAATGAAGATGACCCTATTATACAATCTGAAGTGGTCAACCCACCTAGTTTCTCTGGAACATCCCCCGTGGCTGACACCCATACCCTCATATATGTCTTGCCATTGCTGCATCGACTACAGTGGTACAATCACCATAAAGTTACACACATCACCACATATATGTCTCAGACAAGGCCCCACTGCTGGGTATATAGATCCCACTAAGCCTAGTCATCAAACTGCTAATTGGTATCCCGACACACTACCTTAAATCCACAGGGAGCACCCAAAACAAAGAGTGGCAACGGAATAAAAAAAGGAGGACCAAAGACAGCCCCCTCTCCCTATCACTGGCAGCCCTTATGAAATTACTGATCTTCCTATTGCTCTGTATTGGTAATGTAGAAATCAACCCTGGACCTCTTGAAAGCATCACCTCTCCCTCAGACCTATCCTCAATTAAAGGCCTCAGTTTCCTGTATATTAATGTATGCAGTCTGTTGAAAATTTACATTGCTACAATCCTGGGTTGCCCATATCTTGCCAGACTTTCTTGTGATAACTGAGACATGGCTCAAGACCACCACAATGGACAGGGAAGTTAACCTACCTAACTATCAGCTATTCAGAGCTGATCACCAAACAAGGGGAGGCGGAGTAGCCATATATGTAAAAGCTGGTTTAGTTGTATCCTGTACTGCTGCAACATCTATGCCCAAGGAATTTGAGTGTCTATCTCTAAAAGTCTCTCTCCCCAATACAGCAGCTTTCCATTTAATTGGATGCTACAGACCCCCCTCTGCTGAACACAAGCTCTTATCCCACCTGGCAAACCTGGTCAAGTCCTGTACTGAAGAAGTCATTATCATAGGGGACCTGAATTTCAACTGGCTCACCCAGGCAGCTACACCTCTGGTATCATTCTGTGACACCTATGGGCTCACACAGTTAATTAATGAACCAACAAGACTAAATGCAAGGAATAGTAGTAACAGTACTTCTACTTGACATCATACTAGTGAGTAAACCACATCTATTCACACACGCTGGAATGCTCCTATGCGATATATGATGACCACTGCCCCATCGCAGGGGTAAGATCCAACAGCATTAAAACAGATCCTGAAAAATTCCTCATGAGGAGATCCAAGAAAAACATCAATATTGAAGGATATCTGCATGATCTAGCCTACTCTCCACACTGGCAAAAGTTCTATCTTGCACATTCTGTAGAAAAAGCTCAGCAGGTGCTAAATAGCATTATATTAAATGCCCTTAATCACCCATGCCCCAATCTCTAGTATCCGAATAAAAAACAAATCCTGTCGCTGGTTTTCAGCTGACCTCAAAGCTGCACTGCTGGAGAGAGATAAACTTTGGAAAGTAGCAAGAATATCATGGACTGGATGATCTTTAGGAAAGCCAGGAATAAATGCTCTAGGAAAGTTAGGGATGCAAAAGCTGCCTACTACCTGGCCCAGCTCGACTCCTCCTACCATAATACTGCTAGATTTTGGGGCACCATCAAGGGTATGATGGGCCAGGATGTTAACAACCCCCTTCCAACCCATTTACACAGTAACTATGGCCCCATTACTGGCACATTGGAAATCCTGGATGCATTCAACAACCACTTCACAACAGCTGGCCTTGCCTTTGACTCCTCCCCAGCTAACCTATTAAGGGATCATTTAAGCTCCCACTATACTGGTGAACAAAGAGTTGACTCCTCCTTTAGCTTCAAACCTATACTGTTGAAACAAGTTGAGGATCTATTATGGCATCTAGATACCAAAAAAAGTGCAGGAGCAGATCTTCTGGACCCATTCTTTCTAAAGATTGCGTGTCATGTGCTTGCAGTCCCCTAACTCACCTCTTTAACCTTTCCTAAACTCTGGCTCTATTCCCACACTGTGGAAGACAGCTCAAGTGGTCCCCTTCTAAAATCAGGGGACCCTATGGATCTTAATAACTACAGGCCCATTTCCATCCTACCTGTGTTATCCAAGATGCTGGAGAAATTAGTGAGTATTCAGTTAAGGGAATATCTGACAATGCTAATCTATTAAATCTAGCTCAATCTGGATTCAGGGCCAAACATAGCACTATCACTGCATTAGCCAAGGTCACCAATGATTGGCAAACCAAACTGGATAAAAGAACAATGTCTGTGCAGTATTCCTGGACCTGAGCAAAGCATTCGACACTGTGGACCATGAACTGCTACTCTCATCCCTACACTCCATTGGCCTAGATCCATCCTCCCTTAAGTGGTTCAGATGCTACAGCAGGTAAAAGCTGAAGGTGACCTCTCCCCATTAAGACCACTGTCAAGAGGAGTCCCCCAAGGCTCTATTCTGGGTCCTATCCTTTTTGCCATTTATATAAATAAAATTGATTCAACCCTTACCAAGTCCTCAGTACATCTCTTTACTGATGACACTGTACTGTATGTCAGCAACCCTTCACCTGAAGTTGCTCATGAAATCCTACAAGCAGAATTCTCCCTGTTACAACATCAGCTTCTCGAGAAAAAGCTTCTGCTAAATGCAAAGAAAACCAAAGCAATGATGTTCACAACCCAAAACTCCACCAACACATCCTCTTCAATCAGTCTCCCCCAGATATGCACTATACTTGGAGAAAATCTGGAGTATGTTGAAAAATTCAAATACCTAGGTGTGTGGATTGACAACAGACTTGACTTTACTCAGCATCTAGAACAACTGCTGAAAAGCTTCGCTAAGGCTTGGCCTCCTCTACAGATTAAAACCCTTCCTTAATAGAGATTCAAAGATGAGATTAGTCCAGGCCATCTTTCTATCAGTCATTGACTACTCAGACTTCCTCTATAGTCACTGCTCCACTCCCTACCTTCAAAAGTTGGATACCTTATACCATAGAGCAATAAGGTTCATTACAGACCTGCCATATAATACTCACCATTGTTCTCTATGATTCAGTTGGATGGGTTCCTTCATGTCAGGAGGAGCAGAAATGCAGCTCTATGGATCTACAGAGCTTTGTCAAAAACTCCCAAGCTATATCCTGGACTGCTTCAACCTGACCACTCCAGCTCCTATGCCCTAAGAAGCAACAATATCATCCTGCTCAAATTGCCCAAAGTCAACACCAAAATAGGGAGGGCAGCAATCAGCTACTCTCTAGCCATAGCATGGAACACCCTACAAAAATCCCTAAAACTGTCCATTATCATTCCATTTACATCCTTCAAGCAGCACTGTACAGCCTTCTTCACAGAGAAATGCAATTGCTACCGCTAGAGATAGAATAGTCATCCCACAAAACCTTATTCCAATCACATATGGCATATTCCTTCCAGCCAGACACCGCCAGTATATGGCACCCAATATTCCCTTCACCATCCTTGTACTCATAATGTGAGTGACTGTCATGGCCCTCATTGTGATATATATGTATTGTACATATTGTAGATGTTAGTTTAACTTTCTCTTGCCAAGCTTTAACATGTGAAGTCTCTGTATATTATTGTGTTATGAATAACATTTTTTTGTTTCTGTATGTATAACTGTCTCATAAGTATGTGATGTAATTGCTGTGCACCAACTCGAACCTTAACCTTATCAGGTCCATCTTGTAAATGAGCCTTGCTCAATGATGATCGCCTGAATAAATAAAGATTTGATTGATTGATTGTTGCGTTGGACGCAGGGCTTGCCGCAAGCCTTGTGTCCACTTTGTAAAATTGAGACCTCAAATCTCCACCTTGTGGCAGTCATTTAGCGGTTGTGGCAAGCCTCCCTGGGAGAGGAGAGGAGAGCAGTCCATCGAACCCTCAATATTCCCCCCCCCAGCTGACCTCTAGCAGCTCGAGATTCCGGGTTGCCAGCATGGTGAGCGGTTGCGCTACCACCTCACCACTGAGCTGACTTCCTAGATCCTTTTACGGATCCCATATACAGTACTACTCTTCCTGCAAACTCCCACTACGATGTGCTCACCCCGAATTATCTAAACGTAAGTTGCCATGAGTTTCTCATTTGGTGTATGGTTGAGACAAAGGGCGCAGTACCCTAAGAAGTCCCAAAAAGAGAAAACATGCATCTGTTCGTCATCCCTAGGCTGTACTGATTCAGATGTATAAAAGTGTTTTAAAGGTCATATCCATTCTAGTGAAACGGGAACAAAGTGAAACTGAGCACACCCACCTCTAAGGGTGTTCTAATGACTCTCTTGTATAGTGCGTCAAGCACCTAAAGGAAACCATGTGAGTTACATGCCGAATTTAGAGATGAAGCTGTTTTATTACCAAAGTGATAGACAGGAATGCAAACTCACCTGCATAGGGTGATGAAGCCCGGTATGTTGGGTGCTACGTAGGGGAGTTTGCACCGCCTCTGTTACTTTGGTCATAAAATAGCTTTAGCTCCCAATTTGGCATGTGCATCAACTTTTTTCTTTTTTCCATTTTAGTAAGGCCTTGTCATTCTGATTTGCATAAGGATCTGCATACCCATGATGCCTTGCACTGGGAATTACTTCATTCCAGGGGCCCAGTTCGGTCACATTGTTTCTTCTTTTTTACAGTTTGTGTTTCAGATCTTTAGCTGTGGCTAACACTGCACCAGTAAATTTTCGCCATCTGAATTTGTCTACTGTAGCTGCAGGATTTAGAGTCTGAGAAAGAAAATTACCTCCGAAAGGTCAGGTTCACCGATAATCTTGATAGCTCAGCTGCATTATCGCCAGAAAAGTATTCCGGAGTGGAGGAGACCCAAGTTCAGTTTCCAGTGTGGGACACCCTTCATTCTTCCTTTGTTTCAAATGCCTATCAGCAGCTGATACAATACATAACAGTTTTATGCAGTTGTAATTCATGTTACCCGATGTTCAAATCCCCTTCTTCACTCAAACTGCATCACTCCCACCGCATTCGTGCAGCACTCACATTCAGATAGGAGAGCACTTCAGCACAAACTGAACTCCATTTGTGTTTAATTTTCTGCTGCAGAATACCGAGTTGAGGTTTGGCTCTGGGAACAGGAAGGCCGTGTGTGTGATGGTGGTTCTGCTCTTCATCGCTTTCAGCTTTGGACCTGTCAGGTATGGATCCTTCAGAGAATTGGGGAGATCAAGAAAGGGAGGGGAGAGGGCGGGCCTGAGAGAGGGGTTTTGGGAGAGGAAGAGAGAGATTTGGCTTCAGGAATAAGAAGGCTATGTGCTGGACTGTGGTGCCTTTATTCGTTGCCTTTAACTTTTCACCCGTTTGATAAGGACCTAGCTGAGTAGTGGGGAGATGTAGAGGGGAAAGACAGAGAGAGTGGTTTGGCTATGGGAATAGAAAGGTCACGTTTGTAATTGTGAATCTGCTTTTCATCACCTTCTGCTTTGAATGTGTCCAGTAAAGATTCAGCTGAGAATCTCTAAGCTGGAGGGAGAAAATGGGGGAGAGAGAGGGCGAGAGTAGGAAGGTGAATGGAGGAGATAGAGGGTGAGAGGGGGAAGGGAGAGAAAATGACAGGGGAGAGAGGGAGAGCCAGAGGCGGAAGAAACTGAGGGAGAGAAAGTGTGAGTGAAGGGGAAGGAAGATGGCTGGCAGAGGAGATTTGCATACAAGTGAACAGCAGAACCACTCTGTATGCTATGAGACTGTGCTGCAGAGCAGGGAATTTGTTTTCATTACAAACTGCACTTCAGCTTTAATATTATTGAAACGAGGTCATGAAAAAAATTACTTTGATTTGTAAAAAGTGTAACTGGGGGCTTAGGCTTTGGGGGAGGGGTTTTAGTGATTTCTTGGAATTCTCCTTTAAATGTTTGCTTGCAACTCCTGCATCCTATGATATAATCATGTAAGTTTCATAAGGGCTGTGTTTCCTTGGTATCTGTCCTATTCTGTTGGGTCACACAGAGATGGGATCAAACCACAGAACATTAACAAATCTCACACAGCCCCATTCCCGTTCATCGTGTCAGCCTGTCATGTTGCTGATGCATTACATAATCTGTTTTGCTCCGGCGCAGTTACCAGTGAGATAAGCCTTTCCAGTGTAGACGTATTTGGAACTGAAGAACAAAAAGGAAATGTTTTAGAATTAATGCCGAGCAGTATTCAACCATCAATCAAAAGTGATGCTTTGTTGTAGTAAGCTGATGGTAATCCTCATCTGTTGGATGTTAAAGCTTTGCAACCCCAAACTGGAGTCTTCTTTTTTTTCTCTCTCCTCTCTGGTGCTACCCCATCCTCCTACATCCCTATCACTTACCCCCATCTTGCCCCTGGCTTACCCCACCTCCACCCTCAAGGCAGGACCCAACCACAGCCAGGCAATATTGCCTGCTCCTCTTGGCCTGGGGGCAGGCACAGTCCATAGGAGGAGAGCTTGATAGCAGGAGTTGGGGGGCCTATGCTAACCAGCCCACATCAGGGTATTTCCTGGTTCTCCATGCCCTTTGTTGTTGTCATGCTTGGAGCCCAATGCACACACACTCGAGCATGCCACGCGGAGCCCATCTGCCCTCCCATCCACTCTGCTTCCCCACAGCACTGCAATCTGTTGTCACCCAGGTGGTTGTATTGCAGTGGGGGATGGTATCCCTCCGTCTCTGAAGGGGGAGAGCATCCTCCAGGGTGCTCCATCCTTCTTCCAGCAGCCGGCCCTTGGCAACTCAAGTGAACGCTCCCTAACTCTGGTCACCGGCATCGCAAGTGGAAGTGCTACCGCTACGACGACTGGCTGGACCACCAAGTGGAGTTTCAAGCCCTGTGTATGTCTGCTAAACTAAATAATAATTGAGGACAGGGTACTGGTAAAGAGTTTGCAGAGGGTACATATGGAAGGATAAGTCTGTGTGGAAAGAAGCAGTCTGTGGAGGCAGGGCATGAAAAGGGATTATTTCTTAGTAACTGCAACTTGTTACTATCGTAGTTAGCTTGCTAGGGGATCAATAGGTACTATCAGTAATGGTAGGTAGGTAAGCAGTAGAACATGGTTAATCCATTAAAGGTAAATAGGAGGTGCACAAGTGGTAAAAGAAAAGTGTCTGGCAGATTAGAGTATGTTAGTGCTGTTGGTGGTTAGAAAAGTTCAGTAGTAAAATAAGCTATGGTTAGCAGTACATAGACAGTGAGAAGTAATTGGGTAGTAGTAGTAGTTGTAAGACAGTTAACAGTCTGTAAGATAACAAAAATGATCTGTAGTAGTACTGTAGTTGTAAGGTTGTGCCCTGTTCATGGAAACACTTGTACTGATATTCATTTCCTCAGGCCTCAGCAGTCTGCGCTGACTGCCTACAAGGCAGAAAATCGACAACATGGGCATTGGCCTTTTTTCTTAGCACTTGGCATTGCTGCCCGTGACTTGACTGCTGGCATATATTTCCTATGCCACCTGTTCTTTTTTGCTGTAGAGCTTATTCCTTTGCCAGGGTGATGGCTTGGCTCTTCAGCTCCTACCTGTTTTCACGACTAGTCACCATCTTCCCTCAGGATTCACCTGCCTTCTTCCCCCCATGGCGGGGTCTGGAGAGGGAAGGCCATTGTCCCAGTTCAGATCTGATGTGTCAGGATCTCAGGGCGATGGTGCAGGCTAGGGCAGGTGGGCAAGCTTCCTAACTGCACAGCCCCCCCTTTCCCATTTATCTTGTTTTCCCTGCACCGATGACTGCGTGCATGCACTGGCGTGGGCGTGCAGTGTGTCTTTACACTGCACACACTCGAACGCCTGCACCCAACCCTCATGCTGTACCACCCAGCCTCTGCTGAGTTTTAGGCAAGCAGCGGCATGCACTGTCCCCGCTCTCCGAGGGAGAAAAGCCATCCATTGATGCTCGATCCTCCTTCCCCCAGCCGGAATCTGTGTGACCCTGGTCCATTTTCAAACCTGGGTGGCTGGCATTGGCAGGAGGTAGGTGCGCAGTGCCTCGGCCCTTCACACCAGATGGCCAGGCTGTGCCAGCTGTTCTTTACCATGTTGGTAGCTTTTTGCTATCCCTGTGGTGTCCAGTTTCTGTTCTCTCATGGTCCTAATTGCCTGTCCCTGGTTTCACTGCCTGGGTGTGGCTTTTGGTGTTGCATTGCCCTTTCTGGCCTGAGGTTAGCCCCCCCGCCCCGGGTGGTGGCTGTCCTGTTCCCTCCCTGCCCATCCTTATTTCATGATATTGTCCTACAGAATATGGGCCCATTTGCTTTATGCCCCAACATGGCTTCCTGTACAATATCAGTGTGACCTAGCCTGTTGTCATTCATGTACTTCTGGGTCCTCCTGCAGCTTGGTGGACTCTGGGCTGTCCTTGCATTTTGGTCTTCGTACATGGCTGTTGGTTTTGTGTGGTCATTCTTTCACCTGTTGCCACGGAGGGGGCCCTCTGCCACTGGTATGCAGAGTCTTTTTCGTATGGTGCAGGGGACACCACTGTGCTTCTTCCCTTCTTGAGCCTTCCTGTGCACTGGACATCGGCCGTTGGTCTTCCCAACAGTTCTCCCTCTAGATCTTCCTGTTTTTTTATTCCATTGTCCCTGTGCCTTTGACCCGTAGCTGCATCAGTCCTGCTGCAGGCCATTCATGGCATGTGTTCATTGGCCAATGGTTTTCTGGGCTTCAGGATGTGTCCATCACTTGCCTTGGTCCTTTGTCCTCTGCTGCTGGAGAGTATACTGCTGCTGCGTACGGCACCAGATGTCTTAATTTTGTGGCCCTGTTCTGGTCCGCTAACGGCTGTGGACCTTCCCATCAGGCCCTTCGTCCTCCCCCACTGTGGGCAGGGCTCTCTGATCTGCGTAAGGCTACCGGTGGCCCGGGCTGTTTAAATCAAAACTTTCAGGACTTGTCCAACCATGACTGCAACTGAATTTGCACTTGCTCCTCATTTTTTACAATGGAATCAGCTCTCTTTTTTTTTGTACTTGTCCTTCGATGAAATTTACTTATCCCAGAAGGGGCAGTAAGATTTGCACCCCTTGGCCTGTTGCTTCTGGGACCTTGCTTCCCTGCTACATCCTGTCTGGCTCCTGCCATTGTGGCTGCATCCTGCTCGAAGATTCCCTTACCAACTTAAGTATCCCCCCACCCCCCACCCGTGGCTAGGCCAGGGCAGAATCAGGGTTATTCCTGACTAGACTTTACCGAACACAGAATCCAGTGCAAGGTATCTAGGTGGGTTGCTAGTGGGGGGAGCTAGTGGTGCCTACAACTCTATTACTATAGCTGTGGCTCTCTCTGGTTAATAAATGTTCATGCTCTCACCAGGTGGTGAGGCCATAGATGTGATCAACAGAGACAGACTGCGACAATAATTCATCAAGCTGGTGTGGTGGTTCAGGGTACTTGGGAGGCATATAAAAGATGAAAAAATGTATTTTGCTGTACTGGTTGCTTCAGCCTTTACTGATGGAGGGCTGGATCGGGTGGTAAGGGAGTTAATTATCTAAAGTTAGGATATAGGTTACAGATTCCCTTGAAGTCCCCAGCTAGGCAAAGGTTTTGCAGTAGTCCTGACGCTGATGGCTCTCAGTTGCAGAAGTGTGGCACTAGGGAGGAGACTCTCTCGAAAGTCTACTGATACTGGTAAATGATGGACCTTTTTTGATGATGCACTGTTTTTATAGTGTAATGTTAAGTTTGTCTTGATATGAGCTGTAAAGTGCACTGAGTTTTTAGAACTGTGCCTCCTTGGCCTGGGTGGGTAGGTGGTTATTTGGATGTATCTGTAGATTTCTTTTTGTGGATTTTTATGTTTTTCTCATTATTATGAAACTGTACCGTACTAAGTGTAAGCTCCTGGATTGCACCTGATAATGGGGACTTGTTTAGCACGCTGGCGAAACAAGTCCCCATTATCAGGTGCAATCCAGGAGCTGCTTACCCTTTCATCAAAACCGAGCAATAAAGAAGTAACCAAACCTAGAAAGCATGTCTTAGTGAATCCAGAACTTGTCAGCAGGTGGCAAAAGCAAAAGAAGTCAGTAATGCGATATTATAGGTGGTAAATGCCTTCTGGTGCTAATACCGCTACTTCTGTGGGCTGCTACATTGGTAAACGTGGAGCTGCTCTTCACTGTGCTTAATTTTCATGGGGGGGGCAGGGGGGCTTCTGCTATGGCAAGTACTACATTTGGGACTGGTTTTCAACGTGGGGTGCATTTTATAAAGCCCATATCTGAGTATACTGACTCCAGGTTGGTTCATGTGCAAAGGTTTTGTTCCAGTGACTGTTCCCTGCTTTATTCCCCTCTTCCACAGTCTCACAGAGAGGAAACCCGAGCCCCCCAGACAGGAAGTGGAGGTCCCAAATATTGGGAGACACCTGTTGGCGTCCAAAGAGAGTTATCAGGAGAAAAGAGAGGCAGAAGAGGTGCCCAAGGAGGAGGCGATAGAAACCAAATTCAGGTATGAAATGGCCCGCGGGATGTTTATACAGGATCTGGCATGTGCAGCGATACAGGATCTGGCATGTGCAGCGGTACAGGTAAACTTTTCTGTGTGACGTGGCATGGCATGCTGTGATGCATGTTTCCTGTAGCATGGGAGGCTGTGAGGGGGGTTGGGTGGCTCAGTGAACTGTGCCAACCTGGTGTAGAAGCATTCCTTCTGTAGCTCAAATCCAGGTCAGGCTGGCAGTGGCTGGAAGTTACTCTGATGTGGGATACAGTATTAATAACAGTATTGTAGGAGAAAGTATAGTGTAGGGGGTTAAGGCTCTGAGCTGCAGATCTGGAGACCTAGGTTTAAATCCCACAGCCGCCTAGGTGCATATTGTTTGATCCTGAGCAAGTCACTTAGACTTCCTTGTGCTCCCCGGTCGCATCTGGAAACAAGCTTTGGCTTAGTGTGCTACTCCTGGTTAAACAATGTTCCCTTTCCGTAATAACTATATGTGGGTTTTTTGTTTTCAACATGCCTATTTCACGCTAAAAACTCCTATACCCCATGACTCTACCTAGATTGTTGGGTCTTATTTGAAATAAGTTAATCTTCCACTATGTTCTCTAGCTTTGTACATCTCCTTAGATGTTGTCTGTATCCCATTGTATTTCCTTAAAGCAGAATTTTTTTTTTTGGAGGGGAGAGGGCACTGTGGAGGCCGAGCAGCACAGTCTCTGGGTTTTACAGCTCAGAGATCAAATTTGGTGGGGGGGGGTCACAAATACTATTTTTAGCGAGATTCCAAAATGGCCACCAACCAGTAACCATATACTGACACTAGCTCTGAATCAGCACTCGTAACGTTCTCACAGCCTGCCCATCGATCGCCATCCTCTCCGACAAAGCTAAGAACAGCAACCAAAAAAGCGATGAAGAAGAACACTGCAGGAGGTGCCCAGAATATTGCTACTTTCTGCTTACCGTGGGAGCACGGGAGGAAATGCCGATGCAGTCAGCAGTGGCCCAGGCTTCAAATCCCAGGGCGGCAGCAAGTGGAGGCACGGCTGCCAAGACGGCAGAATAACAGCCAACTCCCAGCTCGATCCCATCCAGCAAGAGATGGCAGCTTGACTTTTCCTCTGTCCACGGCAAACTTACAAACATCCAGTAATTGGTGGACCAGTTATCTTAAAAAAAAAAAAAAAAAAAAAAAATTACCGATTTGGATGGCAGAGTCAAACAGCTTGAACACAGTGGGAGTTGGAATGAGCATCGCCCTCCTGGAAGTGCTGGTAATGAGGCACTAAAAAACAATAGCAGCTCTGCAGTCCAGAATAGATCACCTTGAGAATCACAACTGCCATGAAAATATTAAAATCACTGGATTTCTGGAGGAGGACCATCTGGAGGACTTGTTCTCCAAGCTATTTGTCGATTTTTCTCAAGCTAGAAGGGTGGAAGAAGAAAATGGAAACAGGGCACACTGGGCATCGAGAGCTTGCTGGCTGCCCAAGAAAAAAAATGAGATTCCTGCTCCTCAAATTCCACAATCACTCCGAAAAGGAATGGATTCTTTAGAAAAGCAAGAGAGGAGCAGGGGTATGTCCTACAGTTGTTTCCAAACATTAAGGCAGAGCTGTTTATTAAAAGAATTTGCTGTGAGGGAGTGTCTCAAGAAACGGAACATACCAATTGCCCTCCTCATGCCCGCAAACTCAGAATCATTGTAAATGGTAAGCCTTCAAGTTTTTACCAATCCAAAACAGTCGGTGGACTTTCTGCAGTATGCTTCTGGCAGTGGAGGGAGGGAGGGAGGGAGGTTTAACTCTTGATCTGCTGACAACACCCAATAGCTAAGCAGAATTTTCCTTTTTAGACACAAAGAGTTGTAATTAATGGCAGGATGCCCATGGGTGCAACAAGCAACGTGTACTGTGGTGGACCCGGTGACTATATGCTTTTCCTTTACTTTGGGAAATGAACTACTAATTTGTGAACCCTTGCACCAACCACCATTCCCCAGAATCATACCTCCTCCCCATCCTAGCCCACCACACGGTGATTTCAGCAGTGTGCTACCCTCCTGCGAGACTGTACTGTACAAACAAGTGTTGTCAGGGTACATTTGCATTACATGGGGCAGTATGCATGGGAAGGTACCATATCTTAACACCAGACTGGGAATATCAGCACAAAGTTGTTTTTCCTGGCTCAAGGACAGCAGCGAGTTGAACCTCAGCCCCCTTAAATTCAAGATGGCCTTCCCACCCCTACCTTGTGACTGTGCATATTTCCAACATGTAGGTCAGAGCTTGTATCCTGACTGATCGAGCCCACAGAGGACTCTAAACACTAAATGAGCTGAGGGTGGCTGAACAGTTGAATTTACTTTGAGTATGAGCTCCTTCAGCAGGCTACACCATAAGGACTATGCTACCAGGCACTAGGACTCCATAGAAAATTTCTAGCCAGCAGTACCCAGCTGCGGCTCGCCCCTTACATCGGTCCTCTCACCAATGTCACCCTCTGTAAAGGGGGTGGTCCCCAGCCCCACTTCATTTCCTTTCCCACCGTCGACCTGTGCACTTCGGCTCCTTGGACACCTTGTTGCATCTGTCGACCACCATTTTGTTATGTCAAAAGTACCCGTTTTTCTTTTTTTTCCCTCCATAAAAGTATTGCTATATCGCTAGTTTATGTCGTCTCCATCTTCTTCAGCCTCACGATGGAAATCTAAGTGTCTGTATGAGCGGCAGATTCCTGCTAACGACGGTCTTTCTCAGTGCCTCTTCTGTTTGGGGCCTAATCACGACATCAAAGCCTGCCCGGACTGTGGCAGGTTCATCCAACGAACTCAGACCCGCCGCCACAAATACTCTCCAGGCCTACATCATGGAGCAGCAGCTTGCCACCCTTGAACTCCTGTTGAAGGCCGGCACCTCAGCCTTCCGGTTGCCGACTTCCCACAAGGAGAAACACTGAGGAGGAAGGTGCCAACAGCGGGACAAGGAGCACAGTAGGTTGGAGTCCAGATCGAGGTCTCCTCGTAAGGAGAAGCACTCTAGTTCACGCTCTGGAGAGAAAGAGCGTACTCATCCCCTCTGTCAGGCCTATCCTCCTCCTCCTCCGGCCTGCCATTGACAAAGGCTCCCGCCCTTAACCTCTCTGCAGGCTTAGCTCTTTGGGAAAAGGACCCTCAGGTCCATCCCTCAGCCTTAGGCCCTTCCAGCAATTCTCAGGGGCCTAAGATGGGGACTTCAGCTGATAAGGTTCAGGTGTCTTCGTCTCTAGCCTGTCGTTGGCCTTAGACGACAGACACAAACGTCGGGAGCATTCCCACTCTAGGGTACGATCCCCCAGGGACAAGTCGTCGACCGATAAGCTTATTAAGACTCCGATGCATCTCCCTGATGAATGGTCTTCTGACAAACGGAAGGACCAGCGGCAGACACCACAGGATAAGGCATCAAGCACCAAGACGTCCGCTATGACCAATACAAGTTGGATGCCTTTGGAGCAGCCACTTCAGAAGCCGACGTTGGCTACAGCCTGACGATTAGCCACCTGTCGACAAGTCGCCAGATAAAACCCTCTCGGTACCCAACGACCTGACGACAGACCGTGCTACTCCACCGAGTCCTCACGTATCCCACAAGGAGACTCCAGGACCAAGCAACCCTATCGTCATTCCTGCAGAACCCAGTGGTACACCACCACCCCGGGTGTCAGTGGTCCCCCTGGCGGACATGGGAAAACTCTCTACTTCGTGGTGGAACATGGTAAAGGGAGATTTATTAAAAAAGGATGACCTCCCTCCACAACCCCCTACACCAGTTCCGGACAAAGTACCAGTCCCAGACTCCCAGCCACAGTCTCCGCACACACCCAGGAGCCCGACTCTGAGCATACCAGTCGTAGGGGCAGACGTCACCGCTTCCTCCTGCAGGCCATCTTCTTCGGACGTCAGGAGCAGACATCGGCATGGGCGTAAACACTCGCAATCAGCCTCATCTAACTCCTCCAGAAGCTGCCCTCACTCCGCAGACTCCTCTTCCAGAGCTTACTCTCCTGAGCTAGAGGTCCCCGCTATTCACCCAGGTCCCCCCAGATGATCCAACATTTATGGATGTGATGCTTCACGTCCAATTCCTAATCCAGTGGGACACCATGGAATTGGACCCAGAGAGGAAAAGGCTTCATACCTTTTTGGGAATGAGTGACCCAAGACCTTTGGTTATTTCCATTCTGGTCTCTCTGTTTTCAGGGTTTAACCAGGCTGGCATGGGACCGCCCTTCCTCTTTTTCTGCTATCCCTAAGAAAGCAGACAGACTGTATAAACTTCCCAAAGCAGAGCCCTTTTTGGGGGAGAATCCAAGGGCAGACTCCTTGGTCTTGACTGCAGCTCATGGCAGGACAAAACAACCTAAGCATATGAGCTCTCAACCCCCCAACAAGGAATCTAAGAAATTAGACCAGTTCAGTAAGAGAGTCGACGTGACTTCCACTTGCTCCCTTTGGTCCCTAAATATTTTGCCCCATATGGTGCAATATCAAAAAAATATGGAAGAAAACCAGCGAGTTGGCCTAAAAGCAGCCAGATAATCCTTCATGCACTGAGCTTTTGGATGTACTTCAGTCTGACCTGGACATAGGAAAACATGTATTAAGAGCATCCTACGACTCGGAGGACACAGCAGCCAGAGCGGCAGCCACTGGGGTGTGCCTCCATTGCCACTCCTGGCTGAGATTATCTGGCATTCGGCAGGACGTCCAGGATTCTATACTTAATGCACCATTCCATGGGTCTGTCCTTTTCAAAGAGGAGGTACAAAAGATAATAATGGAACTGCAAGACTCTGGCAAAGCGGTCCAGTCTGTTTACCACGTGTACCGGTCGGACCCTCAGCAACCTAAGCACAAACCGTTTCGGCGTCAAGGTGCCAACTGACAGAAAAACCAACAGCCCTGAGGCCCTTTCAAGAGAAAGACTCCCTCACAACCAACAGGGAACAGCGGACCTAGGAATCCAAAATCCTCAAAACCTTCCCTGCCCACCATAGACTCACACACATGACTTCCTGCCAATCCCCGCTCCTCCAGCGGAATCAATGGGGGAAGCAGTAGGGTGTCTATTCTCCCTCTGCCTAGACAGGTGGTCCAAAATCACAACAGATGTATGGGTGAAGGACATTATCGAGAAGGGTTATACACTGGAGTTTACCAAATTCCCTCCGGACAAACCTTCAGCCCCCTCTCGATACCCTCCCATCCACATAACCCTCATCAGAGAAGAAATACAGACCTTGCTCTCAAAATGAGTGGTAGAGCCTGTTATCCTCCCTCCCAACTGGGAACCGGGTTTTACTCCCACTTCTTCTTGGTCCCCAAGAAGATAGGGGACTTAAGACCCATGTTGGACCCAAGTCATCTGAACCAGTACATCGAATACAAAAGGTTCAGAATGGTAACCTTACCAGGACTGAAACCTATGCTGCGCCAAGGGGATTGGCTATGCTCTCTGGACATGCAAGATGCATACTTACACATATCGGTGTTTCCAGCTCACAAGAGGTATCGTCGGTTCGCCTTTCAAGGGAACCATTACCAATTCTGGGCTTTGTCTTTCGGTCTCTCCTCCTCTGCTCCGTGGGTGTTCACCAAATGCTTAGCAGTACGGGCAGCTGCTCTTCGCAGACAGGATCATTTTGTCTACCCTTACCTAGACGATTGGCTCCTAACTGCTCCCACCAGGTCTCAGTTAATCCACACCCTCTCTGACACTTTTCAAATGTTTCAACAGCTGGGGATAACAATTAGTCTCCCCAAGTCCTGTCCTTGGCCCTGCCAGCACCTACAATACATAGGGGCCATCCTGGACACCCAAAAGGGAAGAGCCTTTCTCCCACCCGACTGGACCACTCGACTGAGAGACCAGGCCTCCAGAGTAGCTGCAGCCAGTATAGTCACAGCAAGAACCATGTTACAGCTCCTAGGACATATGGCTGCGGCCATACCCACAGTACCATTAGCACGCTTGCATATAAGAGTTCCTCAGTGGAACTTAAGGGTGCAGTGGGACCAGACGTCAGAAAATCTCGAACACCCGATAAGGGTATCAAAGGCTGTCCAGCAAATGCTGTCATGGTGGCTGACTTCACCCAAACTGGATTCAGGAGTTCCATGCCAAACAAACTCGACGAGCCAGATCCTCAACACGGATGCATCGGGTCTAGGATGGGGAGCTCACTTTCAGAATCACCATACTCTGGGCACATGGTCAGACACTGAAGTGACCCTGCACATCAGCGTCTTAGAGATGAGGGTGATTCTATATGCCATGCATGCTTTTCAGACTCACCTTTCCCAGGGTCCCCTGCTTCTCAAGACTAACAGTATGTCGGTGGTCTTTTATATCAACAAGCAGGGAGGGACGCACTCCTACCATCTGTGCTGAGAAGCCATGAGAGTGTGGTACTGGGCCCTAGAACATGGACTTACGCTAACAACGGTTCATGTTCCAGGAGTCCAAAACATCCTGGCAGACGAGCTCAGCCGCTCGCGATTCAGAAACCACGAGTGGGAGCTCCTTCAAGAAGTGGTGGATGACCTCTTCGAAAGATGGGGACGTCCAGAGCGGGACCTCTTCGCATCCCCATGCGATGCAGAACTGCCCAATTTCTGCTCACTAGATCCCAGGCATGGTGTTCTCTGGCAAGACGCATTGTCCCTTTGCTGGACAGGGAGGTTCCTGTCCACCTTCCTTCCCTTTCCCCTTCAACAGAGGATGTTACTCAAACTACAGGCGGATCATGCCACAATGATCCTGGTAGGTCCTTTCCGGCTGCGTCAGATATGGTTTCCTCTTTTGCAGCAATTAGCAGTGGAACCCCCTTTTCAGCTACCAGTTTTACCCAGCTTGCTATCTCAAGACATGGGAACATTAGTCCACCTGGACCCTACACCTTCATGCATGGCTCCTGCAGACTTAGCCATTTACAGGCATGGAGGTTCACAAAGGGTGGCAGACATCCTATTAGAAGCAAGAAAACCTACAAGGGCAACATATTTCATGAAATGGAAATGTTTCTGTATCTGGGCAGCTGCACTTTCCCTGGGCCCACTGTCTTGCTCTGTGAAATCCGTCCTAGAATATCTTCTAACACTCTCAGATGTGGGGCTGAGATACTCTTCCATAAAGGTGCATCTGTGTGCCATTTCTGCTTATCACGCACCTGTGGTGGGTAGGAATATTGCACAACTGGACCTTGTCAGTACATTCCTTCGAGGTACGCTTCATGTGAAGCCTCCCATTAGAGATCCTGTTCTCCCATGGGACCTCCTTTTTGTTCTAGAGAAATTGACATTACCTCCCTTCAAACCAGCCGTGGATTGCGAACTACGTTTTCTCTCTTGGAAAACATTATTTTTAGTTGCCGTCACTTAAGCTCGGAGGGTTTCTGAGCTGCAAGCTTCGATATGTAAAGAACCTTATTTTAATTTTTCACAGAGACAGGGTGTCTCTGCGCGCTAAATCTAAGTTTCTTCTGAAGGTGGTGTAAGTTAACTTTGAATCAAGACATCTCCCTTCTGGTTTATTATCCCGAATATTCAGATAAAGGGGAGGCTCTCCTTCACACTCTAGACGTTCACAGACTCCTCCGTTGCTATCTAAGTTGTACCAAATCGATCTGGCAGTTGGATCAGTTATTTGTGTCCTTTGCCCCCAGAGTTCTGGGGAAACCAGTTGTAAGGCAAAACATGTCCAAATGGTTGACCAGTTGCATTACCTTCATCTACAACAAGTTCGAAAAACCCTTACCGGGACCGGTGAAGGGACGTTCAGTGAGAGGGATGACTGCGTCTTTTGCAGCTATGAAAAATGTTTCAACGGCAGACATATGAGCTGCCGCAGCATGGAGTTCTGTGCATACTTTTGTTAACTACTACACCCTGGATATTGCTTCCAGAAAGAGAGCAGGATTCGGCCTCACTGTGCTCCAAGGCCTAATTTCTTAAATAAATTCAATAATTCAGGAGTTTATGTCCCTGCCTCCCTTTTTCTTCCATTTGGGGACACTGCTTGGGACTCAGTCCTTATGGTGTAGCCTGCTGCAGGAGCTCATACTTGAAGTAAGATAGTACAGTTACGTAAGAACTTACCGTAACAATAGAGCTTCGAGAAGAGCTCCTGCAACAGGTGCTGTTTTCCCTCCATCCCCCATTACGTTTCTCCTTCTGGGATTTGTTTTCGGCACCTGCCTTGGATCTCTCCTGAAAAGTAACCTCCGGGTTTTCGGCAGGTGAACTGAGGTGGGGCTGGGGACTTCCCCCTTTATACAGAGGATGACGTTGGTGGGAGGACCGATGTAAGGGGCGGGCCCCAGCTGGCTAGAAGTTTTCCATGGAGTCCTAATGCCTGGTGGCATAGTCCTTATGGTGTAGCTTGCTGCAGGAGCTCTTCTCGAAGATCTACTGTTACGTTAAGTTCTTACATAACTGTACTTTTTCAGATGGGGACAGCACAGTTAAGAACTCTGCACTTGGCAGGCTATTTAATTTCATGGTAACACAACCTGTCACCTTACAACGTAGTCCGCGGGCAGCTTTTTCCTGCCGTTGCCGCATGAGTGTGCAAACTAATGGCTCAAAGGCATACCAGGTCTTCATTTGAATGCTCTGCAACCTACTCAACTTTGGGTAAAGGCACGGAATTGTAAGACTTTGTCATTTGCCATGTTAAACTCTGTCATGTTAAACTATGAGCAGTATTGCTCTGAAGGGGGGGGATGCTGTGTAACTCTTAAACGGGAGAGGTAGGGTCCGGTTGCTTGCCTTATTAGCATTTTGGGGGGTGGGGGCTGGAGGGTTTGTCAAGTTCTACCAGGATTTACTATAAGATCCTTATGAATTGGGGGGGTCTGCTGACCCATGGACACACTTGATCTAGCCATTGACACTAGTTTCCACTCATGGGGTGGGGGAGTGGTTGTGTGCAGGGGGAGGGGTGAACGGTCGCATGCGCATGCTAGGTATTGCTGCCAGTTGCTGGACATGTTGGGTCACTACTATTAATGCGGCTTGTCCTGTTCCCCTTTGTCCTCCCTCAAGGGTCTGATATAAAGGTGCCCCTGCAGCCCTCATTATCAATCAATCAATCAAATCTTTATTTATCCAGGCAAACATCGTTGAGCAAGCTCATTTGCAAGATGGACCTGGTTATTACCGGGTCGAAATACATTACAAAAGTTTTACAGTCAACAGTGACAAATAACATCTACATGACAACAAATAAATTAAAAGTAGGTGCATGATGCAGCAACAGAAATATACAGAGGCAGGCATACAACAGCTCAGAGGGCGACTATAGTATATAGAAGTGGAACTTGTCTTCGGGGAAATTGACAAGGGTGCAGGGTAAGCAACTAGATAAGAGACTGCCGAGGAATGGAGCAAGTACAATACCTAGTCCTGGCCAGGGAGGCACAGCTAAGTTGAGGGGATGTATAGAATTCCCAGAAGACTGAGGCAGGAGAACAGAGAGGAGGAGGAGGAGGAGGTGCAGTGGGGGTGGGGAGTGGGGAGGCATGGTAGGTGAGCCAAGGTATGGGGGAAGGGGACCGTGTCCGTGACCGTGACCGGGTATGCAGACAAATAAGGTGCAAGGTGCCAAGGAATCAGAGGCAGCCTAAGGGAGCGGAGCAGCGATTATAGAATTCCCTCACAGAGTGATAATATAGGGTCTTGAGGTGAAGCCAGAGTAATGGGGACACATGGAGACAGCAGTTACTAAAGTATTTTCTGCTGGGAGCTGAAAGCTGAGAGCCTAGGATTCAGGGCAGGTTAGGGACGAGGGAGGCAATTACAGGGTTCCCTCACAGTCCGAGCATATAAGGTCTTGAAGGAATCCAAACTGATGGGAATTAATCTATTTTGGTGGGGTGACAGTTGCAGCTCCCAAGTACAGCTGGCTAAGAACGTTATCACCAGTGCACTACAGACCCTCCAGTCGTAGGCTAATACCACCTGGCACACAGGGACCACCCAAAAATTAAGACGGTGGATACTTTTTCGCATTTAGACCCTTTGGAAGACATCTTGATGCTTCTGCTTATTTTGCTACAATGAGGTTTGGACCCGCATCCTTTAACCAGAGCCTTGGCAGTCATCAGTTGGACGGGGTACAGATCTTTCGAAAAGTAACTTTGCTTATATTTGTTTTGTTTCCTTAATCACAACAGAAAGATGACACGAGAAACTTGTGGTTTTCTATGAATATTAATTTGACAAGTACTGAATTTGAAACAGCCCTATATTCATTTGGTTTGCTGTTTTCTAACGGTGTGTAACTAATGTTCATAATACTGATTCAGACATAAGCCATGGGACTATTGTTGTTCATGATTTTGTAGCAATGTCTTAATTTTTTGTCCCATGTACTGTATTTAATATGGCTATGTTAATAAAGAAGCTTAAAAAAAAAAAAAGATGGTAGATACTCGGTTCAGACGCCGGAGGTTGTCAGTTAAGATAGCCGCGATACAATAAGGGAGCACAGCAAGGACCTTCTGTGGCTGTTCAGCCCCACATCAGTGGACATTAGAATCAGTAACACATAGTCTCCCCAGTCTAGAGCCGAAACTAGTATCAGAAGAGCTTGGTCTAAGAGCATTTTCCTAGTCCCTACATCAGCTCTCAGATTGCACAGTAAACTCAGGGTAGTCAGGGAGCCAGCTGTTTGGCTAACTACCAAATCAGTTTGTGGATCAAAGTAGGATCCTGTTTTTCCCCTGTTGTTACGCTGACACTTTTTGCTATTGTTAATCTCATGCTGTTCAGCTCTAAGGTACATCACAGAATTCCTGACGCACCTTACCAGGACCTAGTTAAAATGAAACCTTCCTTTCTAGGAGCGTGGATATGTTATTCCTCCACACTATTTGGCATTGTCCCCTTCCATTTTAAATCTGCCGGAAGTCTTCAAGCTGGCTCCTCCCACCCACCTGGGTAGTATATACCTCGGCTCCACCCCCATGACGCCAGATCTTCCTTTCCGCTGGAAGATGCAGATTGCCTCCCTCGTGCTCTCGCATCTTGTAGGCCTTGGCTTTCAAATTGTCGGTTTTACCAAAATTGAAACTCGTTCAAGTTAGCGAACGCGCTTTTGCAGCATCAATCATGGAGGAAAAATCTTCCCCGGAATTTCGCCGGTGTCCCTGTGGCCAAAAGATGTCGCGCAGCAATCCCCACCTCACGTGCGGCTACTGCCTAGGTATCGGACATGACACCTCGTCCTGCAGTTATTGCTTAGCCTTCCATCCCAACGTCCTGGATGACTGCAAGGCACACCTGAAGCTGGGGAGACTGGAAAAAAAGAACCCTCTGGTGAAATCAAAGGAGGCTAGGTGGGCGGTTTCCGCGGCATGAGCTCCGGTGAGCAGCTGTAACACATGAAGGCGTTCGAGGAGGAAGCCGCTTGCGCTTCGGCCAATCGAAGCGTTTTTGTTCCTCTCAACCTAGGCTCCACCTTTACTGGTTCTTTCAGAGAGTTGTGCCAGTCTCTCCCCACCCGAGGTGAGGCACCCTCGGGCTCGCACTCCTCTCGCTCTCGGAAGAGAGACAAAGAACCTTTGTCTTCGTTCCGCCGAAGACGATCTTGGGACCGAGACAGGTGTGAGTCCCAAGAGCATGCGGTCTCGACCTCGGTCGAGATAGTCTCCTCGGCTGCCGGCTTTACGGATCTTCCATCTGGCCAGGGGACTGACGAGGTCGAGATAATCCTCGACCCGATAGACACTTTGTAGCCGGCTGTGGCCGACTCCTTAGAACGGACTCCAGTCATAGTATTTCCTGATGAGGAGACCCAGCCCACTGGCGTCCCCATCAGGGACCCGGTTCCAGACCCTAGGGTTTCACCGATCACACCAGTGTCTCCCGATCGACCAAGTCGGCCTCCCTGATCTCTGTCACGGTCCAGGACCCCCTTGGCCGAACGACTGAGGAAAAGCCATAAGCGCTCGAAGAAGAGGTGACTCCACAGGTCATCCTTATCCTCCTTGGACGAGGAGAGGCTCCGGTGGAAACTCAGTCGCCGCTATGAGGACCTTATGTGGCAACAGCTGATCCTGACCAGGCAGAAGCCGGCTGCGCCGCCCAACCCGGCCATTACTCGGCTTTCGCCTCCCAGGCCAAAGCCGACCCCTCCGGAACCGAAGTCTCTGGTTCCTCCACCCGTGGGGCCAGCCCATCCACCGTTTCGGCCTATTCCGGTCTTTCTACCTCTCCTGGTGGAACCGCCACCTAAGCAGCCTAAGGGAGGGGCTCCTTCGGAAGAGGACAGACTAGACACCGGACTTCCCCGATGTCTGTTGGTTACAGTCACTGCGGACCTCCCTCGGCGGATCGAGGGTGATTTAGGCGGTAGACCGCTGTATCATGACTCTTCAGACTCAGATGTCACCGGGCTCCACTCTCATCCGGGGGATGACGAGTTGTCCATTGGCACAGGGATGGAGGAAGGCCCTTTCTCCTTCCAAGGGATTCTCCATCTCATTTCCAACTCCACTGGAATGCCCCTGGAACCTATCCAGAAAAAGGTGGAGTACCCTCTCACAGATATTCTAAAAAGAGGGGATACCCCGACGGAGGCCTTTCCATTGGCCGAAGCCATTGTTGGCCCGGCCCTTGAACTTTGGCAGTGCCCTGCCTCATGCCCAGCACCGTCTTCCCGCATGGCCCGCCAAGTACGTGGTACCCATGGGCTCCCTTGCGGGGTTCACAGAGCACCCTTCGGCTGAGAGCCTGGTGACCACCTCTGTGTTCATGCATACAGGAAGTTCGGCCTACACTGACCGACTTCCGGACAAAGAGCCCAAAAATATGGACCACACTTCCCGAAAGGTCTGTGCGGCCTCTTCTTTGGGCCTTCGTCAGGCCAGCTCAGCTGTCATTATGGCACACTTCTCTCCTGCCCTTCTTGGGTCTTTAGACGAAGTCCTTCCTCATCTCCCCACGAACATGCAGACCACAGTCAAACAGGTCCATGATCAGGGCCATGCTGTTGCCAAACAGCAGCTCCAGATGGCCCCGGACATAGGAGATTCTTGTGCCCGCTTGATGGCCACCGCAGTGGCCTCTTGTTACAGGGCTTGGCTGAGGCTTTCCTCCTTCCCGGCAGATACTCAGCATAAGTTAGCTGATGTGCCTTTCCTGGGGACCGATCTGTTTGGTCCAGGAGTGGCCGGTCACCTACAGCGCATAGAGCAGTCCAGCGCCACCTTGGACGCCACTTCTGCCAAGGGTTCTTCGGGCAAGAACCAGCAGAAGAAGAAGCCCTTTCGGCATTCTTCCCCTGCGGTCCGGCAGCCCTCCTATCAAGGAGGACAGCAGCATCAGCAGCAGCAACAAGCTCAAGCTTGGCGCCCTCGGCCCAAGCCTGGATCCCAACAGGCCCACAAAGGTGGCCGAGGCTCAGGTCCTGGAGCCACCTCCTCCAAGCCTGCCCAGTGACGGGATGGGGGTTGCTACCCCTATCTCTGTCACTCCAGCTCTGGGCCCTCCTGTGGGGGGTCGGCTCCGCCACTTCCTTTCTGCCTGGTCCGCTATCACTTCGGACAGGTGGGTCCTCGAAGTGGTCGGTCAGGGACTGCCTCTAGAGTTCGAGCAGTACCCTCCCATCCGAGCCTGCGCCCCTCGGGAGGAATGGATTTCCACGTGCACACAGTCGGCTCTTTGAGACGACATAGCGCAGCTCCTCCACAAGGAGGCAGTAGCTCCTGTGGCGGATCCTCCAACAGACGCAGGCTTTGTCTCTAGGTACTTCCTGGTGCCCAAGGGGTTGGGGGGTTGGCGCCCAATTCTAGATCTCCACGACCTGAATCAGTGTTTCAGGTCACGCACCTTTCGGATGGTCACTCTGTTCCAGATCATACCATCCTTGGAGCGAAACGTGGTTCTGTTCACTGAATCTGCAGGATGTGTTCTTTCACGTCCCAATCCATCGATCCCATCAGCGGTTCCTCCGCTTCAGGGTCAAGGGGACCCTGTACGAGCTTTGAGCCATGCCGTTCAGCCTGTCATCGGCCCTACGGGTCTTCACCCAATGCATTGCATTGGTGGTGGCCCATCTTCGGTATCGAGGAGTCAGAATCTACCCTTACCTCGACGATTGGCTCCTGGCAGGTTCCACCCAACAGGAGGCCAAGAGGTCCAGGGATCTGGCCCTCCAGACCTGCTCCCAACTTGGCCTCCTGATCAACGAGGCCAAGTGGGTACTCGTGCCCTCCCAGGTGATGGTCTTCATCAGGGAAGAGCTCAACTCTTGTCAAGCCAGAGCTCGGCTCCCGGCGGACAGGGCGGAGGTGCTCTCCTCCTTTGCCCAATCATTTCTGGTTGGGCACTTGTGCCCTGCCCGGGACTTTTTGCGCCTTCTGGGTTACATGGCAGCGTGCACCTCGGTGGTCCATTGAGCCCGGTTGCACATGCGCCCCCTTCAATGGGAGCTGGCCACCCAGTGGACTCAGCAATATGGTCATTTCGACCAGCTGATCGCTGTAACCCAGAAGATGTGGGACGCTCTCCAATGGTGGACCGCCCCAGACCGGTTGCAGGAAGGGATCCCATTTGTCCACCCTGAGCCGATGGTCATACCTACGACCAATGTCTCTCTCATGGGCTGGGGAGCCCACATGGGGGACAACAGGGCCCATGGGTTCTGGACCCCCAAGGATTCCCGATGCCACATCAACCTGTTGGAGCTCAGAGCAGTCAGACTGGCACTGTCAGCTTTCGCTCCTCAACTCCGGGGTCAAGTGGTTCAAGTCCAGACGGACAATACCACGACCATGTACTACCTCAACAAACAGGGTGACACACACTCCCATCTACTGTGCAAGGAAGTGCTCCACATCTGGACCCTCGTAAGCCGGTTGGAGGTGGATCTCCTAGCCATCCATGTTGCTGGAGCCTCGAACCAGCTGGCGGATGCTCTCAGCCACCTAGGCCAGACATCCCAAGAGTGGTCTCTCCATCCAGAGGTAGCTTACAGCCTGTTCTCCCATTGGGACAAACCAATGGTGGACCTGTTTGCCTCCAGGGAAAATGTCAAGCTGAGGCTGTATCATGCCCGGCCCCTCTTAGCAGGGCTCGCTGCAGGGGGATGCCTTCTCGAGGCCGTGGATCCCAGGCCTCCTCTACGCCTTCCCTCCATTTCCCCTGATCCACAAGGTGTTGCTCAAGGCGAGGAGGGACAAGGCGAAGGTGATTCTGGTAGCCCCAGACTGGCCGCGCCAGTTCTGGTATCCAGATCTCATCAGCCTCAGCTGCAGGCCCCCAGAGTGGCTTTGCACACGCCCGGACCCGATATCTCTCAACCAGGGTAAGGTCTTCCATCCGGACCTTCAATCCTTGCACCTCACAGCCTGGTACCTGAGCGGCTAGAGTTCCCGGCTTTGGGTCTTTCCGAGGATGTCTACACCATGGTGGAGGCATCTAGAAAGGAATCGACCAGGAAATGTTACGCCTTCAAATGGAAAAGATTTTCCATTTGGTGTCAGGGTAAGGGTCTGGACCCCTTATCCTGTTCTGTGGCTAACATTCTCAACTACCTTTGGTCTCTCTCCAAAGGGGGTCTGCGGTCTTCAACCCTTAGGGTGCACCTGGCAACCATTTCTTCTTACCAGGCACGGGCCAGTCAACTGACATTGGCACAGGAGACAGTGGTCGGGTGCTTTTTCAAAGGCCTTGATCACATATCCCCTCCAGTGCATGAACCTCCACCTCCGTGGGATCTGCTGCTGGTTTTGGCAAAGCTCATGGGCAAGCCATGCGAACCCATGCACAAGTGTGAGCTGTCACACTTGTTGTGGAAGACGACCTTCCTGGTGGTTATCATGTCAGCCAGAAGGACAGGGGAGCTCCAGGCGCTTTTGGTGGACTCCCCTTATCTGGTCTTCCACAGGGGCAAAGTTGTCCAGTGCCCCCACCCGAAATTCCTTCCGAAGGTGGATTCAGAGTTTCACCTTAACCAGGTGTTGTCTCTGCCGGTTTACTACCCTAACTACAGCTCGGACGCCGAGTACAGGCTCCATACTTTGGACCTGAGACGTGCTCTCTCCTATTATAAGGAGAGGACGGCGGATATTCGTGGAGAGGTTTGCCAGCTGTTTGTCACTTATGCTAAAGCCGCTTCTGGCAGACCTGCAGCGAAGCGGACTATTGTATGATGGATTACATCATGCATAGGTCTGTGCTATGATTTGGTGGGCAAGGAGCCTCCCAGAGAGATAAGAGCTCATTCTACCCGCCATACTGCTGCATCAGTGGCTGCTTCCAGGGACATCCCAATCCAGGAAATCTGTTGGGCTGCTACCTGGAAATCAGCAAACACCTTTATCACCCACTACCACATCGACCTTGAGTCACGCTGGGATGCTGGTTTTGGGGCTTCAGTTCTCCAATCTCTGTTCCCTAAGTAGGGGGTGTGCGCCTCGCCTCCCTCCTCCTGGAGAACTGCTTGGAGTCGGCCTAACAGTGTGGATGAACAACATATCCACGCTCCTAGAAGAACAGGTTACTCACCTGTAACAGTAGTTCTAGGAGTGGTATATGTTGTTCATCACATTGACCCACCCGACCTCCCCGGCTGCGGACGCACACAACCTGGCTTCAAATGGGCTAAGATCTGGTGTCATAGGGTGGAGCTGAGGTATATACCACCCAGATCGGTGGGAGGAGCCAGCTTGAAGACTTCCGGCAGATTTAAAGTGGAAGGGGACAATGCCAGACAGTGTGGGTGAACAACATATACCACTCCTAGAACTACTGTTACAGGTGAGTAACCTGTTCTTCTCAACCAGGTATGCAGCAGTGTAGCAGGACAGTTCCACGGACTCAAATTTGTTGCCAATAAATTAGCAATTGGAGATGTGTGAACTCACTAATATACTATCCTTGAATGTTAAAGGGCTGCACCACCCTGTTAGGAGGGAAAAAAAGTGATTAACTGTCTAAAGAAAGAAAAAAAAACAATTAGCCTTTCTGCAGGAAACCCACTTAAAAGCTTTGGAAAAAGGAAAAGTTGGCTAGGGGTTGGATTGGAAAGGCATTCTACTACTCATACATGAGCCACGCTAGAAGGGTAGTCATTTTAATGCATAAATTCTGCCTTCCAAACCAAGCAAAACCACTTGTGGTGAGACTGGCGATGAGTGTTGGTGCAGGGAGTCCTGTATGATCAGCATGGAGCTCTCTGAAACATTTATGCAGCAAGCTACAATGATTCAAGTTTCTTCCAGGACTTTACCCTACTAAATCAAACCCAAGGAAAAATCATAGGGGGGTGGTAGGGGTGATTTTAGTATGATCTTAGACTTAGATGATAACCTGGACAGATCCTCTACTTGCCCTTACCAGATTCACAAGGCTGCAGAGATAGTCTAGCAGCAAGCAGAGGAAATGGGTATGATAGAAAAATGGAGGGTCCTACTACATCCCACCACCAAAGATTACTCATTCTGTTCCCCAGTGCACAGAACCCATACAAGAATTGATTACCTATATCTGTCTAAGCCAGTGTATGGGGAAGTCCAACAGTGTGAATATGTGCCAGTTATTGTTTCAGACCATGCTTCACTTAAATTGGCAATCACTTTGGGGGAGAGGGGAGCCAGGGGAATCAAACCTCAAGGCTAGATCCACTCTTGCTATACCGGTAGAATTTCTTAACTAATTTATAATTCATTCAGCCCCAGGTGGCCATTTTGAATAAGGTTAAGTATAGAACATTTCGACTCACATGTGAGTTCTGGGGCTGAGTGAGTGCAGGTAAGGGGTGAAATTAAAGAATTCTGGGGAATCTGTAGAGGGACAGTGTAGGTACTGTGTGGGATACGCTGAAACCATTTATAAGGGGCAAGGTGACATCCTCTGTAGCTCAACTGAAAAGGGACAGCAAAGCTCGGCTGCCACAGCTAGAGAAGCAAACTGCTGAAACAGAGGCAGAACTTAAGAGTATGATGCGGAGAAGTATTATGCACGAATCAAACTCTTTAGAGTGGCATATAATGAACCCACTGCTAGCCAGACTGCAAGAGCATTTACCTGCCAGAAAGCTGAGTGCTATGATTCTAGTGGTAAATGTGCTCTGCTGTTAGTCTGCCAACTTAAAAAAGAAGCGGTGCTTAGATGAATAGATTCCCTGAAGACTGCCACAGGGGAACAGATAACTAAACAGAAAGCCATTAGCCAAGAGTGTAGGTTCCATATTAACATGTACACCTCAGGGGAAGGTAATCCCACTAACAACCCTAACACCTCCAGATATGATTTTTTACAGATTACTGCTTCGGCTAGATGAGCAGGACAGGTAAAGCCTGGGGGGGTTCAGTCACAAAACAAGAAATTTTAACAGCCATGGGCACCCTAAATTCTGAAAAGGCACCAGGGAACCTGATGGTCTACCAGTTGAGCTGTATGAGAAACTAGCAGCAGACATGATGGGGGCCCCTATCGGACACCTTACAGGAAACCTTTAAGGAAGAGAAACTCCCTAAAACATTTCCAGAGGTGAGAGTCACAGTAGTACCCATACCCTTTAAGCCCAGGGACCAGGAGACTATATATCGCCCTTTCTCCCTGCTTAATTCAGATTTTAAAACATATGCCAAGTTGCTAGCCACCAGAGTTGAAGGTATACACCTTAAGATAATCACAGCAGACCAACCAGGTGGTAGAACAGCATTCTAGATTCTCTAAAGACTGCACAAGTTCGTTTCATTGAGAAAGAGAAAGAACCACAATGCACACATTTCACATAATACTTATACACTATAAAAAATACAGAATGAGCAACTTTATGCATAACCAGTGTGTTCTGTCACCTCGTGTGACCCCCTTTTTACACTAATTTATTTCTTCTGTCCTTAGATTCATCTTTGGCGTATTTTTAATTCACATAAACATAATGTGGTTCTCATCCCTTCCCCCTTCCCCAACCTCAACTCCCTCCTATTCCCTCTCCCTTCATCTAGTTATTCCCTATGCTGCTTTGACTTCCGTAACTTTTCTGTTCCTGTCGGCCAGACTGCTGAGGGGCAAACTGTGTTCTATGTCCAGCTTCCTGTCATCTGGAACAAACTTGCTCATACTTACCTGTCTCTTAAATCTTTCCTAGTATCCTCTTCACCCCTTCTGCTCCTGCCTCTAAGCTCTCCTTGTACCGGTTACGATTGCTAACTGTATCTCTTCTTCAGAAATTAGCACTCAGGCTCCTCGGCTCATAAAGTATGTTGGGACTTTCCCCAGAATGGGGCCCACTTGTGCGTGTGTGTGTGTGTGTGTGTGTGTGTGTGTGTGTGTGTGTGTGTGTGTGTGTGTGTGTATATATATATATATATATATAGTACATTATTGCCGTATGTATATCATGTAATTGCCGCAGTATGCTGTATACATATTATGTACTTAGTATTTTCTATTTTTCCTTTATGTACTCTGGACTATTTTGTTTTTGCTCTTGTAGTTCCTTTTTTCTGCAAACACATACAAGGGAAGCTGCTTCCAGAAACTAGTGGTATGGCGTCGCTGCATAAAGTCCGAGGTCACCAGGCCAAATGCACGGCTGCATAATACCTTCAGGGCAGGAAAACAGTACTCTGGGTTGTAGGATAAATAAATTTGTTTTATTGTAAATGTTCAGCAGCTACAGCGTACCTATTGGCATCCCGACATTTCGCGCATGTGTACATTTTGCCTGGTATTGTGCGAGCTGCAGTTCGGCCCTTTTCTCTTCCTGCCCCTAGAGAGCATCTGAAGTAAGCATCGGCTCAGCGTGCCTTACCGACCAGTTTTCAAAGAATTAAAAAATAAATAAATGTGGCTTTTTCTTCAAACTGACCTGGACCTTGGGTCCATGACAGGCAACCACTTAGTCTTCTCTGCCACTTACCCTGCTCACTGCAGTGATCCTACAGTTTGCCCCCTGTGGCAGGGTCTCCCCCCCCCACCCCGTGCCAAGGACCCTTGCTGGTAGAGCACTTCATGGAGTGGGGCCTTGAGTGTGCCAACAGCTGGCTGGCTTTTTCCCCTCCTTTGTTTCTGTCTTCCCCTTACCCACCTCCCCAAATGTCGGCTAAAACTACCCTCCCCATCATTGTGCTTAGCACACTGTGCTCATGCGCAACCCTCAGCAAAGGGGGCAGGCTTCCTGACCTGCCGAGCGGTGGCCACTGTGCTGGCATGCATCAATGTCTCCCTCCCCGGGCCGGACTCCTTATCCCTAGTCACTCCGATTCTGGCGCCCTGAGTCTGCTTCATAATTCGAGTCACCAGCACAAGAGCATTACATACTTCCACTACCCTCCCTCAGACAGTTTCAAATGTTTTTATTACTGGTTTTATAATTATTGGCTCAAGTCAATAAATATGGCCGCCACCAACAGTTTTGAATCCCTCCACTGCCATTTGCTTAGCTGAACAAGTTATTTAACCTCTCTCTCAGCTGTTTTAATGTTCTCATGTGTCTAATGGTAGTAACATTCTCTTCCCTCCCTCTTCTGGATTGTACAGCACTTTGGGATACAGTTTGTATAAAAGCACTGCATAAAAAAAAAATTCTAGGGACATGGATATGTTGTTCATCCACACTCATTGGCAGGTATCCTTGCCGCTTTAAATCTTGCCGGAAGGTCTTCAAGCTTGCTCCTCCCACCCACCCGGGTGGTATAACTCTCGGCTCCGCCCCATGACGCCAGATCTTCCTTACGCTTGGAAGCTCAGTTCCTCCTTAACGCTCTGCGTTTGAGACTGGTTCCTATTTCTCCGTTTGCGGATTTAAAAATAAATTTTTCTTGAAAAGACTTCAGTCTTGATCCCTCGCGGCTCGATGGACAAATCAACTCCCGGTTTGGAGATGCCCATGCGGGCAGAAGATGTCTCGGACGGATCCACACTCCACGTGTGTCTACTGCTTAGGCCTTGAGCACGACCCGCAGGCTTGCGACCTGTGCTCATCTTTTCTTCGCCTCGTCCTCGAAGACCGTGCTGCCCGATTGCAACTGGGCGTCCGAGAAGCGTTTCCACGGTGAAGTCAAGGAGGCCGGTTGGCGGTGTCAGCGGGGCGGCGGGTGTTCGGCGGATCAGCTCGGCGGATGGTCGCCTCTCGAGGAGGCGGCGCGTGGCCGACTTCTCGGCCGCAGCATTTATCCCGCTCTCTCTGGGCTCTTCTTACACGGCTTCCTTTAAGGAGCTTTGTCTGTCCCTCTCCACTAAAGGAGAAGGGCCTACGTCTGCGGGACCTTATTCTCGGTCCAAAAAGAGGGACAGGGGTAAGTCCCTCCGTCGACGCTCTTGGGAGCGGGAAAGGTCCCTCTCCCCGGGTCGTCGACCGTCGGCTTCGGTCGACCGCTCGGCTTCGGCCACTGGCCTCACGGTGTCCCCGTCAGGTCAGTTGACCGAGACTCCCACCGATGAAGTCGAGATTTTTCTCGACCCGTTGGACGGGCTGTCGCCTTTAGCAGCCGAGATTCCCCTCTCCCCGGTTCCCCCGGGAGGAGTTGAGGATCCCATGGGCTCGCCTGTGCCTCCGGTTCCGGAGCCCTCGGATGGACCATCCGAGCCGAAGGGAGTGCCGGTTCCGGCCGACACCTCCCCGCACCGACCTCGGAAATTCCGGGACTCTCGGTCTCGGACCTCTTAGCCAGTCCAGCGATCCCACCGTCATAGGCGGTCTCGGTCTCGCACCAGCGATGCCCGATGTCGCCGCTTCGTCCTCGTCCTCCTCCTCGGGCCGAGGGAGGCTTCAGCGTAAATTACGTCGGCGGTACGAGGACCTTATGTTGCAACAGCCTCCTGGCCGGGAGTAAGCGACCCGCCGCCTTCCTGGCCATTAAGTGGCTGTCACCGAGCGTCGACACAACCCCTCGACTTATCCGAGGAGCCTATACCCAGGCCGGTTGTTCGGCCAAACCAGCTGCTCCACCGATTCCGGTAAACCTCCGCCCACAGCCACCCAACTGGGGCTCCGACCAGGATTCTCGGTCGACTAAGGGTTTACCTCATCGGCTGTCAGTTACCCTCACTCCCGACCGACCTCGGCAGGTGAAGGGTGGCTCAGGCCAGAGGCAGCTCTTCGAGGACTCTTCCGAGTCCGAAGATGATTCCTCCTTTTTCTCCAAGCGACTGGACTTGGAGTCTTCAGGAGGTCAGTCAATGGACGATAGCCGTCAGTCCTTCCTAGGACTGCTCGGCTCATCTCGGAGTCCACGGGATGGGCTCGAACCCGCTTCCAAATGGGCCAGGTATCCCTCACGGAGATTCTGGACCGAGGGATTCTCCGACGGAGGCCTTTCCGTGGCCGAGGCCATAGTGGGTCTGGCACTGGAGCTTTGGCAGCCTGCCTGCCCTGCGCCTCGGCCAGGATGGCCAGGGAAGTGTCGCGTCCCCTACCAGTTCCTTGTCTGGTTTTTTGAACACCCCTCTGCTGAGGGGTTGGTTACCGACAGCGTTTTCGGTGCGCCGGCTGCGCCAGGATGTGGACAAACCTCCTGACAAGGAGTCCAAGAAATTGGACTATGTCGGGCGTAAAAGTCTACGCTATGCCCTCTCTTGGCTCTTCGCCAGGCCAGTTCGCCGTCCTCATGGCACATTTTTCTCATGCCCTGTTGGGCTCCTGGATGAGGTCATCCTCATCTTCCGCCGATCTGCAGACTACGGTTAAGCAGGTGCGGGACCAGGGCAGGGCAGTGGCCAAACAGCAGCTCCAGACTGCTTTGGATATAGGGGACTCATGTGCCAGATCGGTGGCGGCCGCAGTGGCTATGCGTCGGCGGGCTTGGCTGAGGATATCCACCTTTACTTCGGATACCAGCACAAGTTGGCGGATGTTCCCTTTTTGGGGACTGACCTCTTCGGCCCTGGGGTGGAAGGTCACCTGCAGAGGATCGAGAAGTCCAATGCTACCTTGGACTCGGTCTCTTCCGCTCAGAAGGACAAAGGCCAAACCACAGCCTAAGCCCTTTAGTCCTTCTGTGCCCCTCGGCTCCCGCCCAGCAACGCCAGGGCCAGCAGGCTCGACCTTGGCATCCCAAACCCAAGCCGCCGGCTTCCTCTAACAGGAGGCAGGAGAGAAAGGCCCAGGAGGTCCCTCGGCGGTCCCTCCTCCTAAGCCTGCCCAGTGACGGGCTGAGGTGTCGCCCATCCCCTGGGCCACTCCACCCCTGGGTCCCCCGGGGACGGCCCGCACCTCCGCCCGCCTGGTCCGCTGCTACCACGGACAGGTGGGTCTTGAGGTGGTGGAAGAGGCCTGCCTCTGGAATTCAGCAGGCACCACCCTTCAGAGCCATCGCCCCTCGGGGGCTTGGGATCCCCAGCTTCACTGGCGGCTCTCGAGCCGATATCACCTCCTCCTCCAGAAGGAGGTGATAGAGAGGTGGTGGACCCTCCTTCAGACCCAGGGTTTGTGTCCAGGTATTTCCTGGTTCCGAACGGACGGGGCTGGCGCCCATTCTCGACCTACACGACTCAAACAAGTTCCTAAGGTCTCGAACCTTCAGGATGGTCACTCTGGCTCAGATAATACCATCCTTGGAACGCGGCGTGTGGTTCTGCTCTCTGGACTTGCAGGGCGCGCGTTTTCACGTCCTTATCCGTCCGTCTCACCAGAGATTCCTTCGCTTCCGAGCGGAAGGATCCCTCTTCGAGTTCCAAGCCATGCCCTTCGGCTTGTCTCCAGCTCCCAGGGTCTTCACCAAATGCATGGCAGTGGTGACAGCATTCCTCGGCGCGCAGGGGTCCGGTGTACCTTACCTGGACGACTGGCTGATAGCAGCTCCCTCCAGGAAGGAGGCGGAGTGGTCCAGAGATCTGGCCCTCCAGGTCTGCTCTCAACTGGGCCTCCTTATCAACGAGGCCAAGTCGGAACTCGAGCGAAGCAGGTGATTCTATTCATCGGGCGCAGCTCGACTCTCTTGAGCCAGGCGGCTCCGCCGGACAGGGCCGAGGTTCTTTCCTCCTTTGCCCGATCATTTCTGGTTGGGCACTGCGCCTGCCCGGACTTCCTGCGCCTCCTGGGTCTCATGGCGGCCTGCACCAGCGTGGTCCGTTGGGCCTGCTGGAACATGCGTCCCTTCAGTGGGGACTGACCAGCCAGTGGTCGCACGCTGCGATCCTTTGGACCAGCTTGTATCGGTGACAGGGGATGTGGAACGCTCTCCAGTGGTGGACGTTCCAGATCATTTGCAGGGAGGGCATCCTGTCTGGCCCGCCCGAGCCGACGGTCCTCTATCGACCAATGCCTCTCTGATGGGTTGGGGTGCCCATCTGGGGAACACCGGGCTCATGGCCTCTGGTCCCCACGGGAGTCCCGATGCCACATCAACCTGCTGGAGCTCCGAGCGGTCCGCCTAGCTCTCACCGCCTTTGCTCCGTTCCTCCGGGGTCAAGTGGTCCGAGTCCAGGCGGACAATACCACACCATGTACTATCTAAACCGCCAGGGCGGACGCGCTCCATGCTTCTATGCAAGGAAGCTCTCCATTTGGTCACTCGACGCAGCCTGGAGGCGGATCTCCTAGCCATTCACGTGGCAGGAGCCTCCAACACCCTGGCCGATGCCCTGAGCCGGATAGGGCTGCATCCCACGAGTGGTCTCTCCTGCCGGAGGTAGTACAGCATCTGTTCTCCCATTGGGGCACACCTCAGGTGGACCTGTTTGCCTCCAGGAGAACGTAAGCTGAGTCTGTTCCATGCCCGCCCCTCAGCAGGGCTCGCTGCAGGGGATGCCTTCTCGAGGCAGTGACCCCGGGCCTCTTTACGCCTTTCCCCCATTTCCCTTGATCCACAAGGTGCTTCTCAAGGCGAGGAGGGACAAGGCGCAGGTGATTCTGATAGCCCCAGACTGGCCTCGCCAGTTCTGGTACCCAGATCTCCTCAGTCTCAGCTCCAGGACTCGCTGCAGCTTCCAGCTCGCCCGACCTGCTCTCAGTCAATCAGGGAAGGTGTTCCATCCGGACCTTCAATCCCTGCACCTGGCGCCTGGTTCCTGCGGCTAGAGTTCCAGGCCTTGGGTCTTTCCGCGAGGTCCTCAATGTAGTTGAGGCGTCCCGTAAGAGTCGCACCAGAAAATGCTATGCCTTCAAATGGAAAAGGTTTTCCATTTGGTGTCAGAGCAAGGGCTTGGACCCTTCCTCCTGTTCCTTGGCAAGCATCTTGGACTATTTATGGTCCCTTTCTAGTCAAGGGCTTGGGTCGGCGACCCTAAGGGTGCACCTGGCAGCCATCTCTGCTTACAGGTGCGGGCGGGGAAGCAGTGGATGGCGCCAGGAGGAAGGTGGTCTGGCGCTTTTCAAAGGCCTTGATCACATTTCCCCTCAGTCTGAGAACCCCCACCTCCGTGGGATCTACTGCTGGTACTGGCAAAGCTCATGGGCAAGCCATTCGAACCTATGCACAGGCGTGCTCTCTCACCTGTCGTGGAAGACCGCCTTCTTGGTGGCTATCACGTCAGCCAGAAGGATGGGGAGGCTCAGGCGCTTTCCATCGAGTCTCCTTACCTGGTCTTCCCACAAGGACAAGGTTGTCCCTGCGCCCCACGAAATTCCTTCCGAAGGTGGTGTGCGGAGTTTCACCTTAACCAGGTGCTGACTGCGGTGTTCTACCCAATCACACCTCGGAGGCGATATAGGCTCCATACTCTGGACCTAGAAGGGCTGGCTTATATAAGGAGCGCCGGCTGAAATTGGGAGAGGTTCGCCAGCTGTTTGTCTACCTACGCTGAAGCCGCATCTGGCAGACCTGCAGCCAAGCGGACGATAAGCAGGTGGGTAACCTCCTACATAGATCTCTGCTATAAGTTGGCGGGCATGGAGCCTCCCAGAGGATAAGAGCTCATTCTACCCGCTTATACTGCTGCAACGGTGGCTGCTTCCAGGGACGTCCCTATCCAGGAAATCTGCAGGCTGCTACCTGGAAGTCAGCAAACACCTTCATTACCCATTACCACATCGACCTTGAGTCACGCCGGGATGCTGGTTTTGGGGCCTCGGTTCTCCAGTCTCTCTTTCCCAAGTAAGTATTGGGGTGTGCGTCTTGCCTCCCTCCCGGAGAACTGCTAGGAGTCTGCCAATGAGTGTGGATGAACAACATATCCATGTCTCTAGAAATACAGTTACTCACCTGTAACAGGAGTTCTAGGAATGGTATATGTTGTTCATCCTACAGACTCCACCCGACCTCCCGGCTTCGACGCACAACCTGAGCTTCCAGCGGGCCAGATCTGGCGTCATGGGGCGGAGCCGAGAGTTATACCACCCGGGTGGGTGGGAGGAGCAAGCTTGAAGACCTTCCGGCAAGATTTAAAGCGGCAAGGATACCTCCCAATGAGTGTGGATGAACAACATATACCATTCCTAGAACTCCTGTTACAGGTGAGTAACCTGTATTTCCTTGCCATTCTGCAGTCCCTGCACTACTATTAACTTATTTTGTAAAGCAGTTTTGAATACAGTGTGTACAAAAGGGGCTATGTAAAGCGACATTCTACTGTAGTCTCTAGTTTCTGCACTGCCAGTGACTCATTCATTGCATCAGTAAAGTATCCTGAGATACAGTGTGTATGAAATGTGCTGCATAAATGTTTTCCTTCCTTGGTGGATGCCATCTGTTGCGTACAGTCATAGCATTACCAGTAGTTAATGCCTTGGTCTTTTTTTGAGATATGGTACCCTGTGCATATGAAAGGTAATGTGTAAAATCAAATCCTGTTTCATTTACCTGTCTGTGTATTTGACCCCTCGTCTCCCTGGCTGGGTGGTGGGCAGGCGGGCTTGGAAAAAGATCTACTCAGAGCCCTCTCTGCCAAACTAACCCCTCAAGGAGTAGGAGCTGCGTGCCACTTATTTCTGCAGACTAATTAGAAATGGAGTGAAGATGGAGACCTGAATGAGGATGGCAGAGTCTCCTGTTCTTTAAAACACACACCCTCTATAGTATGTCTGCATCCCTGGCATTGTTACCAGGCAGCATTACAGTGTATCTATGATTCAGGGTAGAATGAAGGGTGGGGAACTGAGGCCTAATCTGTGCTCGAATGACATTCCTAAACAATGAGAAAACATATGCCAAAGTAGAATTACCTGCCCCTGCCATGAGCAGTAATTGTATCTGTTTATAAAATGTGCTGAAGAAAACATGGCCTGTGATTGGTGACACGCATCACTGGGCATCAGTTCCCCAACATACGACCGTCTGTGCAAACAAACATCTGTATCTTAGCAATGCCAAAAGTCATCAGAGAGTTCTGTAAAACTCTGGGGGAACAGTGCGCTCGCATTTTATAAATGTCTGCATCAGAGCAATAAGAAGATGCAACAATACACTTACATTCCAAAAAGATCAACAAAACAACTATACCATAGCAACAAGAACAAATATTATGTTACACTTTTTTTTTTTTTCTATAGAGTTGTTTGCTCTCCATGCTCACCTACTCCTGCCATCTGGCTTCCTGCTACCTCCAGACCTGTTAACCTCTCCCTCCACTGTCTTATTGGTGGGGATCGACAAGGAGCAGGGCCTGAGAGTGGCGGAGGTGGTCACATATGACTGGAGAGGCATAGGTATTTCCAAGTCCCCCCCCAACCCCGGAGTATTGGTGAGCATAGCAAGTGTGCGCGCACGCTTCCGGAATCCAAGTGCTCCTTCCACCTTCCTCGACGTTACATCAGCCCCCGACTTTGCTCTGACACCCGGCCTCTATTGGGTGTCCGCTAAAAGCAACGGAACGCTACCTTCCCAGTCTGGGAGATAAGAGCAGCCCAGCGACCACTAAAATCATCTCCCAGCCCTCCCCCCTGCCAATCCCCGTCAGCCTGAGCTCGCTTCCGAACTCGGGTCG
The DNA here is from genome assembly GCA_016271365.2 of Neoceratodus forsteri. Taxonomy (NCBI): domain Eukaryota; kingdom Metazoa; phylum Chordata; order Ceratodontiformes; family Ceratodontidae; genus Neoceratodus; species Neoceratodus forsteri. The sequence continues at coordinate 61,935,374 of JADMNL010000035.1, forward strand.
TCAGCATGGCACGAGGTGTGGCGTTCAGCGCCTCAACCCTTGGCGCCACTGGGCCAGCGTTATGTTACCTTATTGACTGATTTAGAAGTGTTCTACTTTTTTCAGAAGCAGACCATTTTATGAGCACAGTACTCTACTTCACAGTGGGCATGTGTTGCACTTCCTAGATGCCAGGTTGCAGGCAGTCTGCACACTCAGGCGTGCATCGACTCTCCATAGTGCTCAACTTGGTGTGGCTTATTGTTTGCCTGTAGAGGCAGAGAGGGTGTCTCAATAACATCTCCTGGTGCATCCTTCTGGGGTGAGAGGACAAGACAGAGCAGCATAATGCTGTCTCCCACTGGCAGCCAGAAAAAGAGCTTGTGGGACTATGGCTGCCTCCGTGCACTTGAAATTATACCAGCTTCAGTGGAAGAGTTATTATTCTACAAGTAGAGCTGCTCAGCCGTACAGGAAGCAGAGCTATTATACAGTTGTTTGCCTGTAACCGGATAATAGGCATGTTAACCGACCTCTTAAGTTCTGCCTAACTTGACTCAGTTCACTGTCCACACTTAAGCAGTCTTCCACCGAGCATGCTCAGTCGCTCCACCAGTCTTCGAGTGTGACTTTTCCTACCTGGGTGTGCGTACCTTACTCCTACCCTGGCAGCCTGCGTTTGGTCTCAGTATGGCAGCAGGCCCAATGAAGAGCAAACAGCAGCTATTAATAGCTCCTTTTATTAATAAATAACTATTCATGCTTCCACAGCTGATCCCCGGCTCTGTTATCAGCCGCGGGAGGTTGTGTGATGGGCCCCTAGTGGCACTTATTACAAAATACTGGGCTGGTGGGATGGCAAGATGAACCAGATTAAAAAAATTACAGCAGCACCAGTAAAAGTAAAATAATACTTTATTTGAGAAACATAGACAGTGTCTGCAGAAAAAGACCATTGGTCCATCCAGTCTGCCCAGTTTTACACTGTTCTGTATCATAATCTATTGTTCAGATGGGGTTTTCACCCTCCTTCCCCCCCCACCGAGCAGCTATTAAGCCATTTACTGTCTGCCTCTGTGCTTGAACTCATTAATGTTTTTATGCCCACCGCCTCTGCTGGTAAGCTGTTCCATGGCTGAGCCACTCTCTTGGAAGTAGAAATTTCTAGCACCCCTCCTGAATCCCCCACCCCACCAACTTACAATCATGCCCCCCTTGTTTTTGACCCACCATTCCTGCTAAACAGTTCCACGCAGTTTACCTGGTTTATTCCTTTCAGGAAGTTGAATGTGTCTGTCATGTCCCCCAACACACACACACACCCCTTTCCTTCTGGCCTCCAGTGAGTATATGTTCAGTGCCGTAAGCTGATCCTCACAAGATCTGCCCTGTTTCCCTGAATCATTTTGGTTACTGTAAGCTGCACTGTCTACAGTCTGTCTTTCCTCAAGTAGGACTTCAGAACTGGGCACAGTACTCCAGATGAGGTCTCAACAGTGATCTGTGGAGAGGCAGTATTACCTCTCTCCTTTTGCTATCTAAACTAGATCCAATACAGCCCATCATTCTGGTTGCCATGCTCTGTAAGCCTTGTTACATTGACTGGTTTGTCTTAGAGAGTCTGTTATGATGATCCCTTTCCACTGAAGTAGTGGCCAGCTTAACCTGTCCTATCCAGTATTCCTTTCTGGGGTTCTTGCTCCGTACATGTATCAGCTTGCACTTTCTGGCATTGAATTTCAACAGTCAGACTTTGGATCACCTCTGTAACCTTTGCAGGTCCCTGTGCAGCTCCCTTAGCACCTCCTCACTGTCTACTGTGCCACAGAGCTTAGTGTCATCTGGGAAGAGACACACTTTGCCCTGGATTCCTTCTCCTGTCTCATTGATGAACATCTAAAAAAGAACTGGTCCCAGAACTGGTCCCTGCGGTCCACTGCTCATGACCTCCCTTTCCCCCTGATTTGACCCCATTTACCACCACCCTCTGCTGTCTCTCCCTAACCAACTTCCCACCCATTTAACTAGGTCCTTTGCTGCTCCCAGATCCTCTAACTTCAACAACCTTCTGTGTGGCACCAAGTCCAAATGCCTTACTGAAGTTGAAATAGGGTAGTTCTGTTGCTTGTCCCTTGTCCACTGCCCTTGTTACCCAATGAAGGAATACTGTCAGGTTGGTCTGACAAGACCTCACTGCCACGAACTCATGTTGCTTACTATCCTGGAGTCCGTTTCTCTCTAGGTACTCCACTAGATCCCCTTTGACTAGTCTCCCATCTGTTTACCTACAGTTGAGGTAAGACTGACGGGCCTGTAATTTCCAGGTTCCTCCCTGTCCCCTCCCTTGTGAAGCTGCACCACGTCCACTATCCACTATCCTCCAGTCTTTCAGGACCACCCTGACTGTAGTGAGCTATATACTGTCCTTGCCAGGGGTTCAGACAGTTCTGATGCCAGTTCCCTGAGCACCATCGGGTACAGCCCATCTGGCCCTGGAGCCTTGTCTGGGTTCAAAGCTGTAAGCACTTTTCTAACCCTTTGTCCTGTAATTACTATCTATCCCATTTCTGGAATCCTTCTCACAGCAGCCCTTATGCCTCTTTCTGTCAGAGGCCCTCAATCTGCCACTGTGAAAACTGAGCAGAAGTAATCATTTAGAATGGCTACCTTCTGCTTAGCCTCCTCTAATTCCCTGCCCCCCTCTGTCAGCTTAACAGTTCCTCCTGTTGTCTTCCTTTTTTCCCCTTATCTACTGAAGAACTGTCTCCCCCTTGAGCCTCTCTGCAATACACAGCTCTCTATCTGCTTTTGCATCCCTGACTGCCTTCTTTTCCTCCTTCATCTTTAACTGGTATTTGCTCCATTCCTCAGTCCCTGTTTCTCCTTGTGGCCAATGAAGGATCTTTTTTTGTCCCTCACTACCTCCCTGACCTTCGTTGAGAACCAGATTGACCTCTTGTGCCTATTCCGTTTAGTAGCCATTCTCAAGCATTGTTTTGTTGCTTCAAGAATGGCCTCTTTAATTTCTCCCCACTTCTGCTCCACCCCCCCAATTGTCCACTCGAACTAACTTGCCCTTTACTGATTCCCTCATCTGATCAAAGTCTGCTCATTTGAAATCCAGAATCACAGTTTTTGGCAAGGGTAAACTGAATACCCATGGCCAGTTCACACCATGTGGTGTTATGGTCACCGGACCACAGTGGTTCCACAACTTGCAGTCCCCTTACCATTTCTGGGTTGGTGAGTACCATGTCGAGAATGACAGCCTGTCTTTTAGGTTCAGTGACTAACTGCACCAGCAGGCAGTCCTGCAACGTATCGAGTACAGCTTGACTTCTGGTGCACTTATTTACTAGAATATCCCAACCTATGTCCTGTCGAAACCTATGGAGGATGCGGTGTTATCCCATCTGTAGGCACCTCTCTGGGCTGAGGGAGGAGGTTGCTCATCTCCAGGCTGAGTTGGCCAGGATTTGGGGGAACTCCTCGCCCACCCAGGGGCCACCAGGGCCACTGCCATTGCCTCAGAGGTTGCCAAGAAAGAGGAATGGTTGGACCACAGTGGGCTCAGGGAGGGTGAGGATGGTGGAACAGAGGCACATCCCTCCAGTTATACCTCTCCACAATTCATATGCCAATCTGGCAAAGTGTGGTTCCTCTGTGGAGGCACCTGCAGTGAAGACCAAGGAGGATGCTGGGAACCTCCACAAAGGAGACCCACAGGAGGGTGGCATGGGACCCCACAGGGGAAGGAAACAACTCTTGGTGGGGGACTCCATTGTTATGGGGGTAGAACTGGGGGAGGAAGGGGAGAGGGAGGTAAGGTGCCTGCCTGGCACCATGGCTTGGAGGGACAGGGAGCGAATCCTCAGGATCGCCGGAGCAGCTGCACGGGGGAGGGAGTTGGATGTCTTTGTCCACCTAGGGACAAATGACCTGGCTGAGAAAGGGATTAGAGCAGTGCAGGAGGAGTTTGTGGAGTCGGGGCTTAGACAGGTAGCACTTCAAGGCAACCTTCTCGGAGGTGCTGCCTGTCTATGACATGGGTGAGGCTAGGGTGCTCCACACCATGGGATTCAATTAGTGGTTGAAAAACTGGTGCAGAGCTCAGGGGTTTGGCTTCATTGGGGACTGGGGGTCTACCTGGAGTGATGCAGGCCTATACTGGCACGATGGTCTGCATCTGTCCAGGAGGGGAACCAGGATCCTAGGTGATAGGTTTAAATACTTCATTGGCGAGCATTTAAACTAGCCAAGGGGGGAGCACTGGTAAGGATCAGGGAATCCTAGCCCCCGCCCCCAAAAAATCAGGGTAGTAAGGGAGGTAAACACCAAAATAGAGATGTTGATAGGGAGAAGGGCATGGGGTAAATGGAGAAAATGACAAAGGCTATGAGGACAGGGATGGGGCAAAAAGGGGTAAGGCCATCAAGAAATGGAGGGTAATGAGTACCAATGCCCGTAGTCTGGGCAACAAGCTCCCTGAACTGATGGCCTTGATGGAAGAGGGATGCCTCGATGTCGTAGCAGTCCAAGAAACATGGTGCACAGAGAACCATGACTGGGATGTTAACATACCAGGCTACACAACCTACAGGAGAGACAGGGAGGGGAAAAGAGGGTGAGGAGTAGCTCTCTATGTAAGGGAAGGGATAAAAGCAACGGAACAAAAGAGTAAACAGGGAGGCACTATGGGTCACCTTAAAGGCTGGAAATGGCACCACAATCCGCACAGTGGTTGTATACAGACCCCCATCTCAGGGGGAGGGAATGGATAAGGATATGATATAAGGCATCCTTAGAATGGCAGAGACAGGGGAGATGCTGTTGATGGGGGACCTGAATATATCAGATGTTAACTGGAGCACCTTTGCTGCAGCCACATCCAAGAGCAGGGCCATTCTTGATGCCCTGCAGGGGGCATGCCTCAGACAGCTAGTTTTGGAACCCACTCGTGAGGGAGCAATCTTAGACCTCATACTCTCAAATGGGGACAGTGACGGGATCTCAGATCTATAAGTGGGTAGCCATCTGGGAACAAGTGACCACCAAACAGTGTAGTTCATGATAAACTCAGCTACAGAGTCAAGCCATACAAAAGTGAGGGTACTGGACTTCAGCAGGGCTGACTTTTTGCAAGATGGGAGAGTGCCTTAGAAAAGCACTAACAAACAGGTAAGAAGGAGGGGTGGAGCAACAATGGGGAAACATCAAAACTGCCATCACAGAGGCAGCAAGCCTTTGTGTGAAGCAAATAAATCAAAACAAAAGAAAAAGCCACTATGGTTCTCAAAAAAGGTGGTGGGGAAGTTTAGGGAGAAAAAGATAGCTTTTAGGAATTATAAGGAAACACAGAAGGAGCAGGACAGAGAACTGTACCAGTAAAGGCAGAAGGAAGCAGGGAGGAAAGTCAGAATAGCAAAGGCCCAAACTGAGGAAAAGATAGTTAACTTGGTTAAGAAGGGGGATAAAACCTTTTATAGGTATATCAGGGAGCGTAGAAAGACAAAGGGAGGGATAGTGAGGCTGAATAGAATGGACAGTGGGTGGACAGAAAGGGTCAGTGAAAAAGCAGGGATACTGAACGAATATTTCTGCTCAGTATTCACAAAAGAGGAGGAGGGGGAGGTACCTAATCCAATTAACAGAAGCACTCTGGATAGGGTGTCTATCCTAGTCCTTTCACAGAAGAAAAGGTTCTGAAAGAACTCCTAAATCTGAAGGTGGACAAAGCAATGGGGCCTGAGAGGATTCACCCCAGAATTCTAAAAGAATTAAGGGGAGAACTAGTGACACCGCTGACTACCCTATTTAACAAATCATGGGAGGATGGTGTGGTACCTGAGGACTGGAGGAAGGTGGATGTGATTCCCCTTCACAAAAGTGGGAGCAAGACAGAGGCAGGAAACTACAGACCTGTCAGTTTGACCTCTGTGATAGGGAAAGTGATGGAATCACTTCTGAAGGAAAGAATTGTTGAGTACCTGTAGGCCAGTGGGGCACAGGACCCAATGCAGTATGGGTTCACAGCGGGAAGGTCATGTCAGATGAATCTATTCGATTTCTTTGACTGGATGACCAAAGTAGTAGACCAGGGATGGGCTGTGGACCTGGCCTGCCTAGACTTTAGCAAGGCATTTGACACAGTCCCACACAAAACATTAATAAACAAATTAACCAGTCTGGGAATGGGTCCCAGGGTGGTAGCCTGGGTAAAGCATTGACTGGACAACAGGATACAGAAGGTAATTGTAAATGAAGTCCACTCTGAAGAAAGGGGGGTTACTAGTGGGGTACCGCAGGGTTCAGTCCTTTTTTTTTTTTAACCAATATTTTTCCCTCCGGTCGTGGTCTGGGGGGCCCCTCTCAGGCATCCTGCCTATTCTTGCCCTGCTTGAAGTCCTCCTACCTGTGCCTCCTCTCTCCCTCCTCCTCTGTCCATGATCGGCACCCCTGGCTTAACCCCTCTGGGGTGGGGCTGCCCCTCCTCTTGAGGGCTCTTTTTATAGTCAGACTCCGACGTGGGAGAGGACCCGGGTGGAGGAACCTGGAAGGCCAGGCAGGATGGACCCAGCCGTGGGCATGGGGGCAGGTGCCGTCGCCTACCCGGCAGACCGGGCTTTTCCTTGTTCTGGTGATCTCTCCCCCCTCCCGTGCATGTGCATCTCACCGATGCTAGGCACACGGCAACCTCTGCCTGTGTCAGGGCACGCTAATTATGTGCAGCCGAGCATGCTGCAGTGCCCCCAGTCTCTGCCAGGAGCCGCTGGCACACCGGGCAATCCCCAAACCCCCCCCCCCGGGGAGGAGTGCAGCCCAACAGTCGCTCAGTCCTCACCCGCCCCTGCCATCCCCTGGTGGCCTGAGCTCGCTTTTGAACCCGGGTCTCCGGCGTGGTGTGAGGTGTGGCATCCAGCACCTCAATCCTCAACGCCACCGGGCCTACGGTCCAGTCCTTTTTAATGTCTTTATAAGTGACATTGCAGAGGGACTGGAAGGAAAAGTATGCCTCTTTGCAGATGACACAAAGATCTGCAACAGGGTTGATACATAAGGAGGCGTGGAAAGGATGAGAAGGGACTTGCTTAATACAAAGAAGTGCAAAATAATGCAACTGGGAAACAAAAACCCAGGGGAAGAGTACACAATGGGGGAGGTAGTAACAACAACAAAATTGGAAAGGGACCTAGGGGTAATCATATCAGATGACCTTAAGGTTGGCAAGCAATGTGAGAATGTAGTAGGGAGGGCTGGAGGGATACTGGGATGTATAGGGAGAGGCAACACCAGCAGAAAACAGGAAGTTGTTATCCCTCTGTACAGAGAGTTGGTGAGATCCCATCTGGAGTACTGCTTTCAGTTCTGGAGACCCCATCTCAGCTAGGACATAGACAGGATGGAGGCAGTCCAGAGGAGGGCAACTAAAATGGTGCAGGGTCTGCAAGAGAAACCATACGAGGATAGACTAAAGGAGCTTAATATGTATACCCTTGAGGAAAGGAGGGAGGGGGGAACATGATAGAAACTTTTAAGTAACTCAGAGGAATCAACAAAGTCCAAGAAGGTAGCATCTTTCAGAAAAAGAGATGTGCAAGAACAAGAGGACACAATTTGAAGATAGAGGGGGGACGTCTCAGGGGCAGTGTGAGGAAGTATTTTTTCACAGAGAGTGTGGTGGATGCATAGAACAGCCTTCCTGAGGAGGTTGTGGGGTCTAAAACTGGGAGAATTCAAGAATGCATGGGACAGACATAGCAATTCTTGTGGTGGGTAGGAAGAAATAGGCTGTTGGTTAACTAGGATCTGCAGCTTGTCCTGTAAGTAGGGAAATGGGCAAACTAGGTGGGCCCAGCGGTCCTTATCTGACGTCAAAGTCTATGTTTCTATGTCTGGTAGATTGAGATATCCCACAACCACTAACTCCCCCTTTGGGCCCTCTTCTCAGTGCCTGCTTCTAGATCTTCTTTGAGGATATTTCCTCCATTGGGCCACACCTTTGGAACTATAAGCCATCAATGTTAGGACATCTCGGAAACTTTTGCTAGCCAGGGGCCACCCACAGTGATGTGTAGCGTCTACATGTATATAAACATGGGCGGCCCCATCACTCCTCAGTTCTTTCTGCCACTGTAGATTATCCTTGTTGGACCTGCTGAAGGAAACGTCAAGTTAGCCATTGCCATGAGTTTTTTCTTCTTCTTTTCTTAGGGTTTTATCATCATCTCAGTATGCCTTTGAAGTCAAAAGAGCCTTTATTTCGGTATTTTAAGTGTGGAGATGAGATTTATTAAGAGGAGACGCAAGCGGTTTGTGTGTGCTGTTTGGGCCTGCCTTACAACATGAGGACTTGTGACATTTGTCAGAGCTTCAACCAGGCTATGAGATGCCGTAAGAAAGCTCTAGAATATTTCCTTGTATTAAAGGCATTGAAAGCCACGGATAAGGGAAAAGGTTCAGAATCTGCTTCCCCCTCACCGTTGACTGAAAAATGGCTGTCAGTGTCTGAGGATAGGGACAAGGAATGGTTGTAGGGACCCTATTAGTAGAGTGATGGCTTTCATTTCCCTCCAAGCTTACTTAACGTTTCCAAAAACCGACATTGAAAAAAAACGCCCCACAGACTTGTATAGGGCGCGCCCTCCCTGCTGATATGTCACAAAACCTCAGCGCGGAGACTGAGCAGACATATAAGGACATTTCACTACACAGATTGAGTTAAAAACTTTACTTTTACCCGAAGTCAACTCACTCTGGCATAAGGTATTGGGCTGTGAAGCCCAGTACCTTACAGCAGAAACTTCCTTTGATCTAAAAAGCCCCTCTGTACTAATCTTGTTTATGCCCCTCATATATTTGAATGTTTTGACCATATCCCCTCTATCCCTCCTCTCCTCCAGGGAGTACATGTTGAGCTCCCTCACTCTGTCCTAGTAGGGTTTGTCCTCCATTCCCGTGATCATCCTGGTGGCTCAGTTTAAGTACTGCTCGGGAATCATTCCGAAGGTGTGGCCTAATGGTGGCGATATCCTCGATGAAGATAGAACAGTCACGTAAGTAGTTACCATAGCAGTAGATCTTTAAGAAAATCTACTCCAGTAGACTATGCCATACCCTACCTCCTTCCCCCTTTTTGCTTTCAGTGAGGGTCATATCAGATGCTGTGCCTAAAACCTACTCCATACATGCTGTCTCCAGCCCCAAGCCTTTCCCTTACCACATGTTTGTGATGGTAAACGGCATAGCACTGTACCGATATATTTCATTTTTTTTTTCAAGTTGGGTATGGCACGGGAGCGGGAACTTTTAAAACCTTCCTGGATCTTTGTTCAGGAATGAAAGAAAACAAAAAAAAATATTAAATGTTTTTACCTGAAAAATTACTGCTAAAAAGCACTTCAAAGTGACCAACAAATACTGCTGCTTTAAAAACAAGTTCTGGTCAGAGCCGGTACAACTGCTCAGAGTGGCGAGAGCCAGTGAAAGAGAAGAGTAGTTGGAGCTCTCGCCACACCAGAGTCAGCCATATGGAAGATGACTGGGGGATGGAACTGCGATGCACAAGGGTTCTGTGCCCAAGATGGCCACCGTGGCAGAATTGCTCATGCGCGATGCTCGCGCATGCGCAGTTTGCTTTGGTGGTCATCTTGGGCACAGTGGCCGTCACTTCCACAGTTGTGGGAGGTAAAGTAGTGCCCCACGAAGGGGGTCTGTTTCTGTGGCCGTCAGAGGGGAAGGGCTGTAGAAACGCAACAGATTGGAACTGTGCCTCAGCACTATGGAAGCACTATGGAGCACTGTCCGGTCACCTGCTTCCACAATGTTCTTCTAAGAAGAATTACAGCAGTACTTCTGCGGAGCTCTGCCCACGCAAACGAAAAAAAAAAAATATTATGTAACAAATTTGAATTGGTGACTAGAGTGTGCTTCTTGAATTATGCTAGGTACCTGTTCTTTAAAGGTAGGGATGTTGGTTATGGGTGGCGGGGTGGTGTGTGCGGAAAGAAAAGTTGTTTTCATAGCTATCCTGCCACAGGGCAGGTAAGGCAGTGTAGAAATTCTCCATGAAATCCTGCTGAAAGTGGATTATGACTCAAAGGGAGGGAAATGCATCCATTTATAAGTGTAAGATTAAAAAAAAGAGAAAAGGGACCTGGCTCAATTTCAAACCTTCCTGAAGATCACAGGAGTAAAAAAATAAATTAGATGTTCTTATTATCTGTTCTGAATCTCGGCTTACTGCCAGCATCCTGTTGGTCTAAATGCCGAAGCCTTGTTTTTGTGTGTGTTTGATCCTGTTTCTGTGGAAACTGTATATAAGGGAATAAAAAGAGAGAAGAGCATTCTGTGTTCCTCTGTTGTGTGCCAGAAACGTGGTGATGCTGTTTTTACGTCCGCTCTTCAGATCAGTGAGGGCAAGGATGCTTTTGGGGGGAGGGGTGGGGGCTGGGCTGTCACTGAAGCAGTTTCTGTTTGCACAGAGACAAAATGTCTCTGGCTTGCTGACAGTGAGTCATGATCGCTTAAAATGATTTTCCAGTATTTAGGAAAACCATTTAAAAAGCATAATACTCTGACACAACTTGGGTTTATATATACAGCCCAGCATCAATTGCCCTCCTTCCTACTGAGGCAGATGCTAACTGTGCGGAAACCAAAGTCCAGCCAGCTGTGGTGATAACCTGGCAGCCAGCTGATGTAGGGACAGGAAGAGATGTTGACAGCCTGTGCAGCCTACCTCAGGTGTCCTGCCGAGCATCCGGGGAAGGGGGTCTGCTCTAGGGGAGTTCAGGCTGTGTGTTTTCACTGCCCCTGTCACGAGAAGACAGTCGTACAGTGGTAGCTGCCGGTCGCCTACCCCAGAGACATCATACTCATTTCTCCTAGGAAAGCATTTAGCTTTTAGCTGGCCTTTGAACTTATTGGTGTCTCCTCTCCCTGTAGTTTATACATGTGTGACATGTAGCATTGCTACTGTTGACAACTTTGGGTATTGATTTAACTTTTTGCATTCAGATCAACAGTCTTTCGCCCCAGGGATTAGAGGGAGAGTAAGAAGTTAAGTCGGCTTTGAAAGCTTGAAAAATTCCTTGTTGAAGAAGTGAAAGTTTGCAAACTAAATGTTAAAACGTAATTGGATGACTTAATTCCTCTATTAAATTTGCATTGATGTTGAATGTAGGCCTTATAATCTTCTTGAATTCTGTTAGCCCTCAGGACATTAAGGTTTACAAGTGATCTGAAATGAAACAGAACTGATTATTTGGGGGGGGGGGGCGGCAAACTGTGCTGACCTGCTTTGTGATAGGGTGGTTTAACCCAGGTGACAGGTAGCATAGCCTTGAATCTTCCAAGAGTCAGTCTGTACCACTGATTTATTCTTATGGGTGTAGGACCAGAAGCACTAGGACACTGAAGGATTTTTTTTCCTACAGTGAGGGCGGCATATCGCAACTGACATTGCCCATGCATCTTGCGTGGTGTTATGATGACAGCCAGTAACCGCCATTAGCTCCCTCACGCACCTCAGTTTTGCTCTTCCCATCGTTAAAGTGCACACCGTGGGAGCAGTACAGCCTCGGTTCAACCACTGTCGACCAAATTTCTTCTGCATCACCACTGAAAGCTCTTCTGTTGATGGTGCCACCTGCTTTTTGTTATTTTCCAAAGATGTCGAAGTCCAAGAAAAGGAAAGGTGCTAAAAACATCTGTTAGCACCCCCTTCCCCCACGTGTCATTGCCTCTGTAGGAAACCAGTCGTGGTGACAGACTGACATCAAGTCTGCTGTAACCTGCCTCGGCCTGACTCACAACGTGGATTTGTGCAACACCTGCTTTTCTATGGACCGCCACACCCGTGAAGTCCATGCATTGAAGTAAGGTCACCCAATTACCACCTTTGGAGGCAAGCAGTACACGTGAGGCCAAAGCCAGCTCTCTGGGCCCTTCCCCTGAGCCCTATTTTCAGTGCCTCTGGTACTGTGGAAGCACGGAGTCCTCCTTGACCTTGCCTGGCCACGGCATCTGAAGTTCTGGGGGGTGAGTCTGGTGGACAGCTGGCTCCTGGGTGGCCAGATGAGTACCCCCTCATTCGGTCTGTCTGTCCTGGGCATGATGTCCCCAGAGGTGAGGCCGGAACTATATGCTTGGTCTACACCACTGGATACCTTGGTGTTGTGGCCTGGTGCTGCCTCAGCTCTTGACATTGTCTGCAGTGTCAGTGAGCAGGGTGGTGCCGGCCATGATGTTTGGTCCCCTCCTGGTGCCATTCGCAGTACTAGGAGAAGGACGGACACCGGGACCATGCAGTGTTTGGTCGCTGAGGTGGAGGTGCCCCCCCCCCAAGCAGCTCTTGTGCTTCAGAGGGTGAGGTCGATGCTGCCCCTGGCAGTGGACACTGCATTGGTTCTGGTGTTGGTCCTGGTCCTGGCGCAGGTGATTTTGTTGCCCCAGGTCCGTCCCTGGTTCCGGTGCCTTGTGTGGCACTGGACCAGCTCCCAACTGTGTCTGGGCTGGGGACGGACCCAGGGATGGCGTCAGAACTGGCACTGGGTCTGGTACTGAGGGCGGTGTAGGTTGCAGAGCTGGAGGAGGACCTGTGTCCAGGCTCAGTCCCTGGGCCTGGTACTGGAGGCCACGGTGGCTCAGGGGCATGGAGTTCTTTCCAGACTTGCAGGCTCAGCCTGTTACCAGCGAGGACCAGAGCTTCCCTGAGGGGACTGAATGGCTCCTCTACCCTCACCTGGGGGTCTCGCACATGGGCACTGACCTGGTTGTACCACTTCAGTAGATTGACCTTGTTTGGGCGGTTTCAACAGGCCCTCCCCTCCGATGAGGTCCACTGAATATTCCCACAGCCTAGGTATAGGCCCTAGATCCTCTGGCTCCAGGTTCCCCCTGGGACCTGTAACACCTCTGCCTTAACTTCCAGGGATCATGAGTCCTCTGGGACCGATCCCCTGGAGTCAGTGTGGAAGTGCGACTGGTACCTTGTACTAGTATCAGACATGCCAATAAGGTCCAGTTCCAGTCTGGCCCCCTGACACCAACCTCTTCCATATCCAGTGCTTCCTATTCTTTACTGCCCTCCTCTGAGGGTGCATAATCCTCCCTTCACATGTCCTTAGCCTCTGAGTACGCCCTGTACCAGAGATTCGTGACAGACATGTTGCAGGTGCTGGACATTGGCATGCTTGCCACCCACAGTACCACGTCCTTGCAGCTGGAACTCCTAGGAGCTTTCAGCAGTGCCAGCTGTAATCTCTCCCTGGCCCGGAGCCTTTGAGGAATAGTTTGGAGATGTCATTTCAAACTCCCTCAGCCCCAAGGAACATGCAATAATGGTATTGCGCTCCATCGGGTTCTGCAGGTACGGTGCCCCATTCCACCTTGGGAATTGAGGTTAGGCAGACTCCAGCAGGGCCTCATCGCCCAGTGCATGATCGACCTCCTGACGTTGACTGTGCTCAGGCAGATGCTTTGGGCAGGAGGGTGTTTATCTTGGCTCGCACCATGGTTGCACTTCTGCACATCAGGCAGCTTACAGCACGTGCCTGTTGGGGCAGTTAGGTCAGCTCCTAGCTGTTGTGCGTCCTGCGGAGTTAGTCAGGCAAGCCATCTGCCTTTCTGCCGAGGGACTGGAGATAGCAAGGCACCAGTTTAAGGCGTGGTGATGCCAGTGAGATGGCCTCCAGGCTGGTGGGAACTGGAGTCTGCATATCTCATATGGTGTGGCTTCCTCTCTCACAACTGCCATCTGTTTTCGAGGAATCCTCAGATGAGTAGAATCAGTTGTCCATGTCCTCCTCCAGGACTCATCCTTGACTGGAGTTTGGCTAAGGAGTTGACCACTGACAGTGGGCTGGAGTCATTCAGGGCTCTTCTCCAACTCCTGTGCCTTTCCCATGACTGAGGCCACATTGGGACAGGCCATGAAACTTCAGTAGCATCCAGCATCCTGCCTGGCGCCCCCTACCAATATGCAATCCCTACACGGTCCCATTCAGGGTTCTCAGGCCATATTTCAGCCGGAGGACTGGTCTCTGACTCTGTCTTCAGCAGATCTGAGGGCCAAGGGGACATGGACAAGCCTGCAGACAAGGAATCAACTGAACATGTTGCAAAAAAAAAAGGTGTACATTGCGGTGTCCTTGGACCTTCATCAGGTGAGTTACTCCGTCATGATGGCCAACTTCGGACACTCCCTGTTGAGGGTCCTCGATGAGATCCTCCCTCACCTCTCTGCTGGCCAGCAGTTTCTGGTGAACTTGGTCCAGGACCAGGGTCAGCTGCTGACTATGCATCAACTCTAGATGGGCTTGGACATGGGTGACTCCTGTGCCTGTGCTATGGCAGTGAGCATCTCCATGCATCTCGGGGCCTGGCTGTACCTGCCTTTATGGTGGACACCCAGCACAAGCTGACCAATGTCGCTTTCTTGGGTACCAACCTCTTTGACCCTGGATAGAAGGATATCTCATGTGCATAGAGTAGTCCAGTGCCACCCTTGACTCTGTGGTTTCATCCCAGAAGAAACAGAAGCCTAAGAAAAAGACCTTTCCGTACTGACCCTTTCAGCTACAACCTCCAGGCCCAGCAGGGACAATATCAGGCCTTGCGCCTGAAGCCCAAATTTGGCAGCCAGGGCCCCATGCAAGGTGGTGCCCCTCTGACTGCAGTGTCCGATGCCCCCACAAAAGCTGCACAGTGACGGGTTGTGGGTATCTTAGCTCCATCCACCCTGTCCCTGTCTGCATTCCCTGTTGGGGCTCGGTTATGCCACTTCTTGCCATATTGGTCCACTATCGCAATGGACAAGTGGCTGTTAGAGGTGGTAGGCAGAGGGCTGCCTCTGGATTTCAAGGCCCTCCTGCCTTACTGACTCCATGACACTTGGGAGTCCAGAGTGGTGCAGGACACATTGTCCATCCTTTTGGGAGGACATCGCTCAGCTCCTTGTGAAAAGAAACATAGCCCATGTCCCGGACACCATGGCCAGTTTTTTTTTTTTTTCTATCATATGTTTTTATTTGAAGTTAAAAGTACAGATGGGTAGAGCAAACAGTCACATAGGTACAAGGTGCAGGGCCTGTGGAGTGGGGTGGGCTTCACTGTGCCTCAACTGTGGGTTCTCTACCTATGCGTTTCCCCACTCCCTAGGATGCCAACTGGCCAGAGTAATAGGCGTGCGCCCACCCCAGTGCGCATCAGGGCATCAGGCTCCATTAGTATCCCCCCCTCCCTGACTACCATCTTTGTTTGCAGCACCCTCTGCCTGGTATCAGCGCAGCAGTGATCCCCTGTATTGCACCAAGCAGCCTGCTTCTTTGCTGCAGGGTTGATGTTGTGCCAGTCCCCTGATTTTGCCATGGCTGGCCCACTGAGCCGAGTACAGTCTGGTGTACGAACCGTGCTGGTTGGGGATCCAAGAGAATCATAGCATAGTCTGGGAACCCTACCTCCCCAAGGCAAAGACCTCCCCTAGGACGTTCAGTACTGCTCCCCAGCTGGCCCTTCAACAACTCAGGATCATTCATGAACCTGGGTTGCTGGTATCGCACTTGGTAGCACTACCATTGTGCCGACAGGCCGGCCCAGTGCTGTTTGAGTTACTGGGGTTCACTTCGGCACTATAAGGGTTCTCCCTCTAAACTGGACCCCCTTCCCCCATTATAAGTAAATGTCAGTGCTTTATGAGTTACTAGGTCTTACTTTAGAGCTGTGCCCCTCCACCCCCATTATAAGTAAATATCAGTGTTGTATGAATTATTGGGGCTCACTTTAAAGCTACTCCCCCTCCAATTATAAATAAAATATCAGCATTTTCGAGTTACTGGGACTTACCTCAGAGCTTGGAACCCTATCTATAGTTCCCCCCCAATTATAAATAAAATATCAGCATTTTCGAGTTACTGGGACTTACCGCAGAGCTTGGGGCCCTAGCTATAGTTCCCCTTCAATTATAAATAAATATCAGCGTTGTACGAGTTACTGGGGCCTACCTCAGAGCTGAGGAGCCCTATCTGTAGTTCCCTTCCAATTATAAATAAATATCAACATTGTATGAGTTACTGGGGCTTACCTCAGAGCTTAAGGCTCGATCTATAGTTCCCCTCCAATTCTCAATAAATATCAGTGTTGTATGAGTTACTGGGGCTCACTTCAGCGCTTTGGGGCCCTAGCTATAATTCCCCTCCAATTATAAATATCAACATTGTACGAGTTACTGGGGCTTACGTCAGAGCTTGGGGCCCTATCTATAGTTCCCCTCCAATTCTAAATAAATATCAGTGTTGTATGAGTTACTGGGGCTCACTTCAGCGCTTTAGGGCCCTAGCTATAATTCCCCTTCAATTATAAATAAATATCAGCATTGTACGAGTTACTGGGGCTTACCTCAGAGCTTGGGGCCCTATCTATAGTTCCCCTCCAATTATAAATAAATATCAACATTGTACGAGTTACTGGGGCTTGCCTCAGAGCTTGGGACCCTATCTATAGTTCCCCTACAATTATAAATAAATATCAGTGTTGTACGAGTTACTGGGGCTTACCTCAGAGCTTGGGGCCCTATCTATAGTTCCTCTCCAATTATAAATAAATATCAGTGTTGTACGAGCTACTGGGGCTTACCTCAGAGCTTGGGGCCCTATCTATAGTTCCCCTACAATTATAAATAAATGTCAGCGTTGTACGAGTTACTGGGGCTTACCTCAGAGCTTGGGGCCCTATCTACAGTTCCCCTCCAATTATAAATAAATATCAGTGTTGTATGAGCTACTGGGGCTTACCTCAGAGCTTGGGACCCTATCTATAGTTCCCCTCCAATTATAAATAAATATCAGTGTGTATGAGTTACTGGGGCTCACTTCAGAGCTTTGGGCTCCTATCTATAGTTCCCCTCCAATTATAAATAAGTATCGGCATTATATGAGCTACTGGAGCTCACTTTAGAGCTAGGGGTCCTATCTGTAGTTCCTCTCCATTTATAAATAAATATCAGTGTTGTATGAGTTACTGGGGCAGACTAAGTCCGATGTTACGGCTGGTCCCACTGGCTGTAACATTTTTCTGTAGCTGCAGGGATTTATATGGCAACACCACCTGCAAGCTGCTGTAAATCATAGAGCCGGTCGAAAACTGGCTCCACTTTTGAGAATACCATAGCTGCAGGAGAAACTGTGGTTCCGCAAGTGGCAACCCACTTGTGCCGAGTTTTTCCTCCAGTTGCGGGATTTTCAAGACCTTTGAGAGTCTGGCCTATAGTCTATAAACTGATCCTGCCCACATTATAAGTAAGTGTTAGTGTTATATGAGTTTCTGGGGCTCACTTCAGCACTGTGAGGGCCCCATCTGTGAACTGCCCTGTAGACTGGTTTTCATGACTGTTTCGTATATGTGTGTCTCCCCTCACCCCCAACCCCTGTTTTATTTGTGGTGTGCTTCTTCTTCCCAGGAATTTCACGACAGCCTTCTCCGATGTGAAAGACCTCGTGCTCCGGGACATCGACCGGTTCTTCCTGTCCGCTGACTGCCGACAGTTCAACAAAACAGAGTCGCTCAGGTAAACTCTTAGGTGCTTTTAGCAAAAAAAGAAAACTCTTAACCAAGCCTCAAAAATCATTGAATTTAGATCTGCAGCCTTTGGAACTGCAAAGGCAGTTTGTTTATTTGAACAAACAACGTATGCATAGCTAAATACAGAAATGATTAACAAAACACTGTTGGGATACTGGCAGCTCACACACTGCTGAAGAATATGTGCTACTTCTGCCTAGCTAGATGTCTTTCCCTGAATGTAGTGAAGGGGTGGGTGAGTGGTGTGTGTGTGTGTTTTTAAATTAAATATAACCTAAAATACTCTTACCCACAATGCTTTGCATTGAGGCAGATAGGCAGCAACCCCCGAATTCTCAGACCTTAATGTGCTTGAGATGAATTTTGTTACTTGATAGCATCAGTGGTTTATTTTTTTTTATTTGCCCAGCTCCCACGGCTTCAGAGGACATCTCGAACCTCCTCCTACTCCGTCCACCAGGGCAATCCCCCAAGGCATCCCATCCCCAGTTTCATTGTGCACGTAGGGCCAGGGTTTTTTGCATTTTTCCCCTGTTTTTCTCCCATCCCCTTGGGCGCCGGCATGAAGGATGTATGTCCAGGCTGACGATGTGCTGACGTGCGCCGACTGCCAGCGCTAACAGCATTCCCCTCCCGACTCGTGAAGCAAGACCACCAGTACTGCCCGAAAGCCCGTTGCTTCCACCGCTTTCAGGGCGCTATGCTTGAAGCACCCCTGGTATCCCACCCCAGTAGGAGGAGAGCATCCATAGGGATACTCAATCTTCCTTCACCCCACCAACCCCCGACAACTCGAGTTTGTTGCCGAACCCGGGTCACCGGCGTAGCACAAGGTGTGGCGTCCAGTGCCTCAACCCTCAGCACCACCAGGCCGGCAGCATCAGTGGTTTAGACATTTATTTTACTGCCAACCCCCACCCACCTGTACCCAGTGTTACGCACTACAGTTATTTATCATATTATATTTATGTTGTCCAGTTATAGGCTATAGTTGTATCTAGTGACTGTCACACCACATACATATTCCTTGTAAATTTTATTGGTTCTGCTTGTATATTCTGTGTAATTAATTCCGGGTCGCTCCTGACAAAGGGCCATTTTGTCTCAGTGAGCCTACCCGGTTACCAGAATTCAATAAATAAATGTATTGTGGGTGAACTACAAGGCTGAGTAATTTCCCCCAGGGTGGCAGTCCATATTCTATTGTGTAAGTTCCTTCAAGAGCCTAAACACCTTGGTGCATGCATCCAGTGCCAATAAAAAAGGGAGCTACCTGAGGCAGGGACTCCCAGTTTTAGAAACCACTTTGACTCCCTGATCGTGTGTGTGTGTCTGTGTTCTGCTTATGAGTGGTCCACCATAATCCCTGGATTTGAACGTCACCTTTATCATTCTGCTTAGCATTAGTGGAATTCAGACAGATTATACTGCAGTCCCAGCTAAACCTGTGTCCTCCAAGATGGAAAGATGTCTCCCCTGCCCCCAATTCACCTCTTCTTGATACCTGCTTAACCTGGGTTTTCACACATGGTCTGTGCTGGAGCTGCCATTTTTTAAAACCTGTCCTTTGGCCATATTTACTGTATGTTTATTCTGTATTGTGTTTTCCTCTTCACGACAACTGTAGCTTGCTATTTATTTTATATGTTTTTTTGTGTTTTATTTATTACTCACTGTTGTCAAGCTGCACTGTTCTCCTCTTCCCTTCCCCAAGAGGCATCTGGAAACAAGACTGTTGCCAGCTGAGTATGTCTTTCCTGATAAAATGTTTGCAATAAGTAAATAAATAAACAATAAAGGATGGTGCCACACTGTTAGGATTGCCCAGTGGCTAACTAAATTTTATCTTAGGGGCATAAATACAGTGAAACCCAGGACCCTTGCTTGTCAGGTATTGTTGTCACTTGCCTCAGTAGGTTCTCACTGTAGATGCCTGACTGTCTGAAAGGTGTTTCTCCTTTTTCACTCTGAATGAAACGGTAGCTTAGGTGGAGGTTAGTAGTTGGTAGCATTTCCTCCTCTAGGCCAGAAGGTCATGGGTTTGAGTCCCACATCGGGATTGGGCTCAAAAGCTCTGACACCCGAGTGCAGCACTAAGGGGATGTCATCCTGTTGGGGAGTGCCGTCCTTTGGATGAGACGTTAAGCCGAGGTTCTTTCTGCATTCTCTGGTGGTTGTTCAGGTGGACATTAAAGATCCTGTGGCACTTCTCAAAACAAGTAGTGGAATATCACAGGTGTCCAGGCCAGATTTCCCCCATCCACTAAAATATTATCTATGGCTTAATCTAGTTTAGCTTCAGTTAATTTGTATCTGCGTATCTGTATCCCCCACCCCGGACATAGCTGAAAATAGGCAGTATTGTCTAGCCCTCCTTTCCCAGTCGTGAGAAAAAAAAATAGTTAAATCCTTGCCACCACAGGTGTCCCCTCAGTTGTTGTGCTGGTGCAGTGGTGTGGCTGACAAGTGGTGCAGAATGTGCTGCTACCTGGTTAGACATGAGGTTCAAATGCAGTCATCAGAATCCTACAGTATAGCTGACTGGGGCCTGGTGCTCTGCAGAGGTCAGGTACTTGGCTTCTGAGCAGCCCTTGCTAGATGACCGAGGAGCAGCAGTGGTGTTAGCTGTGAAAAGAGCCACTCACTTGCCCCTACATCCAAAAGAAGTGTGTGGCTGTGATGACCGCCAGCTGTTAGGGTGCAGAATAGAGGGATGTTAAAGGAAAAATGAGGAAAACTAAATAAATTTAAAAATGGATTGTCCCCCCCCCCATGTTGAATTAAAATACGGGGACAGGTGGATGCCCCAGTGGCCCAGCAGTAGCAGCACGTCACAGTGCTGTTCAGATGACCTGTGTTCGGGAACGGACTCTGTGCACTACATCATGGAGCAGGCCAGGCTGAGACTGCTGCATGGCACTGCGTCTGGGCTGGGAAGGGCTGTCGGTGGCTTCCCCTGCGGCTGTGCCAGGGAGCTTGTCTCTTGTCAAATTCGGAAGCTATGCATGAGCAAGACCGACACTGGCATCGATCCACGCCTGGGGTGGGTGGGGAGAAAAACTCTGGCTGCTGTGTGCATGACTGCCAGGATCTCCTTTTCCTAAACAGAGTAGATCCCTGACAGCACGGTATATGTCCCTGCAGACACACAGACGGCCAGGACATACAAATCGATATGGAATAAAAAAAAAATAAATAGTGGGATTGGAAGTCCCCCATCCACATGTTATGTTCCAGTAAGAGGAAATGCAGTCCAGTAAGCACACTGGAATGCACTGAAGGCTGGGTCTGCAAACTGTCACGCTTGAACTGGTTACTGGTGGCATACTATGTGGTAGTGGAGGCTTGTTGAGATGTTTCTTCCAGAGCATTCACCTTCTTTTATCCCCCCATGCCTCCAGGTTGGCGGATGAGCTGAGAGGTTGGGTGTACCGGCACCAAATCGACAGGACGAAGTCCAGAACAAAGCCAGGCAAGCTGAAGAAGCCCATTAAAGGCCAGGTGGGTTCTTCTACAATGCAACATCTGAACCAATGAGTGTTGTTTTTAGTCTCTGTTTTAAAAATTGTTTTGTTTGCCTATGTATTGTCTAATGTAGCTTAGCCTAAAATGTTTGTACTCTCTTGACGTGGAACCTTTGTAAAAGAGCCTTGTCTCAAAGGTATTTGTAATCCTAGATTTTCAATAAACAATAAACAGTTCCAAGAAATGTAATTCTCAGATGACTTGCACAGGGGATCCAGAATGCAATCATTGTGGGAGCCAGAGGGGAAAGTACAATTCCAGCTGTCCCAGTGGCTCAGCGGTAGCGCTACCTCCCACCATGCCGGTGACTCTGGTTTGGAAGAGGACTTGGACCGGAGGTGTGTGGGAACAAGCATCCTAAGAACTCCTTTCCTCTCCTGGGGGGTGGAGGCAAGCTGTCTTGGCCTCTAATTGCCATCAGGTGGATGCCTGGTGGTAGTGTGAGCGACTGATGGGGAGGGGCTGCCGTTCTGTAGTGCATGCATGCCACCACGGCACGGGTTTGCAGGGGAAAAGATGGAAAATGGAGCCAGGCCAGTTTCATGAAGTCCTGCCCATTCTCTCTCTCTCAGCCTGTGCCGTTGCCGGTCCACAGGAAATTTCTGGAAGTGTGCGTGGGGTGGGGTGAGGGCAATCTGTGGAGACTTTTTCTGGCGGCACCGGGGGGGGGGCACACATCAGTTGGGGGGGGAGTGGGGACAAGGCCTTTAGCCTGCCTGACATTAAGTGAGTAAAAAGCTTTATGGAAGAAAGGGCTAGTACAGTTCTAGGGAATATCTAAAAGTAGACAGCTTGTTACATTATACATCTGATTTTTTTTTATTTTTTTTTTACTTTTATAAATTAGAAGATTTATTTTTACCAGCTGGTATTGGGTTTGATGTGTAGAACAACGCTTTTACCTGGATGCAGACAAATCTAGTGCTGCTTCTCTTCACTTCTTCAGCACTGTGACCTCACTGACATACCACAAGTGAGAAAAGAGCCACTCATCTTCTGCCATACTGGTCACTTGTGACATCACAGTGAGGTAGGTCACAGTTGTGGCACGGATTAAGACACTAGATGCATCAGCTGCCAGACAGTGTATTGTGTTTTACACATCAGTCTGGCTGTTGTATCTCCAGCTGCTGATGAGCCGTGTCAGGGTATTCTTATGTGCAGCACAAGTGACTATTGTTTACATGATGTGAGAGATTTGGAGAAATGCCAAATATCTAATAAATGAGCCAGAAGTCTGCTATTGGGAATAAATACAGCAAGGCTGACTATGTGAATGCTTCCCTTTACAGCTAATGTGGGGCTTTAATATCCAGGTCGCTGTTTTAAACAGTCCCAGGTCAGCATTAGCCACAACCACTTTTCACCTGACAGCTGTGTGGTGGCTTATATGAAAGGAGTCGTGGTGCTTCTCAATCCAGCCTAGTAGGAGGTGTCCACATCACAGAACCCACCAACACCGCTTTGCAGGAATTGGCACCCTGGTTGGCAGTCTCACTTGGGAGGCCAAGGACTGAATGGGCATGGAATCTGTACTACCCTCTTGCCCACTTGAGTGGTTCCCTCCAGGGGTTAGGGTAGGGAAACTTGCACTGTGATTGGTATTGCAATGATCCTGAAGCCTTGGTTTTAGCTTATAATATTGCTGTCACCTCAGCTTTGGATATTATTGCACTAGTTCGTGTGTGACCTCTCTCTCTTCACTCCCAGGCTCCATGGTTTGATGGAGCCTTGAGGGAGTTGCAGTGTTTAGATCGCAGGTTAGAATGTTTTTGTCGGAAATCTGGCCTGCATGCCAACCACCTTAGACTCTTAGAACATTATTAGTTCTATCAGTCAGAAATTTCCTGTAAGAAGGCAGAGTTCCTGTCCAGGGAAATTTCTGCAGCTCGTAACCGACCAGCTCAGCTCTTCAGAACTGTGGGCAGGCTATGCAACCCAGCCTGTATGCAGCTCCGGAGAGATTTTTCACAATTACAATGTGATGAGCTTGCGCGGTTCTTTGCTGATAAGGTGGCTAACATTAGGTCGGAGAGCCTTTCGACACATTCTGTGCGAGTTGTGGAGGATCAGGGCCTGGTCACTGTCCCTCCGTTCTCCTGGAGTAGCTTCGACCATCTGGAAGTCGTGGATGTTATGCGGATTGTCCAGGGGATGCACCCTTCATGCTGTGGTTTAGACCCGGGTCTGACTTCCCTAATTATGGGTTGTGGTGATCTTGTCGGCCCGGTTCTGGCACAGATAGTCTGGTGCTCCCTTGACTCCGTTGTCTATCCCTGTGCCTTTTAAAGAGGCAGTAGTGACACCATTGTTGAAGAAAGCTTCTTTGAACCCAGACTATCTTGCAAACTACAGGCCGATCTCGAACCTCCCCTTTTTGGGGAAAGTGATCGAGAAAGTAGTGGCTGCACAACTGGAGAACCATTTGACCATCCATAACATCTACGAACCTCTCCAGTCTGGTTTCCGGAAGAGGCATAGTACCGAGACTGTGCTGGTTCGGGTGCTCAATGATCTCCTGATGGCGAGAGACCAGAGAAAACGGTCCATTTTGGTACTTTTAGATCTGTCATCAGCGTTTGACACCGTTGACCATGTGGTTCTGCTTGAGCGCCTGAGATTCATCTGTGGACTCTCGGGATTGGTCTACAGATGGTTTACATCATACGTCACTGGAAGATCTCAGAGGGTAGTGTTGTTTTTTTTTTCCTCAGATTCGATCCCTCTGTCATGTGGGGTCCCTCAGGGCTCAGTGCTGTCCCCCCATGTTGATTGAGGTGTATGTGCTTCCCCTCGGAGACATTGTAAGACGGTATGGGCTGAGGTTTCATTGCTATGCTGATGATACCCAGCTATATCTGTCTTTTGCTCTCGACCAGGGAGGAGCAGTCTCGGTATTTAATAACTGTCTCGAAGAAATCCAAGTGTGGATGAGGTCCAGTTGGTTGAGATTGAACCCTGCGAAGATGGAGGTAATGGTTTTGGATCCAGGTCGTCGGATAAGTGGGCTGGGGGCAGGCTGTCCCCTGGGATTGTTCCTAGGGGATGCTGAGCTCCAGGCCTCTGAACAGGTGCGAGACCTGGGGGTGGTGTTAGACTCGGGGCTGACACTCCGTGCTGAGGTGTCAGCCATCGTAAAGTCTTTTTTTTACCATCTTAGAAACATCACCAGGATTAAGCACCTTGTTCCATCCGTAGATCTGCCTACATTGATCCATGCCTTTGTGACCTTGCACCTAGATTACTGCAACTCGCTTTACTTTGGGCTACTGGGGGTTGATATCCATCGCTTGCAGCTGGTGCAGAACTCTGCAGCCCGGTTGTTGATGGGGATTTCAAGATCTTCCCATATTACGCTGGTGCTGCGGGATCTGCACTGACTGCCTGTTCAGTGGCGGATCTCCTTAAAAGTCTGGTTACTGACATATAAAGCCCTACACGGACTGGGCCCTGACTACCTGAAGGAGCTTCTGATTCCTTATCTCCCTGAGCGACCACTCCGCTCGGCCGATGAGGGGTTGCTAGAAATTCGAGAGGACTTTAAAATCTGCGGGAGCCTGGACATTTATGTTCGTGGCCCCGACCCTCTGGAATTCTCTACCCCGGCGGATTAGGGAGTGTGCGACTGTGGAGGGGGTTCAAGCAGGCTTTAAAAACGTTTTTGTGGAATAAAGCTTTTAATGATGGTGTTAGCTGACAAGCATGTATTTATAACTGTGCTGATATTTTGTTGTGTTTTGTTTTATATGTTTTAATTGGTTTTATTGTTACGCGCCTTGGTTATGAAAGGCGCATTATAGATAAAGAATTATTATTATAGATAAATTCTTTTAGTCCCTAGTGCTGTCAGTCTGGCAGCTTTCACGAGCAGTTAGAAGATTCACAACAAAAATTAAAACAAAAAGTGGAAGTGAATGGAGGGCTAGAAGTAAGAAACAGAACTGCAGAAGCTGATCCTTCCATCATCCACTCTTTGGAATAAAGTTAACCGTGGTGGAGCATGCTCAGTAGCGACCCCAGTCTCCTCGCACTACCCTTTCTGTTTGCGTACTGCCATTCATGCTAGAAGGCTTTAAGAATGGGCTAAAAAAAGTTTGAACAGGCATTTTTGTAAATGTATCACATATATTGTAATTGTCCAGTTGATCCTTGTAGAGTTAGTCTCTTCCATAGAGCCCCACAGTCTTTGGTCTTAGGGTCTGAGGCTCTAGTACCCTGCTGGAATCTGAACAGCCACAGTTCCTTATTTTCTCCCATTTGTAGTGCACAGCTCACCTCGTCGTGGACCAGACCTTGGTTCTTCATTAAGCAGTCTGTTCAGATTGCCTGATTTTCTTTTTCTTTTTTAACTACTTTCAGTTCTGCTTCACTGTATTTTATGTGTTTTTTTTTTTTTTCCTCCTCGGGCAGCTGTTCACCCTTGTCCCTGCCTCCACCGCTCGGCAGTTGCCTGCTCGTCACAAGCCCCATCCATACGATTGCCCCCTGAGGGTGGGGCCATCCCCCCCACCCGGAGATCCTGTGTCCAGATTTGGTGGATTGGCAAGCTGGTGACAGTGTAGGGCGAGGGCAGACAGGCAAGGCTTCATATAGCCTGCGACTGCCATTTTCCACTGTTTTTCTCTTGTTCTCCTTGCCGCAACAGCCCATAAGCGTGTGGAGGCGCGCACACGCTACTTGACCCTGGCCTTTCCTTTCCATGCCAGGCTTTGGTGCTGCCACCCATCCTCCACCAGGTGGCAGCCAAGGAGCGAGATGGCATCCCTCCCACCCTGGGAGTAGAGAGCAGTCCATCAGATGCTCGATCCCCTTCCCTCCCACCAGCCAACCCCTGGCAACCCAAGCTTCTTCCCGAAGTAAGGCGCATAGTCCCTCAGCCCTCTGCACCACTGGGCCAGGTCCTGGTGTATTTTATGTTTTGTCTGTTTTTTTGTTTTTGTGGCTTTGATGCTATGGCAGCCCTTTCCTTCATTCACTAACCATTATGTCTTTTAAAATTATTGCAGCTGCCACAAGATTTCCGCTCAGGACCTCCACTTCTCTTACCTGAAATGTTTTGGTGTCAGAAGCACCATGTCCGACATTACCCAGACTGCTGGTCAGTGTCCAGATAGACCCAAAAAGAACAAAACAACAGTGAACATTTTCAAAAAACAGCAGTAGAAATGCATTTATTCAAAATAACCCAGACCTATACCTGTCGTGCTCTGGATTGGCTGCAGTTTTACGGCCATCACTCGGATTGGTCCACAGCTTTCTTCCTTCTAGTTACGGACTGTGCTCTATGGCTTTCAAGGCTGAGGCTACATTTGTAACTTGGATTTGTTTCCATACCCGCCCCAACCCGGCCGCTATTAAATGCGTAGCCCTGCCCTCCCACTGCTCATTGGCTATCTCACTCGTGCCAATAACAGAGCCTTCGCTACCTATTTTTATTCTATCCTGAGTTCCTTTGCCTGAACCCACCCTAACCCAGCTCTGACTCCACTATCTCTGCACTGCTTTCTGTCCATCATGCCTCCCTCCCTACCTGCTACTCTGAATCTGCTACCTCTGCACTGTATCTTGACCATCACTCCTCCTCCTTGTTCACCCATGTCCACCTTATAACCTGGTGCACACTCTGCCTTCCTGTACATAGGGTTGCGTTGCCCTGTTATAGCTCCTCAGGCTTCTACTCCCTACAACTTCCCCTTTTTCTGCTTCCTTCCTACCCTGCTCTCTCACAGTCTAGTTTCCATTGCACTCCTACCTGCCCCTGCTCAGGCATCCTCTCGCTCCCCTGTGTTACTCTTTTGCTCCTGACTGCATCCTCTCGTTTTCCCTCTGATACATCCTTGCTCCTGACTCCGCTTGCTCTCTTTCCTCTGCCCTTCCCAGTCTGTCGCACCTAACCAGGTGACACAATCATGAAAAGCTTATAGCTCATGACCTCCCTGTCATGTCTTATTCTCCTAAGTTGCTGCATCAACCAGGTTAGTGCCAGGGCCTTACGGCACACATCTTGGAACAGTTTAACCCCCTTCCCCAGTCCTGAGTCTTCTGTTGTGCTCCTATACATCCCATGTATCCCAAAACGAGATGCCGCACTTATGGGGCATTAGCTTCACAAACAACTCCATATATCCCCCCAGCACGACAGTCCTAGGCTGGTTCTCATCCTTTACCTCACCTGGGCTCCATCACTTCACCCTCCTACTACTTGTCTGTGCTGGTGATATAGAGATTAACCCGAGGCCCTCTTGTATTCCTCCTCACCCACCCACATCCATGTTTATACCCCTGATAACGGGGCTGCGAATTGCACACGTGAACATCCCCAGCATATGCCCCAAGATGGCAGAGCTGGAAGCTTGGGTTGTACAGATGGAATCAGATGTTCTGTGCATATCCGAATCCTGGCTCAAGCCGGCAGTCAAGCAGCATGAGGTATCCTTACCTGGTTACAGCTATCTTAGAAAAGACAGGACAGGCAAGAGGGGTGGAGGTGTACTCCTATACTTTGAATCTAATCTAGACGTCTACGAACTTCCTGATCCCAGTGGGGGGCACCCCTAACTGAATCCCTCTTCGCCACTCTTACACTTGGAAAGGTCAAAAAACTAATAATTGGGTGAGTGTATGTGCCCCCAAGTCAAGCTTCCTCTGGCCTGTTATCACTCCTAACTTCCCTACCCAATCTCCCTGACCATGACCTCATTTTATGTGGGGACTTTAACCAAGATTGACAGCAACCAGATGCTGCAAAATTGCATGCCATGCTGGCTGACGCCTCCCTAACTCATCTTATCTAGCACCCTACATGTATCAACTCCAAGTCTAGTAAACACACATTGCTTGACTGGATAGTCACTAACTGTCCACTAAGGATCAGAGCAGTGGGCGTACTCTCTGACTGCATAAGCGATCACTCCCCCATCTTCTGTGTGTGGAGAAACAACTGTCCTAACCCCCCTCCCAAGATATCCATAGTCTGTGACATGTCTCGGTTTGACATAGGCAGCTTTATCACCTCCATCAATAATATGGATTGGCGACCCATTAACTCTGTCCCCGATATCAGCCATGCCCTAGACTTCTTTATCTCAACTTTCACGGATTTAGTTAACCAACATGCCCCTCTGAAAAGTGCAGGTCCAAGGGTGTCAAGGCTCCGTGGCTCTCCAAAGAGATCTGGCCGGACACTCATGTCCCGTCGTGATAAAGCTTGGCGGGCCTACAAGATAAGTGAACTCCCCTCGGACTGGCAAGTCTATAGACACCTCAGGAATAAATGCAAGCATTCCCTGCACAAAGCCAAGCACTTCTACTTTAAATCCCTTTAAACGGAACACCTCTGCAACCCAAAGAAGTTCTGGCAGCAAGTCAACTCCCTATTGAAAGGGAAAGCTGTTAATACCCTGAGCTCAGTCAGTGCCAGTAGCACCGACCTAACTGATTCTACTTCCATAGCCTCCGGCTTCAATGAATTTTTTTACAGATCTGCACAAATATACTGAGCTCTTCCAGCACCCATCCCCTCCGAGCTCTGCCATGCATCCTATAACTACCCCTGTGGATCGCCCTGAGTTCCACCTAAAACTTGCCACTCTCAAAGAGGTACAAAAGCTTCTCTCATAACTAGATCCAGAGAGCGCATCCGGGCATGACTCCCTAAAGGCAAAATTGCTTAAACTGGGCGCCACAGCCGTTGTTCGCCCAGTTAGAGAACTGTTCAATTGATCATTCATCTCCAACTCGGTACCTGATAAATGGAAGGTGGCAGTGGTAGTCCCAGTGCACAAGGGGCGGTCCAATGCTGTTGTCGATAACTATAGACCCATTTCCATCCTCTGCCGTCCGGCAAAGATACAGGAGCGCATACTCTATAACCACCTTCGGGACCACCTGGAATCTCACAACCTGCTAGCCCCCCATCAACATGGTTTCAGAAGGAACCACAGCACCCTAACGGCCCTAAGAAAAGTGACAACAGATATATTTCATGCCATGGGCAAGGGTTGTGCCACAGGTGCCATCTTCGTCGACCTCACTAAAGCTTTTGACCTGGTAAACCATGGTCTCCTGCTCCACCAACTACATGCCATAGGTCTGGATAAAAATGCCCTAAACTGGGTAATGAGTTACCTGTCCTGTCGCTCTCAAAGAGTCGAGTGGGACGGCTTCTTCTCAGAACTTAGACCAATAACACATGGTGTGCCTCAGGGATCCATTTTGGGGCCATTATTGTTCTCACTCTTCATTAACGATCTCCCTAGCTTCTGTGGTGGTGCCTCGGTACATCTTTATGCAGATGACGCAATCATCTACCAATCCTCACCAGATCTTGACCAAATCAATCGTGAACTTGCCATGGATTTCGCCTCCCTCGAGGACTGGTTCTACCAGAAACAGCTCGTTCTCAATACCAGGAAAACGAAATGTATGCTCGTCTCCCACCGTTCCACCCTCAAGCATGCCCCTCCTACCCTTAACATTACATCCACCTTGGGAGATACCTTGGAAACAGTGCATGCCTTCAAATATTTGGGCTTCACCCTGGACCCTGCGCTCTCTTTCAGTATTCATATCTTCAGTATAGTTAAAACCATGAATCAGAAGCTTGGCCTGCTCTATCGGATTCACCCATATCTCACCTCTGCCTCCTGCCTAAGAATTGCCTCTTCTTCCCTTACTCCCCTTCTAACCTATGGAGCCCCCCCCGCTACTCTCTGCTAATATCTCCTCTCTCCCTCCTCTCCCAGGCCTACCATAGGATTAGTAGGTTCGCCTTGGGGGTTAACTCCCGCTGTCACCACTGTGATGTTCTCTCCTCCCTAGGATGGTTACCTTATGAAGCTAAATTGAAATACCTCTCCATGTGTCTCATGTTTAAACTTGTCCACCTCTTTACTCCCCCTGCCTTAGAGATCTGATTTGCCCAAGGCAAGCACCTCACTCCCTCCGCTCTTCCTCCCTTCCCCTGCTAGTCCTCCCCAATCTTCGCCTTTCTCTCGCCAGGAGGGCTTTCTCTTTTGCTGCTGTCTCTGACTGGAACTCCCTCCTCCCTCCTCACATCCTAACCAGTTCCTCTCTTCCTCCTTTCAAGTCAAACCTGCTTGCCTTCCTTGCAGCCCCTTCATCCTGCTTTTGCTTCTACTGAAGCCCCCTACCTTGCCTATCTTGCTTGTTGTTTGCTCCTCCTCACCCTAGCCTGTCAACCTTAACTGACAGCTTTTAATGCCCTAATTGTGGCAGATATTGCAAACTACCTTTGTATAGCCTACTCACGATGTATCTAGAACCTATAGGTATGTATCCATGGTGTCATTGTCTAGCCTTACACTATATTAGCTACTGTCATTGTTTGCTGCTGTACTGCACTGTATCTCTGTACAGTCTGTATTGCTTTATTGTACCCCGGGTCGACCCTGAAAAAGGGACTGTAAATGTCTCAGCGGTCTTACCCGGTTACCAAAACTCAAATATATAAATATCTGCAGGAGCATCCCTTCGAAGCAGGGGGGGAATGTGTTCTCAAAAGGTTCACAACATAACCCAGCCAATATATAATATCCCATATAAGAATGGAGTCTCCTGAGCAGAAGCATTAAAAAAAATAAATAAAAAGGCCCCAGTCCCACTCGGCTGCCCTGGGGCCAACCAGCCTCGCACATAAAAAATAAAACAAGATATCGGTCCCTTTCCATTTCCTGCCATTTGGTCTCAAAGTTGCCTGTGCTGGATGTTTAGAGGACATATCGTTGTTGATGCTGCTCCTGTCATCTTTCCTGATGGGGACAGATTAGATTTTGGTGCTCATCACTTTATTTGGACCATCACCTCTATCTCCATCTCCTTCACTTGCTTTCAGAGGACCAGTTTGATTGGTTGACAGCTCTTATGGAACAGTGGCTTCTCCACATCTTGGCGCCAATTGCAGTACCAGCACCAGTGCTCTCCTTGATATCCTTCTCACCGATTTTATTTTTATTTGTTTTATTTATTTATTTGCGTCTAGGATTACAAAGTACCTTTGAGCCAAGGCTCTTTTACAAAGGTTCCACTTCATGCTGGTTACAGGGTAACAGACACTAAAACCATAAAACCGTTACAGGTACATGGTTTTAGACAGTAACTTTGCTTGACAAAATCAAACTGAGCGATGAGTAACTCAAGAAACAATAGGAGGAAGAGGACAAGAAGGGGAGAGGGCTGAGGGTAGGGGAAGGCATAGGCGTAGAGGGTCAGGGTGAGGCAGCCGAGGGACCTGTGAGGACAGACACAGGGCAAGTGCATTAAGTTGCATTGGACAGGTAAGTGCAAGAAGAGAGGGCAGAAACTGACACCTATAAGGTCAGAAGCAGCGTAGGGAGTGAAGACGTTACGGGGTGCAAGCACAGGTGGAGGTGCCAGTTATGGAGTGGCAGAGCTTTATTTTTGAACGTTCCAAGCATTGCTGTGGATGAGGTGTCACTAGAGAGCTTGTTCAGCCAACTCGGAGCTCTGTATGCAAACAACCTTTGGCCTTGGGACGTGCGGCAGTGGGGGATTTGAAGGATTTGGGGCTTAGAGCTCCTGGTGTTGCGGTTGGTGATTTTGGATTTGAGGAGGGTGCTGACTCCTGGTGGTGCCTTTCCCATCATGATTTTCTTAGCAGTGATGCAGGTTTGTTATTTGATTTGGTTGTTCAGTTGCAGCCAGCTTGTTTTGGAGTAGAGGTTGCAGGTGTGGGTGAGACGGTGGGAACCAGTAACGAGTCGGCAGGCTTGATTGAGGAAAGTTGAAACATGCCTGAGAGATGAGGTTGTGGCAGATCCATAGATAATGAGACCGTAGTCAGTGATGCTGATGATGGAGCTCTGGACAGCTATGGACAGAGCTTCTGGGGTTAGATGTTTCCTATGTCGGAATAGTAGGCTCATCCTGGTGTTGGCTACTTTTGCCACGTTATTGATGTGTGGGACATAGGAGAGATTACAGTCGAGGGCGAGGCCGATGTATTTGAAGGTATGAACTTGTTCGAGGGTGATTCCGTGCTTGGTTTTAATGGAGAGCTGATATTGTTTGTATTTGTTTTGGGAGCTGCAGAAGATCATGGTCTTTGTTTTTTTCTGGTTAAGGATAAGTCTGTTTTGTGAACCAGTTTTCGACTGCAGAGAAGGCCTATTGGAGGTTACCTTGTAGATGGACTGGATCATGGTGGGATGCCAGGATGACAGCATCATCCGCGTAGAGTAGGATCTGTTCAGGGCAGGATTCTGGTAGTGAGTTCAGAAAAAGGCTGAAAAGGAGGGGGCTCAGGATTGAGCCCTGTGGGACACCGGACGGACTGGTCTTTGGTCTGAGAGTGTGTCAGCAATTCTCACTCTTTGGGAGCGGTTGTCTAAGTAGCTTTTGAACCAGTTCACCGAGTTAGGTGAGAGCCCTGCTAATCGAGGCTGGGCAAGTAGGAAATTGTGGTTGTGTTATCAAAGGCTTTAGTTAAATCGATGAAGGTGGACCCAGTAAGATGACTGTTATCGAGTGAGTGATGGATTGCACCAGTGAATTCAAGAGCGCCGTGGAGGTGCTATGACCTTTTCTAAAGCCATGTTGCTCCTTGCACAGGATGTTGTGACTGTCTAGGAAGTCGATGAGTTGGTCTGACACAATCCGTTCTAGGGCCTTGGA
This sequence comes from Neoceratodus forsteri, assembly GCA_016271365.2. NCBI lineage: Eukaryota > Metazoa > Chordata > Ceratodontiformes > Ceratodontidae > Neoceratodus > Neoceratodus forsteri. Next base: position 61,968,107 of record JADMNL010000035.1, read on the forward strand.
GAGTGGAGGTTGGATGGAAATTGGACGGTAATTCTCAGTAGCTGTTTTGTCACCACTTTTATGAATTGGGGTTACTGTGGCGGATTTCCATGTCAGGGAACTGGCGGAGGCTGAGGGAAGGGTTGAAAATCCTGGTCAGTGGTCGAAGTACTTCTTCAAGTGTGAGTGTTAGCAGTTTGAGGTCAAGGGAGTCACTGCTGGCTCTGGAGTTGCAAATGGCTTTGGTAACGTGGATACGGACTTGATGCATTTTTACTGCTTTAAAGTAGAAGGGAGGGTGGCTGGGGGGGGGCAAGGGGAACCACCTCATCGAAAAAACCCTGTGGGAGTACAGCACTGAGGTCCGTGAAGGTGTCATTGAATGTATCAGCAATGAGTTTCTGGTCAAGTGTAGTTTCACCATTTATGCTGAGTACTGACGGGAGTGATTTAGGTTGCTTCCCGGTGACTTCTTCTGTGTTATTCCAGAAGTCTCTGCTGTTGTCCCATGAGTTAGTGAGAGCATTATGGAAATAGGTGGTCTTCGTATCCCGGATATATTTGGTGCAGTCATTTTGTGCACGTTTATAGTTAGCAATATCAACTTGTCTCCCGGTGTTTCTGGCAATCTCCCAAAGGTGGTCTCGAGCTTTTAGTCGTCTAAGTAGGTCTCCAGTGAGCCAGGAGTTACATAGGGCTTTGGCCTTGTGCTTCTAGAGGGGTGCAAATATGTTGCATGCTTGGTTGAAGATCCTGATGAAGTGTTGCAGTGCGGTGTTCACATTGGTTGCAGTGAGAATTGGGGACCAATCCTGTTGACGAAGGAAGGTTTTGAGATGAGATAGCTTGCCTCTAGGTAGAACTCTGCTAGTAATGGTTTTGGGGGAGGTGGGGGCTTGATGAATTTATTGGACCAGTAGCAGATGACGGGGGAGTGGTCACTAAGTGTGTCATGGAGGACAGTGGTGTTTGTGATCCTGGCGGGATGGCTTGTTGTGATCCAATCCAGAAGGGTGCTGGTACCCGTTTTATAGTTTGTATAGTTTTTATAGATTGTTCCTGTTGTGTTTTGGATGAAGAATTGGAATAATCCTGACCTTGTAGATATATAAGATGAGAATTATAAGGACATTACTCATTATGAGGAGCCAACATCCCCTCAGCAGCAACCTGTGCGTGCCCATTAGGAGGACATTGCTTTCCACTTCCTACTCAAACACACGAATAAAACTTGGTTTGATACAGTAGTGTTGGAAGAAACTTAGTAAGTCCAGTGGAGTACTTTAATGGTCCTACCATGCCCGTTCTCGGATGTCTCCAGTGTGCTTTAGAGAATGCAGCTCTAGCAATGAGAATACAACTCAGGCAGCTTTAGAGATTGCAACTCTAGCAGCCTGAAATAGGCCAGCTTTGGTGCCCACAGTACACCTTGTGTCAAATATATTTGGCACTGAGGTTCAAATCGGGCTACTACATACAACTTATAGCTGATGCTATGATTATGGCTGCAAATGACAAAACCACTGCTGTTAAGGAGGTATCTGTGCAACCACTTTGATCATGAGTTGCTTCAAATTGATAACATGGGGAAAAGAGCATTCACTTAAGCCACTTTGAGTTAGAGTTGTGACTTACTAGTCCCATATAGCGACGTATGGTTATTCACTCTGGGCCAGAATGAAAGTTTCCAGAGCCAGCCTCAAAGCCAGAAGCTGTTGGACAGTTATTTTCCAGTATTCTGCATCAAGTAACCACCAAAATAGGGCAGCTCTTGAGGTTTCCAATGCTCGTAAGAAACAGCAGTAGTAAAGATCTGTATCAGAAGCCATTCCTGGTCAGACTCGCTGGTTTTGAGTATGATGTACATCAAAAGCCATGAATGTGCTTTTCAGTGGGTCTTGATTCTTTGGTTAGAATGTGGAAGAGGCTGGTAAAGAATCCAGTCCAAGTGTCATCCCTAAAAGACATGAAGAACATCCGTTCTACTCCTTGTAGAAAAATGAGATGTGTGCTTTTCTGCCAGCACCAGTGGCCCGTTTATGGCAGGACCCAACCAGAACCAAAAAAGCTTCCAGCATTATGGGAACTCCATGCCTTTCAAAAAAAAAAGGAAAAACAGTGAAAGTCTCAGCAAATGTAGAGCCCAAGTGCATCTCTCGGATGGGATGCCAACCTTGGTTCCACCTCTGCTGCCCTTGGTGGACCAGCAGTACCAGTGTGGGGGGAGTGCAGTCAGCTTTGTTCTGTTGGCAGGGGGAAACCATCACCACAGCCAGATGGATCCTGGAAACTGTGGTTACTCTGGAACTTGTAGAACACCTACCAGATCACCTGCTGGGATAATTGTCTCCGGTTCAGAGTCGCTTGACCAGGCATCTTTCTTTGGAATTACCTGGGTTGTTGCAGAACAGTGCAGTGAGAAAGACCCAGAGTGAGAAAAAAGGCAAAGGGGTTCTACTCCAGGTATTTTCTCATCCCCCAGAGGACAGGCAGCATGCGCCCAATTCTAGACCTCAGTTATTTATGCATCAAACATATACCAGTTCAGAATCCTGCCCTGTGGGCTTGCATCACTGCTGTGTGTCTTTACCAGATGCTTTGCAGTTTTTGCAGTATACCTGAGAAAGCTAGATACAAGTGTTTTTACTAGCTCATAAAACGCCCAGCCAGAAATAAAATGGAAGTAAGATTCCAACTCTTGTGCTTCGTTCTCAGTTCTGTAGGCATCCTACTGAACTTGCCCTAACCTCAGCTGGTTCCTACTCAGAGACTTCAGTTCATAGGAGCTGTTCTGGATTCCACTCAACCCAGATCCATTCTGCTGGAGGACAGAGCAGACTTTATTGTGTAGTTGGCTAATTACATCAGAGCGAAGAATCTAGTAAATGCTGGGTCTCATGGCAGTCACAGTCTTCCGTACACCTCGCAAGGCTCCACATGAGTACCGTGCTAAGCACCCAGTGGTTGCCAGCATCTCAACTGATGCATCACCTCATTTGAGTGACAGATCCTCTGATTCTAGGGACATGGATATGTTGTTCATCCACACTCATTGGCAGGTATCCTTGCCGCTTTAAATCTTGCCGGAAGGTCTTCAAGCTTGCTCCTCCCACCCACCCGGGTGGTATAACTCTCGGCTCCGGCCCATGACGCCAGATCTTCCTTACCGCTTGGAAGCTCAGGTTCCCTCCTTAACGCTCTGCGTTTGTGACTGGTTCCTATTTCTCCGTTTGCGGATTTAAATAAAAAAAAAAAAAAAGACTTCAGTCTTCTATCCCTCGCGGCTGCGATGGACAAATCGACTCCCGGATTTCGGAGATGCCCATGCGGGCAGAAGATGTCTCGGACGGATCCACACTCCACGCGTGTCTACTGCTTAGGCCTTGAGCACGACCGCGGGCTTGCGACCTGTGCTCATCTTTCTCAACCTCGTCTCCCTAAAGGCAGACTACCTGATTGCAACTGGGCCGTCCGAAGCGCTTCTCCGTGAAGTCCAAGGAGGCCCAGTTGGCAGGGTCCGGGCGGCGGCTCGGCGGATCAGCTCGAGCGGATGGTCGCCTCGAAGAGGAGGCGCGCTGGTCAGATCTTTCCTCGCCGCCGCATTTATCCCGCTCTCTGGGTTCTTCCTACACGGCTTCTTTAAGGAGCTTTGTCTGTCCTCTCCACTAAGGGAGAAGGGCTCACGCCTGCTGGACCTTTTCTCGGTCCAAAAGAGGGACAGGGTAAGTCCTCCGTCTGACGCTCTTGGGAGCGGAAAGGTCCTTCTCCTCGGCCGCCGACCGCCGGCTTCGTCGATCGCCGCTTCGCCACTGGCCTCACGGTGTCCTCGCAGGTCAGTTGACCGAGACTCCTAACGATGAAGTCGAGATTTTCTCGACCCATTGGACGGGCTGTCGCTTTTAGCAGCCGAGATTCCTCTCCCGGTTCCCCGGAGGAGTTGAGGATCCTGTGGCTCGCCTGCTAGCCTCGTTCGGAGCCTCGGATGGACCATCCGAACGGGCGGAGTGCCGGTTCCGCCGACACCTCCCGCAGACCGACTGGAAATTCCGGGATTCTCGGTCTCGTCTCGGACTCTTCGCGGTCCAGCCGATCCCACCGGCCATAGGCGGTCTCCGTCTCGCACCAGCTGTAAGCGGCGTCAGCTGCCTCGCCCTCCTCCTCGGATGAGGGAGGTTCGCGAAATTACGCCGACGGCACGAGGACCTTATGTTGCAACAGTCTCCTGGCCGGGAATAAGCTTCACCCCGCCTTCCCCGCCATTAGTGGCTGTCACCGAACGGCTCGACACAACCCCTCGACTTATCCGAGGAGCCTTTACCCAGGCGGTTGTCTGGCTAAACCAGCTGCTCCACCGATTCGGTGGAACCTCCGCCTCCACAGCCACCATCTGGGGCTCCGACCAAGGATTCTCGGTCGGCTAAGGGTCTACCCCATCGGCTGTCAGTTACCTCCACTCCGACCGACCTGCAGGTGAAGGTGGCTTCAGGCCAGAGGCAGTTCTTCGAGGACTCTTCCGAGTCCGAAGATGATTCCTCCTTTTTCTCCAAGCGACTGGACTTGGAGTCTCAGGAGGTCAGTCAATGGACTATAGCCCGTCGTCTCTTCCTAGGACTGCTTCTCGGCTCATCTCGAGTCTACCGGGATGGAGCTCGAACTCACTTCCAAACGGGCCAGGTATCCTCACGGAGATTCTGGACCGAGGGATTCTCCGACGGAGGCCTTCCCGTGGCGAGGCCATAGTGGGTCCGCACTGGAGCTTTGGCAGCCCTGCTTCCTGCCCAGCGCCTTCAGCCAGGATGGCCAGGAAGTATGCGGTCCCTACCGGTCCTTGTCCGATTTGAACACCCTCTGCTGAGGGGTTGGTTACCGACAGCTGCCGCGCGCCCGGCAACGCCCAGGGATGTGGACAAACCTCCGACAAGGAGTCCAAGAAATTGACTATGTCGGCGAAAGCCTCACGCTAGTGCCCTCTCTCGGCTTCCAGGCCAGTTCGCCGCCTCATGGCACATTTTTCCATGCCCTGGGCTCCCTGGATGATGTCATCCTCATCTTCCCGCCGATCTGCAGACTACGGTTAAGCAGGTGCGGGACCAGGGCAGGGCAGTGGCCAAACAGCAGCTCCAGACTGCTTTGGATATAGGGACTCATGTGCCAGATCGGTGGCGGCCGCGGTGGCTATGTTCGTCCGGCGGCTTGGCTGAGGATATCCACCTTACTGGATACCCAGCACAAGTTGGCGGATGTTCCTTTTGGGACTGACCTCTTCGCCCTGGGGTGGAAGGTCACCTGCAGAGGATCGAGAAGTCCAATGCCACCTTGGACTCGGTCTTCCGCTCAGAAGGACAAAGGCAAAACCACAGCCTAAGCCCTTTCGGTCCTTCATGCCCTGCCAGCGCTCGGCCCAGCAACGTCAGGGCCAGCAGGCTCGGCCTTGGCATCCCAAACCCAAGCCGGCTTCCTCTAACAGGAGGCAGGGAGGGAAGGGCCAGGAGGTCCTCGGCCGGTCCCTCCTCCAAGCCTGCCCAGTGACGGGCTGAGGGTGTCGCCCCATCCCGTCACCTTACCCATGGGTCCCCCCGTGGGGAGGCGGCTCCGGCACTTCCGTTCCGCCTGGTCCGCTGTTACCACGGACAGGTGGGTCTTGAGGTGGTGGGAAGAGGCCTGCCTCTGGAATTCGAGTAGGCACCACCCTTCAGAGCCGCCACCGGGGCTTCGATCCCCAGCCTCACTGGCGGCTCGCTTGAGCCGACATCGCTCTCCTCCTCCAGAAGGAGGTGGTAAGAGAGGTGTGGACCTCCTTCAGACCCAGGGTTTGTGTCCAGGTACTCCTGGTTCCAACGGGGTTGGCGCCCATTCCTCACCTATACTGCATCTAAACAAGTTCCTAAGGTCTCGAACCTTCAGGATGGTCACTCTGGCTCAGATAATACCATCCTTGGAGCAGCTGGTAGTTCTGCTCTCTGGACTTGCAGGACCGCGTTTTCACGTCCTATCCGTCCGTCTCACCAGAGATTCCTTCGCTCAGGCCGGAAGGATCCTCTTCGAAGTTCCAAGCCATGCCCTTCGGCTTGTCTCCAGCTCCCAGGGTCTTCACCAAATGCATGGCAGTGGTGACAGCATTCTGCGGGCGCCGAGGTCCGGTGTACCCTTACCTGGACGACTGGCTGATAGCAGCTCCTCCAGGAAGGAGGCGGAGTGGTCCAGAGATCTGGCCTCCAGGTCTGTTCTCAACTGGGCCTCCTTATCAACGAGGCCAAGTCGGAACTCGAGCCGGCAGGTGATTCTATTCATCGGGCGCAGCTCGACTCTCTTCGAGCCAGAGCTGCTCCGCGGACAGGGCCGAGGTTCTTTCCTCCCTTGCCCGATCATTTCTGGTTGGGCACCGCGCCTGCCCGGGACTTCCTGCGCCTCCTGGGTCTCATGGCGCCTGCACCAGCGTGGTCCGCTGGGCCGCTGGAACATGCGGCCCCTTCAGTGGGACTGGCCAGCTAGTGGTCACAACGCCAGCATCCCTTGACCAGCTTGTGTCGGTGACATTAGGGATGTGGAACGCCTCCAGTGGTGGACCGCTCCAGATCATTTGCAGGAGGGCATCCTGCTCGTCCGCCTTAGCCGACGGTCTCTATCGACCGATGCCTCTCTGATGGGTTGGGGTGCCCATCTGGGGAACATCGGGCTCATGGCCTCTGGTCCCCGCGGGAGTCCCGATGCCACATCAACCTGCTGGAGCTCCGAGTGGTCCGCCTAGCTCTCACCGCCTTCTCCGCTCTCCGGGTCAAGTGGTCCGAGTCCAGACGGACAATACCACGACTATGTACTATCTAAACCGCCAGGGCGGGACGCGCCTCCATGCTTCGATGCAAGGAAGCTCTCCCATTTGGTCACTCGTGGCGCAGCCTGGAGGCGGATCTCCAGCCATTCACGTGGCAGGAGCCTCCAACACCCTGGCCGATGCCCTGAGCGGATAGGGCTGCATCCCATTAGTGGTCTCTCTCTGCCGGAGGTAGTACAGCATCTGTTCTCCCTTTGGGGCACACCTCAGGTGGACCTGTTTGCCTCCATGGAGAACGCGGGTTGAGTCTGTTCCATGCCCGCCTCAGCAGGGCTCGCTGCAGGGGATGCCTTCGAGGCAATGGACCCCGGCCTCTTTACGCCTTTTCCCCATTTCCTTGATCCACAAGGTGCTTCTCAAGGCAGGAGGGACAAGGCGCAGGTGATTCTGATAGCCCCAGACTGGCCTCGCAGTTCTGGTACCCAGATCTCCTCAGTCTCAGCTCCAGGACTCAGCGGCAGCTTCCAGCTCGCCCGACCTGCTCTCAGTCAATCAGGGAAGGTGTTCCATCCGGACCTTCAATCCCTGCACCTGACGGCCTGGTTCCTGAGCTGCCAGAGTTCCAGGCCTTGGGTCTTTCCGACGAGGTCCTCAATGTAGTTGAGGCGCCTCTGTAATGAGTCGACCAGAAAATGTTATGCCTTCAAATGGAAAAGGTTTTCCATTTGGTGTCAGGCAAGGGCTTGGACCCTTCCTCCTGTTCCTGGCAAGCATCTTGGACTATTTATGGTCCCTTTCTAGTCAAGGGCTTAGGTCGACGACCCTAAGGGTGCACCTGGTAGCCATCTCTGCTTACCGGGCGCGGGCCGGGAAGCAGTCGGTGGCGCAGGAGAAGGTGGTCTGGCGCTTTTCAAAGGCCTTGATCACATTTCCTCCAGTGGGAACCCCCACCTCCGGGATCTACTGCTGGTACTTGGCAAAGCTCATGGGCAAGCTATTCGAACCTATGCACAGGTGTGCTCTCTCACCTGTCGTGGAAGACCGCCTTCTGGTGGCTATCACGTCCAGCCAGAAGGATGGGAGAGCTCCAGGCGCTTCCATCGAGTCTCCTACCTGGTCTTCCACAGGGACAAGGTTGTCCTGCGCCCCACCCAAATTCCTTCGCAAGGTGGTGTCGGAGTTTCACCTTAACCAGGTGTTGACTCTGCCGTGTTCTACCCCAGTCACACCTGAGGTTAATATAGGCTCCATACTCTGGACCCTAGAAGGGCGCTGCTATTATAAGGAGCGACGGCTGAAATTGGGAGAGGTTCGCCAGCTGTTTGTCACCTACGCTGAAGCCGCATCTGGCAGACTGCAGCCAAGGGACGATAAGCAGGTGGGTAACCTCCTGCATAGATCTCTCAATAAGTTGGCGGGCATGGAGCCTCCCAGAGGGATAAGAGCTCATTCTACCCGCCATATTGTTGCAACGGTGGCTGCTTCCAGGACGTCCCTATCCAGGAAATCTGCAGGGCTGCTACCTGGAAGTCAGCAAACACCTTCATTACCCACTACCACATCGACCTTGAGTCACGCCTGGATGCTGGTTTGGGGCCTCGGTTCTCCAGTCTCTTTCCCAAGTAAGTATTGGGGTGTGCTGCTGCCTCCTCCTCCGAGAACTGCTAGGAGTCTGCCAATGAGTGGGATGAACAAATATATCCATGTCCCTAGAAATACAGGTTACCACCTGTACAGGAGTTCTAGGAATGGTATATGTTGTTCATCCACACGACCCACCCGACTCTCTCGCTCGACGCGACAACCTGAGCTTCCAGCTGGCCAGATCTGAAGGCCATGGGGCGGAGCCGAGAGTTATACCACCCGGGTGGGTGGGAGGAGCAAGCTTGAAGACCTTCCGGCAAGATTTAAAGCGGCAAGGATACCTGCCAATGAGTGTGGATGAACAACATATACCATTCCTAGAACTCCTGTTACAGGTGAGTAACCTGTATTTCAGTCACTGCTATGAGGGACCAAAAAGAAGAAGTCCCTCAAGGGGTTTTTGTTGTGTCCCACAGACCCCAAGTAACAGTAACAATGGATACATCTTGTCTGGAATGGGGGAGCACACTGTTTGGGTCTTCAGACTTAGGGTGCCTGGTCATTCCGAAAGCAGCATGTCCATACAAATGTGTTGGAGATGAAGCAGCCCTGTATGGTCTGCAAGCCCCTTCGAAGACAAGGTCATACATCTACAGGTGTGTGATAAATTTGTCATGGTTTTTCATCCCTTCTACCGGGACATGTGGCCTATATGTCTTTTTGTGTTTTATAAACATTTTTTTTTCCATCCGTATTTTATTCCCCTTGTCGCCCCTGGCCTGCCCTCTTCGGTCCGGTTCCCCCAGTCCTGTCATTCGACTTCCTCAGGACTTACCTGTCCCGCCTGGCATCCTCTGCTTGCAGGACGTATGGTGAGGTGCCTGGTTGCCAGTGCAAGGCCTGCAAAGACCTGAATGTCATCCTATGGCCAGAGAGGTTTTCCTCCTTGATTTTCTCCACTAAGCCACGTACATGCAATGGCATAACGGGCGAGCTGCGCCCCCGAAGAGACTTCCTCAAACACCCATGATTGGCTGTCTGCCGGTGTGCCCAGACTGTGCTACCGCCCAGCCACCTCCAGGTAGCAGACAAGCAGTGGATCATGGGAGTAGTCTTATGAATGCTCAATCCTCTGTCCCCTGGCCAGTCCCTGAGTGATCCGAATCCATTCCCGAACCCGGGTCGCCAGCATCGCAGGAGGTAAGGCGCTGAGCACCTCAGCCCTCCACGCCACTGGGTCACCATTTTGTAAACATATTTTTAACTTTTCACTCATCTGATTAGTAAAAAGGTACTGAGGTGGTTGGAGCCAGTGCCACTTCATAAGTAGCGGGCATGCATATGGATCGTGTGCCATGCTGTCACTGGCATCACCCATCCCAAATGTTGTGGTTCCTGTGGTGTACTAGTGCCTCCACATTTAAGACCAGAGTGTGGCTGTCTGGTTAAGATACTCTAGAAGCTCTAGCATTATGGTGAGTACCTTTCCCTCTGTAGACTTGAATTGCTTCTGCACTTTGAGGCTCCTTGGATTATAGAAATGCACTAGATTAATGAATTTTACTTTGCATTACATTTTTCTTGTTTAGAAATCCCAGCAGCAGAAAAAGATGCTGAACTTGTCCAACTTCGTCCCTGTGAACCCTCCGAAGAACACATTCAGGTGAGGAAGTAGGGGTTGGAAAACCTTTTCCATAGCTGTGCAGAATTACACATGCCATACAGATGCATGGTATCATGGATAAGATATGCAAATTGCATGCAATTCTTGCATAAATTGGCCATGGTACATACATTAAGGTATGTGTAATTTTCTGTTTCGTTGAAACTTGGTGTTGCTACCTGTGCACTTCAGTGTAACCCTTGCTTAAGTACTTGACGTTCCTGTGTTTTTAATTTATAAAGAATTCTAGTAGTCCTGTGGAAATTTTTTTTGTTACTCTTCTACTGATATTTAATTTATTTATTTATTTTGTGTCCAAGACTGTTTTTTAGACCTGATGGCACTCCAAGCAGAAACACTTCTAGTGCTCCTTCACTGTTCCTACCACCCTCCTTCCTTCTGCCCCACCCCACATCCGAGTTCTGTGAACACAACAGTGTATATTTTGTATTTAATCTTTTTTACATTTCAGGCTGATCCCTGCTTTTACTTTCTACTTTGGTGCACCCCTTTTGTGCTGCCACCCCAAGCAGTCACTCGGTTTGCTTGTGTGTAACACCACCTCTGCTTTTGTATTCCCACCACCAGTTGGCAACATATTTCTGAATCGGTAGACAATCTGAAACTGTGACACCAGCTTCCCTTTCAATTGGCTGACTTCACTCTTTGGGGGCATGTTCCTGATCTGCAGACAGTGGCTGTCTGTCTTTTCTACAGGGATACCTGGTGTTATGCCAGGATTCTGAAGTAGCATTCTCAGTGACCTGGGGTGATATGCACTGCTTGTCCTGCAGTAGTAGGCCTCACTTATCAGGCAGTGGGAGTGGATGGTGTGTCATGGGTCAGGCTAGTGGAGGGACAGGTAGGTGTGGGAGAATGATGGGGAAAGCTGCCTGCTGCAGGATGAATGCTACAGGATGTGCAGGGGCCCCACGTTTTGCCTGACTGTATCAGCAGCCATGATGCTTCATTTTGACTTGCACTGGGGCATGAAGTCCCTCAGTATGAGCTGGATGGTGGGGAGTCCAATGAAAAAGCAAAAAGAGCAAGGAGAAAAACATTAAAAATAAACGCACATTTCCAGGTATGTTCTGGAATAGACTAGATGAGCACACTTTTATTTATTGTTTTTACTGGATTTTTTTTTATTTAGTTGTTTAACCAGGAGTAGCACACTAAGCTGAAAGCTTTTTTACAGGAGCCACCTGGGAGCACAGAGAAGTTAAGTGACTTGCTCAGGGTCACACAGTATGCAGGTGGAAGCTGTGGGATTCAAACCCAGGTCTGGTCTGCTGGATGTCACCAGATTTGCAACTCAAAGCCTTAAACCACTGCGCTGTACATTTCTCCTGACCCCCCACCCCAACCCCATGATGGGGTTGATACAGCCACACCCTTCCTCCAAGGAGGAGGTGAGCAGATGGAGGAACAACCACCTTCACAGCCAGTACTGTGCCACACCTTGTATTGGGGGGGAAGGGGATGCCAGGTGACCCACAACCTCCGACCCTTGGAGTTAAGCGATTCACTTCTGTGATGCAGCCAGTTCCCCAGCTGCCCCCAGTGTGAAATTCAGTCCTCCAGTGTGGGATTCCAGTTCCCAAGCCGCCCTGAGTGGGATTCTGCTCTCCCTGCTGCCCTCAGTGTGGTTTTCCTATCCCCCAGCTGCACCCAGTATGGGATTGCAGTTCCCAAGCCACCCTGAGTGGGATTCTGCTCTCCCTGCTGCCCTCAGTGTGGTTTTCCTATCCCCCAGCTGCATCCAGTATGGGATTCCAGTTCTTGAGCTGCTCCAGTGTGGTATTCCAGTCCTCCTGCTGCCCTCAGTGTGGGTTTGCAGATCCGTAGCTGCCCCCAGTATTGGATTCCAGTCTCCTAGCTGACCCCAGATTTAGCCCTGAGAGTCGAGTGGTTCACCTTCATGATGCTCCCAGTTCCACAGCTGCTCCCAGTCTCAGATCCCAGTTTCTGTGCTGTTACTGTCCATGGGGATTAAAGTCCACCTGCTGCCATTGGTGTGGGATTCCAGTCCCTCAGCTCCATTGCTGGGAGTGGAGTGGTTCACCATGATGTGCCCAATTCCCCAGCTTCCCCCAGTATAAGATTCTGGTCCCCCAGCTGCCCCCATTGTGGGATTCCACTTTTCCAGCAGCCCCCAGTGTGGGACTCCAATCCTTCATTTGCTCCCAATGTGGAAGTCCAGTTCCCCAGTTGTCCCCAGTGTAAGATTCCAGTCCCCCAGCTGCCTCCAGTGTGGGATTCGAGTCCCCCAGCTGCCCCTGGTGTAAGATTCCAGTCCCCCAGCTGCACCCAGTGTGGGATTCCAGTCTCCCAGCTGCCCCTAGTGTGGTATTCCAGTCCCTCAACTGCCCCTAGTGTGGGATTCCAGTCCCCCAGGTTGGACTGCCACCACGCCACTGGGAAGATCTCATGCAATTTGTTTTCTGTTTGTTTTTGTCTAAGACAGTATGTTAATTCTGCCTAATGTACCTCAATCTTTTACTCAACTAAATGTTATTTCTTGTCATTTGATGTCCTTTGTCCTTGTGGGGTGATCTGTCCACCAGTATGGTATTCCAGTTTGATCTCCTGGGGTAATCTGTCCCCCAGTATGGGATTCCAGTTCCCAAACTGCCTCAATGTAGGATCCCAGTCCCCCAGCTGACCCTAACTTCAGCCCTGAGAGTCAAGTGGTTCACCACTATGATGTTCCCAGTTCCACAGCTGCACCAGTCTGATTCCAGTTTCCATTCTGCTGTCAGTGTAGGATTCCAGTCCCCCTGCTGCCCTCAGTGTAGGATGCCGGTTCCCTGCTGCCCTCAGTGTAGGATGCCATTCCCCCTGCTGCCCTCAGTGTAGGATGCCGGTCCCCCTGCTGCCCTCAGTGTAGGATGCCGGTTCCCTGCTGCCCTCAGTGTAGGATACCAGTCCCCCTGCTGCCCTCAGTGTAGGATGCCAGTCCCCCTCCTGCCCTCAGTGTAGGATGCCGGTCCCCCTGCTGCCCTCAGTGTAGGATGCCGGTTCCCTGCTGCCCTCAGTGTGGGATGCCGTCCCTCCTGCCCTCAGTGTAGGATGCCAGTCCCCCTCCTGCCCTCAGTGTAGGATGCCAGTCCCCTGCTGCCCTCAGTGTGGATGCCGGGTCCCCTGCTGCCCCCAGTGTAGGATGCGGTCCCCTCCTGCCCTCAGTGTAGGATGCCGGTCCCCTGCTGCCCTCAGTGTAGGATGCGGTCCCCTGCTGCCCTCAGTGTGGGATGCCGGTCCCCTGCTGCCCTCAGTGTAGGATGCCGGTCCCCCTGCTGCCCTCAGTGTAGGATGCGGTCCCCTGCTGCCCTCAGTGTAGGATGCGGTCCCTGCTGCCCTCAGTGTAGGATGCCGGTCCCCCTGCTGCCCTCAGTGTAGGATGCCAGTCCCCCTGCTGCCCTCAGTGTAGGATGCCGGTCCCCCTGCTGCCCTCAGTGTAGGATGCCGGTTCCCCTGTTGCCCTCAGTGTAGGATGCCAGTCCCCCTGCTGCCCTCAGTGTGGGATTCCAGTCCACAGGCTGCCCTCGGTGTGGATGCCAGTCCCCTGCTGCCCTCAGTGTAAGATGCCAGTCCCCCTGCTGCCCTCAGTGTAAGATGCCAGTCCCCCTCCTGCCCTCAGTGTAGGATGCCAGTCTCCTGCTGCCCTCAGTGTAGGATGCCAGTCTCCTGCTGCCCTCAGTGTGGATGCCATTCCCTGCTGCCCTCAGTGGATGCCGGTCCCCTGCTGCCCTCAGTGTGGGATGCCAGTCCCCTGCTGCCCTCAGTGTGGATGCCAGTTCCCTGCTGCCCTCAGTGTAGGATGCGGTTCCCTGCTGCCCTCAGTGTGGATGCCGTTCCCTGCTGCCTTCAGTGTAGGGATGCCAGGTCCCCTGCTGCCCTCAGTGTAGGATGCCAGTCTCCCTGCTGCCCTCAGTGTAGGATGCCGGTTCCCCGCTGCCCTCAGTGTAGGATGCCGGTTCCCCTGCTGCCCTCAGTGTAGGATGCCGGTTCCCTGCTGCCCTCAGTGTAGGATGCCAGTTCCCCTGCTGCCCTCAGTGTAGGATGCCAGTTCCCCTGCTGCCCTCAGTGTAGGATGCCGGTTCCCCTGCTGCCCTCAGTGTAGGATGCCAGTTCCCCTGCTGCCCTCAGTGTAGGATGCCGGTTCCCCTGCTGCCCTCAGTGTAGGATGCCAGTTCCCTGCTGCTCACAGTGTAGGATGCCAGTTCCCCTGCTGCCCTCAGTGTGGATGCCGTCCCTGCTGCCCTCAGTGTAGGATGCCATTCCCCCTGCTGCCCTCAGTGTAGGATTCCAGTCCCCCTGCTGCCCTCAGTGTAGGATGCCAGTCCCCTGCTGCCCTCAGTGTGGGATTCCAGTCCACAGGCTGCCCTCAGCGTTGGATGCCATTCCCCCTGCTGCCCTCAGTGTAGGATGCCAGTCCCCCTGCTGCCCTCAGTGTAGGATGCCGGTCCCCCGGCTGCCCTCAGTGTAGGATGCCAGTCCCCCTGCTGCCCTCAGTGTAGGATGCCAGTCCCCTGCTGCCCTCAGTTTGGGATGCCGGTCACCCTGCTGCCCTCAGTGTAGGATGCCAGTCCCCCTGCTGCCCTCAGTGTAGGATGCCAGTCCCCCTGCTGCCCTCAGTGTAGGATGCCATTCCCCCTGCTGCCCTCAGCGTAGGATGCCAGTCCCCCTGCTGCCCTCAGCGTAGGATGCCGGTCCCCCTGCTGCCCTCAGCGTAGGATGCCGGTCCCCCTGCTGCCCTCAGTGTGGGATGCGGTCCCCTGCTGCCCTCAGTGTGGGATGCCAGTCCCCTGCTGCCCTCAGCGTGGATGCCAGTCCCCTGCTGCCCTCAGGTAGGATGCGGTCCCCTGCTGCCCTCAGCGTAGGATGCCAGTCCCCTGCTGCCCTCAGTGTAGGATGCCGGTTCCCCTGCTGCCCTCAGTGTAGGATGCCAGTCCCCCTGCTGCCCTCAGTGTAGGATTCCAGTCCCCCTGCTGCCCTCAGTGTAGGATTCCAGTCCCCCTGCTGCCCTCAGTGTAGGATTCCAGTCCACAGGCTGCCCTCAGTGTAGGATTCCAGTCCACAGGCTGCTCACAGTGTGAGATTCTAGTCTCAGATATTGGACTGCCACCATGCCACTGAGAAGATCTGATGCAAATTGTTTTTACTTAACAGAATCTTACTACTTTTTTTTTTTTTTTTTTTTGCCATGGAGCTTTTTACCTGTCCTGTCACTACCTTATGTTTCTCGTCGGGCCTTAGCTTGAGAACCCCTAGTCCTGTCCACCACTCTCCCAGCCGTCGTGCCAACTGGGATGCATGTGACCCAGGACCCTAAGAGTCCCGAGGGCCATCATCTATGGCAACAGGACATGTTTTTTTTTTTCCATTTTCTCCCCTTTAGTCTCTGGGGCCTCAGCGACACAGTAGCGCATGCTTGTGGAGGTACGCATACGCTCTGGAATCAAGGACCCCGCTGCACCCACCTGGACTAGCGCCAGCCCCCCATTTGCTCAGCGCTACCACCAAGCTTCCACTCAGTGGCAGCCAAGAGCCAGGAAGGCTAACCTCTCCAGTCCAGGACAGGAGAGCTGCCTAGCGGCCGCTCTCATTCCCAAACTCTGGTCACTGGTGTGGTAAGAGATAAGGTGCACAGCAAAGCAGTCCTTTACAACACTGGGACGGATTAACAAATCTTATTTCTTGTCATTTGGTGCCCTTTGTTCTTCATTCTGTGTCTGGCCAACTAAACCTGTACGTGTGATTTTTTTTTTTTTTTTTTTTCATTAATTTGTTAATGCTTCTCTTCTCCAGTTGGCCCCCACCTGCTCGGCTGCCCCAGCCCCATCACCCTGGAGTCTTTTAGGACTTACTTTGCCTCCTGTGTTCCCTCAGAGCTTTCCCCTTTGGTGGGGGTGGTGGGGCACCAAGATGGTACCTAGGTAGCCAGGTGTGGGGCCTTCGAGCAGCCGGCATAATCTAGCTGGTCAGGGTTATCCTGCTTTCTCCTGTTACCCCCTGGACATCAGCGGCAAATGTGCACATGCACACACGCAAGTGCATGCAGTGCGGCACTAACTGACGTCCTCCCACCTACGAGCCGCTTCTGACTGCAGTGCCTCCTGTGGTCACCCAGGTGGCAGTATAGCAGTAGAGCAGGCTAGTCTCCTTTCCCGGAGGAGGAGAGCATCCCTTGGAACGCTCATCGTCCTTGCCCTAGCCGGCCCCCAATGACCCGAGCTTACCACCAAACTGGGGTTGCCGGCATCACAAGTGGTAGCGCTGCCACTCTGCCGATGGGCCAGCCCCACTGCACTCGTGATTTTGCCATAAAATATGCATGACTTGCTGCTGTTACGAAAATAAAGGAAAGACATTTTAGACCCACACCCAGTATGTAGGGCATACATTGCATGTGTTTTGGTAGTGGAAATGAAATTTGTGTGTGTCCTTCCAACCATCTCATTGGCATTTATTTTCCCCACTTATGTAGGGAGACGTCTAGTCAGCTGCAGATATACCAGTCGCCTGAACATAGTAACTATGACTTCATGGAGGCCATCGACCGGAGGGAGGACACCTTCTACGTTGTCTCTTTCCGCAGGGTCAGACGCTTTTCTTCTCTTTTTGTATATTGAGATTTGTTTTTTTTCAGTTCAACCACCATGGTCTTTCCTGCGCCCCCCCATCTGCCACTGCATCTCACCAGTGCCCACGGAGGTTTGCACCGCAGCAGTCTTCCCAAATGTGTACTAGGGGTACCACGATAATCACTGTTGTTTCTGTGGCAATACTGATATTGTGCTTGTTTTCCTATAGCGTTAGAAATGGAGGAGGAGGCTACAGTATTGCAAAATATATTGCATAATGACATTTTTTTAAGTTTATTTTTATTACTTTCATCAACTGCACAACAATTGAACATTTGCCTATATGACTGACTGTCCATACAGTTACAGATTCTGGGCACAAGATCCATTAATCACAGGATTACATTACATCTGACATATTATGCTGTGTCATTGGAGGGAAATACCAAGTTTACATTGTCTAAAAGTCGAGGAATTTTGCTGGAAATATCAGTATCCAAGATCAGCATGGCCAAGTCTGTAGTGGGAAAGTCGAAAAAGCATGCCCTTCCAGAGGGCTAATGGCATTGTGCTGTAGACCTAAAGTTAATCCAAACTGGTGAAAGCAGCAAATGAGTAATGAGAATTATTTTATCTATGGACATGGATACAGTTCACTGTCCACACTCTGGCAGTTCTGTTGGAAGCACTGATTCGTCGGATGGTTTTAGGCTAAACCTCCCACTGCCCAGGTGGTATATTCCCCTAGTTCCACCCTGGACATCAGATCTTTCTTTCCACTAAAAGGGACAGGTCTCCTCCTTTGCAGCTCCGCAGCATTAGAGGGTTACCTTGAGCATTGGCAATTTCTTTAAAAATTTCGTCGAGATTTCAACTCTTCAAGCAGTCCTTCAATTCCTTTGCTCTGGCTCTGTCATGCTCAATGACCAGATGGACTCAGAGGAAGCTAAGCCATCTTCTGCATCACTTGTAGGTGGAAAATATCGAACATGGACCCACACGTGTCTTGTGTTTTATTGTCTTGTAATGTAGCATGATGTCTCTGGCTGTGACCTATGACAGGCGATGCTTCCAGTATCACTGGAAGATCATGCAGCTAGGACCCTCTTGGGTTGACTGGTTGATAGGGACCGGAAGATCCAGCTTAAGGGCTGCTGGAAGGCTGTGGCTGCGGCAGAGTCAATAGCCCATCTTGCAGCGTTGGAAGAGGAAAGTGGTGGTTGCCGCATTGGGTACCTCGTCGGCCTCTGCGCTGTTTTTGGCTGGGGCCAGCGTCATATGGGCCTTCTTGGATGGATTCTAGGATATGTGTCCGGCCCTCCAGGCCTTCAGGGAGAGCCCTGCCCACCATGGTAAGAAACACAAATGCCACTAATGCCGGATGTGGGATCAGGAGAGATCGCGTTTTTTTGCGCTCCCTCGACTCCCCAACTGCTTGACTAACGATAAGTGCTTGACTCTGGTCGAACTTCCTTTGATCAGTGGTTCAGTCAACAGCTCCTCAGTGCCTCGGTCAGCTTGTCCACCTTGACAGCGGTTGAGCAGGCTGTCAAGATATTTCCTAATAGACGGTGACCATAGAGAGCAGCTGCGCTCATGAGATAGGGAGGGTGCAGTTTCCTGGGCAGCTAGCCCCAAACATACAGACACAGCAAGAAAGAGATGCCCTCTAGTACTGTAGTAAATTTGATAGCTGAGTCAGAGCTTGCTGAAAAAGTACAACTGTATTATTGCTTGTGCTCTGCCAGGTCACAGTCACTCTGGCGCTTCCGCTCCAAATGAGCCTTCCCCAGGAGACTTACTGTTATTGTACTTATATTTTTGTTGCACCTAACTGCATCCTGCTGATACTGTGCCCCAGCTAGGCACAAGCAGTACTAAAGCTGTACTTTTTCAGGCTGCTTTGTCTCAATTAACAAATTTACTACCATAGTAGAGTGCATTGTCTTCTTGCTGAGTCAATATATTTTTCGACCCTGTCGACTGGTTGTCCGATGAGCTCAGTGAGGAGTCGATGACTCAGACCACAGTTCTCCCACTTCTCACCCCGGAGGATGTGTGCTGGTCGGTGTCCCTGACCGGTTCCAGTCAGGACTGGCCTCCACTGGTGTTTTTGCCTCCAAAGCAGATGCTAGCGAACATGGCTCAACATTTGGTCTGCGCTGACCCTCCGGGGGGTTTCTCCTTGCCATTGCCCCCAGGGTCAGCAGTTGTCATTCAGGTGCCGCTCAATCTCTCAAGCCTGCTCGACCAGGAGGTGCCACCATCGGCGCTCCTCAGCCTCCTCATCCTTGGCTGATCAAGGAGATGTAGACAAGCTCTCCGACAAGGAGTCAAAAAAGCTTGACTATGCGGCCAAGAAGGTCTACACTGCCTCCTGTCTGTTTCTGCATCAGGCCAGCAGTGCTGTCCTGGCTGCAAACTGTGGTCACTCCCTGTTGGGAGTGCCGGGAGAAATCCTCACTCATCTGCCTGCCAACAAGCAGTTGCTCGTGAAGTTGCTCAAGGACCAGGGTCAAGCACTGCTAAACACCAGCTTCACACGGCCTTGGACATGTATGACTCTTGCGCCCATGCCATGGCAGCCATCAGGATGCATTGCAGGGCCTGGGTTAGGCTGTCCACCTTCACGGCGAACATTCAGTATAGGTTGGCTGATGTCCTTCACGGGCACTGACCTCTTGGGCCCTAAGGTGGGAGGGCATCTCACTAGAGTAAAGAAGTCCACTTCCACCATGGATTCTGTGACTTTGTCCCAGAAGGACCCTAAGGCTCAGAACCCTAAAAAGAAGACCTTCCAGTATCGGTCCTTTCAGCCACAGCAGCCTCAGCAGGGGCACTACCAAGCCTGGCATCCCAAGGCCAAGTTGGGTGACCAGGAGCCAAAAAGAGGCGGGTGCAGGGTGAGAGGTGCTCCTCCAGCCCAAGTAGCATGTGCCCCCTTCTAAGCTGCCCAGTGATGGGTCAGAGGTGTCATCCTTCCACCTATCCAGTCCCTGACTCAGCTATGGGGGGTCAGTTATGCCACTTCTGGCCACATTGGTTTGCCATTACTACGGAAAAGTGGGTACTGAAGGTGGCTGGCAGAGGATTGCCTCTTGACTTCAAGGATCTCCCATCTTACAGACTTAGTGCTCCTCTGGAGTGCTCGGTGTTGCAAGATTCACTGTCTGCCTTAAGGGAAGGTATCGCTCAGCTGCTGGCAAAAAAAGCCGTAACCTGTGTCCCAGATGCCCTGGCAAGTCTGGGGTGCATGTCCAGGTACTTCCTGGTTCTGACACGGACGGGGGGGGGGCTGGCTCCCCATACTGGATCTGTATGATGTGAACCAGTTCATGTGGAAGTACACGCTCCGGATGGTCACTCTGAGCCAAATTATGCCGCCCTGGTTGGCCTGTCGGCACAGCGATAGAGCTACTGCTCGCGACACCAGTGACCCCAGTTTGGAAGTGAGCCTGGGAGTCGGAAGGCCATCGGGGGGGGGGGCACCCTGTCATCTAGTGGCTCCTAGCAGAGGCTAGGGGTGACAGATTGCCAGAGCTGTAAGCATAGGGAGCATGCCAGATGTTCGACTGTGCCACACTTCATTGCATCCCATGCCTCCCTGGGAACTCATCCTGAAAACCGCCCACCGAGCAATGAGGACGTCCACTTCACCGCAACCCACACAGCTGTTCAGGGCACGTGACTCTCCCAGATCAGTTTCCGGGCTTCGTTGGGAGAGGGGTTGCAGGGGGGCAGCTGAAATGGGACTGATGGTTAGCTGTCCAGCAGCAAACACTACATGAAATAATAAAGAAAAAATTATACCACCCTTGTGCAGGGCATGTGGTTCTGCTCCCTGGATCTCAAGGATGCATTCGTCCATATGCCAGTCCATCTTTTCCACTGGTGGTACCTTCGATTCCATGTAGAAGGGGTTATCTGTTAGTTCAGGTTATGTCCTTGGGCCACTCATCTGCACCCAGGGTCTTCACCAAGTGCATGGCAGTGGTGGTGGCCTTTTTGCAGCACAAGGGCATTGGTGTATCCCTACCTGGACGACTGACTGATAGTTGGGCTGTCCAAGGAGGCCGTAGAGTGGTCCGGAGATGTGACCCTCCAGACCTGCAGTGACTTGGGCCTGTTGGTCAACCTGGAAAAGTCCAGACTGATCCCCTTACAGGTAATCAAGTTCATAGGGGCACAGCTAGACTCCCTGTGGGCCAAGGCTCATCTCCCTGTGGACTGAGCACTAGAGCTTACCTCCTTTGCCCAGTCATTTCAGGTTGTGTGCTGGTGCTCTGCCAATGGTTTGCTGCAGCTGCTGGAGTACGTGGCATTCCACCATCATCATGGTCCATAGGGCACGCTGACGGATGTGCCACCTGCAGTGGGAGCTGGGCACCCAGTGGTCCCAACGCCTAGATCACGTGGACCAGCTGCTTTTTGTGACCCAGCCAATGTGGGATGCCATCCAGTGGTGACTGGTCCATCAGCCTCTGGAGGAGGGAACCTTGTTTGTCCACCCAGAACCAACCATCAAGCTTAAGACGGATGCATCTTTGGTGGGGTGGGGACCACAGAGCCCATGGGTTCTGATAACCCAAGGAGTCCTGTCACCATACCAATCTGCTGGAGCTCTGTGCAGTGCTGCTGGCTCTTGCAGAATTTGCCGTTTTGATCAGGGGTCAGGTTGTCACAGGTTCAGACAGACAACACCACGACCATGTTGTACCTGAACGGGCAGAACAGAACTCGCTCCTTTCTCTCTTGTGTCGGGAGGCTGCCCATACTTGGATACTCATGCACAGCCTCGGTGAAGATCTCTTGGTGATTCATGTCGTAGGAGTTCACAGTCAGCTGACAAATGCTTTCAGCTGGGTGGGAGAGACATCGCAAGACACTGCTTGGGGATGCCTTTCCAAGGCCTTGGACCCCAGGCCTTGTGTACACCTTCCCTCCCATCCCCTTTATCCACAAGGTGGCCAAGGCCCGGAAGGACAAGGCATGGAGGATTCTGATAGCTCCAGATGAAAGCAGACAGTTCTGATATCTGGATCTCCCTGGCCTCAGCAGTAAGCCACCATTGCCCCAGACTTGCTGACCAGGAAATGGAGGAAGGTCCTGCACCAGGGCATTCAGTCCCTGCACCTCACAGCCTGGTTCCTGAGTGGCTAGAGTTCCAGATCATGAGTCCTTCACAAGATTTGCTCCACAATGTGGAGGTCTCCTGAAAAGATTTGACTCGCTGGTGCTATGCCTTTAAGTGGAAGAGGTTTTCCCATTTGGTGTCAAGGCAAGGACCTTAATCCCATTGCTGCCTGGTGGCTAGCGTCCTGGAGTACCTTTGATCTCTCTCTCAGTTGTGGCTGCAAGTGATGACCCTCAAGGTGCCATCTGACAGGCATCTCTGCATACTGGGCACCAGCTGGTTTGCCAGCAGTGGCCCAGGAGAAGGTGATTGGGTGCTTTTCAAGAGCCTGGACAACCTGTCCCCTCCAGAGCATGAACCACGACTATCACAGGACGTGCTGGTTGTGCTCATGGGCAAGCAGTTTGAGCCTATGCACAGGTGTGAGATGCTTCACCTGTCATGGAAGATAACCTTCTTGATGACCATTATGTCAGGTAGAAGGATTAGCGAGCTCCTGGTGCTCTCAGTGGAGTCTCTTTATCTGGTCTTACACAAGGTCAAGGTTGTCCTTCGCCCCCACCTGAAGTTCCTCCCGAAGGTAGTATCAGAGTGTCACATAACCAAGTGATAAACCTTCTGATAGGCTGGTAAAGTATATCTTCAGAGGCCAATCACAGGCTCCGTACTCTGGATATGTGGAGGGCGCTTTCTTAAGGAGTGCATGGCTGTAGTTCAGGGTGAAGCTCGCCAGCTGTTTGTGAGACATGCTGAAGCTGCACCTGGCAGACTGGCAGCAAAATGGATGATTGGCAGGTGGAGAACATCCTGCATCGACCTCTGCTATAGGTTGGCTGGAAGCTTCCGTATGGCTTGGGGCTCATTCCAACAGACATACCGCTGCCTTGTTTGCTGCCTCCAGAGATGTCCCCATACAGGAAATCTATAGGGCTGCTACCTGGTGGACAGCTCACACCTTCATTTCCCACTACAGCATCGACTAAGTGTCATGTCGGGATGCTGCTTTTGGGACCTCAGTTCTCCAATCTCTGTTCACCAAATAGGGGTGCACATCTTGCCCCCTTCTCAGAGAACTGCTAATAGTCTGCCAGAGTGTGAACAGTGAACTGCTTCCACACCCCTAGAAAGACAGATTACTCACCTGTAACCGTGGTTCTAGGAATGGTACAGTTCACATCCACATAACCCACCCAGCCTCCCCTGGCAAGTGGCTCACAGATCCCTGCTTCCAGCAGGCAAGATCTGATGTTACGGGGCAGAGCCGGGGGATAGACTGCCCTGGTAGTTGGAGGAGCTTAACTTAAATACACCTGACGGATCAGCACTTCCAGTGGAATTGCCAGAGTGTGGTTGCGAACTGTGTAAGACTCCCAGAACAATGGTTACAGGTGAGTAACTTACCTTCTTGGAGCGTGGATATGTTGTTCATCCACACTCTTTGGCATGTCCCTTTCTACTTTAAATCCAACCAGAAGTCTTCAAGCTGGCTCCTCCCACCCACCTGTGTGGTATATACCTCGGCTCTGCCCCATGATGCCAGATCTTCCTTTTCACTGGAAGATTCAAGTTGCCTCCCTCGTGCTCTCGCATGTCGTAGGCCCTGGTTCTCAAACCTTCGGTTTTGCTGAAAATTTGCATTGTTTGCATCAGCGATCGCAAGTTTGCAGCTCCGATCGTGGAAGATAAATCTTCCCCCATATTTCGTCTGTGCCCGTGCGGCCAGAAGATGTCACGTACCGATCTCCACAGTGCGTGCTTGCACTGCCTCGGTTTTGCCATGACACCTCGTCATGCATTATCTGTTTGGCCTTTCATTCCAACGTTCTCAACGACTGTCTCGCACGCTTGAAACTGGGGAGGCCGGAAGAGGAACCCTCCGTGAAATCCAAGGAGGCCTGGTGGGCTGTTTCTCCTATGCTGCGGATCCGCCGAGCAGCTGGGACGATGCAGGTGTTCGGCGTGAGCATGCAGCTCATGCAGCGAGTCTTCTGGAGTTTTTTTGTTCTGCTCAACCTGGCCTCCATCTTCTCGGGTTCCTTGAGGAAGTTGTGCCAGTCTCTCCCTGCCATGGGAGAGGTGCCTGCGGGCTCACAGTCCTTGCAAGAAGGATCGGAGTGCAGACGAAGACGGTCCTGGGACCGGGAGAAGTCTCAGTCCCAGGAGCATGCGGTCTCAACTTTGGTCGAGATCACTTCCTCGGCCACAGACTTTTCGGACTTGCCATCCAGTCAGCTGACCAAGGGTTTGGTCGATGACGTGGAAATCATCCTTGACCCCTTGTCACCGACTCCTCGGAGAGGACTCCGGTCCTTGTTTTCCCTGATAAGGAGACCCAACCTGCTGGAGTCCGCATTGAGGAAATGGTCCCAGACTCTGGGAAGTCACTGGCCCTGCCGGTGTCTCCTGACCGACTGAGTCAGCCTGCCCAATCTCGATCAAGGTCTAGGACCCCCTCGAATAACTGGCCAAGGAAGAGCCATAAGCGCTGTAAGAAAAGGCAATGCCATTGGTTGTCCTTGTCCTCCTCGGATGAGGAGAGGCTCCAGCGGAAACTCTGGCGCTACAAGGACCTCATGTGGCAACAGCTAATTCTGTCTGGGCATAAGCCTACCACAGCTTCCACCCTAGCCATTACTTGGCTTTCGCCTTCCAGGCCTAAGCCAACTTCTCCGGAGCTGACCAGATTGGTTCCCCAGCCGGCGGAGCTGGCAAGACCCCCTGTTCGGCCCAAAACGGTCTCTACGCCCATTGGGGTGGAACCACCACCCAAGCAGCCTATGGGAGTGGCTCCTTCCAAGTAAGATAGACCGGACACCAGGCTTCTTCAGCGTTTGTTGGTCGTGGTCACCTCAGACCGGCCCCGGCGAGTTGAAGGTGACATAGGCGATAGGCCGTTGTATCCGCATTCCTCAGATTTGGATGTCACCGGTTTACATTCACATCCAGGGGATGGCGAATCGACTGCTGGCCTAGACACGGAGGAAGGTCCCGCTCGTCCTTTCAAGGAATTCTCTGCCTCATCTCTGAGTCTACAGGGATGCCCCAGGAGCCAATCCAGAAAAAGGTGGAGTACCTGCTTATGGATATCCTTGAGTTACACCGAAGGAGGCCTTTCCTGTGGCTGAGGCCATTGTTGGGCCGGCCCTAGAACTTTGGCAGTGTCCTGCCTCTTGTCCAGCTCCGTCTGCCCGCATGGCATGCAAATACACGGTGCCCATGGGGTCCCCAACGGAGTTCACAGAGCACCCTTCGACTGAGAGCCTGGTGACCGCCTCTGTGTTCAGGCATACTGGTAGTTCTGCCGACGCTGACCAACCTTCTGATAAAGAGTCCAAGCTTCTGGACCATTCGGCCAAAAAGGTCTATGCGGCTTTCTCCTTGGGCCTTCATCAGGCAAGTTCGTCCGTCATCATGGCACACTTCTCTCATTCTGTGGTCGCTGGACAAAGTCCTTCCACAGCTCCCCATGGACATGCAGATCACAGTCAAGCAGGGCTGGGATCAGGTCCGAGCTGTTGCCAAACAGCAGCTCCAGACAGCCCTGGACATTGGGGATTCTTGTGCCCGTTCAATGGCTGCCACAGTTGCCTCTCATCGCAGGGCTTGGCTGAGGCTCTCCTCCTTCCTGGTGGATACCCAGCATAAATTAGCTGACGTGCTCTTCCTTGGGACCAACTTGTTTGGCCCGGGAGTGGTCTGTCACTTTCAGCGCATTGAGCAGTCCAGTGCCACCTTGGATGCTACCTCTGCCAAGAGTTCTTTGGGCAAGAACCAGCAGAGGAAAAAGAAGACTCCTTTTTGGCATTCTACCCCTGCGACTCAGCAGTCCTCCTTCCAAGGCAGACAGCAGCATCAGCAACAGCAGCAGGCACAAGTTTGGTGCCCTCGGCCCAAGCAGGGTCCCCAGCAGGCCTATAAAGGAGGCAGAGGTTCAGGTCCTGGATCCTCCTCCTCCTCCAAGCCTGCTCAGTGATGGAACAGGACTGCCAACCTCGCTCCCGTCATGCCAGCTCTGGGTCCTCCCATGTGGGTCCAGCTCTGCCACTTCCTTTCTGCCTGGTCCATTATCACCACGGACAGGTGGGTTCTGGAAGTGGTCAGTCAGGGACTGCCTCTGGAATTCGAGCAGTACCCTCCAAGCTGATCCCGCTTCCCTCGGGAGAAACGAGTATTTGCTCAGACCCAGTCGGCTCTTCGAGATGACATCGCTCAGCTCCTCCTCAAAGAAGCAGTAGCTCCAGTGGCGGATCCTCCAGCAGACCCAGGCTTTGTCTCCAGGTACTTCCTGGTGCCCAGACGGATGGGGGTCTGGCGCCCCATTCTAGATCTGCACGACCTGAATCAATATCTCAAGTCATGCACCTTTCGGATGGTCACCCTGTCCCACATAATACCATCTTTGCAGCAAAACGTGGTTTTGTTCATTGGATCTGCGGGGCGCGTTTCACACCCCAATCCGTTCATCCCATTGGTGGTTCCTCTGCTTCATGGTCGAAGGGACCCTGTACGAGTTCCGAGCATGCCGTTTGGCCTGTCATCGGCCCCTCGGGTCTTCACCAAATGCATTGCAATGGTGGCAGCCATCTCGGTGGGGGGGGGTCAGGTCAGGATTCATCTTTACCTCGACAGTTGGCTCCTAGCCCAACAGGAAGTGGAGAGGTCCAGGGATCTGGCCCTACAGACCTGCTTCCAACTCGGCCTCCTGATTAACGAGGCCAAGTCAGAGCTCATGCCATCTCAGCTGATGGGCTTCATCGGGGCAGAGCTCAACTCTTGTCAAGCCAGAGCTCAGCTCCTGGTGGACAGGGTGAAGGTTCTTTCCTCCTTTGCCCAATCATTTCTGGTGGGACACTTGCACCCTGCCCGGGACTCTCTGTGCCTTCTGGGTCACATGGCGGTGTTCACCTCGGTGGTCCATTGGGCCCAGTTGCACATGCACCCCCTTCAATGGGAGCTGGCTGCCCAGTGGACTTAGCGATACGGTCACTTCGACCAGCTGGTCACTGTAACCCAGAAGATGTGGGACGCTCTCCGATGGTGGACCGTCCCAGACTGGTTGCAGGAAGGGATCCCATTTGCCTGCCCCGAGCCGACAGTCGTCCTCGTGACCAATGCTTCTCTCATGGGCTGGGGAGCCCACCTTGGGGGGATGAAAGGGACCATGGGCTTTGGACCCCGGAGGAGTCCCAATGCCACATCAACCTGTTGGAGTTCAGAACAGTCAGACTGGCACTGTCAGCTTTCGCTCCTCAACTCGGGGTCAGGTGGTTCAAGTCCAGACGGACAATACCATGACCATGTACTACCTCAACAAACAGGACAGCATGCACTCCTGTCTGCTGTGTAAGGAGGTGCTCTGCATCTGGACCCTTGTGAGCTGGTTGGAGGTGGATCTCCTAGCCATCCATGTGGCAGGAGCCTCAAGCCATCAGGCGGATTCTTTCAGCCGGTTAGGCCAGACATCTCAAGAGTGGTCTCTCCATCCAGAAGTAGCTTACAACCTATTCTCCCATTGGGGCAAACTGATGGTGGACCTCTTTGTCTCCAGGGAAGACACCAAGCTGAGGCTGTTTCATGCCCACCCCCATCAGCAGGGCTCGCTGCAGGGGGATGTCTTCTCGAGGCCGTGGACCCCAGACCTCCTCTACACCTTCCCTCTATTTCCCTTGATCCACAAAGTGCTTCTCAAGGTGAGGAGGGACAAGGTGAAGGTGATCCTGATAGCCCCAGACTGGCTGCGCCAGTTCTGATATCCAGATCTCCTCAGCCTCCGCTGCAGGCACCCGGAGCGGCTTTGCACATGCTCAGACCTGATATCACTCAGTCAGGGGAAGGTATTCCATCTGGACCTTCAATCCCTGCAGCTCACATCCTGGCACCTGAGCAGCTAGAGTTCCAGGCTTTGGGTCTTTCCGAGGATGTCTACACAGTGGTGGAGGCATCCAGAAAGGAATTGACCAGGAAATGTTATGCCTTCAAATGGAAAAGGTTTTCCATTTGGCGTCAAGGTAAGGGCCTGGACCCTTTATCCTCTTCAGTGGCTAACATTCTTGATTTCCTTTGGTCTGTCTCCAAAGGAGGTCTCCGGTCATCGACCATTAGGGTGTACCTGGCAGCCATTTCTGCTACTGAGCGCGGGCCGGTCAGCTGATGGCGCAGGAGACAGTGGTCGGGTGCTTTTTCAAAGGCCTGGATCACATATCCCTTCCGGTGCATGAACCTCCACCTCTGTGGGATCTACTGCTGGTTCTAAAGCTCATGGGCAAGCCATTCGAATCAGTGCACAAGCGTGAGCTGTCACACTTGTCATGGAAGACGGCCTTCCTGGTGGCTATCACGTCTGCCAGAAGGAATGGGGAGCTCCGGGTGCTTTCAGTGCACTCCCTTTATCTGGTCTTCCACAGGGACAAGGTTGTCCTACACCCCCACCTGAAATTCCTTCCGAAGGTGGTGTTAGAACTTCACCTTAATCAGGTGTTAACTCTGTCGGTTTTCTACCCTAATTACACCTTGAAGGTCAAGTACAGGCTCCGTACTTTGGAACCGAGACATGCTCTCTCCTGTTATAAGGAGAGGATGGTGGAAATTCGGGGAGAGGTTCGCCAGCTGTTTGTCACCTACGCTGAAGCTGCTTCTGGCAGACCTGCAGTGAAGCGGACCATGCTAGATGGATCACATCATGCATAGGTCTGTGCTATGAGTTGGCGGGCAAGGAGCCTCCCAGAGGGATAAGAGCTCATTCTTCCCACCATACTGCTGCATCGGTGGCTGCTTCCAGGGACATCCCTATCCAGGAAATCTGTTGGGCAGCTGCCTGGAAGTCAGCAAACACCTTCATTACCCATTACCACATCGACCTTGAGTCACACCGAGATGCTGGTTTTGGGGCCTCAGTACTCCAATCTCTGTTCCCTAAGTAGGGGATGTGCACCTTGCCTCCCTCCTCCCGGAGAACTGCTAGGTCTGCCAAAGAGTGTGGATGAACAACAGATCCATGCTTCTAGAAGAACAGGTTACTCACCTGTAACAGTAGTTCTAGGAGTGGTATATGTTGTTCATCCACACAGACCCACCCAACCTCCCTGGCTGCGGATGCACACAACCTAGCTTCCAGCTGGCTAAGATCCGGTGTCATGGGGTGGAGCCAAAGTATATACCACCCAGGTGGGTGGGAGGAGCCAGCTTGAAGACTTCCGTTTGGATTTAAAGTGGAAAGGGACATGCCATAGAGCATGGATGAACAACATATACCACTCCTAGAACTACTGTTACAGGTGAGTAACCTGTTCTTTTTAATCCCCTGCCCTAATTTCACCCCTTATTTAGAGTGCTGAGGGTCCCACAACCAAAATTAAAACCAGACACCACAATATTGTGATAGTACAATAGCCATGATTATTGCAAGGTTATTATGATGTGAACATTTTAATGTGACATTTCTACTCTGGAGTCCTTTCCATAGTGGCCTATAGACATTGCAGCAGACTGCTTCCATGCAGGGATTGGCGGGTGGGACAGCAGTGAGACCCCCATCTCATCACTGCACGCTCAAACCCGGTGCAGCAGATTTCCTATTCCCAGTGTCGGCATAGTTAGTCACTGCCCCTGGGAATGATAAACAGACAATTTGGAAAGTAGGTGACCGTGTACAGTTAAATTAGAAAATAATTTTGCTCCCCGCTCAGCTCGGAAGCCCCTCTTCTTCCTACCCCCGAACTAGTGGTCGCCCGACTAATTCCACCAAAGGCCCCTGTTGTGTATATTTGTGTGTACGTTTGGGGGGGGGGGTGTCATCCCATATTGAAGGTGGTATTGGGGTTGGAACAGTTGTGCTAAGATTGGAGGGATCAGTGGCGCTAAGATTGGAGGGACCAGTGGCGCTAAGATTGGAGGGACCAGTGGCGCTAAGATTGGAGGGACCAGTGGCGCTAAGATTGGAGGGACCAGTGGCGCTAAGATTGGAGGGACCAGTGGCGCTAAGATTGGAGGGACCAGTGGCTCTTGGGGCAGGTAGAGCTAAGAAGCTGTGATACAGGACTGGGAAAAAGAGAGAGAGAAATATCAAGTAACCAGGAAAAGGCAGCCTTCCCCCGCCCCTGCTTACCATGTCTTTCCAAGGTTCTGATTAATTGTTAATATATATTTATATAAATATGTACACACTCAGTTGCCATGGTTCCAGTGGTGTTTAGAGATATATGACGTGCATGACACATATCTTTATCATGATTCCAGAAGCTAGCGACTTAACACTTAGACTGATTTTGTCTTTTTCTTTTCTCTCCGCCCTAAAACAGGATCATTTATTATTGCCGGCCATTAGCCATAACAAGACCACCAGACCAAAAATGTCTTTGGTGATGCCAGCCATGTCGCTGAATGGTAAGTCAAGGGAAAATGGAAATCTTTTGTTAGATATTGCCACCGCCAACCCCCCTCTCACTGCTAGGCTAAGGTCTGCTGTATACTGTAATTCTAAGTTACAGTAATATGCAAGGTTCATTATTTAATCGTTCACATGAAGCCCCTTCCATTTCGGTTGCCTTCTCTTCAAATTTAGATCATCTGTTCCGACAGGTTTGGCTGTTTTTGTGGGCTAAGAGCAGGCCTTTGATTTATTTATTTATTTTTATATAGGCTTTTCACCATATGGATCAGCTGGGGGGGCCTTACTAGCCCTGTTGACTGGGGTACTTCTCTTATGGGACCTGCTAGTGATCAGGGCACTCCCACAGATTACCCTTCATGGTGTGTCAGGGAAGAAAGGGCTTACCCCCCTGCCCGAAATCCAGATCCAGTTTGGACCGAGGTCATCCCAGGCAACAACGCGGGTCCATGAACGGACGTGCAGGGATTCATTAAGCCTCAGCTTCTTTTTTCACTTTTCTCCCTGTTCCCCTGCTGTGGCCAGTGTGAATGCGTGCTTGAGGAATGCACGCATCACAAAGCCGCAGCCTTTCCCATCCATGCTGCCCATGCTTACACTACCACTAGGCCTCCACCTGGTGGCAGTCAGAGACCGGGCACGCAAGCCATCCCTCCCCAGGAGAGGAGAGCAGTCCTTCAGACGCTCGATGCTCTCCCCCACAGCTGACCCCCATCAACCTAAGTCCACTTTCAGACCCTGGTCGTCGGTGTGATGCGTGGTGTGGTATCCAGCGCCTCAACCGTCAGTGCCACCGAGCCAGTGAAGCCTTTGATTTTTAAGACCAGCAGTGACAGTGTAGATCTTTCTTGAATCAGTCTTCACCATTGATTTATATATATAGGTATGAGGCCAGCGGCACTAGGATCCCACAGGAGCTTTTTTTCTTCTAGGGAGGGAGCTGACATCGGCCACTGAAGTCATTCACAGGCAACTTATAACCACGTGGTGGCACACCCCAACAAGTAACCGTCATCGACTCCCTCACATGCCACAGTTCTGTTCTTCCTGTTGTCAAGTGCACACTGTGGGAGCAGCGCGACAGTCATCGAACTTCATTTCTACTGCAGCATCACTGAAAGTGTTTGTGGGAGAGGGCTAGGCGACGCCCTTTTGTGGAGATTGTGGTGTCGCTGAGTCGAGCCCTTGTGGCATTGCCAATCCCTGCGACAGACATGACGCTGGCTCCAGTGACTGTTCTGGGTCCGACACCAGACGACACCACTTCCAGTGTCACTCACCCTATAAAAGTGTGGGCTGCCCCGCTCCCTCCTCAGTTCTTTGCTGCCATCGACTCTTCGCACATGGACTCCGTGGATGCTTCGTCATTCAGTTCAACTGCCAATTTTACTTACCATGCTTAGTTCAGCCACCAGTTTTACTTACCTCAGGGCCTTCTTTCTTAGGCCTCTGGCCTCCTGCCACCCAGACAAATGTATTGAAGCGAGAGGTGCGGCACTACACTGTTACAGTAAATGGAGCCCCCCCTCCCAAACATCTGCCATATTCCCAGTTAGCCCATTTCTCACTTTAAATACTAGATATAGCCAGTGTGTTTTGAGTGGTAATGCCAGACTATCCCACTTTAGTTGCTGATACAGCAGACATTGGTGAGTTGTAAAAGAGAAGTTCAGAACAAATCTTGCCAATCGATTGTACGTTAAACTAACTTTCTCCAATAGTTTCTGGTTGGCAAACCCATATACTGGATTGCTGTATGCCAAAACTGGTAGAATTAGCTGTGTGGCTATCATATTACGCATCTTGAATGTGACCATTGAGGCCAACCTTCTTACTGCTCTGATTCTTGAATTTACTTTTCTTATTGTAGTATCATCGTGTGCTTCAAATAATGAAGAGCTATCTAACATAACTTCTAAATATTTACACTGCTTAGTAACTGATGGCTTGTGGCCTTCCAGAGTAGTAATTTCAAAATCCTGCATACTTTGTAAGCCATTTTTAGTATGGGATTTTAGTTAGGATGCCACATAGGGTTTATGCATGCATCCAACACCGAGGGTGTGTGTAAAATTTGAGATCTTCCAAGAATCAATCTTCACCATTCATTCACACTCATGGGTTTAAGCCAAAGGCGCCGCCCAGGACCCAGTGGGAACAAAGTCTTTTGAAGCCTAGGGGACTGACGTCAGTGGTGGTGACACCCATGAGACAGATGTAGTGACGTTGCACTTTTGGGTTGGGCAGTAACCTCTGCTGGCCCCATCCCTTCCTCAGTTCTGTTTTTTTCTGCCATCAAGTGCACATCATGAGAGCTTCAGCCATCTAACTGCATCATTCTTCCTAAGTTCATTGCCACTTAGTTCAACGCTGTTTATTGCCGCCACCATTTTTTCTTTCGATACTGCTTTATTATTTTAACGTTCAGTTCTGTGTCAAACTCTTTTCTAGCTTATTTTTAATTGTTTTTCCCACGTCATCTTGTCCAGGCCTGAGGAGCATAAGAAAAACGAGAAGGCCAAGGAGAAGAAGAACTTCAGGGGTGGCCCTCCAAGGCATCGGTGCACCTGTGGGGATCATATTGCCTTCCAGGACTGGTATGATGACTGATGGGCCTGCCTTGGCGCTGACCACAGTATAGATAGGTGAAACACCTGCTTTTCCATGGATTTCCGCACCAATGAGAAGCACACATGGAGGTGGGGCCATGATCCACCCACCTTCAGAGGCAGGCATTGCGTAGCACCAGGGACACCAAGGTAAAGTCCCTGGGCCCTTCCCAGTACTGCACCTGCCGAGGAAGGCCAGGGCACTCCCCATGCTCGCCGTGCTGAGACGTCAGAGGCTTGGGGGGTGTCAGCTGAGTATCCACCCCAGTCTGTTGGCCCTATGGGGCAGTGGAGACTCTCAGTCTACACCAGTGGGCACCTCGGTGTTGCTTCCTGCTGTCACTCTGGTTTCTGGTACAAAGGTCAGTACTGGTGAGCAGGTCGGTGTTGACTGCAAGACCAGGCCCGCTTCTGGTACTGCTTGCTGTACCGGAAAAGGGAAGGGTTCTGGAGTCTATTCTATCTCTGACCCAGAGGTCATTGTTATCTCTTCCCCTGAGTGCCCTGGTGGCCAGGGGAACGATGATGACACTGACCTTGGGACTGGGGACAGAGTCAGTGAGGATGGAGGCCTTCCTGGCCCTGGCCCTGACCTTGATTCCGGGTTTGGGGTAATTCGTGGGGCTGTCCCTCAGGCTGACACTGGGGACAGTGACAGGAACTCCTCTGGCACCATTTGAGGTGCTGATTCTGTTTCTGATGCTGGATCTCAGTTCGGTGCCATTTATGGTTCCAGTGCTGTTTGTGGTGCCCAGACCAGGGCCGACTCTAGAGTTGGTTCTGGCCTGGTGTCTGGGCTTTTTGGGGGGGGGGGGTGAAAGGGTCAACCCTGGTGAGAAGTTTGGGAGGGAGGGGCACTGGGACTGTGGCTCACCCTTTGTTCATGTACATGTTGGAAACTATGGCAGGGGTTACAGCATGGGGTTCAGTTTCTTTCCAGAACCATCTGACCCTGTCATTGGTGGGGACAGGGGTCACTGTGTGGGACATGTACGGCTTTGCTCTCCTCCACCTGGGGGTTCCCCCTAAGGGCACTGTGTGAGCTGGTCCATTGATGTTGGTTGTCTTCAGATGGGCAAGTTTGCCAGACGCCCCCACCCCGGGAGAGGCCCTCTGAGCATTCTCGCAGCCCTAGCAGAGGACCTGCCTTGCTCATCCATGACCCTCCTCTGCCTTCCTCTCCTACTCTTCTGGGGGCATGTGACCTGGGAGCAGTTCAGGTCAGCAGCTTGTGTGTTCCACCAGTACCACCTCAGAGCAGATCAAGCTTGTTTTAGGCCTACGCATCCTACACCACTGTTGCCTAAATCCAGCTCCTCCTCTTGTACTCCCTCCT
Organism: Neoceratodus forsteri; assembly: GCA_016271365.2. Lineage (NCBI taxonomy): Eukaryota > Metazoa > Chordata > Ceratodontiformes > Ceratodontidae > Neoceratodus > Neoceratodus forsteri. The sequence continues at coordinate 62,002,157 of JADMNL010000035.1, forward strand.
CTCAGGAATAGGATTTTTCTGTTCATCTCTCCTCTGACGCCGAATACTGAGGTACCAGCGATTCCTCTCAGAGATGATGATAGAACTGAGTTTGCATCCCTTTGCAAGTTGCAGTACTGCTACTCTGGCACTGTCATTCCTTGGGCATTACAGTCTGTGGCAGAGCTGGGTTTAGGAGCGTTTGGGAGCCGGGGGGCATTCAGTCAATCATGAGCTCCACCATGGGCACTAAACAGTGAATAAAGATGGTGGCGGGGCACCACTGCTCACACTGGGGGGCAGCCAGGAGGGGCGACCGCCCCCCCAGTCCCCCCTAGCTCCGCCACTGATTGCAGTGAAGATGCTTCTGTTAACCCTCTGTGGCCCTGACCTTTTACAGAGGCATCCAGGCATGTTGATGCGTTTTATACTTTCGCTCCCAGCTTCCCCCAGGACACATCTGAAAACATCATGAGGTGGTGTGGGGACAGGGCAGACCCAGATATACCTGGCTCCGTCGTCTTCAAGTGCTGGTTAATTTTTCCTCTTTTCTCACTTCTCCCTCAAGACACTGGCGGCTTTGACATGCAAATGTGAACACAAGTTTTACCTGCTCAGTATGCCTTTCCTGGTAAAACTTTTGAAATAAAGAAATGATGACTCCCTCCCAGAACAAAGTGGGACAGCATTACTGGAGAAGGTCTCTTACATATGCTTACTGGTGCTACATCAAAAAAATATTTACACAGAAAAGGCAAACAGCTTAGATGAAGACAGGGAGAACAGGTGGCCTTGCTGTCCCAATGATGTAGCACTAGTGACTGCACTGCCACCTCAGAGATGAGTTTGTGGTTGCTCTGTAGAATCCCATGCTAAGCCAGCTAGGGGCTGGGCGCAGTGCAGGGGTGAGGTGCCCATTTTCCAGGGAGAGAGGGCACTGGCCGCACTGGCATTTGCATACCCCTTTGCCAACCCTCCATTGGCATCAACTTTGAAGGCAGCTGTGCCAACACCATCTTCTGGTTGGGGAACTTAAGGAAGCATGTGGAATAAAAATCAGGGAGAGAAAAAAGAAACAGAAAAGACCCGGAAGGCCTTTTGTTTTTTGGGGGGGCAGCCAGGTCTTCCTCCGACACCGTCTCTAGGTGTGGGAATTATCACCCCTTATTAGATGAATGTGAAGGCCAAGGTCTGTTTTTTCTTCATGAAAACACATTCCACTGGATCCCATGGTGAGAGTGAGTGAGAAAGGTTAGAATAAGCAATGTTGTGTGCAATTAGCCTTGAAAGGTTAATATGCAAGAACTTGGAATGGTTTCCAGGCCTCAGATGTAGGAAGGTTTGAGGCTTAAATCTTACTTGCAACAACAAAAAAACAACTTCTGCAACTGTTTTTGTGGTGGATGCCTAGGATTTCCTTCTGCCTCCCACTCCCATCCAGGGTAATTCCGGGGAGGAAGTATGGCCTAATGGGTAGAGTTCAGAGCTGTGAAACTGGAGACCCAGGTTTGAAGCTCATGAGACCATCACTCCCTGAGTGACCCTGAGCAAGTCACATAACCTCCCTGTAATCGCTAATCATTCTGTGTGCTATTTGAGCCTCCCTGTATGGTGAAAATGGTAGCAACAATTTTCCCCTTCCTTTTCTGGGTTCTTAAGTGCTTTGACAATACAGTTTGTATTAAAGAGTTCGTAAAACCAGACTCCTTTCTTTCCCTTCCCTTCCTTTCCTCCGGGTTCTGAGATGTATAATTACAAATAATTGACAGGTATGAACCAGGGTGGAGTGGGGTTTCTGAGAGGTACGCCTCTCAGTATAGGACAGAGAAATGTAAAATTACACAGCTTTCCTTTATGCAAGGCATCATGGGAAGTATATTTATTTATGTATATGCAAATCACCATGAAAGGTTTAGACTGGTTCAGCTTTAAGCAAGAGTGTATGGTAGCAAATGGCCCCTCACACACTCTACAAAGGCTGAAAACAGAAGACAAAGACATGTTTCGTCTTACACAGGACTCATCAGTGTGCATTATTTATTAGAGCCCAGGGAAAGAATGGTTTAGTCATAGTTTGGTCTTACTGGTTTGAGTCATAGTGAGCCTAAAACAGGAAAGTGATCTAAAACACAAAGAACCTCAACACAAAATCAAACTTTGTGCAATGGGTGTGAGAGGCCATTTGGTACTATCCACGTTTGCGTAAAGCAGAACCAGTCTTAAGTTTTTTCATGGTGATTTACATTTGCTTCCCATGATGCTTAGCATTATGAGGATATGTGTGATTTTACATTTCTTTGAAACCTGGCTTTATTACGAACATACAAAAGTGCCAGCAGATACAGGCCATACGGTCTATCAAGCCTGCAGGTAGCAACCCATTACACTGCAGCTGCCCCCTCCCCACCCGCATAACTGTGACCTTCACCTTGTCCCATCCTTTCTTAAAACTGTCCACTGACTTGCAGGATACCACCTCTTTGGGCAGCGTGTTCCACTGTGTCACCACTCTTTCCACGAAGTAGTGCCTTCTCATTTCTCTCCTGAATCTTCCACCCACCAATCTCAGACCATGCCCCCTAGTGTCCCTCCCTCCCTTTAAATTAAAGATTCCCTTTCTACCAGTCTTGTTTATGCCTTTCATATATTTAAAGGTTGCTATCATATCCCCTCTATCCCTCCTGTACTCCAGGGAATACATGTTAAGCTCCCTCAGCCTCTCCTCGTAGGGACCATCTTCCGTCCCCACGGTCAGCTTTGTTGCTGTTTGCTGTACAGGTGCCAGCACTGCAACGAGTACTCCAGGTGCAGCCTCACCAATGACCTGTATCGTGGCAGGATTACCTCTCCTCTCCTGGAGGTCATTCCTCTGGCAATACACCCCAGCATCTTATTAGCTTTAGCTGCTGCTTTTCTACACTGTGCTGAGTGGTTTGTTTGCCCTGTTATTATCACCCCAATATCTTTCTCCTCCTCTGTAGTAGCTAGCCCTACCCCCTAGCTGATAACAATTCCTTTGGTTCCTTGCTCCCAAGTGCATGACTTTGCCCTTCTTTGCATTGAACCCCAGCTGCCATGTGTCCGACCAGTGCTCAAGATTAGCCAGATCATCCTGCAGCCCCTGTCGCCCTTCTGTATCATCTACCACCCCACTGATCTTCATGTCATCCAAAAAAAGACTAAAGGCCTTTCCAGGTAATGCTAGCCTCAGTGCTTTTGTGCTGAGGGTCTTTGTATTTTGGATTATGTTTCAGTATGGGACAGTTGAGTGGCATGACCAGAGGGGTTCTGAGATGTGTAATGAGGGACATCTCTTAATATGGAACAGCTGAAAGGTATGAACAGAGGGGTTCTGAGAGGTAGAAGGAGGGACGTCTCTCAATATGGGACAGTTGAGCAGTACATAGAGACATAGACATTGACGGCAAAAAGAAGCTCCTGGCCTATCCTGTCTGCCCACCCTGTCTAACTCTTCGGCCTTGCCCTAGTGGAAATCCTCCCCTTTGTTACTGTCACCTTTTTTTCTAACTGATCCCACATGCTTGTCCCATCCCTGCTTGCAGCTGTGCATTTATTTTGCCTGCACTGCTTCCTCTGGCAGCTTTTTTCACTTGTCCACCACCCTTTCCATGAAGTGCTTACAGACGTCCTTTTTGAACCACTCCCCTGCAAGCTTTAGTGAATTCCCTCGTCCCTGTATTTGAAGTCAGGGAGGACTGTTACTTGATGTCCACCCTCTTTATCCCGTTCACGTACTCGCATGTTTGAATCATGTCACCCTGTCCTCCTCCTTTTTAAGGGTGCACGTTTGTCATGCAGCAGCTTCTTATATGTCATTTCCCCAAGACATGGTCCATCATAATTGCCAGGCGCTGTACAGCCTCCACCTTGTTGCAGTCTTTGCTCAGGTGCACACCCCAGTACATTGCACAGTATTCCATGTGAAGTTGCACCAGTGACCTGTACAATGGGGGCGGGGGGGGGCTCACCTCCCAACTTCTGTTGCTGCTATGCACACATATAGATTGTAGGAGGTAGAATGAGTGACGTGTTAATATTGGACAGTTGAGTGGTATGAACAGAGGGGTTCTGAGATGTACAGTGAGGGATATCTGTTAATGGGGAACTGTTGAGAGGTATGAACAGAGGGGTTCTGAGATGTGCATTGAGGGGCATCTGTTCATGGGGAACTGTTGAGAGGTATGAACAGAGGAGTTCCGAGATGTACAGTGAGGGATATCTGTTAATGGGGAACAGTTGAGAGGTATGAACAGAGGGGGTTCTGAAGACATTCAGTAAGGGACATCTCTTAATAGGGGACTTTGAGAGGGACGAACAGAGAGGTTCTGAGATGTACTGTGAAGGGTATCTGTTAATAGGGAACTGTTGAGAGGTATGTACAGAGGGGTTCAGGAGACGTGCAGTGAGGGACACCTCTTAATAGGGAACTGTAGAGAGGTATGAACAGAGCAGTTCTAAGATGTACAGAGGGGCATCTGTTAATAGGGAACTTTTGAGAGGTATGAACAGAGGGGTTTGAGACTTACAGTAAGGAATGTCTTTCAGTATGGGACAGTTGACAACTATGAATGGTGGGGTTCTGAGAGGTATAATGAGGGACATCTTTTAATATGGGACAGTTAAGAGGTATGAACAAAGAGAGAGGTTCTAAGAGGTAAAATGAGGGACATCTCCTAATACGGCACAGCTGAATAGTATACTATCTTTTTGCCTGCTCTGGCAGGTTGAGTGGAACAAAGGAGCGTATACATCCAACAACAGTTACTGGGTCACAAATAGCAGAGCAACATCTCGTGTTCTTTCTCGCTCCACCACCACCCCACCCCCAAAAACACACACACACTCACTCTTTTTTTCACTGATGCCTGCCTGAGCAGGTTCATGTTGTTCAGGGGACAGTAAAGCAAGAGTATGCCCAGCAGCCTTTGAGAAGTTAGAGAATATCACGGCAGCGTCTTTAGCTGCATGCAGTGAAATGTAGGCGGGTTGCTCGCATTACCTCTGAGGAGGAATGGAAGGAAAGTATTAAGAGTGTGTGATGTCTCTGGGGAAACACTGACAGGCGTAATTTCTTTGTCCTCAGTTCGTCTTATGTATATATATTTTTTTTTTTTGGTATTGAGCGTGACATTTTTTGCTGTGTACATTAACCTGAAAAACAGTATCACTGTCACCTGGACTTCATCTGCTCGGCCCGCTTGTCCGTACTACAGATTGAAAAAGCACTGTTGATCAGTCGGAATGCTCTTAACCCTACATGTGAGACTCTTCTATTATAAAAGGTGTCTCATGCACAGGTGCCCTGGAAGCAGTCATTGGTGGGGGCGGGGGGGTTAAATTATTAATATAGTATTGATTGTCCATCATTCTCTAATATACTAAAACATCCCCGTAGTCCGCTCTTATAGCTGTAAAAGTGGAGTTTCACTTACGTGCTTTGGATCCCATTTCTCATACTTTCGGAATGCGCACAAGACACCTCTTGCAACCGTATTATAAAAAGGTTTGGTGAAATACAGCTTCCTGATTGGCGGTTAATATTCTGTTAGATATGTGTTGATCTTAGGTAAACGTATTTGTAGAGGCTGATGAAATCCTAAACAGGGTGCATCTCTATTTAAAAATACCATTTTATAATAGAAATCATTTGACTCCCAGGGGTTATGGTACTGTTCAATTAATGGCTCTCTAGGACCGTTTAGCATTCGGTTATCCCTTGTGCCACATTACTTCCCCTAGAGGATGATTAGCAGAACGTTAGAATTTAGTTTTTGTTGACTGGGAAAGGAGGGCTAGAAGTGCTGCGTATTTTCAGCCTTGTCTGGGGATGGTGATGGTGGGAGGTGGAATATGTATCAAACCAACTGAAATAGAACCAGATGAAGCTGTTGGTGGTATTTTAGTGAAAGGGAGAAATTTGGCAAGGACTCTGGGGAAATTCCCTTGCGTTTTTCGAGAAGTGCCATGGGTTTTTCACATCCACCTGAACCACCACCAGAGAAAGCAGCTTGGTCTTGCTTTATTGTTCAAGGGTGGTCTCTAGAGATATATTAACATACACCTGAGATACTAGTTCCCTGTTTATGATATCTCAATCTGTTGCTGTGGAAGAGATTTGGATGTCATAAACAGGATTTTCATGTCAGAAGTAGATAAGCAGCCATTCCATAGAAACATGGACTTTGGCCAGCACCGGTTTAAACACTGATTCTGATTACAAACTTTTGAAAGAAATCAAATGGTTCATAAAAAAAAAAAAAATTTGCCTGCTAGGTGCTTCTTAACTGACGTGCAACATACACATAACGTGTTTGGGCGTCACTGAAAAAGCACACGTGCCGGCTTTGTGAAAGAAAGATTGCCAAGCTGGGGCATCGCTCAGCACGCTGGCGACCAGGATGGTTGACCATCTCGATGCCAGGAGCTGAGGCCAGCAGGGAGGGGAGTTCAGGGTGTCCTTTGGACACTTCCCTCCCAGGGTGGGAGGATTGCTATTCGCCGCCTTTGTGGCAGCTCTTGGTGGTGACTCTGCAGAGTTGTTCTTGGTGTGGGTGACCACACGCTGAACACCTAACCCCCAAATGCTGCTGCTGTCGAATAGCCATGGAGGTAGGTGTGGGCTCTCCAAAAAGGGGAAAATGGCTGCCACATCCTCGGATGAAGGTCTCGGGTAGGCTTCCCTATGCCAACCCAGGCCATGCAGCATGAACCGATCTTACTTCGGGAAACAGCCCTTGCAGCAGGTTACACCATTAGGACTGAAGCCAGCAGGCACCAGGACCCCACAGAAATTTTCTAGCTAGCAGTATTCAGTGGGGACCACCTCCGACATCAGTCCTGCCCCCGACGTCAGGCGTAGTACATATGGAGGCGGTCCCCCATAATCTTCAGTTCTTTTCCCACCGTCGGCTCGCCAGCATCTGCCTCTCGGTCTCTATCTAGCGTACGACGACTACAGAACTTTTGGTGAATTTTTTCTTTGCACAACTGATGTCCTCTCGCCCTCCATCACTTGAGGGTCACCTTTCTAAGTGTGCCTGTGGAAAACAGATCCCTTTCAAGGATCCTCACTCTCCCTGTGTGCGTTGCCTGGGCCCCTACCATGACACCAAGGTCTGCACCTTTTGCCAGGGATTCAATAGCCGCACCAGAATCTGCCGTCAGAAGGCACTACAAGCATATCTCCTCGAAGAGAAATTAAAAAGGATGGACCAAGAACCTTCCTCCAGGGGAGAATCTTCTTCTAAATCCCATAAGCACCGGGAGAAGGTGAGGTCTGTGTCCCCAACTCGGGCCTCGGACACCCGCAGCTCCGGCTCCAGATCGGACTGCTGTCCCTCCAGGGCTCAGTCGCACCCCTCCACCCAGTTAAGGTCCGGACTTCAGGCGGCTCTTCCTCGTTCCAGCCGATCAAGACATCGAGGCCCTCTGCTTCCTCCACCCCATCCAAGGCCTCTTCGAAGTCTTCTGAGCGTCATAAGTCCTCTTCTTCCACCTGCCGTCAGGACACCAACTCCAGGTCAGTCTCCCAACTGCCCAGAGGTCCTGATCCTGCACCCAGAAAGACCAAGGACCTCAAATCCCTGAAAAGGGCATCGGACCCGACTTTGGCTTAACACCCGACGTCGGCTAAACATTCCAAATCGGCCAGGTGCTCACAGAGCCGACGACACCTGCCAGACACCAGTCGCCAGCCAGACGCGTTGCCAGATCCGGCGTTCGGCAGGAGACAGATGTCTGCATCTCTCCGAGCGTAGCATCCTCGCCACTGGTTGATGCCGGTCATAGGGAATCGACGGAGGAGGACACCCCACAGCCCGAAGACCAGGTGGGCAACACAGAGGATGCCAGGCTCCCACATGACCCCTCCCCGGACCGGGAGACACCCGGGGACCCGACCCCAGCAACAGACCACCGGTGCCAGGCCCATCGTCGAGCATGAATATCGCAGAAGTAAAGGAACTCTTTACTTTTTGGTGGGACACCATCAGAAAGGATGTGGTCCCCGTCAAACCTCCTCCTACTACTCCTACTCCTACCCCTTCACCTCCTACACCCCCTCCTCCACCTAAGCGGCCAGTAGGACGACGACCAACCCCCAAGGAACAGACTGCACCTCCTAGGGGCAGATCAACAGACAGGAGAAGGCCTCCATCCAGATCTCCATCAGGGTCTCCCAGCCCCAAACGACCCAGACGATGCCGGCATACTCCGTCGGGGGAGGATTCAAGATTGGACACCTCGGACTACTCTAGATCTCCTTCTCTGCTCAGCATCTCCTCTCCTGACCCAAATGACCTTCCCAGGTCTCCACCGGATGATCCCTCTTTCACTGAGATCATGAGGCACATCCAGGACAACATGGGGTGGGATGCTGAAGACCTTGACCCCGAACGACAATGCCTTGCCCGCTACCTTCGGCAAAAAGACCCAAAGTCTGTGGTAGTGCCACCCTTGGTGGACACCTTTGTGGACGTCACCAAGGCTGTGTGGAAGTGTCCACACTCCACTCCCGTGGTGCCGAAGAAGGCTGACCGCCTGTACAAGGCTCCGAGAGAAGACCAGTACTTGGCGAAACAACCTCTGGCAAACTCCCTGGTCATCACGGCCTCACATGACCGGTCTCAAAGGCCCCAGCATCTGAGCACTCAGCCACCGGACCAGGAATCCAAGCAATTGGATGCCCTGGGGAGGCACATATATGCAGCTGCTACGTGCGCCATTAGGTCTCTCAACTACCTTACCCATATGGTACAGTTCCAGAACGCCCTGTGGGAACAGGGCTAGGACCTGGTCGAAAAGCTTCCCGATGGCGACCAGAAAGCGGAGCTCCTCAGCCTACTCCGCACTGGGTCAGATGTGGGGACCTAAGTACTTAGAGCCGCATATGATTCTGCGGACTCTTCTGCCAGAGCTGCAGCTTCAGGCTTTTGTCTCTGGCGACACTCCTGGCTCCGTGTCTCCGGCTTCACCCCAGATGTACAGAAGAACATTCTCGATGTCCCGTATAACAGTGAGGTACTCTTTGGTGAATCCTCGGAGAAGGTCATCACCAAGCTCCAGGATGCAGTGAAGGCAGTCCGATCTGTACAGGCCATGTACAGATCTAGGCCTAGTTCCTTTTGTAGGAACCAGAGCTGTTTTCGCAGCCGGCAACAGAGGCAGCAGCCATGTTCCAGCCAGCAGCAAAGGGGCACTTTTTTGCGTAAGGCCCAGGCCAAGTGGTCCCCAGGCAGAGGCCATCGTTACACGAAGCCGGCCCAGCCCGCAGGGACTAATGCTGCCACAGCATGACTCCTTCCCGGCCCCCGCCCCTCCTCTGGATCAGTGGGCAAGGAAAGTTGGGGGTCGCATCACTCACCACTTTTTAGGGTGGTAATCGATCACCACAGACAGGTGGGTTCTCCAGTTGGTCAAGAAAGGCCATTGCATAGACTTTCTAGACGACCCACCTACAAGACGTCCCGTGCTCTCCTGTTACTCGGATCAGCATGCCCTGCTCGTACAGCAGGAGGTGCTCGTGCTTCTGGAAAAAGAAGCCATAGAGCACGTACCAAGGAACCAGAGGGGACTAGGATATTATTCTCACTTCTTTCTAGTTCCAAAGAAGACAGGGGACCTCCATCCAATACTGGACCTCAGCAACCTCAGCATCTCGGTCCTGTATAAACGCTTCCGCATGGTGACCCTCCCCGGTCTGATTCCCATGCTAAAGCAAGGCGCTTTTCTAGCATCCCTAGACATGCAGGATGCTTACCTGCATATTCCTGTTGCTCAGGTGCACAGGCGTTTCCTGCGTTTTGAGTTTCTGGATCGCCATTATCAGTTCCGAGCCCTCCCCTTCGGGCTGTCATTAGCACCTCGGGTGTTCACGAAGTGCGTGGCAGTCATAGCCGCATCTCTGAGGAGACAGGGCCACTACGTGTTCCCCTACCTGGATGATTGGCTTCTCATGGCACCCTCCCGGGAGGCCCTGATGTCTGTCATTCACTGCACTCAGTCTCTGTTCGAGACGGGCATTATCATCAATTACGAGAAGCCAAGCCTGGTTCCGTCCCAGACTCTGCAATTCATAGGTGCAGTTCTGGACACTGTCCAAGGGAAAGCCTTCCTCCCCCCGGACAGAGCGGAACACATAAGATCCCTAGTCAGGGACTTTTGGGCAAAGAAGACCGTTCATGCCAGACTGGTCCTTTGCCTGCTCGGACACATGGCTGCAGCCATTGTGACAATCCCGCTAGCCCGTCTTCACTTGAGGGTAACCCAGTGGATGTTACGGGTACAATGGGACCAAAGGCAAGACCATCTGCAGCATCCAATCCGCATCACGAAGGCCGTAATTCGAGATTGGCAATGGTGGCTAGATTCGAGGAATCTCTCGGCGGAGTCCCCTTCATAGTGCCGTCCCCGACTGTGACACTCTCCACAGACGCCTCAGGGCTTGGTTGGGGAGCACACCTTGATGGTGTCTGGTCTCGGGGCCTGTGGACAGACCAAGAGTCTCATCTACACATAAATATCTTGGAGATGAGGGTAGTTATTTATGCCCTGCAGGCCTCCAGTCGGAGATTCCACCGGGTACACTTTCTGTTATAAACAGACAATTCTGCGGTGATGTTTTACCTCAACAAGCAAGGAGGCACCCATTCCTACTCGCTTTGCAGGGAAGCCATGAGAGTGTGGGATTGGGTCTTACAACACGGCGCAAACCTTATTGCCGTTCATGTTCTGGGAGTGGACAACGTCATCGCAGACAGCCTGAGCCGCTCTTAGGCCAGAGTTCACGAATGGGAACTACTGCAGGAGGTGGCAGAGGATCTGTTTCGCAGATGGGGTACTCCAGAGCTAAACTCTTTCAAGTCCCCATCCAATGCAAAACTGCCCAATTTTTGCTCGCTAGATCCAGGGCCTGGTGTTTTCTGGCAAGACGCGTTGTCCCTCTCCTGGGCGGGCAGTTTTCTCTACGCTTTTCCCCCTTTCCCGTTGAGCCAGAGAGTTCTTCTAAAACTTTGCAGGGAGCAAGCTACACTTATACTGATTGCGCCCTTTTGGCCCAGACAGATCTGGTTCACTCTCTTGCATCAGCTATCCTGGGAACCTCCAGTGCCATTACCAATCAGCTCCCATTTGCTGTCTCAGGAAGCGGGTTCTTTGGTCCATCCGGACCTACGTTCCCTGAACCTGCATGCTTGGCTCCTAGGCATATAGCCATGATGCGACACGGGGTCTCGCAAGAGGTGGCAGACATTCTCACTGCCGCCAGGAAACCGGCTACCCATGCGACTGACGCCATGAAGTGGCGTAGGTTTTGCTTATGGGTTCAAGCGCGTGGTTTATCGCCTTTGGACTGCCCAGAGAAGCTGGTATTGGACTACCTGCTGTCCCTTTCCACTCTGGTTTGGCTTGGTCCTCGATTAAGGTACACCTCTGTGCCATTTCAGCCTATCACATCCCTATAGGCCAACGCACTGTAGCTCAATTGGACACGACACATGCCTTCCTGAGGGGCGTCCTTCACCTTAGGACCCCGATTCAGGATCCGATCCCACCATGGGATCTATCCTTCGTCTTGGAGCAGCTCACGCTGCCATCTTTTGAACCAGCCGCAGATTGTGAGCTACGCTTTTCTTCTGAGAAAACATTATTTTTAGTTGCCGTTACTTCGGCCAGAAGAATTTCTGAACTACACGCACTTATGTGCAAAGAACCTTATTTGGTTTTCCACCAAGACAGGGTATCCCTAAGGACTAATCCTACATTTCTGCCTAAGGTAGTCTCAGCTCTCACCCTTAATCAGGACACCGATCTACCAGTGTATTTCCCGAAATACTCTAATCGAGGAGAAGCCCTTCTGCACACTCTAGATGTGCATAGGTGTCTCGGATACTACCTGACCAGAACCAAACGCCACTGAAAATCGGACCAACTTTTCATCTCCTTTGCCCACAGGATGATGGGAGCTCCTGTTTCAAAACAGTTGCTGTCCAGGTGGCTCATTTAGTGCATTACGTTCTGTTACCAGAAGCGCAACAAACCCTTACCGGGCATGGTTAAGGTCATTCCACCAGAGGGGTGGCTACCTCTTTGGCGGCTTTGAAGAACGATTCACACTTCAGCTATTTCAGCGGCAGCTGCTTGGAGCTCCATACGCACTTTCATCAGGCATTACAGCCTGGACATTGCATGGAGGCGAAGAGCAGGGTTTGGTCTAGCAGTCCTTCAGGGACTTCTGTCCTAGGCTCGATGTCATTCGAGGATTCTGCCTTTCCTTCTGCAATGGTGTGTGATTTCCAGTATTGCTTGGGAATCAGTCCTAATGGTGTAACCTGCTGCAAGAGCTGTTTCTCGAAGTAAGATAGTACAGTTACGTAAGAACTTACCATAACAGTAGATCTTTGAGAACAGCTCTTGCAGCAGGTACTTTCCCTCCCACCATCCCCGCCGGAGGTAGGTTATAGTCACAGCATCCTTCTCGTAGGATAAGACATTTACAGCCTCTTTGTTTGCCATTTGATGGCGGATCCTCGGTCTCCTCTTCTGATGTCTTCCAGCAGCCGGGAGTCTCCGGCGGGAGAACTGAGGATATGAACCGCCTCCATATGTACCTACATGAGCGTTGGGGGCGGGACCAACGGCCAGATGACTCCCGCTGAATACTGCTAGCTATAAAATTTCCGTGGGTCCTGGCGCCGCCACTTCAGTCCTAATGGTGTAACCTGCTGCAAGAGCTGTTCTCGAAGATCTACTGTTACGGTGAAGTTCTACGTGAATTGTGCTTTTTAGTCACCTCTCCTGTTCACAAGTGGTGGATGGAACCCAGCAACCTACTAAAGGGGTTCCTTCCGATTCCTTTCCCTCACCAGATTATCACTACAGATGCCTCAGGATAGGCTGGAGGGCACACCTGGGGCTCCCTCAGACACAGCATACGTGAGCACAGTGGAGAATGCACTCAACATAAACATTCTAGAAATGAGAGCTGTTCTGTACAGTCTACAGGTCTTCTGGACTCATCTGTCCCTGGGTCCTCTGTTAATACAGATGGACAACATCAGTGTGATGTATTACATCAGCAAGCAAGGGGAACTCATTCTCACCCCTGTGCAGGGAAGCAGTGAGAGTCTGGTATTGAGCTGTAGGACACGGTCTAGAACTATCAGCAGTACATACTCCAGGTGCCCAAATGACTTAGCGGACAGGCTAAGCAGGTCACTGTCCAAAATGCATGAATGGAAACTGTTGACTCAGGTGGTGGAGGATTTGTTCGACAGATGGAGTCATCCAGATCTGGACCTTTATATCCCCACACAATGCAAAGCTGCCTCTTTTTGCTCACTCGCTCCAGGGCCTGGAGTTTTCAGAGGAGGCAGCGTTGTCCCTCTCTTTGGAAAGGGAGATCCCTGAACGCCTTTTCCCCTTTCCTCTGAGTCAGAGAGTGCCTGCCAAATTACAAATGGAGGGGCAACTCTGATACTCATTACACCTGTTTGGCCTCGACAAATCTAGTTTCCACAGCTGCAGCAGTTGGCAGTGGAACTACCAATACCCTGCCCCTTATGCCAGGGGCTACTGTTTGAGAAGCAGGGAACCCTGGTCCATTCAGACCTCAAGTCACTCCACCTCAATGCATGGCTCCTGAGAACAGCCATTACTAGATTTGAGTTTCCCAAAAGGTGGCCGCAGAAAGCCTTCCACCAGGGCCACCTGTTTTTATGAAGTGGAAGCGGTTTACTTTGGACCACTTCTCATCACTTGATCTGTTTACCTATCCTGTAAATCAGATTCTGAGTATCTACTGTCCTTGTTAGATGCAGGCCTACAGTACTTTTCCATCAAAGTGCACTAGGCTGCTATTTCAGCTTTCTGCATGCCTTTGATGGTCAAATGGTTGCCCAACTGGTGGTGGCCTGTACATCTTTGAGAGGCAGTCTTCATTTGAAGTCTCCTATCCATAATCCAGTCCTGGCTTGGGACCTGAATTTTGTGTTGGAAAAGTTTACTTGGGCTCCTTTTGAGCCAGCAGTGACTTGTGGCTTGCTTTCTTTCTTGGAAAACATTATTTTAGTTGCCATTACTTCAGCTGGAAGAAATTCAGAGCTCCAGGGTCTAAGGTGTGAGCCACTTTATTTGTTTTTCACAAAGACAGGGTGTCTTGTGTACCAATCCTAAGTATCTGCCAGAGGTGGTCTGTTTGTTTACTTTAAATCAAAGCACCCACCTGCCATTTTATTTTCCAGAACATGCCAAACCAGGGGAAGCATTGCTCCATACTCTAAATGAACATAGAGTACTCAGGTACTATATACGCCATACTATACGAAGGACTGCAGGACATCCTCACAGCTTTTTTGTTTCATTCGCCCCTGGGTAAGAGGGGGCTCCTGTTTCTAAACAGTTTCAAACCCAAAGGTGCTGCGCTCCTGACCAGGGCGCGGTGCGAGTGTCAGGCTACAAGCCTGTAACTGGGTTCACAGTTAAATAATTCACATTTTTCCCTATCTGAAAGCATTTCCGATACTTTTTTTCTATAGAAATCTCTGTCCATGATCACCAGGTTTCCGTCCTTGTCTGCAGGTTTAATAATCACCTCAAGAATAATTTTCAGTTCATTAAAGACCATACATTCTTCTTTGGTCAGGTTGCTTCTATAATGCTTAACGCTGTCTTTAAGGACCTCATTTGCTTCTTTTCATCACTGTTTTCTGTATGTATTTATATGTGGATTCAGGGACAGTGGACTATTTGGCATTGGGATGAAACAAAATGGAGTTACAAGTACGTGTTTATCTACGCTCATCTTCACTGAGTGTAAGACTCTGGCTCTTGAGTGCCAGTGAACTGTGTTGTTTGTTGTGTTTCTAAACAGTACCTGTCCTGATGGCTGGCCAACTGTATTGCTTTCTGTTACAGGAAAAGCAGTAAGGAACTTCCTGGTATTCTTCGTGGTTATTCAGCTAGGGGAATTGCCACATCTATTGCTTGTTTCAAAATGTGTCCGCTGCAGATTTGTGCAGCTGCCACCTGGAGTACTGTCCACACTTTCCCGAAACAATAAGTCTGGACATTGCCTCCCGTAAAAGGGCTGGCTTTGGCCTAGCTGTGCTTCAAGGCCTTCTTTCTTAGGCCGCTAGCCTCTAGTCACCCAACTGTTCACTGTCAGTACTGCTTAGTACTCGTTCTGTAGATGTAGCCTGATGAAAGAGATATCCTTGAAGTTTTTACGTTCTGGGATCAGGGGAAGGCAAGCAGAATCAGATTATTGAGAGCACTGAGCAAGTAAAAAAACGTTTTATCTCTAAACGTGCTTATCGGGGGCAGCTGTACACAATATGTGTGGGGCTAGTAGATGGCTGTTCCCAATTAATTTAAACTTGGTAGCTGAGTGTTGACTTTGGTTTTAAGCACCCCTTTAATTTAAACTAGGTAGCTCTGTTGGCTTTGGTTTTAGCAAACAGCCCTCTAAATCACTAAAGATGCACTATATTTTGAAAGATAGCCCATTTACCTCAAGCACTCTCCAAACTCAGGGATTCTAAAATGCTTGAATGCAGGACTAAGGATAGGGAAGTGGAAGGATCAGGCTGCCAGCTCTGTAGAGCCAAAATACAGTGCTTTCCCTTCTAAACTGTAGTACTCAAAATTATAAGATCATTCTTGCTGCTTACCAGGAGATAAGGTTTCATGACCCTTATTTGGGGTATTTCTTAAGTTCAGAACAATGTAACTGGGTGCACACAGTCGCTGCCATTATTTATTTAACGGTATTCTGATTTATTTTTTCAGACACCCGCACAACAGCTCCGCGGATTCGAGATGATGATGCAGATAGACTGCAGGTGATGGACACCGGATCATCCAAATCAAGAGCTCAACTGTCCCGGCGTTCCTACGCCAGCAGCGAGACAACCACACCACACCCTTGCAGTCCCCCGGTACCGCCACCACAACTGGCACTTCTCCTGGCCAGGGGCCATCCGTTGACAGCATCCGCAGGATCCGCTCTCACCGAGTCGCAGGTCACAGGCAGGGCCAGCCCCTGTACCTCTCTGATGATGATGGGGTGTAGCCCGACGGCCGCAGTTCCCTCATAAGGTGTTGTGTTACCTTTGTGTCACCGGAGAGAACAAGGGAGTGAGAGCGTCTGTTTGAAGGGAAAAAATCCACACGAAACATATGGACACCTAGTCTGCTTCTGTGCAGAACAAAAGGGTGATTGGCACTAAACCTGTTTTTTTATTTAATTTTTTATTTTGTTTTAATTTTTCAGGGGAAATGGTCATTGGCATAGATGGACTATTGCAAACCAGTTTCTGGGAATTCTGTGCCATAGCCAGAGCATGGATAAACTAGAAATAGGCAGTAGTACTAGGGTGAACTGTAGCTTTGGGTTTTGGCAGCTGGGGGTGGGGTGGCAGATGGTAACATGGAGGAGGTACACAGCAGTCCCATGCATTAATGATCTTTGTAAGGCTACCTGTTTTTTTTTTTTTTTTTAATAAATGTCCCGTCGGGGCGTACTTTGGGCAGCTAGCTTCCGCCCCTGTCACCCATGACAATCTCCGGTGTCGCCGAGCCCCACTTCTCCCACAGACTTTCCCCCGTGGCAGGGCCAGGAATAGGAGGGCCATCCTCCCACACCCAGGATTCACAATCTAGATCGGGGCTTGGGCAGGCTGTCGACAGAGCAAGGAGCGGGCCGGCAGGCAGGGCTTCAAGGAGCCTACAGTCACCTTTTTTTCCTACTGTTTTCTCCCACGAGGTGGCACCATGCGCGCGTGCGTATGGAGGTGCACACGCACTATGTAGCTGTGCTTCTTGCTTCCCAGTCTCCAACGCTGGCACCTGGCCTCCACTGGGTGTCAGCCAAAGAGCGGGACAGCCTCCCTGCCCCCACCCCCAGTGGGTGTGTAGAGCAGTCAATCGAATGCTCAGTCCTCTCCCTCCCCTGCCGAGCCCCGACAACCCGAGCTCGCTCCCGAGCCCGAGTTGACAGAATTTTGCAAGAGATGCTTACAGTCTGGATGTGCATTCTACGTCTGTATGTTTTTAGCAATGGAATAAAAAAGGTGGGGGTGGGGGGCTGTGTTGCCATTCAGTTTTGTTAAGGCCCAGAGGAAGAGGAGACTTAGAGGCACCAGACATCTGAGAGTTGTTTCTGAGCAGCATTTCAGTGACATATGCACTGGAGTTTCATATACGTTTTGGAGATTTCTAGATCTGCGAGCAGGTCTGCAGGGATATAACCAGGCTGATTTTTGTGTGCTACTCAGCGCCCTCAAGATTCTGCAGCAGTTTCCTCTGTTTTGTTTTTTTTAATGCTTTTTAAAACTTTAAGAGCTTCCATACATGAAAAAATGCTTACCTTGGAAATCCGAATGGTTATGACTGAACGCTACATTACACTTTGGGAGGCGAAATGAAGAACCACACTGTTTTACTTTTTATGGTCTATTTTTTTTTTGCTGAGCTCTGTCTCCTGAACTTGACTGAGCAACACTGCAAGAATTCATCACTTTTCTTCATTTTGAAGTTTTTTTTTATATGTGTGTGTTCATTGAAGGAGTAATGCAGCACACTTGGGGTGCACGTCCTGAGAAACTGTTCTTCCCGGAATAGAGGGGTCTGCCCGGGCTGCTACCTTGCAGACGCTACACACAAAAAAAAGGATGCCATCATTTGCCTGCCTTGTGACATCAAGCCAGTGAGAAGGATGAAGAAGGAGTAACCCTGCTTGATCTGAGTCCTGGTAACTCCACTGGTGTCCTCAACCAAGGCAGTTTGAGGGTATTTTGCTTTTGGTATTGATCTATTCCTATCTAGCTTGTGGCTTTGCCACTCATGAGATCTAAACAGACCAGTTCCCTAGTGATTCACAGTGTAGCAGCTCTGCATGACAGGGTGTGCATTATTGTGGGATAACCGCACCCGTCAGAAAGTGAAGTGATGTTACATACTAGATGCCACCTCAGGGTATGCAGTGGTACTGAGATACACACACACCTTGGGTGTATTGGTGCAAGGTGGAATGCCATCAGCACCCAAACTGTGTGTACGTATTGACGACTGCACGTCCTAGAGTGTCTTATAGCACTTATAAAATGAACACCTTGTGTAGTTAAGTTACTAGAGCAGGACAAAGCACAATAATTATGATGTGGTTCGTATTGTTTGCTCAGATGTTTCAGTCTAAGTGTGTTTTCTTGTGAGTCCAGCAGAGCTCAATTGTAATGTCATGAGGCCTTGTTAAAGCTGCTTTGCCATTTGTCACTGGCTACACAGATCCGTACATGTATACGAGAGAAATGTGTGGTCATTCGGGGGTTTAACATGCCTTCTGCAATCTAAGTAGCCAGTCACATCACTGCACATTCCAGGACCCTTTTTTAACCCATATTTGCGCACACCCTGGAGTGCCTTGGTGTGATTATAAAATGCCTCCCTTCATTTCTCATTTTAAAATGGAAAAATGAGGCACAGAAAGTTGAGGTTCTGACCTGTGCTGGAATAACCTTCGAGTCATGTGGTCACATCCAGCCAGTCACATTTCTGGGTTTACCCTACTCCATTTTATATTTGCCTGTATATGCTGGTGTATAGGTTGCACCCATATGAAAGTCTTTAGTACGCAAAGGATAGAAAGGGTCAAGCTACTTGATTGGCTCAGACATCTTACCTCACGAGTAAGTGAATCTCGGCCAACTATTTTTCCCTACTTAGAATCCCTCCACCCCACAGACACCATATCCTTCAGAACATTACCATCTACTGGTAAAACGGAACTGATTTTTTTATAAGTATACATACAAAGACAAAAAAATGATAAAACTTGAACATAAAAATGTATCCATTACACAGTAGCAGAAATACACTATGGTGTTTGGTATGTTATGGAATATTGTCACTTCCCAGATGCCTGAGGCACTCGGTCTTCGGTCTTGTGCTTCACAACACACTGGAGGTGTAATGATATCACATGACCTACCATACCCTCTTGTGTATTATTGCTTAATTACCAAATATATATGTTAATGCGTATGCCCCTGTGTACGTAAATCACATTCCAGATATATGAATTAAGAAAAAACATATCTTTAAGTTCAACTTCTATAGAGGAATACACTGTTGATAATTTTGTATATTTTTTATTATTGTTGGTTACAGGAATTTAATATTTTTATTAGGAAGCAGGTGATTAAAAAATGAAATAGCGACTATAGTTTAAATGTCAGAATTATTACGAGCAAGAGAAGAACTGTATTTTAATTTAATGCTGTTGAGAGATTGTGGTTTTGTGAATGCTTTCCTTGTGGTCTAATTTTGTCCTTCCTACTCTCTCTTTTTTTATGTTAATATTTAATATATTTTTGAGGGGGAATTTTGTTTTTTTGGGGGGGAGGAAGTGTGGTGTTGAAACTGTGTAGTCTTCCTGCCTTGTATTGTTATGCTAGTTATCAAGAAGGATGCTTTTGAAATGTACTTTTGTTTTATAACCACAGTTTTATAAAGAAATATATATATATATATCCTGTTTTATAAAGATTGATGTATATTAAGGCTCAGTTGTGATTGGGGAGGGAGTGGTATTAACACGGTGATGTCATGAATCCTGCTATTTGGGGAGAGGAGTCTGTTCTAGGAACGTGGATATGTTGTTCATCCACACTTCTTGGCGTGTCCCTTTCTCCTTTAAATCTAGCCAGAAAGTCTTCAAGCTGGCTCCTCCCACCCACTCGGGTGTTAAATACCTCGGCTCCGCCCCATGACGCCAGATCTTCCTTTCCACTGGAAGATACAGGTTCCCTCGTGCTCTCACAGCAGTTCGTAGGCCCTGGATTCAAAGTGTCGGTTTTTAACAAAACTAACTTTAAAACTCGTTCGAGTTAACGATTCCGATTCTAGCGCATCGAACGTGGAGGATAAATCGTCCCCCAGATTTCACCGTTGTACCTGCAGCCAGAAGGTGTCGCGCACTGATCCCCACCTAATGTGCGTTTATTCCCTAGGTGTCGGACATGACACCTCGTCTTGCGCTTTCTGCCTGGCCTTCCATCCCAACGTCCTGGACGACCGCAAGGCGCGCCTAAAACTGGGAAGACTGGAGAAAAGGAACTCGCTGATGAAATCGAAGGAGGCGAGGTGGGCAGTTTCCGGAGCAGCGGGATCTGCTGAGCAGCTGGAGCAAATGAAAGCATTCAAGGAGGAAACAGCTCCAGCTTCGGCCAATCAGAGCTTTTTTGTTCCACTCAACCTTGGCTCTACCTTTACGGTCTTCTTCAAGGAGTTGTGCCAGTCTCTCCTCACCAGGGGTGAGGTGCCCTCGAGCTCGCACTCCTCCCGCCCTCACAAGAGGGATAAGGATCTGAAAACTTCATCTAAGTGAAGACGTTCTTAGGACCGAGAAAGGTCCGAGTCCCAAGAGCATGCGTTCTCGGCCTCGGTTGAGATCGGCTCCTCTGCCGCCAGCTTTTCAGGGGACCGAGGAAATGGCCGATGAGGCTGAGATTACTCTCGACCCCATCGATCTTCTGTCGCCGACCCCTGTTGATGACTCTTTGGAAAGGACTCTGGTCCTTCTTTTTCCGGAGGAGGAGACCCAGCCCGCTGGTGTTCCCATCGAGGAAACTGTTCCGAACCCTCGGTTTTCACTGGCACTGGTGTCTCCCGATCGATCAGGTCGCCTCCCTTGGTCTCGATCGAGGTCCAGAACCCCTTCGGCCAAACGGCCGAAAAAGAGTCATAAACATTCTAAGAAGAGGTGTCGCCACAGATCTTCATCCTCCTCGACGAGGAGAGGCTTCAGTGGAAACTCTGGGCCGATGTTATGAAGATCTCACATGGTAACAGCTGATTTTGTCCTGAGAGAAGCCGGCCACCCGGCCATCACATAGCTTCTGCCTCCTAGGCCGACGCCGACCCCTCCGGAAACGAAGTATTCGGTTCCCCCGGCCGTGGGGCCGGCCCGTATCCCGGTTCGGCTTGCCTCGGTCTCTCCACCGATTTTGGTGGAACCACCGCCTAAGCAGCCTCAGGGAGGGGCTCCCTCGAAAGAGGACCGAACAGACACCGGGCTCCTCCGACGTCTGTCGATTACAGTCGTCCCCGATCACCCTCAGTATATCGAGGGAGACCTAGGCGGGAGGCCATTGTATCCCGACTCTTCAGACTCGGACGCCACCGGATTGCACTCCCATCCTGGGGATGATGAGTCGTCCGTGGCAGGTTTGGAGGAAGGCCCTTCCTCTTTTCAGGGCATTCTCCACCTGATCTCTGAAACCACCAGAATGCCCCTGGGTCCATCCAGAAGAAGGCGGAATACCCCTCACAGATATCCTCAAAAGGGGGATACCCTGACAGAGGCTTTTCCAGTGGCGAGCCATTGTTGGCCCAATCCTTGAGCTTTGGCAGCGACTAACTTCCTGCACAGAACGTGCCTGCCCACATGGCCCGTAAGTACTGGTGCCCATGGGGTCCCTGGTCGGGGTTCACAGAGCACCCTTCGGCCAAGAGCCTGGTGACCGCTTCTGTGTTCAAGCGTACTGGTAGCTCAGCTGACACTGACCGACCCCCGGACAAGGAGTCCAAAAATATGGACCATTCCGCCTGTAAGGTCTATGCGGCCTCTTCCTTAGGCCTTCGTCAGGCCAGCTTGGCTGTCATAATGGCACACTTCTCTCATGCCCTTCTAAGGTCATTAGACGAAGTCCTCCCTCATCTCCCAGCGGACATGATGACCACAGTGAAGCAAGTCCATGATCAGGGCCGTGCTGTTGCAAAACAGCAGCTTCAGATGGCCCTGGACATCGGGGATTCCTGTGCCCGCTCCTTAGCAGCCGCAGTGGCTACTCGCCACAGGGCTTGGCTGAGGCTTTCCTCCTGCCCGGTGGATACTCAGCACAAGTTAGCTGACATGCCCTTCCTAGGCACCAACCTCTTTAGTCCAGGAGTGGCCGGTCACCTCCAGCGCATAGAGCAATTCCAGTGCCACCTTGGATGCTACTTCTGCAAAGGGTTTTTCGGGCAAGAACCAGCAGAAGTGTAAGAAGAAGCCTTTTCGGCATTCTTCCCCTCGATCAGGCAACCTCCTATCAAGGAGGCCAGCAGCAGCAGCAGGTCAGCTTGGCACCCAAGGCCCAAGCAGGATCCACAACAGCCCCATAAAGGAGGCCGAGGCGCAGGTCCAGGAGCCTCCTCTTCTAAGCCTGCTCAGTGGCAGGTTGGAAGTTGCCACCCTAACACCGTCCAGCCAGCCAGCTCTGGGTCCTCCGTGGGGGCGGCTCAGTCACTTCTTCCGCCTGGTCCGATATCACCTCAGACAGGTGGGTTCTCAAAGTGGTCAGTAGGGACTGCCTCTAGAATTCAAGTAGTATCCTTCCAGCTGAGCCCACACCCTCCAGAGGAAAGAATCTCAGCTTGCACCAGTTGGCTCTCCGAGATGACATAGCTCAGCTCTTCCGCAAGGAGGCGGTAGCTCAGTGCCAGATCCTCCTACAGACCCAGGCTTTGTGTCCAGGTACTTCCTGGTGCCCAAGCGGATGGGGGGTTGGCGCCCCATCCTAGATCCCCACGACCTGAATCAGTATCTCAGGTCTCGCACCTTCCGGATGGTAACTCTGAACCAGATCATACCATCCCTGGAGCTAAAACATGTGGTTCTGTTCACTGGCAGGACGATTCTTTCATGTCCCAATCCAGCCGTCCCATCAGTGGTTCCTCCGCCTCCAGGGTCGAGGGACCCTGTACGAGTTCTGAGCCATGCTGTTCGGCCTGTCATTGGCCCCACGGGTCTTCACCAAGTGCATTGCAGTGGTGGCAGCCCATCTTCAGCATCGAGGAGTACGAATCTACCCTTATCTTGACGACTGGCTCTTGGCAGGTTCCTCCCTTTAGGAGGTGGAGAGGTCCAGGGATCTGGCTCTCCGAACCTGCTCCCAACTTGGCCTCCTGATCAACGAGGACAAGTTGGAACTCGTGCTCTCTCAGGTGATGGGTTTCATCGGGGAAGAGCTCGACTCTTGTCAAGCCAGAGCTCGGCTCCCGGCGGACAAGGCGGAGGTTCTCTCCTCCTTTGCACGATCATTTTTGGTTGGGCACTTGAGCCCTGCCCGGGACTTTCTGCACCTTCTGGGTTACATGGTGGCGTGCACCTCAGTAGTTCATTGGGCCAGGTGGCCCATGCGCCCCCTGCAATGGGAGCTGGCTGCCCAGTGAACTCAGCACCACGGTCATTTCGACCAGCTGATCACTGTAACCCAGAAGATGTGGGACGCTCTCCAGTGGTGGACCACCCCAGAACGGTTGCAGGAAGGGATTCCGTTTGTCTACCCCGAGCCGATGGTCGTCCTTACGACCAGTGCTTCTCTCATGGGCTGGGGAGCCCACATGGAGGACAACAGAGCCCACAGGTTCTGGACCCCCGAGGAGTCCCAATGCCACATCAACCTGTTGGAGCTCAAAGCAGTCAGACTGGCACTGTCAGCTTTTGCCCTCAGCTCCGTGGTCAAGTGGTTCAAGTCCAGATGGACAATACTATGACCATGTACTACCTCAACAAACAGGGCAGCACGCACTCCTGTCTGCTGTGCAAGGAGACGCTCCGCATCTGGACCCTCGTAAGCCGGTTGGAGGTCAATCTCGTAGCCATTCATGTGGCAGGAATCTCTAACCAGCTGGCGGATGCTCTCAGCCGCATAGGCCAGACATCCCACGAGTGGTCTCTCCATCCAGAGGTAGTTTACAGTCTCTTCTTCTGTTGGGAAAAACTGTTGGTGGACCTGTTTGCCTCCAGGGAAAACACCAAGCTGAGGCTGTTTCATGCCCACCCCCCTCAGCAGGGCTCGCTGCAGGGGGATGCCTTTTCGAGGCCATGGACCCCAGGCCTCCTCTGCGCCTTCCCTCCATTTCCCTTGATCCACAAGGTGTTACTCAAGGTGAGGAGGGATAAGGTGAAGGTGATCCTGGTAGCCCCAGATTGGCCACGCCAGTTCTGGTACCCAGATCTCCTCGGCTGCAGGCCCCCGGAGCGGCTTTGTACATGCCAGAGCTGATATCATTGAACCAGGGGAAGGTATTCCATCCAGACCTTCAATCCCTGCACCTCACAGCCTGGTACCTAGCGGCTAAAGTTCCAGGCTCTGGGTCTTTCCAAGGATGTCTACACTGTGGTGGAGGCATCTCGTAAGGAATCGACCAGGAAATGTTATGCCTTCAAATGGGAAAGGTTTTCCATTTAGTGCCAGGGTAAGAGTCTGGACCACTTATCCTGCTCCGTGGCTAACATGCTAGACTACCTTTGGTCTCTCTTCAAATGGGGTCTACGGTCATCGACCCTTGGGGTGCACCTGGCAGCCATTTCTGCTTACTGGGCACGGGCCGGTCAGCCGACATTGGTGCAGGGGCGGTGGTGCGGGCCTGCCTTCAAAGGCCTGGATAACATATCCCTCCGTGCATGAACCTCCACCTCCGGGATAAAGCTCATGGGCAAGCCATTCAACCCATGCACAAGTGTGAGCTCTCACACTTGTGGAAAGCAACCTTCCTGGTGGCTGTCACATCAGCCAGAAGGACAGGGGAGCTCAGGCGCTTCGGTGGACTCCCTTATCTGGTCTTCACAGGGACAAAGGTGTCATGCGCCCCACTGAAATTCCTTCCAAAGGTGGTTTCAGAGTTTCACCTTAACCAGGTGTTGACTCTGCCGTATACTACCCTAACTATACCTCAGGACGCGAGTATAGGCTGCATACTTTGACTTGAGATGCGTCTTCTGTTATAAGGAGAGAACGGCAGAAATTCGTGGAGAGGTTTGCCAGCTGTTTGTCACCTATGCTGAAGCTGCTTCTGGCAGACCTGCAGCCAAACAGACCATTGCAGGGTGGATTACATCATGCATAGGTCTGTGCTATGAGTTGGTGGGCAAGGAGCCTCCAGAGATATAAGAGCTTATTCTACCCGCCATACTGCTGCATCGGTGGCTGCTTCCAGGGACATCCCTATACTGGAAATCTGTCAGGCTGCTACCTGAAGTCAGCAAACACCTTCATTACCCACTAGCACATCGACCTTGAGTCACGCCGGGATGCTGGTTTTGGGGCCTCAGTTCTCCAGTCTTTATTTACCAAGTAGGGGGTGTGCGCTTGCCTCCCTCCTCCCGGAGAACTGCTTGGAGTCTGCCATGAAGTGTGGATGAATAACATATCCACGCTCCTAGAAGAACAGGTTACTCACCTGTAACAGTAGTTCTAGGAGTGGTATATGTTGTTCATCCACACCCACACCTACCTAACCTCCCGGCTTTAGGCGCACAACCTGGCTTCCAGTGGGCAAGATCTGGCCATGGGGCACCGAGGTATTTACCACCGGTGGGTGGGAGGAGACATGAAGACTCTTCCCGCTAGATTTAAAGGGGAAAGGGACATGCCAAGAGTGTGGATGAACAACATATACCACTCCTAGAACTACTGTTTCAAGCAGTAACCTATTCTTTCCTGACCTTGCTTGGTATAGGATTTTTGTTAGAATTCAGCCCATCACCGAAAAAGTGTAGAGTATCTGGCTTTACCTTATAAAAAAAAAAATAAATTGGTTTTCTTTAAACTGGGCAGAAACATGGATTATCGTGTCATGAGAAGTCAGCATGGAATCTCAGCTCCGATATTCCCTCCTGAATAAAAGATATGTTTTGTTATTTTTATAATTAAAAAGTGTTGAGCCTGTAAGGTGGGAGATCTTTGCTTGCCACTTCAGGAAATTGCCCTGAAGAATTTAAAGGAATTGTGTGAGCTAACAGTTTAGGCTTATAGCCCACTACTCTTGGCGGCGTTAGCCCTGTGTGAAAATAATGTTTTTTTACTTTCATTTGATAAATGTTTGTAAGGCCGTAATTTTATCCAACTGGGAGCCATACGATCCTTTCCTATTTTGAAATTCAGCTTGCTCTGCCTTCAGCCGCTTGTAGACGCTTATTATGAGAGCTTGACGCGATTTTAATATATTTTAGTTAACTTTTAAATTATTTTATTACGCTTAACTTATCGCTTGATAATGATATGCTACTGCTCAACTAATAGCGACTCCTATTAGTTGAGCAGTGGCTGTCATTTTTATCAAACGCAGTTTAAAGGTACTAAAATAGTTTTAAAAGTTAGCCCCATAGACTCTGTATTAGGCGCATTCCCGCCGCCTTCCTGGTAGCACATCACAAAACGGGGAGCGGAGGGCAGAGCAGGCAGATTAGGATGGGAAGGGATCTGCCTGGCTCCCAGTTCAGACACAATTAGGATCCTTCCCATATGTTATCAAGTGAGTAAAATACTTCACACAGAGGGCTATCGCTGCCCAGAGAAAGGCCATTTAAGTCCAAACTCTTGATTTTTTTAAAATTATACATTTACTTTAAGAATCAATGTTTATTTTTTTCCTGGCCCTAATAATGCAAGTTTGTTTTGTCTCTCGAGGTGAGGGGGGGGGTCTCGTTTTCCCTGGCCGCTTCACCAGTATTCATAAAGCAGGGTGTTGAAGAGTCTCTACAACCTGCTCCCTTTTTAATCCACTCATAGTAGAAGTGAGGGCTAAAGAAAGGAACTCAAAGTCCATGAAGCTGCCTGACCCCACCCAACTAGAAAAGGTTCTGGAAACCTCCCTTTGCCTACCTGCATTCAGAATAACTTCCACAGTTTCGCAGCTGGACTTCAGTTGAGCACAGCTGTAATTTTCTCCACTGCTTGGCATCCGTTGAGGCGGGGAAGGGCACAATAGAGAATGGGTAGACATTTTGAGGTTTTGCTCACCACTAGGAAGGCATTTTGAGGTTCTGGACAGCATTAAGTTCACAGGAGGAAGTGCAGGTGGGCTGGTACTGTGACACCACCGTGGGTGGGTGAGAACATCCTTCCAGTTGGTGTGCACCCCCCTCCCCAGGAGCTTGACATAAAATGGCACCTGTGCTGATATAGTCTGTTCTGTGGTAGTTTGCATTAGATTTTAATACCGGTTTGTTTTTTATTGCATTGTTTAACACATCAGCAGTAACCATGTGAACTGGTGAAAACAAGTGAAAAGTGGTGCTGTGCTGCTGAGTCAGATGTAATTGTTATGTTGTATTTATAAGTTGTTTAAAAAAAATACTGCTGATAAAGTAACTGTGTGATTAAATGATTTTGCTCCAGCAAGAAGGCACTGTATCCGGTAAAGATGCCTTGAAGTATAAATGGGGGAATTGGCAGAGGACAGACACACCTGCACCTAGTAGTGACAATACCCTAGGTAGCAGTGAAAACATTGGATATTGGAACCCCCTTGCTGGTTGTTAAAAAATCCACCGTCTCTGTTGGCACTGCTGTTTGTTTTCCTAATCAGCAGGCTGCAAGGACGTCCGAGTGAAGTGTTGTTTACTGAGCCATATTCAACACTATAACGTATTTTTCAGAACCTTCTGAAAGGAACAGTCTTGAATCGGGGCACTTCTGTTTTGGGTTTTGTTTTGTAAGGCTAACTACATTTGTCATGGCCATTAAAATGGAATAATCATGCTCGGTATAACTGGTTATATTTTAATACTGTATTTTACTGAAAAAATGACTGTTGAATTTGGCAGTCAGTTTCAGGAAGTATGACATTTTCAAGATTTGAGCCAGCTACTAGTCTCTATCCCCCAAAAAAAAGGAATCCTGTGACTTTGGGCTACCACCACTAGAAAAAGTGATTAATTTCTGTGCATAGTCTTTGCAGTTATTCTATAGGTAGCTTCTTTGTTTCCGCTTGGTATATGTGCAGTTGTTGTCAGGCCTTCCACAGAAGGGACATCTGGTCACTGAGCTTTAATTAGACAGTGGGGTGGACCTGAGGACAAAAAGTGGAGCTGTGGAATAAAGGGGTAGGTAGAATGTTTCATTTTAGGTTCGGGGGCCTGTCCTTGTAAATTCTAGCACATTATAAAAAATAAAAAGCCTTTCTTGCGGATCAGGAGAGCTCTAAAACAAAATAAAAAAAAGGCATGAGTAACAGAGAGTACATTTTTTTACTGGCCTCAAATATAAGATTTTTTTTTCCTCTTGTAATGGGGACCATTCAAGTTTCCAGTGGTCCAACCAATCCTATGAATTGTTGGCTGAAGGAAACTTAACGTCACTTTGGTTATTGATCAGTCTCTTGGGCTATGCCATTCTGACACTGGTGTGTGTTCTGCTGCATGATACATCCTCTGGTTTATTATTGTGATCATTTGTGTCTTCTGAGGAACAATTTTGGATTTCTAATTAAACAAAAATAAGGATACGTGAACTGTGTCATCTTGTTCTGTGGAAGGAAAGCAGCAGTTTCAGAAAAGAGTTGACGACAGGGCTTTCTTTTTGATTGGGGAGGCATTGGGGTGCAGAAAATTCATTTAGAATCTTTCCTGACACTGATGTCAGTTGCATATTATGAACTGTTGACGCTTGATTTAAAGAGTGACTCTGCACTTCAGTATGTGCTTTATAAATGTTTCAGCTGTCACAATTTTTAGTGTTCCTTTCAAGATTTAGTGCACATCTTGGTTGCCCATCAAAAAAGTTTGTATAGAAAACATTTGCCCCTCCCCTGTTAACCTCACAGTGCCATTGTTGATGACATCATAGTGCTCAGCATGACAGAATACTGTGATGTCACAAACAAGAATTGTGTGGTTAGCAGGGGAGAGTGCAATACATTTTGAAAGACTCAGTGAAATAATTGCTGCATTATCTATAACATTTAGAGATCAACTGGAGGGGAAACTAAAAAATAAAATAACTAGAAAACAAAGTTAAAACATAACTAGTGTAAATCTAGTGTTTTTAAAGGAGACAGGCAGAGGTTTGTACTGCAGGGCTGCCATTCTAACATCAGTTACCTTGCCAGTCAGTGTCTCCATGCTGATGTACTACATAATTTAACTCTGTTTTTAGTGATGTAGATGACTGTATTGCTGTATTAAAGACAGGGGGAACGGGTATTAGTTTTACGCTTTTATAGTGTTGGAGTGAGGGTTACTGTTTAAAAGTGTATGTACAGTTACATTTAGACAATGCAGGCCGCACCTGCACAAGTACAGTAACCAAATAGAGGCTGTCCAGAGAAGGGCAACCAAAATGATGCAGGGACTGCATCAGAAAACATATGAAGATAGATTAATGGAGCTCAATATGTATACCCTAGAGCAAAGGAGGAGAGAGGTGATATGATTGAAACATTAAACCATCTTACAAGCATTATGTGAAAGAGTGTAACATGTTTCAGTATTAGAAAAATAGCAGGACAGGAGGACACAACATGAGATTAGAGGGAGGCCAATTAAGGATAATGTGAGGAAGTTCTTTTTCACAGAAAGGGTGGTAGATGCATGGAACGGCCTATCTCAGGAAATGGTGGATATGAATACAATGCAGGGCTTCAAACAGGCATGGGATAGACATAAGGGAGCAATACAGTTGAGTATGAATACATAGGCCATTTACAGAGCAAAGGCCTATGGCATATTCATAAGGTAAAAAAAAATGGGCAGACTGGATGGACCTTGTGGTCCTTATCTGCTGTCAACTTCTATGTTTCTGTGTAAATCACTGAAGGCGTCCGACCAAGCACTGCGCTTTCTTCAGATCATACTTGACGGGGGCTCTTGCAGCGAGTACACCATAAGGGCTATGCAGCCAGGCACTAGGTCCCCACGGAAAATTCTTAGCTAGCACTGCCCCTGACGTCCGGACTGCCTATGATGTCCGCCAGTGGTATAAAAGGGTGGTCCCTGGTCACACCCCAGTTCTTTTCCTGCTGTGAACTTGTTCACATCGGGCTCCATGGACGCCTACTGCCAACCAGTCGACCGCCATTTTCTCAAACTTTTATCAAAGTTTCTTTCTCGTTTTGGTGCTTAATCGGTGTATGTTTTCTCCGCCATCCTCATCTGGCCAGTGACCGAAATCCAAGTGTGCGTGAGGGAAGCAGATCTCGGCCTGAGACAGTCACTCGACATGCCTCATCTGCCTGGGGCCCAACCATGATGCTGCTGACTCCTGCCCGCGACTGCCAGGGTTTCAACCGCCAGACCCACATCTGTCGACTGAAGACGTTGACCTACTTTCTAGAACAGCAGCTGGCCACATGCAAAAGACCCTGTCAGGCCTAGGATCCCCTTCTTCTTCGGGATAGGGGAATTCTCACAAATCCAAAGTCCAGTGGAAAGCACCATCATCATGAGAAGGACAGGACCCATTCGGACTCATGATCCAGGTCTCCACATAAGAAAACGGCCAGCTCCAGTCCTTCCTCCCATGGGAGGTCGAACTCTGCCCCTCCTCCAACCCAAATTTCCTCTAAGTTGCCGGCCTTGAAACCCCACTGCATTGGTGCATACGCCAGGCAGTGCTGCTTCAGGGCAAGGGCCTTCTGCCCCTCCCTTAGTCTTAGGCCCTACAGCCATGCCTCTGGGTCTAAGTCCAAGGAATCAGCCGGTCAAGGAGTGGGCGACAGCCTCCTTGCCACCCCTCACCAGGCTAAGGCTTCCTCCTCCTCATTGGATCGTCCAGCTGGACCCAACGACAGGAAGCTGCATTTGGAATGGGAGTCTCACCCTGATGCCTGCTCTCCTAAGCATCGGGTTTGAGACTCCTGGCACTGGACCCTGATGTCTTCGACATCCTCGCCTTCAGGATCTCCCCCACTGCCTGCACCCCCTAAGCTGCCTTCAGGAGAGGCACAGCTGCTGGCCAAGGAGTTGCCTCCCTTGACGCCTGACTCTTTGACGTCAGGTGGCCCAATGCCTGGCCAGCCAGTCGACCTGCTGTCAGCTCCGTCACCCCCAGAACCAAATGCCAGAGAAAGCTATGTCACCAGAGCATCCGTTGGCTCCCCAAGCCATCAGGTCCCACCACCCGAGGGGCCTGATACACATCGGAGACACCAGGCCCATCGGCTCCAGCCATAGTGTCTCTGGCCGTCACGGACCTTTTTTGTTCCTGGTAGGACACGGTCAAGAAAAACATCCCCAAGGAACCCCCGGTTACCACACCTCAGCCTCTCCCTGTAGACTCCCTGCAGTGGCCTCCACAGCCCCTGCAGTCATCACCTTCTCCCAGGGAAAAAATCTCTTGCTCAGTCGGACAACAGTTCTTCCGGACGAAGCAGAGATCGCTCGAGATTGTCCTCCAGGCATCAAAGTAGGCGGCACCAGCATTCCTGTTACAGATCTTCCTCGAGGTCACTCAAGACTCTTCTGCCTCCTCCAGATCCTCAGGGAAGTTTTCCTCTCCTTCCCACCTCCCTGATCCTCTGCAAGATTCACCTAGTTCTCCCCGGATGATCCCACATTCTTGGACATGATGCGTTACATCCAGTTTTTGAACCAGTGGGAAACTGAGGATCTCAATCCAGAGAGAAAAGGCTGGCTCATTTCTTGGGTATGAATGAGCTTAAACCCTTAGTCGTACCACTCTTGGTGGCACCCTTTCAGGATGCCACCAGGCTAGCCTGGAGGCACCCTTCGACAGCCTCTGCTATACCAAAGAAAGCAGACAGGCAATATCGTACCCCGACGAATGAGCTGTTCCTTGGTGAACAGCCCAAGACAGACTCAGTCATGCTGATGACTGCCCACGGCAGGACCAAACAACCCTGGCACATGAGCTCCCAGCCACCGGACAAGGAATCCAAACGTCTGGATCAGTTTGGCAGGAAGGTCTATTCCTCGGCCACCTGCACCATTCGGTCGCTAAACTTTGGCGACATAGGTGCAGTACCAGAAGTCACTCTGGAACAAGGCCATTGTGCTTGCAAAAGACAGCCCGATTCCAATCACAAAACGGAGCTCCCTGGACATGCTGCAGTCCGGGTCTGGATGGGGAAGCACATCTTTAAGGTGCTCCTGTGATTCGGTGGACACAGCAGCCAGGGCATCCACCACAGGGGTCTATATGCAGAGGTACTCTTGACTCCAGGTTTCTGGATTTAGGCAGGACCTTCAGGATGCCATCATAGATGCTCCATTCCATGGGTCTGTGCTCTTCGGTCCAGACATTGAAAAATAATCTCTGACCACCAGGACTGGGTAAGGCCATTCAGTCTGTGCATCAGTTGTACAGATCTAATCAGACCCTTGTCAACAGTTTTGTCGCCAGTGGGCAGAAGCCCAAAGGACAGCAACAGAGAGGCAACTTTTGCCGCAGCTCCCTCTTAACCTGGTGGAGTACAGGGACTCGGAATACCAAACCCTCCCAGGTCTTCCTGCCCACCCTGTGCTCCAGTGCCTGACTACTTGCCCTACCCCACCTCTTGCCGAGTCCAGGGAGAGGTAGTAGGAGATCAGATCTCACTTTACCTTGATGGGTAGATCACCATCGTACCGATCGTGGGTCCTTTAGTTGATAGAGTGGGGTCACGGCGCTGACATTTCTGCAGATTCCCCTGAACAATCCCGGTCCAAACTGCTTACTCCCCTCCTGTGCCGAGCTCATTCGGGAGGTACTAGACAAAAGGCCATAGAACCCATTCCAGCCCCACAGTGGGGAAGGGTTCTATCTCCATTTCTTCTTGGTTCCCAAGAAGACAGGGGACCACCTGATTCTGGACCTGAGCCTCTTGAACAATTACATAGAGTACAAGATGTTCAGGAGGGTCACCGTATGGGCATTCTTCCCATATTTCATTAAGGGATTGGCTTTGCTCCTGGACATGCAAAAGCCTACCTCCATATTCTGGTGCTTCTAACTCACAGGAGGTTCCTGAGGTTCTCCTTTCAGGCACGGCATTTTCAGTTTCTAGCCTTGCCCTTCAGCCTTTCCTCAGCACGCATGTGTTCCACGGGGGTACCCTAGCGTAGTGGCAGCAGCCCTAAGGAGGCAGAGGACACTTCATTTACCTCAATGATTGGCTTCGACCGCCACCACAAGGGATTGGCTTCTGGTGGCTTTAGAGGATACCTTCAGTCTGTTCAGCTCCCTGGGATCACCCTAAACATGGTCAAGTCATTCCTAAGCCATGTCAAAAGTTACAATACATAGGGGCAATCCTGGACACAGAGCAAGGGAAGAAGAAGAAGAAGAATCAGCATTTGTATAGTGCTTTTCATACACAGTGTATTCCAAAGTGCTTTTGTATCCCTGCTGTTTTTTGACAGAAGAGAACTTTGGTTTCAGAACAAGATACAGCAGTCTAGAATTACAGATATTTTACTGATAAATAACTTCTATCTCAGCAGGAGTTAGTACCTGTTTGGGTTAAGCAAACAGATACTTTATTAGAAGAAGGGGTCTCATTTAAGTAAAAAAAAAAAAAGTCATTGTGTTTCTCTGAGGAAGGGGGCTGTATCAACTTAATTTACTGAGTCAGAGCAGAGGCTGAGGCTAATTGGGGGTGTGGCTTAGCAGTTTAGGAGTACAAAAGCAGCTGTCTCCAGTTACAGCATCCTGCTGTTTTTGGCAGAAGAGAACTTTGGTTTCAGAGCAAGATACAGCAGTCTAGAACTACTGATTTTTTACTAATTGCTCTCCTTCCCACCCAAAGCCAGTTCTACTTTTATAGCCACTGGATTTGACTGACAACAGGAATTCGTGTTTGGCAATTGGAAGGAAGGATCACAGAGACACATTATTTTCATCAACCTTGAAGGAACTCTAAAATAACTCTTTCTCCTCTCCAGCTGCTGGAGTCTGAATCAAGCACGGAAGAAGGAGACTACTGAAGGCTACAGGAAGTTCCTGTCCCAGAACAGGAAGGGCGAGAGTTGTAAGGGCACATAGGCAGTAGGAAAGTAAGTGTAAAAATATATGGAGGAGACAGTACGCATACAAAGCAACAGGAGAGGGGACACAAAATAAGTCAAGATGGCAGAGGTGCAGTATGATGGCTATGGGGTAGCAGTGTTCTGGGAGACATTATGGAGGCTGTGATGCTACCCTGTTTGCAGGCACCTCTCTGGTCTGAGAGAGGAGGTTGCCTGTCTCCAGGCTGACCTGGCTAGGATTTGTGAAACCTCTCCCCCCCCCCCATCCAGGGACCACCAGGGCCACCACCGTTACCTCAGAGGTTGCCAAGAAGGAGGAGCGTTTGGACCAAGGTGGGCTCAGGGAGGGGAAGGTGGTGGAACCGAGGTGCATCCTCCAGTTGTACCTTCACAGTTCATATGCTGTTCTCGTAAAAGAGTGGTTCCTCTATGGAGGCACCTGCAGTGGAGACCAAGAAAGATGCTGGGAACCTCACAAAGGAGACCCACAGGAGGTGTACCGAGACCCCACAGGGAAGGAAATGGCTCCTGGCTGGGACTCGATCATTAGGGGTAGAAGTTGGGGAGGAAGGGATAGGAGGTAAGGTGCCTGCCTGATGCCACAGCCTCAGAGGGACAGGAAGCTGAATCCTCAGGATCGAGGGAGCTGGATGTCATTGTCCATGTAGGGACAAATGACCTGGCCTGGAATGGGATCAGAGCAGTGCAAGAGGAGTTTGTGGAATTAGGGGAAGGGGCCTTAGGACAAGTAGCATGTATGGTAACCTTCTCAGAGGTGCTGCCTGTCTATGGCAAGGATGATGCTAGGGTATTCCGCACCATGGGATTCAATGAATGGTTGAAAAACTGGTGTGGAGTTCAGGGTTTTGGCTTCATTGGGGATTGGGGAGCCACCTGGAGGGATACAGGCTTATACTGGCACGATGGTCTGCATCTGTCCGGGGATCCAGGATCCTAGGTGACAGGTTTTAATGCTTCATTGTAAGCATTTAAACTAGCCAAAGGGGAGGCACTGAAAAGGAGCAGGGACATCCCAGCCTCCCCCACAAACGAGTAGTTAGAGAGGTAAACACCAAGGTAGAAAGTCAGTACAGAGCAGGACAGGGATAAATGCAGAAAAGGCGAAGGACAGAGATGGGGCCAAAAGGGGTAAGGCCATAAAAAATAAATGGAAGGTGATGAGTACCAATGCCCGCAGTCTGTGCAGCAAGCTCCCTGAATTAGTGACCTTGATGGAACAGGGATGCCTGGATATTGTGGCAGTCACTGAAATATGGTACACAGAGAACCATGACTGGGATGTCAACATACACAGTCTACAGAAGGGACAGGGTGGGTAAAAGAGGAGGAGGAGTAGCTCTCTATATAAGGGAAGGGATTAAAGCAACAGAACTAAAGAGTAAACGGGAAGTTGATGAGTCACTATGGGTCACCCTGGAGACAGGAAATGTCACCACAATCCGCATGGGGGTTGTGTACAGACCCCCATCTCAGGGGAGGAAATGGACAAGGAAATTATAGAAGGCATCCTTAAAATGGCAGAAAAAGGGGAGATATTGTTGATGGGGACCTCAATATGCCAGATGTTAACTGGAGTACCTTTGCTGCAGGCACATCCAAGAGCAGGGTCATTCTTGATGCTCTACAGGGGGCATGCCTCAGACAGCTAGTGCTGGAACTCACTCAGGAGGGTGCAATCTTAGACCTGGTACTCTCAAATGGGGAAGAGAAAAGATCTCAGATTTAGAAGTGGGTAGCCATCTGGGAACAAGTGACCACCAAACAGTGTGGTTCACAATAAACACAGCCATAGAGTCAAGTCGCATAAACAAGAGTATTGACTTTAGGAAGGCTGACTTTGGGAAAATGAGAGAGTGCCTTAGAAAAGCACTAGCAAATGGGCAAGAAGGAGGGGTGGAAGAACAATGGGGAATAATCAAAACAGCCATCACAGAGGCAATGAGCCTTTGTGTGAAGCAAATCAACAAAACAAAGGGAAAAAAACCTCTATGGTTCTCAAAAGAGGTGGCAGGGATGGTTAAAGAGAAAAGGATTGCATCCAGGGAATGTAAGGAAACACAGAAGGTGCAGGACAGAGAACGTTATCAGTTAAAGCAGAAGGAGACAGGGAAGGCAGTCAGAATAGCAAAGGCACAAACTGAGGAAAAGATATACAACTTTGTTAATAATGGGGATAAAACCTTTTGTAGGTACATTGAGGAGCGAAGAAAGTCCAAGGGAGGGATAAGGAGACTTAACAAAGGGGAAGAAATGTAGGCAGAGGGTGACAGTGAAAAAGCAGGGATACTCTCAGGAGACAACTGGGCAGATAGTTGCTGGTGCCAGTAGTCAAATAAGCCAGTTGCTTAGTGGCCTCCTCCAGTTTAAAAAGAATGGCACGAAGAGCCAGTCAAATGGCAACTATAGCTCCAAGTCAGCCTGCCACCCTCTCTCAGCTAATTATTCTGGCAGAGTACACTAAAACAGATCATAGAGAATTATTTCTACTGCACTATTCGGGAGCACATGACAGTGAACGGTTTATTATATTTTCCACTCATCAAAATTTACAGTTAATGAGAACTATAGATCATTGGTATGCTGATGGCACATTTAAAGCAACACCAGCACTTTTTTCGCAGTTATACGCCATTCATGGCATAATATTCACAGCAGTGATTCCATCTGTATTTGTGTTGATGGCAAACAGAACCTATAATAGTTATACTAGGGTTCTGGGGCAGCTGAAAGTTTAGAGTACAGAGCTTGCACCACTAACCATTGTGACTACCTTGAATTGGCTGCAGCTAAAGCTTTCTATCAATTCCCCACAGCTGTCACCATGCTGCTGTTTTCCACCTGTTCCGGCTGTGTGGGAAAGGTGCAAGAACATCAAGACTTAGTAAAGAACTATACAACTGATGTTGAATTCACATTACATATCCGGATGCTTCCCGATAGCGCGCGCACTCACCAGCAGATGCTGTTACTGCCTTTGAACATCTGAGGACTGACTTTACATGACTAATGATGACCAACTGGCCCTCCTTATTGACTACTTTGAGGACACCTGGCTAGGGAGGCCAGTTGGTCATGGTGGTGGTAAGAGACCACATATCAACATCGACTTTTGGAACTGCTATGATGCAGTTAAAAGATGGAGTTGCGGACAAATTAGCTGTGGAGGGTTGGCATATGGATTTAATAGTCTGTTGGGAGCCAGCCACCCCACAGTATGGAAACTAGTAAAGGCATTGAAGCGTGAGCAAAACACCAGTGAAATTAAAATCGAGCAGTACCTTGCAGGCATGAACCCTCCGGCGCCCAGGAAAATGCACAGGGACAGTGCTAAATGAATAACAGCAGTTGTGGCTTCATATGGGAGTACCGATTACTGCGACTATCTGAGGGGTGTCACTCACAATTTCCAATTGCAGGTTTAATCTTGTAATCTTATGACTGCTTATGTCGTGTTAAAGTGATAAATACTGAAGAGGAATACATGATTTAAATTGATATGAAATAAAGTTTGCCCTTTTAAAGATTTAATATTTAAAACATAACTGCACTCCACTGCACTAAATTGGCTTGGCACAGCTCTCAGTGTCCAACGTCTGCTGCAGCAAGTGATGTAATCACAGTGCGACACGCAGTGTGGGATGGATTTATTGCTGCAGTCTGAGTCAGAAGATATGGTAGCACAAAATTACTATTTCACAAGATGCTAATGTTGAATGAAATGCACCTGTTAAAGCTTTTTTTTCACTGAATTGACGCTTGCAATAATGCCAGTAATGGGCTTTGCAATATAGTAGTTTAATGCTGAAACGCGATTTCATGGCGTAGTAGCAGTGGGCTATGCAATGTAGCAGCATTACGCTGAAATGTGCTTTATGATGTAATGTATTACGCTGTATTAATTTTGCTGAAATGTTTTGCGCCGGAGTTTTTGCTGAATTGATGATACTGGCTGTGGCCATAGTGATGTTCCTTCAGCACACCCGTTTACAAGGGTCCCTCAGTGGACTCTCGGAGTACAGTGGGATCAGAGGGTGGACGATCTTGACCAGTCGGTCTTGCTCTACAGAGCAGCATTACAGACTCTCTCTTGGTGGCTCTCCCCCCCAGAATCTGTAGTCCGGAGTCCCCTTTCAGAGAGAAGCCCCTTCACAGCTTCTCACAACCGATACCTTGGGCCTAGCTTAGGGGGCTCATTTTCAAATTCATCAGATGCAAGGTACATGGTCTTCTCTGGAACTGACCCTCCACATCAATATTCTGGAGATGAGGGCAGTTCTGTACGCTTTATAAGCGCTTTCTCCTGACCTCCGTCCAGTTCCCCTGTTAGTGCAGATAGACAACATGTCTGTCATTTATTACATCAACAAGCAGTGGGAACTCACTCATACCCTCTCTGTCAGGAAGCTATGAGAGTGTGGCTCTGGGCTGTAGACCATGGCCTATTGCTCACTGCAGTTCATGTTCCAGGGGTCCAAAATGACTTAGCTGACACCTTTAGCCGGTTTTGGTCGAGGACTGATGAATGGGAACTCGTGCAGTCTGTAGCGGACAACCTCTTCCCAAATGGGATCGTTCAGAGTCGAACCTCATTACGTCCCCATGCATCACAAAACTGCCCTGTTTCTGCTCCCTTGATCTCAGGCCTGGTGTTTTCTGGTGAGATGCTTTGTTCCTCTGCTGGACGGAGGTTTCTGTATGCCTTTCCTCCCTTTTCTCCCTTTCCTCTTCCGCAAAGAGCTCTGCTCAGACTCCAAGCGGAAGGAGCAGGGATGATTTTCGTATCACCACTTTGGTCTCGACAGATATGGTTCCCGCTACTGCAGCAGCTGACAGTGGAACCTCCAATTTCCCTGCCTTGGCCCCCTGCTTACTTATTCCAAGAGCAGGGCAGGCTGATTCACCTGGTCCTCCTATGCTACATCTGCATGCCTGGCATCTGCAGACGTAGCCACTTCTCGTTTTGAAGTTTCGCCCAGAGTGGCCGAGGTCTTGGTGGCAGCCAGGAAACCTTCCACTAGGGCTACCTATGCCATAAGATGGAAACACTTTAGCTTGTGGGCCTCCAATCAGGGCCTGTGCCCTCTCCTTTGCCCTCTAAATGCTGTCCTTGAGTACCTCCTCTCCCTGTCAGACATGGGCCTCTGCAATTCTTCCATTAAGGGGCACCTTTCTGCAATCTCTGCCGATCATGCACCGTGGATGGCAAATATGTTGCCCAAATGGATCTGGCCCGATATTTTTGAGGTGAATTCGTCATCTTAAACCTCCCATTAGGGACCCCACTTCCTTGGATCTTTTGTTTTGTTAGAGAAGCTGACGTTGCCTCCCTTTGAACCAGCCGCAGATTGAGAGCTACGCTTTCTGTCGTGGAAAGCGTTGTTTTTAGTTGCCATTACTTCTGCTCGGAGGATTTCCAAGCTAAAGGCTCTGATGGCTAAAGAGCAGTATTTAATCTTCCACAAGGACAGGGTGTCCTTGAGGACTAATCCTAAGTTCCTACCTAAGGTGGTGTCGCAGTTTACCCTTACTTAGGACATCAACCTTCCGGTTTATTATCCAGAGTATGCTAATCAAGGGGAGGACATTCTTCACACTCTGAATGTACATAGTGCTTAGGTACTACACTAGCCACACTCAAACTTTCAGAAAGTCCGACCAGCTTTTTCTTTCCTTTGCCTTGAGAACCTTGGGGGCACCTGTGGCAAAGCGGACTCTGTCCAGATGGCTAGTCCATTACATCACTTTCTGCTACAATAAATACAACAAGCCCTTACCGAGCTTATTTAAGGGTCATTCTACCAGGGGTGTTTCCGCCTCCTTTGCCACACTTTGAAATGTTTCTGCAGCAGATATCTGTGCAGCAGCTACTTGGGGCTCGGTGCACACCTTTGTGAAGCACTACAGCCTGGGCATTGCTTCCCATCGATGAGGTGGGTTTGGTTTTGTGGTGCTTCTGGGCCTGTTATCTTGAAGCCTCCCACTACTGAAGTCACCACCTCCCAGTCTGTTCGGGATCCGGTTAGTACTGCTTGATACGCAGTCCTTATGTGTAGCCTGCTGCAGGCTCCCACTTAAAATAAGATAGTACAGTTACGTAAAACTTACCATAACAGTAGATCTTCAAGAGGAGCTCTTGCAGCAGGTGTTATTTCCTCCCTCCTGGTCCTTTCTCCTTTTTTTCTTACCCATGGTGGGTTATTATACTCATCGGTTCTCTATTATTTGTTAGCTGGGTCTCCAGCGGAGAATTGGGGTGGCGGTGACCTCCCTTTATACCATTGGCAGACGTCGGAGGTGGTCCAGCATCAGGGGCAGTCCTCGCTGGGTACTGCTAGCTAAGAATTTTTCCTTGGGGTCCTAGTGCCTGGCAGCATAGTCCTGATGGTGTAGCCTGCTGCAAGAGCTCCTCTCGAAGATATACTGTTACGGTAAGTTCTTACATAACTGTACTTTGTGTGTGAGGTACTCTTATTGCAATAAGATAAGAGTACCTCACGTACTCATACTGTAATGGACTGCTCAATGACCGCTGCTCATGCCACAGAAAGGGACTGCAGAAAAGGTTTGTTGTTTTTCATTTTTAAATCATGGCACGATCTATAATAAACTTATAGGGGCACTAGGAGGGCCTCTTATGGATACAAGAGTGTTGCCTCTTGCGTCCTTAG
Source organism: Neoceratodus forsteri (assembly GCA_016271365.2). Lineage (NCBI taxonomy): Eukaryota > Metazoa > Chordata > Ceratodontiformes > Ceratodontidae > Neoceratodus > Neoceratodus forsteri. The sequence continues at coordinate 62,042,573 of JADMNL010000035.1, forward strand.
GGCACCAGAACTACTCACCTTTGATTCGCAGTTCTCTTGCTGTACAAGCGCACAGCACGACACGTGCTGTAACGGGCTGCTCAATGACCACCGCTCATGCCACAGAAAGGACTGCAGAAAAGTTGTATTTATTTTTTTAATTGTGGCACGATCTATAATAAACTTACAGGGTGCTAGGAGGGCCTATGGATATAAGAGTGTCGCCTCTTGTGTCCTTAGGGCACCAGAACTGCTCACTTGGTTTGCAGTTTCTTGCTCTGAGAATGCGCTAGATGACAGTTACCTGCTTTAAAACCCTAGAGGCTTGCACAGGCAATGAATGTTGAGGTGCAAGCTACTGCATTGCCCTCGCCACCCTGCTGTCCCAGAGCATCATAAAATGGAGGCTTATGAGTAGCCTTGCAAGAGTGGTCATTTCTAAGGGAGGGAGCATGGAGAGTCAATATCACGGGGCTTTGTACTCAGTATTCACCTTGAGGCGGAGGATAGGTGCACTGTTGAAACTTGGGCCAGATGGTAGATGAAGGCTGATCTTCCATGAATCAATCTTCACGACTGGTTATACATATGGGTATAGGACCAGAGGCAGTAGACCTCGCGGGAGCTTGTTCTTCCAGGAAGGGAGCTGGCGTCAACTACTGATGCTGTTCGCGCAGCAAGTATGCATATGGTGCCGTAGCTGACTAATAACTGTCGTTGACTCCCTCACACCTCGGTTCTATTCTTTCCATTGTCGAGTGACAGTGCCTCAGTTTGACCATCTTTTGAAATTTCTTCTGCATCACTGCCGTATTTTTTCTGATCGTCTTCAAGGATATCTCTTTCATCAGGCCACACCTATGGAACTATAGCCGCCAGGCACTAGGACCACACACAACCTTTTAGCAAGCAGTCCACTAGGGGCCACCCATGACTACAATCTATGACGGCACTCCCATATAAACGTAGGTGACCCCATTCCCCCTCAGTTATTTTCCCGCCATCGGCCATACTCATCAGACCCTCCATGGAAACGCTGCCATTGCTGTTGGCTTTCCAATTTATCACCCTAGTTTGTGTTAACTGTTTATAAAGTGATTTTTGACACCGTGTATGTCGACTAAAGAAGCATCAAAACTGAGTGCAGCGAAAAGATTTACTCGGGTGACTCACATGATGTCTGCATATACCGCTCGGCACAGCCCATGACATGAAGGCCTGCCAGATCTGCAGAAGGTTTAACACTACTACCCAGTGACGCCGAGAGAAGGCCTTGGAGGCCCACCTCTTGAAGCAACAAGTAGTCAGGATGTAGAATGAGCTCAGAGAGAGAAGAGCTGTGCCGCATTGCTGGTGCTGTCCTCGGGCTCTCAGTCTTTGAAGTCCCAGGAAAAACAAAACTTCCGGGCACAAGCACCGGAAGTGGGAGCGCAGTAAAGACAAAGCCTTCCTGGTCCGTTCACAGTCGCCCATCCACTCCAGCGAGACTGTCTCAGCACCATCAATCACTGCTGCAGTGAGTCCACCAGCTGCACTGATCATCGACACCCAAACATGGTCTGGGCAGGCTCAGAGCGCCACCAAGCCTATTATGGCTGGTGAGTCATCATCAACGTCAGGGGCCACCGTCCCCCCCCGTCGACACCCACCATTCTCATCGACTACACTAGTGCCTACGTGCAGGCAGTTCTCCCATCCTTTATGGAATCCTCAAACACCTGCTGCCTCCCCCCCATACAGGGGAATACGTTGACGGGGCCAGCATGACCAACCCCAGTGTAGATACCTGCTAAGCTGACGTGCCAGACACCTTCTAGGCCATTGATAGCTTATCCTTCTCCATCACTGCATCCTCCTGACCACATTTACGAGGACCAGAAGTATAACCTAGAGCAGATTATGGAGAAGGAAGAAGAGGAATATGTGGACCCTTATGATAGAACCAGTTTCACAGTATCTACTGGGAGGAAGACTGTGGTTTATCCACCCAGGTCTCCCCCTGAAGACCTTTCATTCATAACAGTGATGCAGGACCTTAAAACCACAATGGGTTTGGGCTAGAGGAACAGGACATTACTAAGAAGAATCTGGTGGACTTCTTAGAGTTGCCCTATTCCCCACCCATTGTTATTCCTCCCCTTATACCAGCACTGGAGGATACCACTTTGGCTGCCTGGCATAGACTCATGATACCTGCCGTACCAAGGAAGGCCAATAAGATTTACCAGGCCCCCTCAGGTAAGCCTTTTTTTGCAGGCCAACCTGAGGCAGTGAGACAGACTCTGTTGTCATAAATGCGGCCAATAACAAATCCAAGGCACCAAAGCACCTCAGTTTTCTTCCTCCTGACCAGGGGTCCAAGAGGCTTGATGTCTTGGGCAAAAGGGCTTTTGCTTCTGCCTCTTTGGGTCTGAGGATTACAAATTACCAGGCCCACTTGGTAAAATACCAAAATACTCTGGAGAAAGGCCAAGGCAGCTGCCCAGACCCTCCCAGAGGGTACTTCTAAGCAGGAGATACTAAATGCTTTCACAGCAGGTGCCAACATAGGTAAACATCTCCTACGCTCCACCTGTGACATTTCTGATGCCTCTGCCAGGACCGCAGCCTCTGCTGTGTTATTCAGGATATACTCCTGGCTAAGATTGGCTGGATTTGCCAATGATGTCCAGCAATCCATCCTCCGCTCTCGGCCTTTCCAGGTTATCACCCTTAGCCCGGTGTAGGATGATTACCTGACCATTCTAGGGGCCCACTTTTTCTCCCCCAGGGTCAGGCGGGAATTAGCGAGGTGCTTTCTCTCTCCCGGGTCACTAGAGGCTGAGGGACGTTTCTCCCTCAATGTGTGCCAGTGCCATCTAAGGTGACAGTTTGGTACTTACCCTCCAGTAATGAATGGTGATGATTGATCTCTGGAAGATATGAAAATTATGTACTCACCATAATTCTTGATCTTCCAAGATATCTTCGCCATTCATTACTGCTTCCCACCCACCTTCCCCTCATGGCCAGGCTTCTGGGAAGTGCCACCTCTCTTTACTAAAGGGCCAATATCCAGCTGGCACCCCCGGATGGCTCTAGGATTTTGGTCAAGGAGGAGTTTTTTTTCCCCCTTCTGCTTAAGTAGAGGGAGAAGGCAGACATGGACAACTGACCTCCTTTTTCCTCCTCCACATAGAGAAGAGGTTCTCTTCTACAGCTTCCCAGCGCTCGTGTTAGCTCTGGTTGTAGAGGTGCCAGTTCACCCCTGTTTTTCTTTTGCAGGGATTGGGTCCAGAATTCTGGATCAGACCGCTGGTAGTGCCATGGTGCTTCTCCATGGCACACTGTGTCTGTAGTAGGCATGCATTGCAAGGTACAGGACCAGTTCTGGAACTCATCCTAATTGCCTTCAGGATCCTCTGTATTCCTGGGACCTGCAACATTAGCTAACGTGAGCCATGGGTACTGTCATATCTAATTACCTATTCTCAGGTACCTTTAAGGGGTACCCTCCTTAACCTTTCTCCTCTACCCCTTATGCCTTAGGGGTAGCTAATCCTTTAGGAGTACCTTTTGGAGGTCCTTTGGGGATCGGGGAGAGAGAGACACCATCAGAAGCCAGCTTGGAATTCTCCTTCTCCAGGTCAGGTCATTGTAGGGGTTTTGTGGGCACCTTGGACTCCTTTACTCCAACAGGGGCTTGTAGGACCACTGCAGTCTCACACGCCACAAATTGCATTTTCAGCCTCTTCTTGACTGAATACATGTGTGTGCCCCTTCAGTCAGATAGTGGTGCTGTCTCATTCAAGTTGCATTTCCCTACGACCTTTTCCTCTAGAGGACAACTCCAGGGTCCCTTACCTCAGTCCCAGTTAAATCCTTCTCTGTCATTTTAAAAAAAAAAAAAAGGGAAGGCGCAAGTGCAGTGCCTACACTTGTCCAGTTCTGTCGAACTGGTCTTATGTATGGTTCCCCTGGGGAGGCCCTCTGCAGATCATTCTCAGCTCTTCAAAACCCTCACATACTCCAGGGAAGTGTCCTTCCTGCCCTAGATGGAACAGTGAGATTGCTCATCCCTGGTTGGGGTTAAGGGACCCGTGTCTGTCTGTTTCCCTCTCTCTCTCTCTTCTTCTTTTTTTAGGGGGTCTAGTGCTCTAGTCACCCCTGGCCTTAAAAGCACCTCCCAGAGTTTTACCTCTTCTCTGGTTGGCTTTAGGTTTCAGTTTATATCCTTTCCTTTTCCCTGTCCCTTGGGCTCCCTTACCTCACCCCTTTCTATTCTCCCTTCTGTTTTCCTCTCTGGCGAGCAGAACTGAGGAGGTTTGGGGGGCTAGTGTTGATAACCGGCCAACCCGCAAGCGCCACATTGTATGTCAGCCTCGTGGGCAGTGCTGTCTCCGATGTCGGTCCCCCTCCTCAAAACTCTTAAAGCTACACGCTCCCGCGGATTCTGGCGCCTCTGGCTTATACCCACCAGTAATGAATGGTGAAGATATCTTGGAAGACCAAGAATTATGGTGAGTATGTAATATTAATTTCTATTCTCAGTACTTCCTGGTTCCAAAATGGGCGGGAGATATGAGGCCCATTGTAGATCTCGGGATCTGAACTTTTTTTTATAGCATACAAGAAGTTCAGAATGGTGACTCTGCAATGCCTACTTACACTGCTTCAAGTAGGGGACTGGATTTGCTCCCTAGATGTGCAGGATGCTTACCTGCACATCAAGATTTGTACCTTTCACAGAAGCTAAAATTCCTGGTTTAGGGGGAACACTACCAGTTCAGGGTACTGCCCTTTGACTTGTCATCTGTAGCACTGGTCTTTATCAAATGTTTAGCAGTGGTGGAAGCAGCCTTTTGCAAGGAGGGCCTATAAGTCTTCCCCTACCTGGACGACTGGCTTCTCAAAGCTCTCTCGAAGGAGCTGCTTTCCCACATGTAGAGGAAGGGTTCATCAGTGAACCAAACCTGAAGTTCCTGAACTTCTGTCTATCCAAACCGAACCAGAACCTAAAATAAAAAAAAAATACGAACCCGAACCAAACCTGAACCTTAACAGTCAGCACTAAGAATCCTCCATTTATAGCATGTGAGATTGCTGGCAGGTCCAGCTATTTTAAAAGGAGCTTTTAAATCTGCACAAGCATTTAAGTCTGCTCTTTCTTAGTTGGCATTTAAACATCACCAGGGAACATTAGCTGCACACTACACCTGCTGTCATACTGTGCAGCACCTCTTTCATTGGCACATACACAATTAAAACAACTGAACTAAAAATAAAACAAATATGCCTCCTAATTATACCTCAGTGTCCCCACCCTAGCTATACTTTTTAAACAGTGCCAGGAGAGTAAACAGTACAATCACAGTCAACAGTGAGCTTCCACAAAGAGCTCAGACAGAGGGAAGGCTGAATTATTGCAACTGGTACTGAATGACTTGACTGAAGCTGTCACCAACCCAGCGCCATACTAAATAAACTTAAGCAAAAATGCAATAATACAGACTAATGACTTTACTGCTGATTAGCAGACCCCTCCCCAACCCAGCAGATAGTGCCCCATCACCCCGCTCCCCTCACCCATCCTGACCCCGAGCTGGTGACTGGAAGAGCCCCGCTCTCTCACCATGGCCGCCACCGGCTGAGCTGTTAATGAGCTGCGGTACTGTGTACAGTAATCAGTGAGCTGTCAGATCTTACTTCTAGTGGGAGTTATTGCAGCAGGCTTAACCATTAGGACTAGTGCCGCATGAGCTTTAGGACCCACTGGAAAAATCTTAGCTAGGAGTATCCAGCATGGTCTGCCCCTGCGTTGGCCCCACCCGGCGTCAGTCATACTACAAAGGGACTGTCTCAGCTCCACCTCAGTTCTTTCCGCCATGGTTTCGCTCTCGTCGGAAAGTTCTTAGCACGTGTCGGTAGCAGTTCTAGCGAATTTTCAAGTTTTTCTCTCATTTTTATGTTGCTTGCACGCATGTGCAAGAAACATAGTGCCATCATCCGAGTTTTCGGAGGTGTGTCAGCCCCTCTTCCAATGCAGTCAGTGTGTTTGCAGGCACGGTCCCAGTTCCCCAATGAGTGCTGCAGCTGTCTATGACAGCTCCAAAATGCAGTGGCATACAGTTGAAAGGGAGGCTCCGCTTCGGTGAGCAGAGCTCTCCCCCCTGCACACCTGCGTGCAAGCACACATATTGCATGCTGATCGCTCCCCCCACGCGCATTATATGGCCGGCAGGGGTGCCCAATTCCCGTTGGCTCCATCCCCCAACAGCTGTCCAGGTGCCACACTGGGAGCCCCCCAGGCGTGCAACAGCTGTTATAGCCGATGGGGTGCCCAATCCCCGTTGGCTACAAGGCTGCATGCCCCCCAGAAGCTTTCGTTGCCATGCTGGGGCCCATCCTAGCATGGCAAATCTTATTTTGGCTGACAGGGCTGCCCAATCCCCGTCAGCTCCAGTCCCCAAACAGCTTGTCCCTACTGCCACGCTGGGAGCCCACCCCAGCGTGGCAAATGTCCCGCGTCGTCTTCTTAAAAAAAAAAAACCTGTGAATAAAAAAAGGTCCTTCGTAGTCTCCCTGTCCCCCTCCCACAACCCGCACCCACCACTGTGCACCCTGCCTCCCCATACTTACCTCCGGAGCTTGTCACGATGATCATTGGTGGACCGGGAACACGTCTGCACTCTTCAAAGCCGACCGCGAACTGAGGAAATGCCAGTAAGCTGTATAATGGGATAGATAGGGTTTTTTCAACTTTGTTGCATATCTCAGGCATTTGTTGGGAATTTTGGCCCCAAATTTTCAACATGGGGTTTTTGGGACCCCTCTTCTTGAATTCTTGCAATGTCATGGCGTTACTCGGGCCCGAAGGGTGATTTCGCAGTCACTGTGCAAAACCATCTTTCTGCACTGATTAACGAAATGACACTGCCAGTGTTCATAAAGTGGTCTCTCAAAAAGCCTATGTGGAAAATTTGGTGAAAAAATTCCTAAAATTGACTGTTTTACGAGTGTGCGTTGTGCAGTTCCTACACACGCTCATAAGTTTGCAAATTTTCAATATTTTCACTCCAGATTTTCAACATTGCCATTTTACCACACCTCCTTATGAGCAGTATAGCTGTCATTTTTCACATCTCACCCAAAACATATTCTAGGGACATGGATATGTTGTTCATCCACACTCATTGGCAGTATCCTTGCCGCTTTAAATCTTGCCGGAAGGTCTTCAAGCTTGCTCCTCCCACCCACCCGGGTGGTATAACTCTCGGCTCCGCCCCATGGCGCCAGATCTTCCTTACGGCTTGGAAGCTCAGGTTCCCTCCTTAACGCTCTCGTTTCTGACTAGTTCCTATTTCTCCGTTTGCGGATTTAAAAATAATATTTTGCAAAAGACTTCAGTCTTGATCCCCGTCAGCTGCGATGGACAAATCGACCTCGGATTTGGAGATGCCCATGCGGGCAGAAGATGTCTCGGACGGATCCACACTCCACGTGTGTCTACTGCTTAGGCCTTGAGCACGACCCGCGGGCTTAGGCCTGTGCTCATCTTTCACCGACCCTCGTCCTCGAAGACCGTGCTGCCCGATTGCAACTGGGCCGTCCGAAGCGTTTCCTCGGTGAAGTCAAGGAGGCCGGTCGTGGGTGTCCGTGGGCCGAATTTCGCTGGATCAGCTTCGGCGGATGGTAGCCCTCGAAGAGGAGGCGGCGCGGGTCGTGATCTTCCTCGGCCGCTGCATTTATCCCGTCCTCTCTGGGTTCTTCCTACACGCTTCCTTTAAGGAGCTTTGTCTGTCCCTCTCCACTAAAGGAGAAGGGCCTCGCGCCTGCTGGACCTTATTCTCGGTCCAAAAGAGGGACAGGGTAAGTCCTCCGTCGGACGCTCTTGGGAGCGGGAAGGTCCCTCTCCCGGGCCGTCGACCGTCGGGGCTGTCGATCGTCGAGCCGCCACTGGCCTCACGGTGTCCCCGCCAGGTCAGTTGGACCGGAGACTCCCACTGATGAAGTCGAGATTTTCTCGACCCATTGGACCGGCTGTCGCCTTTAGCAGCCGAGATTCCTCTCCCGGTTCCCCGGAGGAGTTGAGGATCCTGGGCTCGCTTGTGCCTCCGGTTCGGAGCCCTCGGATGGACCTTCCGAGCGAAGGGAGTGCGGTTCCGGCCGACACCTCCCCGCACCGACCCGGAAATTCGGGACTCTGGTCTCGGTCTCGGACCCTCTTCGCGGTCCAGCCGTTCCCGTCATAAGCGGTCCTCCGGTCTCGGCATTTAGCGTAAGCGGCGTCGCGCTTCGTCCTCGTCCTCCTCGGATGAGGGAGGCTTCGGCGAAATTACGCCGACGGTACGAGGACCTTATGGTTACAACAGCTCCTCCTGGCCGGGAATAAGCCGACCGGCGCCTTCCCCGCCATTATGGCTGTCACGGAACGGCCGACACAACCTCGACTTGTCCGAGGAGCCTATACCAGGCCGTTGTTCGGCCAAAACCAGCTGCTCCACCGATTCGTGGAACCTCCGCCCACAGCCACCAATTGGGGCTCCGACCAAGGATTCTCGGCCGGCTAAGGGTTTACCCCATCGGCTGTCAGTTACCCTCACTCCCGACCGACCTCGGCAGGTGAAGGGTGGCTCAGGCCAGAGGCAGCTCTTCGAGACTCTTCCGAGTCCGAAGACTCCATTCCTCCTTCTTCTCCAAGCGACTGGACTTGGAGTCTTCAGGAGGTCAGTCAATGGGACGATAGCCCGTCGTCCTTCCTAGGACTAGCTTGGCTCATCTCTGAGTCTACAGGGATGGAGCTCGAACTGCTTCCAAGCGGGCCAGGTATCCCTCACGGAGATTCTGGACCGAGGGATTCTCACGGAGGCCTTTCCGTGGCCGAGGCCATAGTGGGTCCGGCACTGGAACTTTGGGAGCGCCCTGCTTCCTGCCCTGCGCCTTCGGCCAGGATGGCCAGGAAGTGTCTGTCCCTGCGTTCCTTGTCCGGTTTTGAACACCCTCTGCTGAGGGGTTGGTTACCGATAGCGTTTTCACTACGCTACGTCAGGGATGTGGACAAACCTCCTGACAAGGAGTCCAAGAATTGGACTGTGTCGGGCGAAAGTCTACTACGTCCTCTCGACTCCGCCAGGCCAGTTCGGCCGCCTCCCTGGCACATTTTTCCCATGTCTGGGCTCCCTGGACCAGGTCATCCTCATCTTCCGCCCGATCTGCGGACTACGGTTAGCAGGTGCGGGACCAGGGCAGGGCAGTGGCCAAACAGCAGCTCCAGACTGCTTTGGATGTGGGGACTCATGTGCTAGATCGGTGGCGGCCGCAGTGTGGCTATCGTCGGCGGCTTGGCTGAGGATATCCACCTTTACTGGATACCCAGCACAGTTGGCGGATGTTCCTCTTTGGGGACTGACCTCTTCGACCCTGGGGTGGAAGGTCACCTGAGAGGATCGAAGTCCAATGCTACCTTGGACTCGGTCTCTTCGGCTCAGAAGGACAAAGGCGCAAACCACAGCCTAAGCCCTTTCCTTCTGTGCTCAAGGCCTGGCCCAGCAACGCCAGGGCCAGCAGGCTCGGCCTGGTATCCCAAACCCAAGCCACTGCTTCCTCTAACAGGCAGGGAGGAAGGGCTCAGGAGGTCCCTCGGCCGTCCCTCCTCCAAGCCTGCCCAGTGACGGGCTGAGGGTGTCGCCCCATCCCGTCCTGCCCTGAGTTCCCGTCTCGAGGACGGCCCGCACTTCCGTTCCGCCTGGTCCGCTGTTACCACGGACAGGTGGGTCTTGAGGTGGTGGAAGAGGCCTGCCCTTGAATTCGAGCAGGCACCACCCTTCAGAGCCGCCGCCTCGGGGCTTCGATCCCCAGCTCACTGGCGGCTCGTCGAGCCGACATCACTCTCCTCCTCCAGAAGGAGGTGGTAAGAGAGGTAGTGGACCCTCTTCAGACCCAGGGTTTGTGTCCAGGTACTTCCTGGTTCCGAACGGACGGGGCTGGCTCCCATTCTACCCACACGACCTAAACAAGTTCCTAAGGTCTCAAACCTTCAGGATGGTCACTTGGCTCAGATAATACCATCCTTGGAGCAGTGTGGTTCTGCTCTCTGGACTTGCAGGACAGCGTTTTTGCGTCTCATCCGTCCGTCTCACCAGAGATCTCGCCATCGAGCAGAGGATCTCTTCGAGTTCCAAGCCATGCCCTTCAAGTTTGTCTCCAGCTCCCAGGGTTTCACCAAATGCATGGCAGTGGCGACAGCATTCTGCGCCGAGGGGTCCTGGGGGGTGTACCCCACCTGGACGACTGGCTGATAGCAGCCCTCCAGGAAGGAGGCGGAGTGGTCCAGAGATCTGGCCTCCAGGTCTCTGCTCTCAACTGGGCCTCCTTATCAACGAGGCCAAGTCGGAACTCGAGCCAGACAGGTGATTTTATTCATCGGGCGCAGTCGACTCTCTTCAGAGCCAGAGCGGCTCCCGGCGGACAGGCCGAGGTTCTTTCTCCTTTGCCCGATCATTTCTGGTTGGGCAATTGCGCCTGCCCGGGACTCCCTCGCGCCCTGGGTCTCATGGCGGCCTGTACCAGCGTGGTCCGTTGGGGCCGCTGGAACATGCGTCCCCTTCAGTGGGGACTGGCCAGCCAGTGGTCACAACGCTGCGATCCCTTGACCAGCTTGGTCGGTGACACAGGGATGTGGAATGCTCTCCAGTGGTGGACCGCTCCAGATCATTTGCAGGAGGGCATCCTGTTCGTCTCCCGAGCCGATGGCTCTCTGTCGACCGATGCCTCTCTGATGGGTTGGGTGCCCATCTGGGGAACACTGCGCCATGGCCTCTGGTCCTCGCGGGAGTCCTCGATGCCACATCAACCTGCTGGAGCTCCGCGAGAGTCCGCCTAGCTCTCACCGCCTTTGTTCGCTCCTCCGGGGTCAAGTGGTCCGAGTCAGACGGACAATACCACGCACCATGTACTATCTAAACCGCCAGGGCGGGCGCTCCATGCTTCTATGCAAGAGGCTCTCCGCATTTGGTCACTGTGGCGCAGCCTGGAGGCGGATCTCCTAGCCATATCACGTGGCAGGAGCTCCAACACCCTGGCCGGGCGCCCTGAGCGGATAGGGGCTGCATCCCACGAGTGGTCTCTCCTGGCCGGAGGTAGTAGCCACATCCTCCCTTTGGGGCACACCTCAGGTGGACCTGTTTGCCTCCATGGAGAACGCGAAGCTGAGTCTGTTCCATGCCCGCCCCCCTCAGCAGGGCTCGCTGCAGGGGGATGCCTTCTCGAGGCAATGGACCCCGGGCCTCTTTTACGCCTTTCCCCCATTTCCCTTGATCCACAAGGTGCTTCTCAAGGCGAGGAGGACAAGGCAGGTGATTCTGATAGCCCCAGACTGGCCTGCCAGTTCTGGTAGCCAGATCTCCTCAGTCTCAGCTCCAGGACTCCTGTGGCTTCCAGCTCGCCGGACCTGCTCTCTCAGTCAATCAGGGAAGGTGTTCCATCCGGACCTTCAATCCCTGCACCTGACGCGCCTGGTTCCTGAGCGGCTAGAGTTCCAGGCTTTGGGTCTTTCCGACGAGGTCCTCAATGTAGTTGAGGCGTCCTAAGTGAGTTTCACCAGAAGAATGCTATGCCTTCAAATGGAAAAGGTTTTCCATTTGGTGTCAGGGCAAGGGCTTGGACCCTTCCTCCTGTTCCTTGGCAAGCATCTTGGACTATTTGCTGGTCCCTTTCTAGTCAAGGGCTTGGGTCGGCGACCCTAAGGGTGCACCTGGCAGCCATCTCTGCTCTGCGGGCGGGCCGGAAGCAGTCGATGGCGCAGGAGAAGGTGGTCTGGCGGCTTTTCAAAGGCCTTGATCACATTTCCCTCCAGTGCGGGAACCCCACTCCGTGATCTACTGCTGGTACTGGCAAAGCCCATGGGCGATCTATTCGAACCTATGCACAGGTGTGCTCTCTCACCTGTCGTGAAGACCGCCTCTTGGTGGCTATCACGTCAGCCAGAAGGATGGGAGAGCCCAGGCGCTTCCCATCGAGTCTCCTTACCTGGTCTTCCAAGGGACAAGGTTGTCCTGCGCCCCACCCGAGATTCCTTCCGAAGGTGGTGTCGGAGTTTCACCTTAACCAGGTGTTGACTCTGCGGTGTTCTACCCCAATCACACCCGAGGCTCGTCATATAGGCTCCATACCTGATCCTAGAAGGGCGCCGCTTATTATAAGGAGCGCACGGCTGAAATTCGGGAGAGGTTAGCCAGCTGTTTGTCACTCTCGCTGAAGCCGCATCTGGCAGACCTGCAGCCAGCGGACTGAAGCGGTGGGTAACCTCCTCATAGATCTCACAGGTTAGCGGGATGGAGCCTCCCAGAGGATAAGAGCTCATTCTACCCGCCATACTGCTGCAACGGTGGCTGCTTCCAGGGACGTCCCTATCCAGGAAATCTGCAGGGCTGCTACCTGGAAGTCAGCAAACACCTTCATTACCCACTACCACATCGACCCTGAGTCGCGGGATGCTGGTTTTGGGCCTCGGTTCTCCAGTCTCTCTTTCCCAAGTAAGTATATGGGGGTGCGTTTGCCTCCCTCCTCCCGGAGAACTGCTAGGAGTCTGCCAATGAGTGTGGATGAACAACATATCCATGTCCTAGAATACAGGTTACTCACCTGTAACAGGAGTTCTAGGAATGGTATATGTTGTTCATCCACGACCCACCCGACCTCCCGCTCGACGCTACAACCTGAGCTTCCAGCGGGCCAGACTCTGCCGCCATGGGGCGGAGCCGAGATTATACCACCCGGTGGGTGGGAGGAGCAAGCTTGAAGACCTTCCGCAAGATTTAAAGCGGCAAGGATACTGCCAATGAGTGTGATGAACAACATATACCATTCCTAGAACTCCTGTTACAGGTGAGTAACCTGTATTTTCCACCCATGTAGCGTGTAATGGCGCAGTCGGTGTGCGAACTCAATGTATGGGACACATTTAGAAAATCACAGTGACACTGTTCACGAGCAGAGGTCTTAAAATGGCTGTGTTGAAAATTTGGTGAAAAATTCTAAAAATGACTGTTTCACGAGTGTGCTACGCGAGTTCCTCACGCACGCTTGTAAGTTTGTGAATTTTCAATATTTTCACTCCAGTTTCAACATTGCCATTTTACACCTCCTTATGAGCAGTGCAGCTGTCATTTTCACATCTGTCTAAAACGCGAGCTCACCACGTAGCGACAATGGCTTATCGGTGCGAACTCAATGTATGGGACACATTAAGAAAATCACAGTGACACTGTTCATGAGCAGAGGTCTTAAAATTACTATGTTGAAAATTTGGTGAAAAATTCTAAAATAACTGTTTTATGAGCGTGTCACAGTTCTTACGCACGCTTGTAAGTTCGCGAATTTTCAATATTTGCACTCCAATGACTTCCAGATACCTAAACAGCACATAGAAGCAAGCAACATTCGGCATTGACAAATGCTTGTTACTTCTGTTTTTTCTCTTCTTCAGTTTTTCTCTTCGCATGTCTTCTCCATCATCAGTCTCATCCTCTGGCCTGAAGAAGACAAAGTGTGCCTGTGGCCGACATATACCATCGAAAGATGGCCATGACGAGTGTGTCTTTTGCCTGGGCTCAGACCACGACATCCAGGCCTGTGAGATTTGCAGGGGTTTCACCGGCAGGACTAGAATCCGGTGCCTGAAGTCCCTTAAAGCCAAGCTGTTGGGGAAGCAAGTTTCCGTGATGCAGAGCTGTCCCAGGAAAAAGCTAAGCACTGGGACAAGTCCCAGGAAAAGGACCGTAGCTGGTCCCACCAGCGATCTCGGTCACTTTTCCCGTACAAGAAAGCTTCCTTTTCGGGCTCGGGCGGGTCTGACTGCTTGCGCCACTCCAAGTACAAGGAACCTGCTAAGACACTGGCATCAGCCCCAGCAGGGGCCACTGTGGAGAAGGCCCAGACCAAAGTGAAGGCTACGCCCCTGCGGGTCTCTGCAGCCTTGGTGGATGCTCCTAAAGCATCCTCTTCGACACAAACCTCAGCCCCTTCAAAGAAGGTCTCGGCCATGACTTTGCCCAGGGCTCCAGAAAGGTCGTCGACCAAGGAGCGGGATCTCTTGTCCAAGGTTTCTTCGGGGTCCCACCGCTCAGACCTGGCAAAACCTGAGCTGGACATGGCCCAGATGCTGTCCTTAGTCCTGAAGGCTGACCAATCTCGGGAGAAACCCGCCCCAGTTAAGGCGCTGTCGCTGGGCCCGAGAACCTTGACCCTGGAGGGCTTTTCTTCCAGTTCCTCCCCTGAGGCCCTTCCTGATCCCCCAGCTTCGCTGATCCCTTTGAAGGGGACTGCAGCTTTGATGTTCTCAAAGGAAGAACTGTTCTAGTTGTTCGCCTTCTGGTGGAGTCTGGTCAAAAAGGATATCTCTCCACCGAAGCCGGATCTATCACGGTTTCCGACCGGCCAGATGACCAAAACACTGGGGGTCTAGCGTCGAAGTCGTCGGTTAAACTCCTGGATGAGAGGCCAAAAGTGTCCCGGTCCCGCTCTCCCCCAGTAGTGAAGTCCCGGTCTTGGGACCACCAACGGCACCAATCCCAGTCTGATAACCGTCGTAGGTCCCAACCCAGGAGCAGGTCCTGCAGCTGGCCCAAGTCTTCTTCCTGGCGTGGGTGCTTTGTTAACCATCTCTGGACAGGCCTCAGTCCCCATACCACCATCGATCCTCGACCCATCGTCTATCTCGAGACCATCGCTGGTCTGAAAGCGACTGACATTCTTGGGGGGGAGAGCCCTTCCAGACATTGGCCTCCTCTCATCCTAGCAGGAATCAGTCCTCATCTTCCTCCTCTTTGGGCCACTCCCTCTCAGGAGTTGGGGGTTCTGATGACAAGGATGTTTCTTGCTCACCGCTAGACGATCCGACCTTCATGGACATCATGCGGCATATCCAGGCCTCAAACAAGTGGGAGATGGAGGACCTGGATCCAGAACGCCGGAGACTGGCTGAGTACCTGAGGCAAAAGGAGCCCAAACCATTGGTGGTCACATTCCAAGACCTAACAAGGATCACTTGAAAACATCCCGCCACAGTCCCGGCAGTTCCCAAGAAGTGGCACAGGCTGTACCGAGAGCCGAGTGATGAGCTCTTTTTGTTGGAAAACCTTCAGGCTGACTCTACGGTTATAGTAGTTGCTCATGATAAGTCCCAGCAGCCTAAGCTCCCAGCCTCCCAACCTGGAATCCGCTACTTGGACCAGGTGGGCAAGAAAGTCTAATCTGCATCCCCTGTTCCATCAGGTCCCTAAACTTCCTCACGCATATGGTTCAGTACCAAAATGCGTTGTGGGAAGAAGGACAGGAGATAGCCAAGGCCTTGCCAGACTCTGTGCAGAAGACGGAGCTCCTGGAGATCTTAAAGTTGGGCTTGGAGGTAGACACACGTGTTCTGCGTGCCTCGTACAACACCGTGGATATGGCATTGAGGGCGGCAGCGTCAAGTGTCTGCCCGAGGCGCCATGCCTAGTTAAGAGTCTCAGGATTCTCCCAGGATCTGCAGAACAGAATCAAGGAGCTTCCCTTTTATGGTTCTGTGTTGTTTGGGTCGGAGACCGAGGGCCTTATCTCTTGTCTCCAGGAATCGGGCAGATCAATCTGGCCTGCCCATCAGATGTACAAAGGGGACCAGAAACGGTTTCACAAACTGCCTTTTCATAAGTCCTCAGGCCAACACGCCCATGGCGATTAAGCAGCCTGGAGAGGCAGCTTCAAAAGGAAAGCCACAACCCAGCAATCTGGGGGCACCCCTCTTTGAGGCCCCAAGTCCTTCCAGGCCTCTCTGCCAACTCCCGGTTCCTCCCAATGACTCCCCATTGACCCCCCCTCTGGAGGAGATACAGAGGGACGTGGTGGTGGGGGGTTGCTTCTCCCTGCACTTGGAGGGATGGAGCTCAATCACGTCAGACCTTTGGGTTCTCGATATCATAAGGAGAGGATATGTCCTAGAGTTTACTCGGATCCCCCCAGAAATACCACCGAGGTCCTCAAGATATCCTCCTTCTCACATTCCTCGCATAGAAGGAGAGATTCAGGCCCTCTTGCAGAAAAGGATAATAGAGCCAGTTCCCTTGCGGCAGCAGGGAAAAGGGTATTACTCCTGCTTCTTCCTGGTACAAAAGAAAACTCAAGATCTTTGGCTGATTCTGGACCTCAGTTCTCTAAACAACTTTATAGAGTACAAAAGGTTCAGGATGGTGACCCTACCAGGTCTGATTCCCTTACTTCACCAAGGAGACATGCTCTGCTCCCTGGACATGCAAGATGCTTACATGCACATCGGGCTCTATCCCCCCTCACCGGAAGTTCTTCAGGTTCTGCTTCTGGGGGAGGCATCATCAGTTCTGGGTGCTGCTGTTTGGCCTATCATCCACTCCTTGAGTCTTCACCACATGCCTAGCAGTGGTAGATGTGGCCCTAAGGCACAAGGGTCATTATGTCTTCCCTTACCTAGACAATTGGCTCCTGGTGGCCCCGTCAAGAGAGTGCCTTCTACTCACTCTCGGAGACTCCTATACATTGTTCCGAGAGGATCACCCTGAATCTTTCCCAAGTCATCCCCAGAGCCCAGCCAAAGACTCGCTTTTATAGGTGCAGTCCTGGTCACGGTCCAGGGCATGGTCTTCTCCCACAAGAAAGGGAAGATCGCCTGCATGGAAGTGGCACGGACTGTCCTTGTAGCCACCTAGATCCAAGCCAGGATCTTCCTCAGGCTTCTGGGGCACATGGCGGTGGCCATCCCTGTAGTTCCCCTGGCTTGCCTCCACAGGAGGTTCCCACAGTGGATGCTCAGCGTGCAGTGGGACCAGGGCTCTGACGATCTAGACCATCTGGTCAGGATCTCTGAGCCAGTCAGAAGGACCCTTCTTTGGTGGTTAGATCCTCCTCAGGAGAAAGGGGTCTCATTTTGGCAGGAGCCCCCAATTCAGACCCTAATGATGGATGCCTCTGACTTAGGATGTGGGGCTCACTTAGGGGACAGCCAGACCCAGGAAATTTGGTCCCTGGAGGAGCGAGACTTACACATCCACTTATTAGAAATGTGAGCAGTCCTCAGAGTCTTAATGGCTTTCCAGGAGGACCTTCATCCAGGCCCTCTTCTAGTTCAGTCAGACAACACGGCAGTTGTCTTTGACATCAACAAGCAAGGGGGAACTCATTCCTACACCCTGTGCAGGGAGGCGATGAGGGTCTGGTACTGGGCACTGGAGCACCACATCTTTCTGACCACAGTGAACATTCCAGGCGTCCAAAATGCCTTGGCAGACAGCCTAAATCGTCTCAGTCCAAGGCGCACGAGTGGGAGCTGTTTCATTTGGTAGCGAACCAGCTCTTCGACACATGGGGTCTTCCAGAGCTGGATCTCTTTGTGTCCTCATGCAACGCCAAACTGCCAAGTTTCTGCTCGTGAAAGCATGCACCTGGTGTTTTCTGGCCAGATGCATTGTCCCTTTGTTTGACAGGGAGGTTCCTTTATGCCTTTCCTCCCTTCCCTCTCATTCAGAGGGTTTTGTTAATGGTACAGGCCGAGGGGGCCCGGATGATCCTGTTCGCCCCACTGTGGCCACGGCAGATTTGGTTCCCACTACTTCAGCGGTTGTCGTTGGAACTTCCGATTCCGCTGCCAATATGCTCACACTTGCTGTCCCAAGACCAGGGCAAGCTGGTACATCCAAATCTCAAGTCTCTGCATCTTCATGCATGGCTCCTGCAGACGTGATCAAATCGAGGTATGTGGTCTCCCAAGAGGTGGTGGATGTTCTCGCCAGTGAGAAAGCCCTCTACTCGGTACACGTGACGCTATGAAGTGGAAGCGATCCTGTCTCTGGGCTTCATCCCATCATCTGATCCCCTTACCTGTCCAGCTTAACTCGGCACAACAGGACCCTCCTCTCCTTGTTGCATCAAAGCTTGAGGTACTCTTCTGTTACAGTACATGTCGGCCATTTCTGCCCATCATGTTTTAGTGGAGGGCAGGACCCTCGCCAGCTGGAGGTGGCCCACACCTTTCTATGAGAGATTCTCCATATAAAGCCTCCCATCAGGGACCCTGTTCCCCTTGGGATCTCCTCTTTGTGCTAGAGAAGCTTGCTCCCCCTCCTTTTGAACCTGCAGCAGAGTGTGAGCTGCATTATTTATCCTGGAAGGTATCCTTTTTAGTTGCTGTTACTTCAGCTCAAAGAGTTTCCAAGCTTCAGGCCCTGATGTGTAAGGAGCCTTATTTGGTTTTTCACAGGGAAAGGGTTTCCCTCAAAGTGAATCCTATGTTCCTACCCAAGGTGGCTACTCCTTTGCTTCTCTGAAGAATGTCTATCAGAGACATTTGTGCAGCAGCCACTTGGAGTTCAGTACATACCTTCATCAGGCATTACAGCCTGGACATTGCTTCCAGGCGCTTGCCAGTTTCAGCCTGGCAGTCCTTCAAGGACTATTGTCCTGACCTGTTGTCTATGTGCCTAATTTTTAGTCAAGGCCATCTTGGTTGGCTGCTTTTTCTCCTCCTCCCAGGGGCTGGTTGCCTCCTTTTTTTCGCGACTGCTTGGGACTCAGTCCTAACGGTTATAGCCTACTGCAAGAGCTCCCACTCGAAGTAAGATAGTACAGTTACGTAAGAACTACGTAACAGTAGATCTTTAAGAGGAGCCTTGCAGAGCACCGCCCGCCTCCTTCTCCCTGGAGAGTTGTACATCACAGGATTTTCACCTGGTTAGTCTGCTGGGGCCTGTTCGTGGGTCTTCGGCAGATGAACTGAGGTGGAGCTGGGGACCGCCCTTTGTAGTATGACCGACGTTGGGGCAGGGCTGACGCCAGGGGCGGGCCCGCGGATACTGCTAGCTAAGATTTTTCTGGTGGGTCCTAAGGCCTGCAGCACTAGTCCTAATGGTTATAGCCTGTTGCAAGAGCTCCTCTCTAAGATCTACTGTTACAGTAAGTTCTTACGTAACTATACTTTAGGATGTACTGTATGCAGTACGCACTCATTGACAGCTAAGTCAGCAGCCGGCTGTAGTGGAGAGTGGAGGGCTGTGCCAGTCACTGGCTTGGGGTTGGTATGGGGGTAAATGGCAGGTAGTGGAGCACTACCTTGCAGGGTAGGGGGGGCCGCTAGACATCAGGAAATGGTATTATAGGGAAAGAAAAGGAGAAATTGTTTAACCAGGAAAGGCACCCTAAGCTGAGGCTTGTTTCCAGGTGCGATCTGGGAGCACACGGAAGTTAAGTGACTTGCTCAGGGTCACACAGTACGCAAATGGGGGCTGTGGGATTCAAACCAGGACTCCAGGTTTGCAGCTCAGAACTTTAAACCACTGTGCTATACTGCCTCCTCTATGTTATAATACATGGGATCAGGTTGGGGGGCACTGGACACAAGGGAATAGTTCATTAAAGATTGGGCATGGATGTGGGTGGGGGAAGGGACCATTGGACACCGGGAAACAGTTTTTAATGATTGGGCTTGGGTGCGGTTGGGAGGAGAGACCCCTGGACACCCAGGAATAGTTATTTAATGATTGGGTGTGGGTGGGGAGGACCATTGGACACGGGAAGTAGTTTTTAATGATTAGGCATGGATGCAGGTGGGGGGAGGGATCACTAGCACCAAGGACCATGTACATTTCACTGTCCAGCTGGCAATTGGTGGTGGTGGGGACACTAGCACCAGGGACTGTATACATTTAACTATCGAACTGGCGATTGGGGGGGCACCACTAGCACCAGAGAAACTGTACTTTTAACATTGGGCGGTGATCTACGGGTTTGGTACTATAGATGCCAGGGACACTTTACTTTTGAACATCAGGCCAGCGATTGGGGTGGGGGACTACTAGCACCAGGGACAGTATACATTTAACTGTCAGGCCAGCGATGGGGAGGGGCAGGGTCCACTAGTACCAGGGATAGCTCTCAGGGAATGGGCAGTTGGGGGGGGCACTGTACAGTTCAGCCTCACTCCCATGCAAATTAGCCTTTCATGGGCATGCAGATGGGCCCTTAGTGCCTTGCATGCCTAGTGGGCTCATTTGCATGAGTCCATTTCAATATAGGAAACAGCACGGGCGCAAGACATGGTGCCCTTTCTCGGGGGGCCATGTCTTCCCAGTGCTAAATGGCTTAATGCTGGGGCCTTGATGGCCCCTACTGTGATTGAATAGTGCCAGTGTGCTGTCCCATTGAATATAGCATTTTGGACACCTGGGTAACTTAAAGGGACAGTGCAAATTTTGCGCCCACTTTGCCGAAGTTTTGAATATCGGCCCTGATGGCAGACTCCCATACTTATGAAATTTTACCATCTCTGGGCCTAACAAGTTTATAAAGACCACTAGCACTTTGGGCCTGTGACTTTACTGCTTGTCAGGGACAGTTTATACATAACTGCATGCAATGGTCTGACTCAGAAGATTCACTGTATCTTCAAGTGTGAAGAAGCAGGATTATAACTTATGAGCGGCAGAGCCATGAGAATGTAAGCCCCCCAAATGCAGGCTTACCGTTGAGCTTCATGCAGCTCCAGCCCCTCCTCAATCCTGGGGCTGTGGTGGGACTTGAACCCAAGTCCCTATTAGCGCTGAAAGAGTGGTGGCGTCCTGCCCCATGCTGTGGAGTGGGCTGGGGGTCCATGGAGCAAGCGACACCTCTCAGGGGTGTCAGGAGTGGCCCCAAGTGGCAAAGGGATGACTGGGGCCTCTCAGATAAAATAAAATGAAAGACGCACTGCGTAAGCATGGCGGATGTGTGCCTGTGGACCAGGGGGAGATTTGAAGGAGCCAGGCTCCTATTAATCCTCGGCCATGTGGCCGATTAGAAAATTAGTGTTTCCCCGGCTCCTAGATTAGTAGAGGGGCCCAGGAGACTGACTGAATAAGCAAGATGGTGCCCTGCATGCATCAGCAATGACCTCTGGCTGCTGGAACATTACTCAGAGGCAATCTGGAGGGCACATGGGGGTCGGCAGCCACTCAGAGTGAGGCTCAGATAGGGGTTTAAAAGGCAAAAGCATGAATCGGGGGGGGGGACAAAGGAGAGACGACTGAGAAGAGGGGAGCTTAGGGCTGGGAGAGAAACAAAACGAACTGGGACCAAGGGAAAAGGCAGCTACAAGGCTACCTGCTTGGTTGTGGGCTTGCTGGCTACATCTCTTCCCCAAAGCAAGAGCAGGAGGAAGGCTGCAGCTGCTGCAGTGTAATTAGAGTAGGAGGGTCCCCTGAAGGGTGCTGGGGCTGGCTGACTGGACTGGAAGGGACAGTAAGAGTCAGCCTTGGCCCACGTGGACTGCTTCACGCAGGGACAAGTATTTTCAGCCATGGGAGAGCCCCTGGATGCTGGGCTTCTATATCCAAGTCCCGCTGAGGGAAATGAGCCACCCTGTCTCCCCAGTGTGAAATCGCTGCTGCAACGTGAGAAAAAGAGAGAGAAGGACAAACAGGCCTGCCTGGTGAACACTATATAAAGGCCCTTGGGTGAAGCTGGAAAGGCCAGGCAGAGAGAACAGCACCTCACATACAACCTCTCCTTGCTGTTCCTTGATCAGAGAGTTTCATCACCCTTCTTGACCATCGTGAGTACCCCGAGCTGCAGCTCAGGGGATTTTATGCATCCGCTAAGAGGGTCAGGGATGAGCCCCACCCCCTACAACAGACTTAAGCTCCCTGAACTTGTGCTTGTTCTATAGGGGCTCCACCGAGTGATTGCAGGCCTGCAACTAAGAACGGTGAGGTACCCACCGTCAGGGACTATTCTGGGTGCACCCAGGGGAGGGGGGGAATCTCATACGGAGTTGTGTGCATGAATATATGGAGGCACGAGGGGGTAGCTCTCACCTTCCCTGTCTTAGTGTGCTTTAAATAAAGGGGTTACTGTGTGCCATTTAACCAAAGTGTTTGTGATTTGTCATTACTGCTGTTGCGGGGTGGGGTCATTTGTATAACTCTGCTGGAGGGGCCAGCCTGCACGGGGATACACCATTGTTCCTGGGGAGTGGTGACCTGTTTTGTTTGCAGAAGTCCATGCCACTGCCCCAGATAGAGGCACCTGTCACCATTGCCCATCCAGCCAGAACTCAGCCCAGCCCCTTGGGGAGTATGAGTACCCCCGAGGGCTCCGGGGCAAGCTCCAGGTGATAGGGCTGTTACATGAATTATGAAAGTCATGCCCTTCACAGGTGAGAATAAACTGCATATTTTGAGTTAGACCATTGCATATTTATTTGGTTTATACAACATCCGTTTACTAGTTACAGCTTTGCAATCTGCTGTTTGTATTGTATCAAGATTTAATGGTTTCTCGATTTCGGCTGCTTGCTTCGGTGCTGCACATGGCTGTTGTAATGTCATCAGCACTGTGAAAGCTGTTCTCTGATTGGTCCAGTATGCATGGTGATGTACCCAATTTTGCAAGGTAATATCTTATTGTCTTGCGTTGTTGGGTCAAGATGTCACTTTTTATAAAATGGGTATTGCTCAGATCTTGCTGCCCTTTGGCCAGAACATATTCACATCGGACTACGTTAAAACACAGCGTGCCCCTGCTGAAGAACACCACGGGGGTGCATTACGTGACAACATGACCTGTCTGGGTCAAGAGGTCTCCAGCTGCCAATGAAATCGCCGTCAGAAGCCTTCAGACCATGAGTACAGTGCCTGTTACTGCACCCAACTAGTGCTCAGTTACAGGCACAACCAAGTCCACTGCTCCCCAATACATGCTGGCCCTACTAGCCAATGGTAGCTCACACCGGCCAGCACGTTCTCCAAAATGCCTCCCCCACACACTGCAGTGTACATGGCCACCACATACAATAAGTCAACATGGAGCACCCGAGGAAACAAGCCGCCAGCAGCACAGTCAGTAAATTTCCCTTTCACTTCTTTTCTTCTCCCCACTGTTAATGTTGCAGGCCAAGTGAGTGGTAGTTGGTGAGAGTTGATGCCGCTTACTGCAGAAAGGGAAAGTGAAGAGCCTTTTCCCTTTCCTTCCCACTGGACAAATCCTTCAGGTGGCAGGGATAGGAACGATGCTGGCCCCCAGTGCTCTCCAGCTGCAAAAAAGGTGCAGGCAGAACAGAGCAAGAGGATAGCATGACAAAAGGGAGCACATGTGTGGGACTGCAGTGATGTGCCCCCGCTGCTCTCAGAACCATCATGCTATATGTCCCCCCTATTTTACTAAAACCCACTGTATAAGTGGAATTAGGCAATGCCATCTGGGGGAATCATGCGAGTTAATAAACCTTTGGGTGGTTGAAGTCCCTCGTTCTTCTGGTTTGGGACTCCAACCCACCCCTCGGTACATTAAGATAGCATATCCCCTTCTGTCATGCCTTATTCTTTATTTCTGTTTCTCTTTCTCTCAGCACATTTCTTAAATACAACAGCCAGCAGAAGGAACAACCAGAAAATGATGGCCTCAGTTTTGCCCCACTTTCTGCCTCAGGCTGATTTAAGACATTAGAAATGTTGGCCTCTGATGACTAGCTAGCAAATACTGGTAATAGGACCACTGTTTTGTTTACTGAAAACAAATAGTTGGCTTGTCTACAGGCAGGAGATTCTGGCTGCTTGTACTTAACAATGCCTGTTTGTCATATAGGGCCTCCCAGTGAGGGGAGGGGTAGACAGATGGGTGAATGAATCCTTTCCATACCATTAAATCTTACCCCTGATGCCATGCATATGCCAAAGACCTCTGTGCACCCTCGCTCTTTGGTGTAAGGAGTAAGATGATCCAAGTAAGGCAGTAAGACTGTGTGGGCTAGTGGTTAGAGCACAGGCTTGATAAACAAGGCCCAGGTTCAAATCCCAATGGGACTAGTTGCTCATCCTGTGACCCTGTGCAGGCCACTAACCTCTTAGAGCTGCTGTCCAACTGGCTGCAAAAAAAATGTGTAGAGGCTGGTCCCCACTAAAAAGGAGATGTTGTATCTCAGCTGGACCATCCTGGGCAAATAATATATAAAAATTTAAAACATCTGAGATTGTTGTAACATGCAGTGGGTGTGGGCCTGCAAGAGAAAGAAATGTTTTTGTGGTCACCTGGTGTGTCTGGTTTCTAATTCAAAGTTAGCCCAAGTTGATACTTTTGTGAGTTCAGGTTGGAAGACAATAGCCCTGACTCTTGAGTTAGTCAGGTTTTGTAGACTCGTGTGCACAGATCCAAAAATAGCTTAGAACACCTGTGTGTCTCGTCTCTTTTCTTTATTATGTGCAGGTAGGTTTTCCAGCTCCCTTATTGTGTGAGGTTAGTTACTTATCAGTGTGGCCTAGTGTCGCAGCACATGGGGCACCTGGATCTGTGACTGGTCATGGGTTTCAGAGGCACTACTCCCATGCAAATTAGCAATTAGTAGGTAATTGGCATATAATACATATTCAAATATATGCAAACTACTAGGTTTGGAACCCTTCTAGAACCTGATAATGTTCTAAACTGAACCAGTTCTAAATAAACCTGGATTTAGCTCATCCTCAGTTGGCTCACCTTGACAGCCCATCACAGAATGGCATTAGCATCAAAAGAGCTCATGATTAGTTGTGGAGCGGGAGTGGTCCGAGTGCCCTAGTTGGGTGCATGGTGATTTTATTAACTTCATCTACTGGGGGGGTTGCCATTTTCCCATTTTCAGCATACTCCGGGACCTAGGAGGGCATATGAGCCATGACATATTCTGCTTGCATGCCTCCCTCCCATGATTGTCATTCCAGCTGCATTGTCAGCTGTAGTCCTCCAGGTGGCAGTATTGCAGTGGGATGCACTGGCCTTTCTCCCCAGAGGAGGAGTTGCCTCTTGAATGCTAGATCCTCCTCCTGAATTCCCTCCAGATTATTCATGTTGTGGCATGAACCCGGGTCATATTGGGGGAGGAAAGGTGTTTGTCCCAAAATTAAAAAAAAAAAAAAAAAGAACTAGACCTGTTGAATAAACGCAGATCTTCCTGAACAGAAAGTCTCCACCACTCATTCACACTGATGGATCTACACCAGAGGCACTAGGATGCAGCGGGAGCAAACTTTTTGCAGGAGGGTGGCCTGAGAATGGAGCCATGAGGAGTGGCGCCACAAGCCTCGGGTCATAGCAATGACTATCTCTGTGTGACCCTTCAACCACCTCAGTTCCTTTTTTTTCCACCGTCCAGTGCGCTTACAGTGCCGCTACCGCCTACCGAGTTAAACTTCGCTAGCAGCATAGTTTTCAGTTTTTATTTTGAAGCTTTTCTTGAAATAAAGTACCTTACTATAATTTATTATAGAAAGAAGTCTCAGCCTGCATTGATGGAGTCGACCATGGGCGGTGAGGTGACGGTAGAAAACTTGTGTAGAAAGTTGTTCAGTCAGCGGGCTGGGTCTGGTCTGCCGCCTCTTTCCAGAGGGAGGGTCTGACAATGGACTGTCCAATGCCCAGGGGAGGGGTGGTTCCCCCAAAGCATAAAAGTTAATGGTCGGAGTCTCAGCACCGCTTGGCCTCGGAGCCTTCTTCTCAATTTGTAGGTCCAGAAAGAGAAGACATCACCAAGGTCACCTTCTGGTTGTCTGCAGGTTGATGATCAGTCATTGGGGTCTGCTGCGGTCCTCCAGAGTCGCCAGTTTCTGTCTCCGGTCTCAACCTCTTCAACATCAGAGCCCTTCCCTGTCTTCTGGTAAGGCTTTAGATGAGCAGTTTCATCAGTGGGCCGCTCTGATGAAGCAATGGGCTCGGAGGTTGGTCCAGCTGCCTGGCCCGGTCACTCAGGGGCCCTCGGACCCTTCAAATGATTGGTTAAGGCGGTTGGGCCTTCCTAGTTGTGCGGTGCCTTCGGTGCCGTCGACTCCGTGCTCAGGTATTTTCCCTCCCTCATATGGCTGCGGCACAGGGGGCCACACCGATGCCTCTTTCTCCTCCTTCTTTTGCCTCAAATCTTGGCTTTCGGGGCCCTGCATTGGTTTCGGTACTGTCGGCGTCATTGGGTCGCTGTTGGTGCCGACCTTGGCGCTGTTGAGGTTGTCAGTGCCATCCTCGGTGCTGTACAGCTTGTCGGCACCATGCGGCTTGTCGGCACTGTCCTTGGTGCCATGTGACTTGTAAGTGCCGCTTTTCAGCGCCATCGGGCTTGTCAGCGGCATCCTTGACGCCGTGGGCTCTGTCGGCACCATGCGTCGTGCTGGGCCAGGTGGCGCCATGCTCTTTGGTGCCGAGACTTGGTGTGATGTCTTCCAGTCTCCAGGGCTCCTCGACTCCAAACCCTTTTCCCTCCTGTTTTCCTTCTGATGTTCACTCCTTTCCTGTCCATACAGTCCCTCCTGGGCTGTCAGGAGATGATATGAAGCCTGACCCAGACCTTAGGCTTGGTGACGATGTGGAAGGAGCAGGATCTAATCTTGCTGCAGAGCCTGTGGTCAAGGACCTGACATTTAAGCTCTGCTGAAAAATTTGAATCCCAGTCTTTCTCTCTTGACTATGGATATCGATCCTGGGAAGCTTGTAAGACTCCAGTACTTTCATGTTCCGGACCTCCCTATGGATTTAACTCCCCCGGTACGTCCCTCCCTTGAGATGCTTTCTCAAATGGTGTGGAATAATCCTGCTCTCATTTCTTCTGTGGCTAAGTCCATAGATAGGAAGGATGCTGCTCCCAAGTATCGACCCATTTTGGCCTGTCAAGCCTTTGCAGACCCTATTGTAGTATTGGCAGAGAATTATAAGGTCATCTTTCCTTAGACTACAATGGTTCGACCTATAAACAAAGAATCTCGTAAGATAGATACTTTAGGTAAGGGAGTCTTGCTGCATCCACCCTGGGTATAATGTGCCAGCTACCAGGGCTGTTTCTTTCAGTATGAGTATATTCTTTGGCATTCACTCAAACAAATGGTTGAAGCTGTGCCGGAGTCGGACGTTAATTCAGAGCTTCTTCACACCATAACCAGGGGTATCAAGTCCAACAACCAACAGGTTAAAGCAGCTATGGATGCTTTTGATACTGCCTCCCGAGTGGCGGCAGGCATTTGTACCCGCCGTCATTCCTGGCTGCGCACTTCTGGCTTCACAAATGATGCCCAGCAACAGGTCATGGTGTTGTCTTTTGACGGTGTGAATCTCTTCGGTCCTCAAGTAGAACAAGCTCTAGAGGCCACACAAAAGACCAAATCAAATTAAATTGGCTTGACCTGCTCCTGCCCCTTCTCGGGGGCGTGTTAATAAGCGCCAGTTTCACAACCGTCAGTCCTTTTGAGGCAAAGGCAGAGGAGGTTTTAATAAAAAACCAAGCCCCTCTGCCTCAAAAGGAAAGGCAACAGAAAGCACAAAGGCACCCAATGCCGCCTTTTGAGTTTTTGGCCCAAGTCCCACCTCAGCTGCCCGAGGGGGACTCCTTCTTAGCGGTGCGAGGTCGTCTGACTCAATTCTACAACCAGTGGAAGTCTATAACATCGGACAAATGGGTCCTCCGGATAATCCGTGAGGGATATTCCCTCAATCTTTCAGAGAACCCTCTGGATTGTCCCCCCAAACGGCAGCCAAAACTGTCAACTCTTCAGTCAGAACTTCTCGCCTCTGAGATACAAGGCCTTCCGAACAACAGGGCAGTAGAAGTAGTTCCTGGGTCAACAGAACACAGGGTTCTATTCCCATTACTTTCTAATTCCAAAGAAAACTGAGGGCGTCTGCCCCATTTTGGACCTCAGAAAATTGAAAAAATTTATTCTCAAAGAGAAATTCAAAATTATATCGCTAGGAACCCTGTTAACTTTGCTTCATCAAGACAACTGCTTAGCCTCCCTGGACATGCAGGATACATACCAGCATATTCCTGTTCACCCAAGGCATCACAAATACCTAAGGTTCGTGGCTTTGGGACAACATTATCAGTTCAGAGTCCTGCCTTTGGGCTATCCTCAGCGCACAAGTTTTTGCAAAGTGTTGTGCAATTCTTACAGCACACCTCAGAAAGATTGGAATACAAGTGTTCCCATATCTGGACGACTGGCTTCTAGCAAGCCCTTCCAGCAAGGAACTCTTGACGCCATAGCCACAGCCTCTGGCTTTCTCACATCCATGGGAGTCCTGCTAAATCTCAAGAAGTTGTAGTTGCAGCCCTCCCAGAAGCACCTTTTCATAGGAACTCTTCTGGACACCTCTTGTATGAAAGCTTTTCTACCAGAGGACAGAAGGAGCGATATCCTACAGATGGCCTGATACATCAGAGACAACAGCTCGGTTCGAGCTATCTCGATGCAGTGGATGCTGGGTCTCATGGTATCCTCGGTGTTCACTGTACCCCTAGCATGCTTTCACATGAGAACCTCTCAATGGATGCTTAGTACTCGGTGGTCCCCAACCACTCACCCTCAGTCCTTTTCAATCAAGGTGACAGAACCTCTGAAGAGGTCACTCACCTGGTGGTTGCAAGAGGACAATCTTCTGAAGGGTATCCCTTATTCCCTGGATCATCAGATTTCTATTACCACGGAAGCATCCCTGATGGGGTGGGGAGCTCACTGTCAGAATCTCCATACCCAAGGCACGTGACTCAGGACGAGTCCCAGCTCCACATAAATGTCTTAGAAATGAGAGCTGTCCTTTATGCAGTCCGGGCTTTGAAGGATATTCTCTGTCATAAGAACATTCTCCTTCAAATGGACAACAAAGCAGTGATGTATTACATCAACAAGCAGGGTGGTGCTCACTCTTACCCTTTTATGCAGGGAAGCGATGAGAGTGTGGGAATGGTGCTTGGTGCACAAGGCTTTAATTCAAGCAGTCTACCTGCTGCGAGTGCAGAACGAATGGCAGACCTGCCTCAGCAGAACAGAGACAGATCCTCACGAGTGGTCTCTCAACTCAAACATAGTTCAGTCACTATTCACAGAGTGGAGAACTCCAGATCTGGACCTTTTGCATCCCCACTCAACACAAAACTGCCTCTTCTGCTCCAGAAATCCAGGGCCTGGCATTTTCTGTCAGGATGCATTCAGGCTACAGTGGACAAAATGCTTTCTATACGCCTTTCTGCCGCTTCCTCTAATCCAGAGGGTTCTTCTCAAGTTAGAGTCCCAGGGGCACAAAATTATCCTCATTGCTCCCTTCTGGCTTCGACAGATATGGTTTCTGTTACTCAACAGTATGTTGAAAACCCCTCCGAAAGTGCTTCTCCTTCAGACAGACCTTCTGACCCAGGGGCCGGTGGTCCATCCTAATCTGAGGTTGCTTCATATTCACGCTTGGCTCCTGAAGAGATAGAGGTGAACAGGTTCAATGTCTCTCATAGAGTTTCAGATATTCTTCTGGCTGCATGCAAGCCGACCACTAGAAAAACTTACACAGCCAAATGGAAGCATTTTTCTCTCTGGTGTGCAAAATCCTCTTTGAATCTTTTCTCTTGCCCACCCAACAAAGTTCTGGAGTACCTTTCAGACCTCTCTAATTCAGGTCTGCAATACTGTACACTCAAAGTTCACCTTTGTGCCATTTCAGCTTACCATGAGCCAGTACTTTCCTTGTCACTGGCTCAGTTACCTGTGGTGAAGAGGTTTCTTAAGGGAATTCTGCATACCAGACCTCCTATCAGAGGTCCAGTTGTAGCCTGAGACATTAATCTTGTACTAGACATGCTCACTCGAAAACCTTTCAAGCCTCTAGCTACCTGTGAGCTGAAATTTCTCATTTGGAAAACAGCCTTCCTGGTGGCCATTACTTTGGCCTGCAGGGTTTCTGAGATACATGCCTTGGTCACGGACCCTCCGTGATACTGTGTTTTATAGAGAAAAGTAGGTCTTAGGACCCATCCTAAGTTTCTACCTAAGATTGTTTCGAATTCCATCTAAACCAACCTTTGGTCCTTCCTACCTACTTTGTAGACTTTCAAAATGAAGGAGAACATCCCTTTCATTCTTTGGACATCAAAAGAGCTCATGCTTCTATTTAGATAGAACAAAAGAAATTCATAAAGCTCAACAAATGTTTGTTTCCTTCAGCGAGACCGGCTGGGTCAACCTGTCACTATCAGATGCATTTCAGAAGGCATGCTTCTGAGCATGGCTGGTAGCATGTCGCCATACTGTTATTCATGGCACAGGTTAAGCTGGAGGGCAGAGTGTATCTCACTCTAGTAGAGCGATTGTGGCATCCCTGGCTGAAATCTGCAACGTGTCGATTGCAGATATTTGCAATGCAGCCACCTGGAGCTCAGTGCATGCCTTTGATAAGCACTATGCCCTGGATGTCCATGCCAGGAGACATATTTAGTTTGGCAGAACCATCCTTAATGGACTTCTGTCCTAAATTTGTGAGCTCTTGGTCTCTCCTGCTGCCCTCTCTGGGGATTATTAGCTCGGTACTCTCCCATCAGTGTGAATGAGTGGTGGAGACTATGTCCAGGAAGATATGGAAATTAAGTACCTACCGTAATTCTTGATCTTCTTGGATGAAGTCTCCACCACTCGTTCACACGCCCACCCACCATCCTCCGAGCTCACCTCTGTTGTTGGTCTTCACTCTCTCAATCTTTAAGCTTTGAAGACTTCTTTCTTGACCCTTCTTATTCGGGTCTTCTGGACTATTTTATGTCAGGTTTTTGTTAGGTTATCCTTCTAGGTTAGTTAGTTATGCTGCACCTCCTCGGAAACAAGGTACTGAGGTGGTTGGAGGGTCGACGCCGAGATGGTCATTGCTGCACAAGCTGAGTCTTGCAGCACCATTCCTCACGGCTCCATCTCTAGTGCCGACCCTCCTGCAAAAAGTTTGCTCCCGCTGGGTCCTAGTGCCTCCGGCGTAGATCCCATCAGTGTGAATGAGTGGTGGAGACTTCCTCCAAAAAGATCAAGAACTACGGTAGGTAGGTAATTTCCATTTCTTGCCAATGGGCTTGTTATCATTCAAATACCCTTACGGGAGTGGACGATATAAGAATATTCCATTTAACAGAACACATCTGTTGTGCACAAAGACAACACAGTACCTTCATCAGGACTCAGATGCATTAGTTTTATTTCATTCAGTTTATAAAAATAAATATAAATACAGTAGTAATACAACTGATCAGCAGGAGCAGTGGTGGAACATTGACTCTTGTCTTTAAACGATCTGTCAAGCAGTAGGGTTGGGGATAAATTAGGAGTGAGTCTGTAAAAGTGTCCTGTACAAATGTAAGATCAGTGTCCCTAAGATGCGTATCTCACAATGTTTGACTGTAGCAAGCCGTCAAAAATAATTAGAAAAGAATAACCATGATTCTACTGCAAACACAAGCAGACTGATATCATGAGATCAATTTACTTAAAGCTCTGGACTAAATAAAACCCAGATATTTTAAGGAATTTGTTTAAAATGATAGTGCCGATGTTCATTAAGAAGGAAACCGAGTGATGCACTGTGTTCACCTTGGCGGGGCATCCATTCTAGAACTCTAGTTATGAAAAGGCAGAAGACCATGCCTGCCCAGTGGCACCGAGGACTGAGGCACTGGGTGCCTTACCTCGCGCTATGCTGGCGACCCGGGTTCAGGAATGAGCATGGGCCACTAGGGGTTGGCAGGGGAGGAGAAGGATTGAGCATCCGATGGATTGCTCTCCTTCTCAAGGAGGGGGTTATCCAGCAGTTGGCGTCCAACTGGCCTCTAGCAGCAGCTAGGGGCAGTGCGCGATGCTGCAGAAAGGGAGGAGAGATGGGACAGGCGGCTGGAGGAGCGCATGCTGGTGCATGGGCACTCTCTCCTGGCGTCATGGCACCCTCCTCCGTAAAGGGAGAAAAGCGAGAAGGTCCTGGCTGTGCGGCACAATACTGTTCCCTGTGGGTGCTGCCCCGAGAAGGCACCTCCTGGCTGGATCCATTTTGGGTGGGTTGAGACACTCCCCACCACCCTGCCATGAAGGCGAAGTTGTCAGAGCACAAGGGAAGGAGCCTGATCCTTGGGGGATGGTGCTGGGGGGGGGACAGAAAAAGGTAGTAGGAATGCCAGCAGGACGAGAGGAAGAAATACCATATAAAAAAAAGGCAGAAGACAATGATTGGCAGAACAACATCATGTGACTGTGTAATAAGATCCACACAGTGGACTGTCAATCAAATTGAAAACCTTTCAGACATTTTTCTGCCTAAATGAGACATTTAATAAACACAGTAACCCACACCAGGGTGTGCAGTAAGACAAATCTTACCGCACTTCCTTGGTGGCTGAAAGCACTCAGCTGTGCCTCATATTTCACAGTCCACCTGGGGCATGTGGCAAGGTGCGTTGTACCTCACACTCTGTTGGGAATTCTTGTTTTATTGTTTGCTTTCCAGTGGAACATAAAAGATGCCAGGTATCAAAATGCCATGCAGTTGTAGAACTCCAGCTGTGAAAGGATAACACAGATTCAGATTTCAAGGGGCCACGCCATGATGCAGCTCTGGAAACCCATGTCACAAAAACTGGTTAAAGGCTACCACAGAATTTAGTGGATATTCATAATTGTTAAATGTTTAAGAAACAATTAGATGAATTGTACTATTCTAGACAAATGATGGTTTAGTTTTCCCATTTTTATGGGGGACATTCCGGATGGACCTTTTGGTCCCCTTATGTCCTGCATACCTAGTAAACCCCATTTTTGCTACATCACAGTGGAGTTCTAGAATCCCTGGACTTTTGCCAACAATGAGTTCTAGAACTAGTTTTGTTCTAGAATACTAGACGCCATACCAACTATGGAGATCTTCCAGTACAATGGCCAAAGGGCAAAGTTGTAGCTCAGCACTAGCTGGGTTCAAGTTACTGTCTCTCATTTATTTATTTATTCATTCATTCTTTATTCAGATAATACCTTTGAGCAAGAGCTCTTTATGTAGGTCCCATTTCAACAATCAAGACAAATAACAAGAACACAAACAAAGGAATGAAAACAATAAATTGGCAATACAGCGACTAGAATGACACTGATCATGTACTGTATTTATGATGTTGTAAAAAGCTGGCAAAACACAGAGGAAGCACAGCACAGATATAGCTACTCTGACTGTGGGGAGATGTTATAAGCCCATCCTCTAGCCATTATATCAAGGGAGCATGAACCGTGTTGTTTACAATTTTTAATATAATTCTTAATTTGAAAATGTGTGAAGTCCATTTAATAACCTCAGTGTATTGTTTTGTGTTTATTTGAATTAGTCATATTTTTCTGTATTTAAGGGCTCCTTATTAATGTTGCCTTTTTTTCCCCACCTAATATTTGTTTTATAGTTACTGATCAGTTCTGGAACTCAGTGGCATCAGCTGTGCGGAAGCCTACAGTGACACACAGAAACATACAATCTGACAGCAGAAGGAGACAAGACACCCCATCCACTCTGCCCACAGTTATTGCCACCTTTTGCCCTGACATAGTACTGTGGTGGGTTATTCACGCCCTGCCCTTCGGCTTTCTTCTCCTCCCTCGTGCTCCCAAAGTGTACTACGGGTCCTTTGGTCTTGTTCCACCCATATTTGAATCCATTTAGGATTGAAACTGGCCATGCAGGACTTCCCCTCAGCTGATGCCACTGGGTTTCGGAATGTCACGGGATTCCGGAACTGCTAAATAATTAAATAATGAATACTGGGTGGGGAAAAAAGATGAATTAAAGAAGGCTCCTAAATTAAAAAGATAAATAAACACTATTTAAAATCAGACACAAAACAATACACTGTGGTGATTAAACAGACTTCACATATGCCAAAATGTACAACCACAGGGAAGTAGAGTGGCTGCAACATTTTACTTCATCAGTGAAGTGGCAAAATTTGCCTTTGTTAATCAATTTGCAAAGTTTTCATTGGCGTCGGCAGCTTCGAAAGTTCCCCACTTTTGCAAAGTTTTCATTGGCGTCGGCAACTTCGAAGTTCCTCATTTTTGCAAAGTTTTCATTGGCGTCGGTAGCTTTGAAGTTCCCCAATTTTGCAAAGTTTTCCATGCGAAGTGGCAGCAATTTTTAGTCAGTATGCATAGAAAAAGGGCCACTTCACCTGGCAAAAACTTTGCAGGGTCAGCACTTTACGAATCATGAAATAGTTTGCAAAGTGAACTTCAGTCACTTCTTCTACAGGGAGTCAGCCAGGATCAAATGAAGTGAAAGACATCTCACAAACTCCTGCATAACAAGATGACATAATTGCTATTGAATTGCACCGTTCCCTGCAGCATATACTGCAGCACTCTGCAGAAACACTGCAAGGCACTGTACTGCACCCTGGCGGACTCTGCTGTATGTAAAAGGGAAAACTGTATTTTTCTGAAACGCCCCACCCCCTACAAACCCTTACACCTCTCCCCCCTCCACCAAGTAGGTTTTTCACAAGTAAAAAAAAAAATGTCAGCATTACTGTTAACTTTTATTTTAATTTTGTAAGCACTGCAATCATGGAACGTGGCACGTGGTGCCATTTCACGTTATGGTGCAGCATACAAGTAAGCAGTGTGGAGTCGCACTGTAATTTGAGATGGCACTTTGCAGTGCCTTCCAAGTTCCCTGATTGTGGTGCTTACAAAATTAAGTAATGCTGAAAAAAAATGTTTTTTACTTGCAGAAAGCTTTATCGGGGAGTAA
Source organism: Neoceratodus forsteri (assembly GCA_016271365.2). Lineage (NCBI taxonomy): Eukaryota > Metazoa > Chordata > Ceratodontiformes > Ceratodontidae > Neoceratodus > Neoceratodus forsteri. The sequence continues at coordinate 62,077,094 of JADMNL010000035.1, forward strand.
GGCTTTGGGGGGTTGGGAGTTTCAGAAAAATAGTTTTCCTTTATGTACCTGTTAAAAGCTCTCTATGGTACTAGCATTGTGCAGGTCCAGTTCAATTAAAGGTGTTTAACATGTGATTTGCAACCCAAGGGTTGAAGTTACAAACATAATTTGCATATAAATACATTTACACAGACAGCATAATAAATACATACTATAAGTAAGAGACACTAAATATAGCACCACAAGAAAACGTGTTTCAGACCTCAAGTTCCCCTTAAAAACTGTTAGTGACAAAAAGGACAATGTGATTGGCTGAAGAACATTGTGTGACCATGTGGTAAAATTTGTCTTGCTGCACTGCTGCTGTCAGATTAGTATGTCTTTAAAACTTAAAAAAAAAAATCTTGTTCAGACATTTATGCTTAAATAAGTCATTTTATGTAAGCAATAACACACAAGGGTGTGTGTGTGCATTGTGCTTGCACAATGCATGCCCGAGGCATAGTTAGGCACAATGCCGCAGGCAGAGTGCTATCAACCCCTGGAAGTCACCTCAAAGTGTCTTATTGGGCTTATAAAATTGGTAAACTGAGGAATGTTAAAAAACCAAAAATGCTAACTTTTTATATTAAAAACAAGTATTTTGTTAAAAGTGACTACTAAAAAGTAGTCCCTCCCCAGCAATCAACTAGCATCTGTCTATCCACATATTCAGTAGACGTAATGTTTATCATGGAATGCTCAACCTCACTTCTCCTCTCACAGACCGACTCAACGGAATGCCTCAATAAAGCCAGAGATTCAGTTGTGTCTGGAGCAGAGTAACCAGCAGAGATTTCCCTGGTTGGTAGGTAGGTAAGGATGGGGGGATGGTCCAAAAGAAGCTACAAAAATAAAACTGAGTAGTATTTAATGTTATTGTGTGTATTTGTGTAAGAGAGGGTATCTAAAGGAAACAAAAACACAAAATCAGTTTCTTTTATTTATATTTTGAAAGAGTTACATTTTAGGGCCTAGATTCCTTTTTAGTAAGTGAAGGTGGCAGCCATGTTTGTAATGGCAATTGGGAATTTTAAAAATGTATTGATATTGTTAGAGTGCTGTGTCCTGATTGCCAGGTTTTTTTACATCCATATGTTGTGCTGTCTCAATGCACAGGTCCTAGCCAATCAGGATGTGGTATTTTCCCTACCCATTTTATAAAAGCACAATAAAACATTGGGGTGCACAGTAAAACTGATCTTACCACACTTCCTTTGTGCTGGCTGCTCCTCATGCTTCACAACCCATCTGGGGTGTACGGTAAGATCCTTCCTAACACACATCCCACACACCCCATTGTGGGTTATTTTTTTCAGATGTATTGGCAAAAATGGGATTATCGTCTTATAAATTTACATGATGTCTAAGTGGAAATCCCATATCAATATTTGACATCTTATGGGAATGTAGTCAAGTTTAGTTCTTTTGGAACAATACTGAATCCAAATTAAGTGAACTTCCAGACCACAAAGGTACTTATTTAATCTTTAGACCTGTACATTGGAGGTGATAATTTTTTCAATATTTTAGACACTGATAAAAATCTCAACTGTGTCCTATGTCTATGGCTGCAAAACAAAAGCCATTCTTAAACATTGACCTGACACATGAGGAATGGCTAACAGAAATAATTATGACTTCCAGCACAGTAGAAAGAATGGTTACAAGCATGAACCACTGCCTACATACTTTACACTCTTCCCTTCCAATAGCACCTTCAGAAGTCCAAACATTTCATTTCTTTAATATTGTTATATAACGGTGGCTGCAGTGGGACAATTTTTTTTTTTAATGGACACTTTGAATCCCCTACTTAAAAATCCTGTGTCTCAATCTGACGAACATTGTTTTAATGATGTCCATCTTGTGATATTGTCTTAGGCTGAAATATCTTGTGTGAAATTCATTTTATGTTATCTTTGGATTGCTGTATATGTGACCTTGTTAGTAAAAATTAATTATGGGGAAGAAACAATTAAATTCTAGAACACTAGATCTCACTTCGAGATAGAGCTCTTGCAGTAGGTAGCACCATTAGGACTATGATGCCAGGCACTAGGACCCCCACAGAAAATTTCTAGCTAGCAGTCTAAGGCAGTATATAATATAAACTTATTCTATATAAATATAATATAAACTTATTATTAATGTAATAAGGGTCTCTCACACCAGTTGCCAAGGCAACATGATGCAGATCTGGCAGTCTAGTTACCCACACTGTTTTAAACAGTGTGAGCTGCCTTATCAAGGTGATGCTGTTTGAGAACCCTGGTTCCCATAGTAACAAACATACAAACATGCTACTTCAAGGCAATCTTTTATGCAACACATTTTATTTTCCTGAGGAGGGGCTGTCAGTTTTTGTTTGTGGAAGTGGGCTTCTTATCTGGTACTGTGAAGAAGGTTCCTGTGCATTTGATGACTTTTCAGGAAAGCCTAGACCAAATGACGGTAAAGACATTGAAGCAGGGCCTGATTTTGGTGTTGATTAGTTCTGGAAGCACAAATACCACAGCTGGGTGCCTCTTTGACTACCGAATAGCGATGTCACCATTTCACAGCATACAACTGCAGAGTTGAAGTCACTATATCGCTATTGTAATTTCCCATTCTGTGATAACCATGTTTCATGGTATACTGTGGTGCTAAGCTCTACCCTCCATGATGGTAACCTGATTTCCTGTGCCTTGAAATGTCTGACATCCCTCCGGCACAAACCCAATTCTGAATGCCACACTTTGGCACCCTTAATAGCTATTAACGCACTGCCATGTTCAGTACACTCAGTGATAGTTACTGGGAAGGCTGTTTGCAAAAGAGCCACGTGTAGGATCGATAAAGAATGCAAGGAGAGCAGTCTGTGGGATCCATAAAGGATGCAGGGAGAGCAGTGTGGAGAATCCATAAAGGATGCAGGGAGAACAGTGTGTAGGATCCATGAAGATGCACAGAAAGCAGTGTCTAGGATGTATAAAGGATGCAGAGAAAGCAGTGTCTATCCATAAAGAATGCAAGGAGAGCAGTGTGTACTATCCATAAAGAATGCAAGGAGAGCAGTGTGTGTTATCCATAAAGAATGCAAGGAGAGCAGTGTGTGTTATCCATAAAGAATGCAAGGAGAGCAGTGTGTGTTATCCATAAAGAATGCAAGGAGAGCAGTGTGTGTTATCCATAAAGAATGCAAGGAGAGCAGTGTGTGTTATCCATAAAGAATGCAAGGAGAGCAGTGTGTTATCCATAAAGATGCAAGGAGAGCAGTGTGTAGGATCCGTAAAGGATGCAGGGAGAGCAGTGTGTAGGATCCGTAAAGGATGCAGGGAGAGCAGTGTGTAGGATCCATAAAGGATGCAGGGAGAGCAGTGTGTAGGATCCGTAAAGGATGCAGGGAGAGCAGTGTGTAGGATCCGTAAAGGATGCAGGGAGAGCAGTGCATAGGATCCATAAAGGATATAGGGAGAGCAGTGTGTAGAATCTATAAAGGATGTAGGGAGAGCAGTGAGTATTATTCATAAGGAATGCAAGGAGAGCAATGTGTAGGATCCATAAAGGATGCAGGGAGAGCAGTGTGTAGGATCTGTAAAGCATACAGGGAGAGCAGCATGTAGGATCTGTAAAGGACGAAGGGAGAGCAGTGTGTAGGATCTGTAAATGATGCAGGGAGAGCAATGTGTATTATCCATAAAGAATGCAGGTAGAGCAGTGTGTAGGATCTGTAAAGGATGCAAAGAGAGCAGTGTGTATTATCCATAAAGAATGCAAGGAGAGCAGAGCGTAGGATCTGTAAAGGATGCAGAGAGAGCAGTGTGTAGGATCCGTAAAGGATGCAGGGAGAGCAGTATGTAGGATCCATAAAGGATGCAGGGAGAGCAGTATGTAGGATCCATAAAGGATGCAGGGAGAGCAGTGTGTAGGATCCGTAAAGGATGCAGGGAGAGCAGTGTGTAGGATCCGTAAAGGATGCAGGGAGAGCAGTGTGTAGGATCCGTAAAGGATGCAGGGAGAGCAGTGCATAGGATTGATAAAGGATATAGGGAGAGCAGTGTGTATTATCCATAAAGAATGCAAGGAGAGCAGTGTGTATTATCCATAAAGGATGCAAGGAGAGCAGTGTGTAGGATCCATAAAGGATGCAGGGAGAGCAGTGTGTAGAATCTATAAAGGATGCAGGGAGAGCAGTGTGTATTATCCATAAAGAATGCAAGGAGAGCAGTGTGTATTATCCATAAAGGATGCAGGGAGAGCAGCGTGTAGGATCCGTAAAGGATGCAGGGAGAGCAGTGTGTAGGATCTGTAAATGATGCAGGGAGAGCAGTGTGTAGGATCCATAAAAGATGCAAGGAGAGCAGTGTGTATTATCCATAAAGGATGCAAGGAGAGCAGTGTGTAGGATCCATAAAAGATGCAAGGAGAGCAGTGTGTATTATCCATAAAGGATGCAAGGAGAGCAGTGTTTATTATCCATAAAGGATGCAGAAGAGCAGCATGTAGGATCCATAAAGGATGCAGGGAGAGCAGTGTGTAGGATCTGTAAAGGATGCAGGGAGAGCAGTGTGTAGGATCTGTAAATGATACAGGGAGAGCAGTGTGTATTATCCATAAAGGATGCAGGGAGAGCAGCATGTAGGATCCATAAAGGATGCAGGGAGAGCAGTGTGTAGGATCTGTAAAGGATGCAGGGAGAGCAGTGTGTAGGATCTGTAAAGGGTGCGGGGAGAGCAGTGTGTAGAATCTATAAAGAATGCAGGGAGAGCAATGTGTGGGATCCATAAAGGATGCAGGGAGAGCAGTGTGTAGGATCCATAAAGGATGCAGGGAGAGCAGTGTGTAGGATCCATAAAGGATGCAGGGAGAGCAGTGTGTGGGATCCATAAAGAATGCAGGGAGAGCAGTGTGTATTATCCATAAAGGATGCAAGGAGAGCAATGTGTAGGATCCATAAAGGATGCAGGGAGAGCAGTGTGTAGGATCTGTAAAGCATACAGGGAGAGCAGTGTGTAGGATCTGTAAAGGATGAAGGGAGAGCAGTGTGTAGGATCTGTAAATGATGCAGGGAGAGCAGTGTGTATTATCCATAAAGGATGCAGGGAGAGCAGTGTGTGGGATCTGTAAAGCATACAGGGAGAGCAGCATGTAGGATCTGTAAAGGATGAAGGGAGAGCAGTGTGTAGGATCTGTAAATGATGCAGGGAGAGCAATGTGTGGGATCCATAAAGGATGCAGGTAGAGCAGTGTGTAGGATCTGTTAAGGATGCAAAGAGAGCAGTGTGTAGGATCTGTAAAGGATGCAGGGAGAGCAGTGTGTATTATCCATAAAAATGCAAGGAGAGCAGTGCATAGGATCTGTGAAGGATGCAGGGAGAGCAGTGTATAGGATCTGTAAAGGATGCAGGGAGAGCAGTGTGTAGGATCTGTAAATGATGCAGGGAGAGCAGTGTGTAGGATCCATAAAGTATGCAAGGAGAGCAGTGTACGGGATCCATATAGGATGCAAGAAGAGCAGTATGTAGGATCTGTAAAGGATGCAGAGAGAGAACGGATATCTTAACTGGTTTCTGTGCATCTTTCCACAGCACACACAATCTAAATCTTCAAACCCATTGCGAAGCATCACAGGCATGCAACCCCTTATGGGAGCCAGGCTGACCACTGTGTGTGTTTTATTTTAGTATCTGGTTACCAGATTGGTACACTGAGCTATTCGTGGCCCATTTACAGGCACAACTTGGGTTACATAAGAACAATACAACACATTACCAGTTCATAGCATATCACATTTAAAGACATGCTAGTCTATACACGGGGTGCCATATAACAAAATACCCTTTGACCTTTTTTAATTTATAGGTCGGAACAACTAAAGATTTTTTTTAATGTATGATCTCAACATTCATTCGTATTTCTGACTTTTTAAAAGATTAGCTAATTGGTCAGGCTTACTAGAACCAAAATTGCCTGGAAGCTATGCACTACACACCTGATTCCACTGGGGTGGAGCTATTACTTGGCAGAGATAGCAACAGCACAACATTGAGAAGGTACAGAAAAAAAAAAAACATTGTTCTCGTCTGGGCTGGAACAAATGTAGAAGCCTGGTATCAGGCAGCTTTGTTCTGGCAGTGTCTTGTCAGCCTACACCACACAAAGATTTGCATACCCAGGATGCTTTGCACATGGGTTTAATGTAATCGTGTGACATACATCATAATCGCAACTACCTTTCATGGTTATTATACCACGGATAACTCATGCCTTGCCATCCCTAGTTCCGAATGTCCTGCTCATGCAGCTCATGGCACTGCAGAGTCAGAATATAAATAGAAGGCTGTATGTCACTTGCGTTCCATTGTCCCAGGCATAAAGCAGTTTGTCCTTCGGGTTGTAGTCTAGCTGCGTTAGCATAGAACTGTGACTGGGGAAGACCAGGCCTGGACTCGTGTCAGAACTGGTGTGGGTGTCATAGGCAAAGGTAATGGATCCATCCTCCTGGGTCTGCTGATTCACTACATAGAGAACGCCGCAGATAATAAAGTAGTTCCCATAGGATGGCCGTCTGAGTCCTGTTTTCCAAGTTGTCTCTTTCCTAACGAGCAGCTCCACTGGGTCCAGCTTGGCTACCACAAGGGCATCCTCTGGATGGTAGCCAAAGTCATTGGAAGCATAGACCACCCAAAGTCCGCTCTCATCTGCGGCAAAGCTGACATCAGAATAGCCCCTCCAGCGCCAGGGAGTAGTGGGTTGGGGTATCAGGTCATCCAGTGTGTTCCACGCTGCTGTGGAACGCTGGCGGAGATCATAACGCAGGATTGTCTGAGTAAAGGCCTTGTTGTAGTAGAAAGAGCCATTATAGACCAGGTGGCCTGTCCCGATCCAGCTGCAGGGAAGGTCGTATGACTTGCTGTGTCGACCTTTAGTCAAAATAAAATAATGTTAAAAGTATTGCAAGGATGAAGTGATCTGATTAGTTATGAAGATTCTAAAATCCAGAGACTGTTTTTAACGAGTTACAGCATATTTGAGCTCATGCATTAATGAAATCACACCCTCCAAGGTGAACAGAGTACTGTAATAACTGTAATCTTCCAAGAATTAGTCTTCTCCATAGATTCCCACTAATGAGTCTGTGCCGGAGGTGTTAGGACCCCACAGGAGCCAGAACTTTTCTGGAGGGCTAGTGGCATGAGTAGGCCCTGCATGGCAGTCACTGCATATGCCCACTGGTGTACGGCAGCCTCAGCTCCAAACCACAACAGTTATTTTGTTCCCACCATAGATTGCGCAGCAGTAGCATCGCTGCTCTCTTTTTTTGGGCCAGAACTTCACCGCCTGTACAAAGACAGCGTTCAGTTCTTTGGTTTTAGTTTTAAGTACACTAGAGTTTATAATTTTGTGTCTGTTTAGTGTAACACACAAAAAGTTATCAGTTGTCTCAGTCTACCGTGTGGAAAATAGTCCACCTGGAAGACAGGAGCCTGTATAGGGTAGTGGCCCTGGCAGCTGGGCTGTGTCTGGCCAACACCTCTCTGGGCAAGTGTGGTAGCAATGGCAGTCTTGCACCCAGGAGGAGGGCAGTCCTCCTGGTGTCACAATAGATGGTCCAGATTCCACTTACGCATTTGCAGCAAGTTCTGCTGACTGTCCAACCTCGACCTCTTCTCTCTGAGGGAGCTAAGTGCAGGTTGAGGTCACGCTCTGGCCTTCTGCATAGAGACTGTTGGTGGCTGTAGGTCTGGAATTTCCTTTGCCATCCCCGTTGATGGCGTCAGATGTCTCTATCCTCAAGCCTCCCCCTGTTCGCCAGAGAGCTCTCGAGTGTGCAGTTGGCTGTTAAGCGGTGGTTCTACATTAGGGTGATGGCACCGTGAGTAGTGTCTGCTTCACTTCTGTGGCTTGTTGGCCTGTTAGGATTGGAGCTGGCACTACTACTACCACCATCACTCTTGGGCACGCCAACGCTGACTCCAGTTCTAGGACTGGTGACACCATCGACACTGACTCCACCAGGGCTGGCTTTTGTGCTGGAAGGTTCTGTCAGTATTGCTCTCAGTGCTCAGTCCACCCTTGGTGCATGGGGGGGGATCACCGTACAGAACCATCTGTGAAACAGATGCCATGTGTGGCACCATAACCGCTGCTGAGCCTGAGCCCCTCGGGACTGGCTTGGTGCTGTTGTTCTCGGCCTTCATGCTGTGGCATACATGCTGTAGGCATTCTGCAGCACTGGTGTGATGCTCGGTGCCGTCCTCGTTGCTGAGGTTGGATCCTTTTGGAATGGCCTCAGTGCTAGTAGGCGATGCCATCCTCAGCACCATCTGCACTCTAGTGCCTCAGATGGACCTCTATATGGGGTCAACTGGGACACCAGTGTCACATGTGGTGCCATGCTACACCAAGGCCAGACCCTTTGGGGCCAACTCCAGTGCCAGTGTCACCAGCAACGTCAAGGCCGAGACCATTTCAGTGCCATCCTACAGGGAGGCGCCTTCCTGTCCGACATTACTGATGATGTTCGTAATGATATTGGGTATCCTCTGCCTAAGATTCCTGAGTCACCACTTGTCTAGGCACTTCAGGAGGATTTTTCACTTAGCACTGCTCAGAACCCTTCTGTCTGTGAGTCAGTGGCGTTGGGCAGGCCTGGTGTTTTCAGTTGAAGAGTTCATGTACCTAGTGTGCCTGTATCCTGGGTCCGCAGTTGGCCTGTTCAACCATTCTCCCTGGGCTGTTTGGATCAGGCTGTCCCTCTCCTGCTGTGCCAGGTAGAGGAGACTTACACAGCACCCGGGACTAGCCTGTTCCTATTCTCTAAGAGGACTTCATCAGTGGGTTCCAAGTTCAGTCAGCATCTGTCTTGTGAACAGCTGCTCAGAAGCCCTTTGTCGTGGATTCCTTCTGCAGCGGATTCCCTTTGGGATCCTTTTTAGAGTTTTTAGCAGCAGCCAGTCCACCTCCTGGGATGCTTTTGAACTCTGTGTTCTTGAGTCAAGACAGTCTGGATAGCCTCTGGGATCCCGGCTTTGTCATTACCCCCAGCACAGGCTGCCACTGCTGGACATATAGAATGCTTCCAGCACATCCTGGTAAATCCCAAACATCATTACCCCTTGCATTTTGGTGTTGGGGTGCTCCTTATCATCACTGCCTTCACTTGTCATACCTGGAGTGCTCTTGCGGGGCTTACTCAGGCTCAATGTAAAACATTTCTGAACTATCAGGTTTTATTTAGTTCAGTCCAGAAGCCCCTATTCTCACTACAGCTTTCCTAGTTTCCAGGCATCAAAGTGAACTCATTCCTTTCAGATGGCAGGCAACATCGTGGAGTAGTGTTCTCTGTCAGCTCAGTGTTGCATCCATGGGGGTATTCCTCTTTATTGTAGCAGCTCTGGACATGGTCTCAGCTTGAGCTCTGTCTCCAGACAGCAGAGTATGGGCATTCTTGCTAAAGACATGCTTATGATGGTATGTCTTTTCATGCAGTGCATGTTGAGACTCCACGGCACCCTCAATGTTCACAGTCCCCCTAGCAAGGCTGCATTTGAGAATCTCAAGCAATAACGCATGACAGGGTGTGCATTATTCTAGGATAACAGCACACCTCGGGAAGTTTACATGCCCAAGAAGTGCCCAGTTACGCACACCCTGGAATGCCTTATTGCAGTTATAAAATTGCTTCCCTGATTTTTTTTTTATTTTAGGACCAAGACATGAGGTTCAGAAAGTTAAGCATTTCTGACCTGTACTGTTGTGCTGGGATAACAGTACGGTCATGTAACTGGTTTCCACCAATCACAGGAAAGTATTTTTCCTACCCATTTTATAATTAAGCAATAACACACAACAGGGTGTGCTTTATCGTGGGATATCAGCACACCTTGAGTGCATTGTGAGGCACAAGGTGAAGCTGAGTGCCTTATGCCCCCAAGAAGAGCAGATATCCTATTATAACGCACACCTTGGAGTGTGTTATTGCGATTATGCACTGGACCCATACAGTAAAGTGAAAAAAAAAGGCACAAAACAGGTCTAACAGTTAATTTTTTTTACTGTTTTTAAACTGTGAAAGTACATTAGTGCATAGAATAGTCCAATGCTGGAGTCATTAATCGGGTAACTACCCTAACATTTAACTGATTATAATAAGGGTTTTGAGAGGACTCATGGATATTGTTTTCTGGTCGGGGTCTTGTTTTTAGCCATTCCGTTATGAGGGAATATAAATATAGGTCCAGAATGCTGCTGACCAGTCAGCTTCTCAAGATTTTTCCTGTCCAGCGCATAATACATATTTAGTGCCCAGTAGCCTCATACTTCACATCCTCCATACTACCCTTTTCAGATGAGGTCCCATGGGGAGCTCACTGCAGGGATCTCCAGGCACAAAAGGTCTAGGACTCATCAGAAACACATTTTGACATGAAAGTGCTGGACATGCATCTGATTCTTTATGGCTTAAAAACCCTAGTGGACTTAGCCAAAAGACAGTCCTCCTCCAGACAGACAAGTCTGTCATGCAATATCAACAGATGAGGAGGAACATTCTCTTACCCTCTCTGCAGGGAGACAGTGAGAGTCTGGAAATGGTGCCTTGAGCAGGGGACCCTGCACCAAGCATCTAACTGCTGGGAGTCCAAAACACTCTGGAAGATGAACTGAGTTGAACAGTACCTAATTCTCATGAGTGCTCACTAGTTCCAGATGTCATGAGATCACTATTCCACCAGTGGGGCACCCAGATGTGGACCTTTTGCATCCCACTCAACACCAAACTGCCTCGATTCTACACTAGAAAGCCAGGACCTGGCGTTTTTCTGTTGGAATGCATTCAGACTGCCATATTAGTCTGTCTCTGTATGCATTCTTTCCAGCACCTCTCATTGACACGAGTGCTATTCAAGCTGGAGACACACAGAACGATATGATCCTAGTGACTTTGGCAGATACATCTCCTCTGCTGAATTGACTGTTAGCAAAGTGAGGATTCTACCACTCAGGATGGACTTCCGGAATAACTTCTAGAGTCAGTTACTCCACCCCAAACTGTGCGCCCTTCATTTTCAGGCCTGGATCCTGAAGAGAAACAAGTGAACAGGTTAAAGTATCTCAGAGGGTCTCTGAAATATTTCTGGTTGCATGTAAACCTCCCATGAGGAAGACATACACGACCAAATGGAAAAGACCTGCCCTCTGATGTTCCAAAACATCCATGGACCTTTTCATGGGTCTGCCTGAGAAGGCTTTGGAGTACTTGTTGGACCTTGCTGGTGCTGACTTGCAGTATTCCACACTCAAGGTCCATCTATGTGCTATATCAGCATGCTATGAAGCTGTAGATACCCTCTCTTTGGTACAGCTGCCACTGTTCAGAGGTTCCTCAGGGGTATTCTGCACACCAGGCCCCCTATCAGGAAGCTGGTTGCTCCCTTGGACCTTTACCTTGTACTAGATTGCTCACTCACAAGCCCTTTGAGCCTATTGTGACTTATGACATGAGATTTCTAACTTGGAACACAACATTTCTGGTAGTTGTCACCTCTGTTCCCAGAGGATCTGAAATCCACCCATAAACATACAGTAGTTCTCCATACACCCCTAGTTGCTACCTAAAGTGGTGTCTGAGTTCCATCAGAATCAGGCTATAATCCTGCCTGTCTGCTTGCCAACCAGCAGAATGAAGGAGAAAGGACTCTCCTCTCACTGGATGTAAAGCGGGTCCTTAGGTTTTTACGTAGACAGGACTAAGGACCACAGAAAAACAGTTCTTTCTCTTTCGCCCCTAATTGAAAGGGACAGCCAGTCATAATCAAGTGGTTTTCAGCCTGGATTGTAAATTGCCTGCGCCACTGCTATGCCATGGCTGAGGTGAAACTATAAGGCAAGGTACACGCCCACTCCACTCCGCCAGAGCTGTTGCCACTTCCCTGGCAGAGAACCACTTGGTGCCAGTTTGGGAAATTTGCAGTGCTGCAGCTTGGAACACCATGCACACTTTTACTGAAGCCCTGTGTCCTGGATGTCCATGCAAGGCAGCATGCCACCTTTGACAGGAAAATTCTGAATGGATTTCTGTCCTTAGTGATCTACGAGCTCTAGCCCCCGCAGTCCAGGGGACATTCTCGGGGCTTGGCATTCTGACCTGTTAGTGGGACTCTATGGAGAAGATTCTTGGAAGATATGAAAGTTATTTGCGTACCGTAACTGTTGGTCTTCCTGAATATCTTTTCCATAGATTACCACACCTGCCCACCATTCCCCAGACTCACTCCAGTATTATTTTCTTGGTCTTCACCCTTTTGTACTTGGTTTGGTCTGGGAAGACGCTGTGTTTGGTGCCTCTTCTTACACAGGCCACCATGGCTATTTTATGCCCATAGGTTAAGTGCATAGGTTGCTCGGTAGGTTCATGCTGCTCAGCTCCTTAGTTAAAAAAAAAAGGTACTGAGGAGTTTGAGGGTTGACACCACTGTATACTAGTGATGCATGCGGTGATCGCATGCACGGGACCTACTTGTGCCACCAGCCGTCCAGCAAACTTATGGCTCCCCGAGGGTCCTAACATCTCCAATACAGACCCATTAGTGGTACTCTATGGAGAAGATATTCAAAATCAACAGTTATGATTAGATCATAATTTTCATTTCTGGCTAGCTGAAGACCCTTGGCTGCCCTTGTGCCTCACAACCCACCCAGCACATGTGATTACAAAATCACTGCACACCGTATCATAATCACACTGGGGAATAATGCACTCCACTTCACCCAGCACCTCTGATGAGCCTGAGCACAATTTTGTAATGCAAGGGTCAAGGGAAAAACGAAATCTTTCCCCAAGAAGACAAGTTTAGAAGAGGAGGTTGCTGGCCCATCAGCACTGTGCCAGCATTCATGTTAGTGACCCAGGTTCAGGAATAAGAGCAGGACATCCAGAGCTGACAGAGGGGAGGAGGCCACTTCCCCCTGAGAAGCAAGAGAAGCGGGCTGTACAGCTGTACTGCCATGAGGGTGACCTCCGGTGGCAGTCCAGCTCAAGCAGCTAGTGGGAGGAGTTGTGTGCGTGTGCACACAGTAACCCATGTTGTCAGGATCCCCAGAGCTGTGGCACTTTCAGGACCTGCCACAGAACTAAAAAGTCTCAAATGGCAATGCTAACTGGGCATAGGCACCCACTTCCTGGCTGCAATGAGGGGTGCAGTTATTTGTCTAGGAGGAAAATTCAGTCACATGGGTCACTGTGATTCAAACCTTTATATTTCTGTGGGCCTTGTTGAGTTGACCACCTGCGGCCTCCACCAACACCAGACTGACCTGCAAGAGGGGGGGCACCGAAGCCCCAAAAAGGGGAGGAGTCCTGTGGGGCAAGGAAGCAGGTAAGGATGGGGCTGGATAGGCCTAGGTAAAGAATGGCAGCTAGTCAGCCCACTGACACAGTGATTGAGCTACTACTGATGATGCTGATGACCTGGGTTCTGGAACAAGCGTGGGCCATCAGAGGGTCGGCCGGGTGGAGTAGGGATGGGCCACCTGGGAGCAGTAGAAATAACGGGGAGGCAGACTCAAGTTCATTTTAGACAAAAAAGTCTGGAAGGAACTTGCAGCTCTGAAAGTGGACAAGGCTATGAAACCGGATGAGATACATTCAGTGGTACTTAAAGAACTCTGGGAGGTGCTGGCTGCCACACTGACGGCTTTATTAAACAACTCACTGGAATCAGGCGTGGGTTCAGAGGGCTGGAGGAGAGCAGACGTGTCCCTCTACATAGGAGTGGCACCTGGGAGAAGGCTAGCAACTGTCGGCCAGTGTGCTTCACTTCAGTGGTAGGGAAATTAATGGAAACCCTGTTAAAGGAAAGGGTGGTAGAATATCTTGAATCCAATGGGCTGCAAGACAAAAAAGCAGCATGGATTTGCCAGAGGGGGGCCATGCCAGATGAAACAGATTGATTTCTTTGTCTGGGTGACCAGGGAAATAGATCGGGGAGGGTAGAGGGTGTGGCCTTCCGCACTGTGCCACTCAGGAGACTGATTAAGAAATTGAGCAGCCTATGGAATGGTAACATAGAAATGGAATTTGTCAACAGGTAAGGGGCTTAGTCTGCCTCATTACCTCTACAACTGTGCTCTTTTATGCCCTTATGATAGGGTATGAAATTGGTTAAATGAACACTGTCAACACTCCTTCAGCCTCAAAATCTCCCTAGTTTAAAAACCCATTTTATGATTGTTCACATTCTGTAGACGTGCGACGTGCGACGTGGCAGGTAGTTTGATTTCTTTGTTCTTTTTAGAAGTGAAAAAGACTGCCCACCATACTGTTGATACCACACCTAAATGTTTTGTTTATGTTCCTTAATCAACTTTGGCTACATCTTTCCTGGACTTGGCACACACCCAGCACAGTCTAGCCACTCAGGATGCAGTGGAAGGAGGAGACTATTTCAACATGTAACTGCTTTGTTTTGGGTGTTCCTAAATTCAGGAAGTATGCCATAAAAGTGTATCAAGAATTTGAAACAAGAAGTGAGCCCAAGTTGCTGGAGGGCCGACCAGGGGAGAAGGATCGAGCGCCCTAGGGGTCACTGTCCATCTCAGGAGGGAGGAGGAGGGCTGAGGGTCCCGCCACTTTACCACCACCTGACTGACCATGGGTGGTTGTGCAGCGAGACTGCAGAACAAATGGGTGGGGAGGATGTTGGCCGAGGTCCAGAGCAGAGGCACATCTTGGCATACACCTGTCTCCTTGGCCCTCCTTGTGTGCTGGCATTCTCGGGGGCGGGGCACCAGAAAATGGAAAAACACCACACTTGCCCTGTAGATGGGGCCCCGGTGCTGTGACTCCATAACCAGGCTCCAGGTCTGGTGGTACCGCCCAATGCAGACTTATGGACTGGAGGGGGAAAGTCTCGGTATGCCCTCATCCCCATCCGGGGTAAACCAAGGCAGGATGCGGATACGCTGATCACCTAGAGTTTCCGGGCGGAAGATTGCTGTCTGTCTAGAGAGTCCCCGAAGGAAGGTCAAGTTGCGGCGATGTGAAGTGGCATAAAGAGCAAATAAAAAACTGAGTATAGGATGGGGACTGTCATTCACTAAACAGGAGCGGGACCTCGAGGTTATCATATCTGATGACCTCAAAGTGGCAGTACAGTGTGACAAGCAGTGGGTAGGGCCTGTGCAGTGCTGGGATGTATTGGGAGAGGTATCTCCAGCAGGAAGAGGGAGGTGGTTCTGCCGCAGTATTGCTCACTGGTGAGACCCCACCTGGAGTACTGTGTCCAGTTCTGGGGGCCGCACCTCAGAAAGAACATAGGATGGAAGTAGTCCAGAGGAAGGCAACTAAAATGGTGAAAGGGTTGCACCAAAAGCCCAACAAGGAGAGCCTGGGGGATCTCAATTTGCACACCCTGGAAGAGAGCAGAGCAAGAGGGGACATGATAGAGACCTACAAGTGCCTCGTGAACAGGGTGCAGAAGGGAGTTTCTTTCAAAGGAGGAAGAGCACCATGACCAGAGGGCATGCGATGAAGCTAGGGACGGGAGTTGAAGAGGGATGTGAGGAAGTACTAACTCACTGAAAGAGTGGTAGACACCTGGAATAGACTGCCAGCAGAAGTTATAATGCTGAATATGTAGGGATTTGAAGCATGCATGGGTTAGACATAAGGGAGTATTAGTGTATAGGCAGGAGAAGGGAGGAGGATGGCCGGAGACCAGTTAGGTCTGTGGAGGCAGACTAGGCAGGTACCATCTGGGTAGGCCAAGTGGTCCTTTTTTCCTGTCAACTTCCATGTTTCTAATTTCTTACCTTGTCATTGCTTCCCTCCCCCCAAGTTGTAGAGAAAACATGTCACTTTGTCCTAGTCAACCTACCTGGGTAACCAAATAAAATAAGAGCAAAAGATGTCTATTGGCCTCTGACAGACTGCCATAATGGTTTGAGGTGGACTTCTTATGTAAAAGACCAGATTTGATTCTGAGATGTTTCAAGAAGTCACTCCTGCTGACGTGACTGACTGAGTCATTGTGGTCTCCTTTCTCCCTTTTGGGGAAGTGGCTGGGGGGTTCTAAAATGGCGAAGGAAAAGTGTCAGCAGGCGACTAAGGGCTGGGGTGAGTACAGAAAATTAAGAAAAGAACAGCACACTCTCCGGGTGTAATTTCAGAAATAGCAAAATCATTTTTATTAAAGCACAAACAGACTACTGATCTGGCAACATAGTAGCCCACTGCCACTCTCGAGGGAGGGGTCTTCTGAAGAAGTAGCATGGGTATGGCTGAAAATGAGGATGTATTGATTGATGAAAGCCAGTCTGGCTTGTTGACTAGCCCAGCTTTACGGATCTGGTTCAGTTCCAGACGACATTTTCACCAAGTCCCTCGGCAGGTGTGAAAACTGGACCACTGGAACAATTAGCTGGACCAGATCAGTAAAAGCCAGACTGACCAGAGCAGCACAACTCCCACAACTTGCCCTCCGACAATTCCAATTGTCGGGTTTTCACCAAGTCCCTTTGCAGCTGGAGTAGCAGTTTATGTGTACTTTGTGCTGTAATAAATATTTTTGCTCTTTTGTACAATTACAGCCTTGGGGAGCGTGATGTTCTGTTTCGCGGTTTTCTGCAAGCAGTTTCTCCTGTAACACCGCAGCACCCTCTCTCTTCTGTTAGTGTGACTGACTGAGCTACCAGTAAGTGTAGAGAGGGAGAGTATAGAAGGGTGATGTTGCTGGGCGAATGTGGGGAAAAAACTGAAATACTCATATGAACACATAAATAAGAATGCCATTCACAGTCACAGTGCTGTCTGTAAGAGATTGCAGCAACCACTAATCGATAGTTGGTAAATGTATAAGGGGGGGGATACTGCATGGTAGGCATTCCACATCGCCAGACTGTAAGGGTATATTGGCAGGGTCCCATGTAAATTTCACGCAGCATGACATCCCCTAATAAACCCAGTTACAAATCTTGCAACCCCCACCCCCAAGTGTATAGAACAGTTTTCACACAGGCAGTATGGCCGTTGCAAAGCTATGGCTGGAAGCGGAGGAATTGAGATTGCCACAGTATTCATCTATTCAGGCTAAAACTTGGAATTGGAAGGAACAGAGCTTGGGGGAAGGGGGCACTAGCTGCCAGGATAGACCTGAAACATGGCGGGGAGGTGGGGGGGCACTGGACTACTGTACACTATGTATAGTGCAAAAGGTTGGTGGCGCAACGGGGAGGACAGTTTTTGCCCCACCCTTTGCAACTATGAACAGGGCCGTATGTAGGCAGATGGATGGCTAGATGTTAGAGGCAGACAGAAATAAATCAACAGGCTTGGGGTGGGAATCCCCTCCCCCTCACCTTGTGTTTTGCCAGACACATCAGTTTCTCATTGATCAGTGAGACTGAATACATCAGGGATTGAGAAATGGGGGAAGCCAAGAGTAGAGCTAAACCAATAGGTTTCTGATAGAGATGTGAAAAAAACAGTTCTAAGCATAAAAAGGCTGATTCTACAATTTAAAACCAAAAATAACGTCTAGGATCGTGGCTATGTTGCTCATCCACATTGTTTGGCATGTCCCTTTCTCCTTTAAATCTTGCTAGAAGTCTTCAAGCTGGCTCCTCCCACCCACCCGGGTGGTATATACCTCAGCTGCGCCCCATGGCGCCAGATCTTCCTTTCCGCTGGAAGATACAGGTTGCCTCCCTCGTGCTCGTACATTTCGTAGGCCCTGGCTTTCAAAACTTCGGTTTTACTGAGATTAAAACTCGTTCGAGTTAGCGATCGTGCTTTTGCGTCCTCGATCATGGAAGAGAAATCTTCTCCAGGATTTCGCCAGCGTCCTTGCGGCCAGAAGATGTCGCACACCGATCCCCATCTCACATGCATCTACTGCCTTGGTGTTGGCCATGACACCTCGTCCTGCAGCTTTTGCTCAGCCTTCCATGCCAGTGTCCTGGATGACTGCCTGGCACTTTTGAAGTTGGGAAAACTGGAGAAAAGGAATCCTCCGATGAAGTCTAAAGAGGCTAGGTGGGCAGTTTCTGCAGCTGTGGGTTCCACTGAGCAGCTGGAACGTGTGAATGCATTCAAAGAAGAAGCCGTCTGCGTTTCGGCGAATCGAAGCTTTTTCGTTCCACTCAACCTGGGCTCCTCTTTCACAGGTTCTTTTAAGGAGTTGTGCCAGTCTCTCCCCAGCCAGGGTGAGGCACCCACGGGCTTGCACTCCTCTCACTCTCAAAGGAGGGACAAAGAACCCAGCTTGTCTTCATCTTGACAAAGGCACTCTTGGGACCGAGAGAGGTCTCAGTCCCAGGAGCACGTGGTCTCTACCTCGGTCGAGATCACTTCCTCGGCTGCAGGCTTCACGGACCTTCCGTCTGGCCAGATGACCAAGGAAGTGGCCAATGAGGTCGGATTGTTCTCGACCAGATTGACCCTCTGTCACCGGCCGTGGCTGACGACTCCTTGGCGAGGACTCCGGTCCTTGTGTTCTCCAATGAGGAGACCCAGCCCGCTGGCGTCCCCATCGAGGTTCCGGTTCTGGACCCTTGGGTTCTACTGATTTCTCCGATGTCTCCCAAGCAACCGAGTTGGTCTGCCCGATCTCGGTCAAGGTCTAGAACCTCCTCAGCCAAATGGCCAAGGAAGAGCCATAAGCACTCCAAAAAGAGGCGACACCACAGATCGTCCTTGGATGAGGAGAGACTCTGACGGAAACTCTGTCGGCACTGTGAGGACCTTATGTGGCAACAGCTGATTTTGACCGGGCAGAAGCCGGCTCTGCTGCCTACCCCAGCCATTAACTTAGCCTCACCTCCCAGGCCAAAGTCAACCCCTCGAAGTGAAGCCTTTGGTCCCCCACTCGCTGGGACCAGCCGCCTCCGGTTTGGCCTTTGCCGGCCCTCCACCAATGGTGGTGGAGCTGCTGCCTAAGCAGCCTGTGGGAGGGGCTCCTTCCAAAGAGGACTGACCAGGTACTGGGCTTCCCCAATGTCTGTTGGTCACGGTCACCCCGGACCGTCCTCAATGGGTTGAGGGTGATTTGGGTGTCAGGCCACTGTACCCTGACTTCTCGGACTTGGATGTCACCGGGCTCCACTCTCATCCCAGGAGTGATGAGTCATCCATTGGTACAGGGATGGAGGAAGGTCCTTCCTCCTTCCAAGGGATCCTCCGTCTCATCTCTGATTCTACAGGGATACCCCTGGAACTCATCCAGAAAAAGGTGGAGTACTCTCTCATGGACATCCTCAAAAGAGGGGATACCCTGACTGAGACCTTTCCTGTGGTCAAGGCCATTGTTGGTCTGGCACTCAAACTATGGCAGTGCTCTGCCTCATGTCCAGCACTATCTGCCCGCATGGCTCCGGCAAGTACATGGTGCCCATGGGGTCCCTTACGGGTCCACAGGGCACCCTTCGCCAAGAGCCTGGTGACCACCTCTGTGTTCAGACATACTGGCAGTTCTGCCGACAGTTACTATCCCCCAATAAGGAGTCCAAGCTTTTGGACCATTTGGCTCGGAAAGTCTATGTGGCTCCCTCCTTGGGCCTTAGTCAGGCCAGTTTGGCCGTCATCATGGCACACTTCTCTCATGCCCTTCTTGGGTCATTAGATGAAGTCCTCCCACATTTCCCCGCGGACATACAAACCATGGTTAAGCAGGTCTGGGACCAGGGCTGTGCTGTTGCCAAACAGCAGCTCCAGATGGCCCTGGACATTGGGGATTGTTGTGCCCACTTGATGGCTGCCGCAGTGGCCTCTTGCCGCAGGGCTTGGCTGAGGCTCTTCTCCTTCCCGGCAGATACTCAGCATAAGTTAGCTAATGTGCCTTTCTTTGGGACCGACTTGTTCGGCCCAGGAGTGGCCGATCATCTACAGTGCATAGAGCAGTCCAGTGCCACCTTGGACGCCACTTCTGCCAAGAGTTCGAGCAAGAACCAGCAGAAGAAAAAGAAGAAGCCTGTTTGGCACTCTTCCCCTGCGGTTCAGTTGTCCTTCTACCAAGGAGGACAGCAGCATTAGCATCAGCAGCAGGCTCAAGCTTGGCACCCCAAGCCTGGACCCCAACAGGCCCAAAAGGAGGCCGAGGCTCAAGTCCTGAGCCTCCTTTCCTCTAAGCCTGACCAGTGATGGGGTGAGGATTGCCACCCCTATCTCCATCATGCCAGCTCTGGTCCCCTGTGGGAGTCCGGCTCCGCCACTTCCTTTCCATCTGGTCGGCTATCACTTGGACAGGTGAGTTCTTGAAGTGGTTGGTTGGGGACTGTCTCTAGAATTGAGTAGTACCTCCCAGCCGTGCCCGTGCCCCTCGGAAGAACGGATTTCACATGCACCCAGTCGGCTCTTCAAGACGACATTGCTTAGCTCCTCCTCAAGGAGGCAGTAGCTATCATGGCGGATCCATCTGCAGACCCAGGCTTTGTCTCCAGGTACTTCCTGGTGCCCAAGCGGACAGGAGGCTAGCACCCCATTCTAGATCTCCATGATCTGAATCAGTTTCTCAGGTTGTGCACCTTTCGGATGGTCATTCTGTCCCAGACCATACTATCCTTGGAGCGAAACATATGGTTCTGTTCACTGGATCTGCAGGACGCGTTCTTTCACATCCCAAGCCATCCGTCCCATCAGCGGTTCCTCCACTTCAGGGTCGAAGGGACCCTGTACGAGCTCCGAGTCATGCCATTCGGCCTGTCATCAGCCCCATGGGTCTTCACCAAATTCATTGCAGTGGTGGCGGCTCATCTCTGGCGTCCGGGAATCAGAATTTACCCCTACCTCGACATTTGGCTCCTGGCAGGTTCCACCCAACAGGAGGTGGAGAGGTCCAGGGATCTGGCCCTCCAGACCTGCTCTCAACTAGACTTCCTGATCAACGAGGCCAATTCGGAACTCATGCCTTCCCAGGTGATGGGCTTCATTGGGGCAGAGCTCGACTCTTGTCAAGCCAGAGCCTGGCTCCCGGCAGACAGGGCAGAGGTTCTCTCCTCCTTTGCCCAATCATTTCTGGTTGGGCACTTGCGTCCTGCCCGGTACTTTCTGCACCTTCTGGGTTACATGGCGGCATGCATCTCAGTGGTACATTGGGCCCAGTTGCGCATGCACCCCCTCCAGTGGGAGCTGGCCGCCCAGTGGACTCAGCGTCTTGGTCATTTCGACCAGCTGATCACTGTAACGCAGAAGATGTGGGACGCTCTCCAATGGTGGACTGTTCCAGACCAGTTGCAGGAAGGGATCCCATTTGTTTGCCCCAAGCTGACAGTCATCCTTATGACCGATGCCTCTCTCATGGGCTGGGGAGCCCACATGGGGGATAACAGGGCCATGGGTTCTGGACCCCTGAGGAGTCCCAATGCCACATCAACCTGTTGGATCTCAGAGCAGTCAGACTGGTGCTGTCAACTTTCGCTCCTCAGCTCCATGGTGAAGTGGTTCAAGTCCAGATGGACAATACCATGACCATGTACTACCTCAACAAACAGGGCAGCATGCACTCCCGTCTGCTGTGTAAGGAGGCGCTCCGCATCTGGACCCTCATCAGCCATTTGAGGCGGATCTCCTAGCCATCCATGTGGCAGGAGTCTCGAACCAGCTGACGGATGCTCTCAGCTGCTTGGACCAGACATCACATGAGTGGTCTCTACATCCAGATATAGCTTACAGCCCATTCTCCCATTGGGGCAAACCAATGGTGGACCTGTTTGCCTCCAGGGAAAACACCAAGCTGAGGCTGTTTCATGCCCTCTCCCCAAAGCAGGGCTCACTGCAGGGGGATGCCTTCTCGAGGCCATGGACCCCAGGCCTCCTGTACACCTTCCCTCCATTTCCCTTGATCCACAAGGTGTTACTCAAGGTGAGGAGGGACAAGGCAAAGGTGATTCTGGTAGCCCCAGACTGGCTGTGCCGGTTCTGGTATCCAGATCTCCTCAGCCTCAGCTGCAGGCCGCCAGAGTGGCTTGGTACACGCCCAGACCTGATATCTCTGAACCAGGGGAAGGTCTTCCATCCGGACCTTCAATCCCTGCACCTCACATCCTGGTACCTGAGCAGCTAGAGTTCCGGGCTTTGGGTCTTTCCAAAGATGTCTACACCGTGGTGGAGGCATCTCGAAAGGAATCAACCAGGAAATGTTATTCCTTCAAATGGAAAAGGTTCTCCCTTTGGTGTCAGGGTAAGGGTCTGCACCCCTTATCCTGTTCTGTGGCTAACATTCTCAACTACCTTTGGTCTCTCTCTCTCTCTCTCTCTCTCTCTCCAAAGGGAGTCTCTATGGTCATTGACCCTTAGGGTGCACCCGGCAGCCATTTATGCTTACCGGGCGCGGGCTGGTCAGCCAACATTGGTGCAGAAGACAGTGGTTGGGCACTTTTTCAAAGGTGTGGATCACATATCCCCTCCGGTGTGTGAACCTCCACCTCTGTGGGATCTACTGCTGGTACTGGCAAAGCTCATGGGCAAGCCATTCGAACCAATGCACAAGTGTGCCTTGTCACACTTGTCATGGAAGATGGCCTTCCTGGTGGATATCACACCTGCCAGAAGGACAGTGGAGCTCCAGGTGCTTTTGGTGGACTCCCTTATCTGGTTTTCCACAGGGGCAAAGTTGTCCTGCGACCCCATCTGTAATTCCTTCTGAAGGTGGTGTCAGAGTTTCACCTTAACCAGATGTTGACTCTGCCAGTATACTACCCTAATTACACCTTGGAGGCCGAGTACAGGCTCCATACCTTGGACCTGAGATGTGCTCTCTCCTATTATAAGGAGAGAGCAGCAGAAATCTGTGGAGAGATTTGCCAGCTGTTTATCACCTACACTGAAGCCACTTCTGGCAGACCTGCAGCCAAATGGACCATAGCAAGATGGATTACATCGTGCATAGGTCTGTGCTGTGAGTTGGCAGGCAAGGAGCCTCCCAGAGGGATAAGAGCTCATTTTACCTGCCATACTGCTGCATCGGTGGCTGCTTCCAGGGACATCCCTATCCAGGAAATCTGTCGGGCTGCTACCTGGAAGTCGGCAAACACCTTCATCACCCACTACCACATCAACCCTGAGTCACGACATGATGCTGGTTTTGGGGCCTCGGTTCTCCAATCTCTCTTTCCTAAGTAGGGGGTGTGCACCTTGCTTCCCTCCTCCCGGAGAACTGCCAGGAGTCTGCCAAACAGTGTGGATGAACAACATATCCACGGTCCTAGAAAAACAGATTACTCACCTGTAAAAGTAGTTCTATGAGTGGTATATGTTGTTCATCCACGTGGATCCACCCGAACTCCCCGGCTGTGGACACACACAACCTGGTTTCCAGCAGGCTAAGATCTGGCATCATGGGGTGGAGCCGAGGTATATACCACCTGAGTGGGTGGGAGGAGCCAGCTTGAAGACTTTCAGCAAGATTTAAAGGGGAAAGGGACATGACAAACAGTGTGGATGAACAACATATACCACTCCTAGAACTACTGTTACAGGTAAGTAACCTGTTTTTTTGGCTCCCCTTATAGACAGTTTGTATATTTACAGTTTTTGACCAGGAAAGGCACACTAAGGTGCGATAGCTTGTTTCCAGGTGCATCCTTGGGGTGGGTTGCATGAACCTGTTTTTATTTAATTGGGGGGGATGTTAGCCATGACACCAGGGAAACTCCCCTACTCTTTGTCAATAAGTGCCGTGGGATCTTTTACTTCCACCTGGACAGTGATACGAGAAATGGGCAGAAGGGACCTCAGTTTAATATCTCTTTCAAAGGATGGCACCTCAGCAGTACAGCACCCACCTCGTACTGCATTACAGTGTCAGGTATGGGTATTACCTCAAGTGCCTAATGTGAGGTTAGAACCCAGGACTATACAATCTTCCAGCCCCAGAGGCATGTGTGCTACCAACTGAGCCACGGACACTGATTTGAGTGGTTCAAAATGCAACTAGGCAACCAGCATGTGGTTAACATATAACTAATATTAAAGTCTATACAAATTACGGCCAGCCCTGTGGCGCTGAGGGTTGAGGCGCGGGACACCACACCTTGCACTGCGCCAGCAACCCAGGTTCAGGAACAAGCTCGGTTCATCAGGGATCAGCCGAGGAGGACTGAGATTGAGCGTTGGGAGATAGCTCTCTCAGTCCTGGGGTGGGCTGGGAACTTTACACCATGCTGTGGTGACCCCTGGGGACGCCCAGAGGTACCACAAGCAACGGTGTAACTGGGGGGGGGGGAGAACCATGGCAGATGTCTGCACGTATGTGCGATATCATTGCATGTCTGGGTTCCCTATGGGAGAAAGAGCAGGGAAAAAATGGCAGCGTGATTCCTTGGCAGCTTGATGGTCGCAGCTCTGCTGGCCGATGATTCCTGGAGGCATGTGCCAGTACTGGTTTCCTCGCTGGGTGTGGGGGCCATGGGGGGGGCCCTTTTCGTAGGTGTAGCTGCATCTGCCAGCTGGGCATGCGAGCTTCGGGGTCTGGGGTGGAGTGGAGCGGTGGCTGCAAGAAGGTAAAAACTTAAATGAAAAAAAAAAGTCTGTGCAAATTACTGTGCTAAAAACAAAGTTCTAAGAACTGGAAAAAGATCTGCCTTTCCCTTGGTTCTACCCCTCCATGTCTTGCCTTGTTTGTGGTACTCCATGTTCCTGAACTCCAAAAGTGTGCTTCCAAACAGCAAGCTGGCAACATAGATCTTCTCATCTCCAGATACCGGGTCCTTCATCCATGCTCCCTCAGCTTTTCCGTACTTGCCATGGGTAATCGGCTCTTCAATGGCAGTTAGGGTCCCAGCACAGTCATCCTCTCGGACTTCCAATATGATGAAGAAAGGAGAGAGAAAAAGAAATAAATGTTATTTCAATGTTCAAAGACAATGAGAATGAGGGAAGGGGAGGTTTGAACAAGCACTGTGCAGAATATTTTTTTCTAATGGCATGGATACAGTTTACTGTCCACACTCTGGATGTTCCATTGGAACAGTGTAATTAGTCAGACATCTTTAAGCTAAGCTTTTCCCACTACTTGGGTGGTATATCCTCCATCTCACCCCATGACATTGGATCTTGCTTTCTGCTGGAAGGGACAGATCTCCTCCTTCACAGCTCTGCAGCATTTGAGGGGGTCCTTGAGTTAGCGCTTTGGTGAAAACCTCTTCAATCAGACTTCCAAATTCTTATCTCTCTCTCATTTTGGCTCTGCCTTGTTGACCGTCAGCATCGGAAATAGTAAAGTCGTCTCGCGGCTTCAAGTTCTGTATAACTTGTTGACAGAAAATGTTGATTGTGTTCTGCCTTTATTGCTTGGGTGCAGAGCACAACATGAAGAGCTGTGGCTTTTGTTAGGCGATGCCGCCAGCATCGCTGGAAGAGTGTGTGACCAGGCTTCTCCTCAGTTCTAGCAGTGGCATATAATTCACATCCACACAACACACTCGGCCTCCCATGGCAAGTGACACATGAATCCCTGCTTCCAGCATGGAAAGATCTGACATTACGGGGCAGAGCCAGAGGATATACCCCCCAGGTGGTGGGAGGAGCTTAGCTTAAAGACATCTGACTGATTACATCGTTCCAGTGGAACTGCTAAAGTGTGGATGTGAACTGTATACTGTCCACTCCTGGAACTATGGTTACAGGTGAGTAGAGCTATCTTGTCTGCCTGTGAAATATGTGAACTTTCCATATTTTACTTTTACTAAATCCCAGAAAATGATGGGACAATCTTGGAAAAAAGTTTCCAACTTGCATGATTTCGATGGAACATGTGTTTTGTTTTTGCTGCATAACTGTTTTACCAAATTGTGTTTGACATTCACAAAAATTTCACAAAAGCCAAAACCTTCCAAGAGACTATTTTTCCTTTGTGCGTTTTTACTGGTGGACTTTTTGCTTCATTTGGCATCTTTTTTTTTTTTGGGGGGTGCGATTAAAAAATACTAAATATGATGAATTCAGGGAAATTTTCAAGAAAGTGTGAATTTCACAGATAATGTTTCTGCAATACGCATACTTAATCGTACGAGGAAAAAAAAAATGTTTGAACTGCACTAGTCAAACCACAGAATAACGTCCCCACACACGTACACACACACACATGTGAAACACATAGCCCTCAGGTAGCAAGATCTAATAGAGAAAGGGGGCAATGAACTATCAGGTGGTCCTATCTGGCTTCTCATTTCCCAAGCATCGTTCAGTGCACTGCAAGTCAGGAGGTCCAGGTTCAAATCCCAGCCCCCTCCCAGGTTGTGTGGGCTAATGGTGAGAACAAAGGCACTATGAGCCAGGATATCCAGGTTCAGATTCCAGCTCCCAGGCAGGGTGGTCTAAAAGAGCAAAGAGGTTGTCAGCCAGGAGATCTGAGTTCCAATCCAGCTCCCAGACAGGGTCGCTGAAAAGAGCAAAAGACGGTGAGATAGGAGATCCTGGTTTGAATCCGAGCTCTCAGGCAGTGTGTGTTGGTTGGTCTAAATTTTTTTTTGCAGTTAGTGTGATCTATTTCACCCAGACTGGCTCCACTATCAGGGACCGACCCCCCAGCCCTGTTGCCCCAACTCCATATGGACTTACTGTCCAACTACTTGTATTCCCCACAGCTTACCCCACGCAACCCTTGGGCCATGGACAGGATCCTGAGATGGGTGGTACACGTAGAGCTGGGTACGGTGTGTGTGCAAGGGGTCGGTCCCTTCATACCAGGTAGCTGTGATTTTCTGTCTCCTCTACGTTCTCCAGGAAGACAACAGTACAGTGCTGCCCAGATGTGCCTGCACACTCACCTCCATGCAGGATGGCAGCGGCCACCACTCCTCCCACCCCTACATTGCTGCCCCTTGGTGCCTGACCATCAGCCACCACTAGGGGTCAGTACTGCACTGGGTGCAACAGCCTACCCTCTGCAGAGAAGGAAAGCAGTCCTACAGACACTCGATCTTAGCCCCCCCCCCCCCGGCCAACCGTCTGATTACCTGAGTTCACTGGTGACTGCTCTAATGGTTAAAACTAAGAACTATGAGCCAGGAGATCCAGCGATACGTTTCTTCTCCTGGGTAGAATAGCATTTAATATTTAAAGCAAAAAGACTGTGAGTTAAGGGGTTTTCCTAATTCGAATCCCAGCTTTAGGCAGTGTGGTCTAATAATCAAAATCAAAGGGCTGGAAGATGAGAGATCCAGGTTTGAATCCAAGTTGCGCCCTAGCAGTCTGGTGTCTAGTAGGGAGATACGGGTTTTAGTCCTAGCACAACCACTAGGTCCCAGTTTGAACTAAGGTCAAACACCCTGGATTCTCCCTGGGCTTTAACCTTCCGAGCAGTGTTGTTGGGAAGAAGCAGGAAAACAGGCATTGAATGGGCTCTTCACTGAGCCCCATCCCCCTATGAAAACAAGAGTAACAGAAGCATGTTATGAAACTGCAGAATGAGAGAAGTCCCACTGCAGCCAAAGAAGGCCAGGTGCACTTAGCAGCCCCCAATGCTGGCATAACTATATTTTTTCTGAAAAAAAATGTAAACATCTGATGGTTGAGAGGCCTTGGCAAACATCTCCGTCATACAATACATATTTGATCAATGATCTCAGCTTTCTATTGCAGACCCCCCCCCCCAAGCAAGTTTCTAAAATGAAATCTAAGTCTTCATTTTGTTATTTGCTTTATGGATCATTGAAATACCTGTATATGTTTAGGAGGCCATTGCATAGGGGTGTTGGGAGCAGTATGGCCTTGTTTGAAATGTGGTTGCTGGGGCGGCAAGGGCAAAGCAGATAGGATTGGTAGAGGCAAGAAAAAGCAGGTCACCTGCATCCCATCTGATTGCTCAAGGGTTTTCCTTTCTGCTCTGCCTGAAAATATTTTAGTTTAAAGGGTTAGTAGAACAAAAATAGTACAGGAAAATGTTACAGATTTTAAGTAGTCAGTTGTTACTTTTTATTTCTAAGGTATTTTTGTTTTCCCTTTTGCTTGTCAGAAAGTTTCTTATGTGGTAGTGTTATGCTGGGTGTGTGGAATAGCACTCTGCCTGGCAGCTGACATTATCTAATTTTAGAAAATGGGTTCTGAAAATCCTGCAACTTGATTGGCTCGCAGTAGTTACGAGGGGTGTGAGTGTCGGACAGCATCACCTAGGGGCAAAAAGAACTGGTATGCGGCTTGCATTTCTGCAGTACAGTCCATGCTGACATTGAAGGCTCTCTGCTCCACTAGGCACTACATGCAGTGCATTAAAACACCATCCAATTACAGTTAGAAAATGGGATGTGTCAGACCAGCACAGCCCATTTTCTAAGCGTGATAAGACCCTTCAGGGTATACAGTGTTGGGGGATATCCACACGTACCCTGGTACCCTCAAATGGGGAAGAAGAGAGGATCTCTGATCTTGAAGTGGGTAGCCATCTGGGAACAAGCAACCACCAAACAATGTGGTTCACAATAACTTAGCTGTAGAGTCAAGCCACACAAAAGTGAAGGTGCTGGACTTCAGGAGGGTTGATTTTGTCAAAATGGGAGAGTGCCTCAGAAAAGCACTAGCAAACAGGCAAGAAGGTGGGTGCAGCAACAATGGGGAAATATCAGAACTACCATCACAGAGGCAACACGTCTTTGTGTGAAGCAAATAGACAAATCAAAATGAAAGAAAAAAACACTATGGTTCTCAAAAGAAGTGGCCGGGAAGGTAAGGTAGAAAAAGATAGCATTCAGGAAGTATAAGGAAACACAAAAGGAGCAGGACAGAGAACTGTACCAGTTAAAGCAGAAGGAAGTGGGAAGGCAGTCAGAATAGCAAAGACCCAAAATGAGGAAAAGATGGCCAACTCGGTTAAGAAGGGGGATAAAACCTTTTATAGGTACATTAGGGAGCAAAGAAAGATGAAGGCAGGGATAATGAGACTGAATAGAGGAAGGTGGTTGAGCGGAGAGCGACCGTAAAAAAGCAGGGATACTGAACAAATATTCCTGCTCAGTATTCACAATGTAAAAGCAGGGGAAGAGACCTAAGCCAGTCAATAGAAGCACTCTGTATGGGGGGTTGATATTAGTTCTTTCACAGAAGAAAGGTTTCTGAAGGAACTCTTAAAACTGAAGGTGAATAAAGCAATGAGGCATGATGGGATTCACCCCAGAATTCTAAAAGAACTAAAAGGAGAACTAGTAACACCACTGATTACCCTCTTTAACAAAACATGGGAGGATGGGGTGGTACCTGAGGACTGGAGGAGGGCAGGTGTGATTCCCCTTCACAAAAGTGGGAGCAGGACAGAGGCAGAAAACTACAGACCTGTCAGTTTGACCTCAGTGGTAGGGAAAATGATGGAATCACTTCTGAAAGAAAGAATTGTTGAGTACCTAGAGACCAGGGGGGCATAGGACCCAAGGCAGTGTGGATTCAAAGCGGGAAGGTCATGTCAGACAAATCTAATTGATTTCTTTGACTGGATGACCAAAGTGGTAGACCAGGGAGGGGCTGTGGACATGGCCTACCTAGACTTTAGCAAGGCATTTGACACAGTCCCGCACAAAAGATTAATAAACAAATTAGCCAGCCTGGGAGTTGGTTCCAGGGTGGTAGCCTGGGTAAAACACTGGCTGCACAACAGGACACAGTGGGTAATAGTAAATGGAGTCCACAGTGAAGAAAGGAGGGTTACTAGTGGGGTACCGCAGGGTTCAGTACTGGGGCCGGTCCTTTTTAATGTCTTTATAAGTGACATTGCGGAGGGACTGGAAGGGAAGGTATATCTCTTGCAGATGATACAAAGATCTGCAACAGGGTTGATATGCAAGGTGGGTGGAAAGGATGAAAAGGACTTGGCAAAGTTGGAGGAATGGTCAAATGTATGGCAGCTGATTCAATGCAAAGAAGTGCAAAGTAATGCACCTGAGAAACAAAAACCCAGGGCAAGCGTACACAATGGGGGGTGAGATACTGACAACAACAAACATGGAAAGGGACCTGGGGGTAGTCATATCAGACAACCTAAAGGTGAGCCAGCAATGTGAGAAGGCAGTAAGGAGGGCTGGGGGGACACTGGGATGCATAGGGAGAGGCATCACCAGTAGAAAACGGAAAGTTGTTGACCCTCTGTACAGACAGTTGGTAAGACCACATCTGGAGTACTGTGTACAGTTCTGGAGACCCCATCTTCACAAAGACATAGACAGGGTGGAGGCTGTCCAGAGGAGGGCAACCAAAATGGTGCAGGGTCTGCATCAGAAGACACATGAAGAAAGACTAAAGGAGCTTAAGATGTATAGCCTCGAGGAAAGAAAGGAGAGGGGGGACATGATAGAAACTTTCAAATACCACAAGGGAATCAACAAAGTCCAAGAGGGTAGCATCTTTCAAAAAAGAGATGTGTCAGGACAAGGGGGCACAATTTGAAGATAGAGGGGGGACAGCTTAGAGGTAATGTGAGGAAGTCTTTCTTCACAGAGAGGGTTGTAGATGCATGGAACAGCCATCCTGAGGAGGTCATATAGTCAAAAACAGTGAGGGAATTCAAGAATGCATGGTACAGACATAAGGCAATTCTACTGGGGGGGTAGGAGGAAGTAGGCTGTTGGTTAACTAGGATCTGCAGCTTATCCATTAGGTAGGGAAATGGTCAGACTAGGTGGGCCAAGCGGTCCTTACCTGCCATCAGATAATATGTTTCTATGTCCAGGGCTGTAAGGATCTCCGCCTGCAGCATTCCCCAACACCACGCTTCCTGTGGGGTCTTATTGTTATCTGTTCTTCCCACTACATCATCGACACTGTGGTCTCAGTGACATCACTGGTGACTGACATGGCAGCTACTGAGTGGCTCTTCCTGAGCAACTGTGATGTCCCACTCAGTGAGGTCACAATGCTGGTGATGCAGTTGGAGGATCAAAGGTAGATACATTAGCTCCAGGCAGAGTGCTGTTTCACCCATCACACATTTTAACATCAAATAAATCTTCAATTAACCACAGAGAAAAGAAAGAAGTACCTCAGATTTAAAAAACAACATATATATATTTTTTTCGAATTCTGTTTCTGTACCACTCCTGGGGAACACTCTCCAGCATCCTCCGACTCCAAACTCTATCTCCCACCTGAGACTCTCACTCTTCTCCCTTGCCCCAACTGACTCAGGCCCTGGATTTGAACCCCCCGGGAGGTGCTGCCCTATCCACCCAGGGTGCTCTATCTATGGCGTCGAGTGCCAGTCTTTGTGAGCCGGGGCTGGAGAGGAGAGGGCCCGGTGTTGGGAGTGTGGTCCGGAGGCAGAGGTTCCTTCACCTATCCCCATGGGTGGGGATTTTCTTGTTATGTTTACCCCCGGGAGCATGGATGCGTACTGATGTCCAGTGTAATGCAGGCATGCACCCACATGCAGGACATTTGCCAACACTCCCTACCCCTTGTACATGCTCCACGTTATGCTTCGGATGCCAGCCTCTGCCAGGGGCCACTATAGCTGCATGTAGCAGCAATCTCCCTCCCCAGGAGAGGAGAGGAGAGCAATCTTCCGAACACTCGATCCTCTCCTTCCCCTTTGTGACCCCCAGTGCCCGAGTCTGTTTCTGAACCAGGGTCGCCAGTGTGGCACAAGTTGTGGCATCCAGTGCCTCTACCCTCTGCGTCACCAGGCCGGCATTAAAAGCAATAATTGACTGCTTTAAAAAAATATCAATTTTAAGTGGTACACTTGCTCTTAATAATAGCATTAGGGCAATTCAGGGGTTGTTACCTTTGTTAATCTAATACTAGGGGCCTGTATCTTAATTTTGATGCTCTACTTTGTTCTCTCTCTCTTACCTCCACCTATCCCTCCTCTAGAGTACCTGTTCGTCGGCATAGGTCTTGCACATTATTGCTCCTGATAACTCTTCTGCTACTGCTGGCGGGTGATGTGGAGCTAAACGCTGCCCCCACTTCCCACCCATAAACTCAGTAGATGGAGTAGTTTTCATATAAGTGTCAGGAGTCTACTCACCAAACTGGTCCAGCTAAGGTTGTGGCCCATGCATTTCAGTCCTGATGTGCTGATTGTTACTGAAACCTGGCTCTCCGCCCAAATCAATGTAGAAGTTGGACTTTGTGGTTACACAGTTCACAGACAGGACCGCTGGAAGTGTGGTGGGAGAGTTCTTCTATATATACATCATAACCTTAACTGTGGCATTGTTTATCATTCTGCTGTCCCCTCTTCCCATGACCTCCTCCTGTGCAAGTTCTCTTCCCACTCACTTCCATTTTCAGTGATGACATTTACTCCTCTCTAAAGCCAAACCTGTCACCTGTCCTTCCACCCTCTCATCCATCTCATCCCTTTCAGCTTCAGGTGAGCTCCGAGTCCTTGGGGATCTAAATATAAATTGGCTCTCCCCCTTGGCAAAGAATACCATTCACCAGATTGAGTGTTTGAGTCTTGCACAACTCACTACGGAGCCCACCTGTCTCAATCCCAACTTCTCAAGTCATTCCCTCATTGTTTGGGTCCTGTCCTGACACTCCCATTGCATTATTTCTGCTGGAATCTTACCGGATGCTTTCAATGACAATCGCATGGTTCACTGCATCCATAAGATCCACCATATTAAAGGAGCACCAAAATGTATCTGGTCCAGGTCGCTCAAGGCTGTTGACCTGCCATCCCTACTAGATGATCTTCGGCCCACTGACTGGTCAGCACTCACTTTATCCACTGATGTAGATGCTCTAATCTCTTTCCTGCTGTTTCATTGCAACATGGGACAAACATGCCCCTCTCAAGAGGTCTTGGGTCCGTGGGTCCCATCTTCCCTGGATCTCTGTAGAGGTCATTGACCTGCTCAAATCTTGTGATTCTGCCTGGTGTGTCCACAAAACCTCTGGGTCCTCAGACAATTTGTTGAGATACAAACAACTACATAACACCTGTACTAAGGTCACCAAGGAAGCCAAATCAACCTACTTCAGCTGCAACCTTAAGTCCCCTGATTGTTGCTGAAAGGTTATCACTTGGTGCTTGACTCCCCCATGCAGTCTACCTCCCCATCTTCAAACTAGGAAACTCACTTATCTCTGACCCAGCTGAGGTTGTTAACACCTTTAACTATCATCACTTCCTGTGCCATCTCTCTTCTTCCTCCTTCTCCTCCTCCTCCTCCCTCTTCTCTACCTCCTGTCTGCCATGTCTCTCCCCAAATACCCTTAATCTCCTCAACGGTGGCATCTTTTATCTTCTCCCCAGTCTTCACAGAGACCACCCCCGCTGCCTTACTCTTGCTGCATTCCGCTAAGGGGCACAGCCCTGATGGTCTGGGTACTAATCTTCTCCATGTCTCTGTACCAACCAATGCTAGATACATAGATACATAGACAGTGTCGGCAGATAAGGGCCTATGGCCCACCTAGTCTGCCCATTTGAGCTTGTAAGTTCAGTTTGTTTTCCTAGAAGTCAATTTCCCCTTACCCCTGACCTCTAGAATTCCTTTATGTCTATCCCATGCATTCTTAAATCCGTGATTGTTTCAGCCCCCACCACTTCCTCTGGCAGGGTGTCCACTTGTCCACCACCCGTTCTGTGAAGAAATTCTTTCTCATGTTTCCTCTGAATCGTCCTCCTCCAACTTCATCCCATGCCTCTAGTCCTGAAACATCTTTTTCGCTTAAAAATAGTGTTTTCCTGCACCTGTTCCTCCCTGTAAGATACTTGTATGTCTCTATCATATCCCTCTCTCCTCCTCTCCTCCAGGGAGTACATGTTCAGTTCCCTCAACCTGTCTTCATAGGATTTGTGATGCAACCCATGCACCATCTTTTGTTGCCCTCCTCTGAACCTTCTCTACCCTGTCTATGTCCTTACGTGGTATGGTCTCCAGGACTGTACACTGTACTCCAGGTGGGGCCTCACTAGTGTCTTGTATAGCGGAATTATGACCTCCTTTTCCTGCTGGTGATGCCCCTGCCTATACATCCCAGCATCCATTTGCTTTACCTGATGCCTTGTCACACTGTTTCCTACCTTGAGGTCATCAGAGATGACAACCCAAGATCCCTTTCCTGCTTGGTGCATGCTATATCCTCACCCCCAACTGATATATTGTGCCAGGGTTTTGTGCCCATATGCATTATCTTGCACTTCTTTGCATTGAATTTCAACTGCCAAACCCTTGACCATTCTTCAAGTTTCTGCAGGTCCCTTCTCATTCTGTCTACACCCTCTGGTGTGTCTGCTCTGTTACAGAGCTTTGTGTCATCAGCGAACAGTGAAATTCTGCCTTCTATATCCTGTGCAATGTCACTGATGAAGATGTTGAATAGGACCCGTCCCAGCACTGATCCCTGTGGTACCCACTGGTCACTCTTCCCTCTGTGGAGTGACAGCCATTTACCACTACCCTCTGTGTCCTGCCACCCAGCCAGTTACCTACCCACCACTCACTGTCCTGCCCACACCCATATTCCCCAGTTTGTGTAATAGTCTTCTATGTGGCACAGTGTCAAGGCCTTGCTGAAGTCCAGATAGGCCATGTCCACTGCCCTCCCTGATCCACCTCCCTAGTCACCCAGTCAAAAATTCAATGAGGTTGGTCTGACATGACCTCCCCTGGTGAAACCATGCTGCCTTGGGTCCTGTAGTCCATTGACAACCAGATGTCTCCACCAATCTCTCCTTCAGTAGTGCCTCCATGATCTTTCCACTCACCGAGGTGAGGCTGACTGGTCTGTAGTTCCCTGCTTCCTCTTTGTTCCCACTTTTGTATAAGGGGACTACATCTGCTGTCCTCCAGTCTTTGGGTACCTCCCTGTTTCCAGTGATTGGCTGAACAGGATAGCCAGAGGTTCAGCCACCACCTCTCTTAGTTCTTTAAGGACCTGGGATGCACCCATCTGGCCCCATTGCTTTGTCAACCTTATTACTTCCAGTTCCTTCAGACCCTTTCTCGTGTAAAGGGACTTGTGTCCATTTCTGCACCATTCTCACCCCTTGTACCCCTTCAGACCCATTACCCTCTCTTCCTTAGTAAAGACTGAGCAGAAATACCTGTTCAATATGTCAGCTTTACTGTTGTCATCCTCCACGCTGCTCCCATCCTCCCCTTCAGTCTAACTATCCCTCCTTTGACCTTCTTTTTCACTTATGTACCTGTAAAGGTTTTCCCTTTAACCACTGATTTTGCAATGTGTTCTTCTGTCTGAGCTTTGGCTTTCCTTACTGACTTCCCTGCCTCCTTTGTTTCTCCTGGTACTTCTCCCTATCCCTTCTGCCTGTGTCTTTTGTATTGCCTGAATGCAGTCTTTTGGCTTTCACTTTCTTTGCTACCTCTTTGGAAAACCATAATGGTCTCCTCTTTCTTTTCCTCTTGCTAACCTGCTTAATGCATAATTCTGTTGTTCTTATCATCCCCATTTTAAATACTGCCCACTGTTCCTCAATCCCTGATTCCTGTCCCATTCCCCTTAATGCCTCTTTCAAGCATCTCCCCATTTTCCCAAAGTCTGCCCCCCTAAAATCCAGGATACGTGTTTTTGTGTGGTTTGGTTCTGCTCTTTCTGTGATTTCAAACCACAATGACTGGTGGTCACTGTTCCAGGTGCTCCCCCACTGTTCCCCCATCACACTGTCCCTGTTTGTGAGCACAAGGTCCAGTATTGCCTTCTGCCGAGTTGGTTCCATGACCAGTTGCTTGAGGAAGGCACCCTGAAGGGAGTCCAGGATAAATCTGCTCTAGTTGATGCTGCTGCTGGGATGCTCCAGTCCACATCTGGTATATTGAGTCTCCAACCAGTACTACCTCACCCTTGTCAGCCATCCTTTGGATGGCTAGCATCAGCTCCTATCTGTTTCTTCCTCCTGGGCTGGTGGTCTATAGACCACACCTGTGCGGATAGCTGGCCCATTTTCCTTTCCAGCTTAACCCACAGTATCTCTCCCATTTTGTTCCTCCTGGATCTGTGTGGCCCTTATGTCATTTTCACATACAGTGCCACTCCTCCTCCTTCCTGCCTGCTCTGTCTCTTCTGAATATGTTGTAGCCAGGTATGGCCATCTCCCCAGTCATGGTTATCATTACACCATGTTTCAGTGATGGCCACAATGTCCAGGTCTGACTGTACCATGACAGCCTCCAGATCTTTCATCTTGTTGCTAAGGCTCCTGGCATTTGCACACATGGCTTTCCATGATTTGACCTCCCTAGACTGCTTCACTGTTCTACCAGCCCCTTCCTTGGTTGTCATTTATCCCTGGTTCTCCTTGCTGTCTGCCCTTCTGCTGAATTTTGCCCCTTTTCTGCTTATCCACCTTTTGGACACTAATCTCCAACTTTTGCACACTGCTTTGCAGAGATAGCCACTCCTCTGGTTCACTGGTTCCATTACTAGCTGTGGGGGGTGAGCAAGTAGGTACCATCCTTGCTGGCCTGCCACCCCCCTTTGCTAGTTTAAATGCTTGTCAATGTAGCATTTAAACTTATCATTGAGTGCTTGGATTCCCCTCCAGGATGGATGCAGGCCGTCAGGCTTGAACAAACCTCCATCCTCCAGATGGGTCCCAGTCACCAATGAATCCAAACCCTTCCTCACAGCACCAGTTCTTCAACCATGAGTTAAAGTTCTGGTGCATGCACTCTATGCTCCCTTGCCTCTCACAGGTAGTACTTCTGAGAAAGTGACAGAAGTAGCTACTTGCTTGAGACCCTCCCAGTTTCCTAAACTCTTCCTGAACTTCCTTTGGCTCCCCATTTGCCAAGTCATTAGTACCTAGGTGGATAATGACATCCAGCTCACCCTCCTGTCTTGCCTTCCCAGTGATCCCCAGTATCTTCCTTCCATCCCTTCATGCCGTGGCACCTGGTAGGCACCTCACCTCCCTGTCCTCCCCCTCCTGTGTTCCTAGCTGGATCCCTCTTATGATGGAGTCCCCCACCAGGATTCGCTTCCTCCTCCTCTGGGGTCCACTGCTTTCCCACTGAGGTCACCTCCTTGCCTAACCTCCACATCCTTTCCTTCCACTTCCCTGGTACCTCTATTTGGTTGTCCTCATTTGCCAGTGTGGCATATGAGTTCTTGAGAGGAATAGGATCTGGGATGTGCCTCTGCCTGACTGCTCTAACCCTCCTGAGCCTACTGTCATCCAAGTGCTCCTCGTTCTCGGCATCCTTTGAGGCAGCTGCATTGGACTGGGTGGTTCCTGGACAGGGGTGATGGTACTCCTGATCCAGTTTACTTCCGCTCTGAGTCTGGCTACCTCATCCCTCAGTCCCGAGAGACGCATGCAGATAGGGCAGCACCTCAGTGTCCAGAAGGTCTGCCTGAATATGGCTGCCCCACAGCCCTTCTTGCCTCCCTTTTCAGTCTTTCTTTCCAACTTGGATCATTGCCAGTCCTGAAAGCAGGCTACAGTACTCCCTCTCCTCAAAGGGGATGAACTTTCTTCTCCATTTATTGACTGGCCCATCTTGCTCCTCCCAGCCCTGGCTAAGGTGCAAGAAAAATTGTTGTCTTCAAGCTTTCCATTTACCTTGACTCCTCTTATTTTCTCTTCCCTTTTAAGTCTGGCTTCCACAAGAACAGCTTCACTGTCTCCTCCCCTTCTCTAGTTCATAGACTTCATGCTGAAATGTATGGACCTGGGCCTGTTCATTGTGACCATTTTCATAGATCTCACAAAAGCCTTTGATACAGTGGCACACCCCCTTTCTCTTAGATAAGTTAGGTGCTGCAGTTCTATCTGACCTGTCACTCAGGTGCTTCCACTCCTACCTCTCGGGTTGGCTACAATCAGTCCAGGTTGATGATGCCCTATTCTCCCACCGGTTAAGTCCTGTGTCCCCTAGGGCGCCATCCTTGTTTCAGTCCTCTTCTCTATCTTCTTAAATATAATGTGCAATGACATTTACAAAACTTAAACTGTCAGTATCATTCCTTAAATGCTGTTATAAAAACAGTGTTTGCCGGGTGTTTAATATGAAAATCTACCATTTCATACCATTTCTAGCAATGTGTTGTGTGCTCTGCTTCAACCACACTGCTAGATGCTGAGACTTGCGGTTCCTGTAGTAATCAGCATGTCTCTACCCTGGTGATGTAATTTTAGGTGCTATTCTCTTTCATCTATGAAGAAGCCAGGGAGATTGCCACATTGCTGAGGGCTGTACATATTCTTTTTTTTTTTTTTTTTGCTCTGTTCCTGTTGCAAGAAACTGAATGACAATCTGCTGATTGATTGTGGTTTTGTCATGTTCAGTGCCAGTAATGCACAAAAGCAATTTAAACTGATCATTTTAGCCTGTGCAGAAGTCAGGGAGAGTAGCAAATTGCTGTAGGGTTTGCAGAGTCTACAACTTTCTGTTATGGTGAAAGGCATGAGTCATATTGTCATGTTAACAACTGTTGTGCTCATTCACACCTGACATTCAGTAGAGGTGATTAAAATTATCCCATCACCCTGTAAATGGGGATGGGAGAAATAGTGCTGTTTTGAAATCTTATTGGAGTTTCTCTGCATTAGCTAGCCCAGTATTTTCTCCTTGGCAAGTTTTTTGCTTAACCTAAATTCAGACTCAGCTGTTCTTTACTCCACATTAAAATGATCTTTTTACCAGGGCTAACACATTAATCCCTAGTAAAAATGAACACAGATAAGACCCTTATTAAAGCTTGTTGTAAAGCAGACACTGGCCAACCGCAATGAAGTTACCAATATTACAACAATAGTACCAATAGGCACAGTAGAGTAGCACCCCAAATGATATCAGCTGCCTGGAGGCATGCTGACTCAGTGTCCAGCAACCTTCAAGAAATGGATCACACCAAAAGGGTGCTAAAAGAAGTAAGATTTTTTTCAACTTTTGTAACAAAACCTGGAACACGCATCATTTTTATAACAGTGTTTATTGAGAGGTACTGCCTGTTTTAGCTTTGAAAACCACTGCACATTATCCTTAAGCAACCTCCCTTCCAACTGAGCCCTTCCCACAGACACATGTATGTAGATGATGGAGTTCTACTTTCTTCAGGTGTCTCAGTCCCTGGGCTGGAGTCCTTACTCCAGCGCGACTTTGATTCCATGCAAATAGGCTCTCACTAAATGCGAAAAAACTGTCTCTCTTAAATTCAGCACAACAAAGATTAGCAAGTGTCCAACATACACCTGTCTTCTCAACTCTGGATGGCGACCTGCTTGAACAGGTACCCCATTTCATGTATGTAAGGGTGTGACTAGATCTGAATCCCAACTTTTCCACAAATACTGATGCCATGTACTAGACACTTCACCCTAAGCTTGGTGTGCTGTACCAAAACAAATCACTCCTTCTTTTCCCTGTCCACCTTGATGAGATCATCCTTCAGATGATCTTGCCTGTGTTTCACTACGCAGATGTAGTCTACAGTGCTGCCCCAAAGTCTACACTTGCCAGGCTTAACCCCATTTTTCATTCTTTCATCTGGTTTACCCTCAGTGCTCCATCTCTCACACATCACCACTCTCTCTATATGCTTATCACCTTTTCCCCTCCCTTGGGATACTGGCGTATCTCACACTATTTTCCTTCACGGCCAAATACTGCTTCCACTATTCCCACTTACCTCTCCTCTCTTCATAACCCTGCCAACCCCTCTCCCCTCCTTCCCTTTATCCACTGCTCCTTCCTTTCCTTATCCCTAGCACTGTGTGGTTCAATAGGCGTACAGACTGTACAGTCGCTGTCGAGTAGTAACATCAGTGGATGGGGGTGCTGCCACCCACCGAAGACGGGTGGCTGCTGGGTGGTCGGGGACCTCTGTGAGTGGGTGGTTAGGGTGTACCACTGGACCACCAGGTATATCTGTTTTCCACACCAGCCTGCAATTGGGCATACTGAAGTGCGCCCTGAACCACGAGGGTTTCTGTGCCATTGACTACAGCCCGCGATCAGGCATACAGGGGGACCACTAGACCACCAGGGTCTACTGTTATCAGATGCCCATCATTGGGCATACAGGGGACCGCTAGACCACCAGGGAGTACTGTTCTTAACACAGATGACAGCGATCGAGCATACGGGGTACCGCTAGACCACCAGGGATTCTTGTGCACTATACTGCTGCCCACAATTGGGTGTATGGATGCGGGGGGCTGCAATAGCCCATTGGGGTGTTATTTCCTGATGGCAGCGGTTTGGCTGGGTGCCAGGCGCAATTTGCCGGGGATCAGCGTTACGCATGCAAATGGCCCCATTTGCACCATGCTTGCATTATGGGCTCATTTGCATACCCCAGGCTGAATGTCATGGGTGATGCACCTAGCACAACTGCACTTCTGCTGGCACATCCCCGTGCCCCCTTTCTGTGTCTTGCACTGGTGCAGTGTGTGTGCCCTCCGTGCCATATTCAGTAGTACTGAGCCATGGTGCAGCATCATTGACTATTGCCTGGTCCTTGTCCCAGCGCAGCCCAGTTGCACTGCACACAAGCTTGCGCCACTGCCTGGCGCAGTCTAAATATCCATCCCAATGTATACAAAAGGGGCTATATCAATTAAAATTCTGTTGTACTCCACAGTTCCTGCAACACCAGTATCTAGCTCATTGCTGCAGAAAGCCTTTTGAAATACAGTATATTTGAAAGACCCTAAAAAGAATTAAATTCTGTGCTATTCTAGTCATTGTCAAAAACAATTTAAAACTTCAGACCTTTTGGAGCATTTTCCAGCTTTGACTGTACCAGACCTTTAGGAGTCTACCTTCCCATGTCATATAGCCTTTTCAGGAAACCAACCAAAAAGGGCCATACCTAAAAACATACTAAACAAAGCAAAGACCTATTGAGAACGCATTTTTAAATCTAGCATTTTCCATGTCCACTTCATCCAGCACTCAGGCTGCCACCGGCAGCTCCCAGTTCCATCCCAGCTGGACCACCTCTTGTTCCTTTGTGGTTTGACATGTGTTCTATGTAAATTACCTCTGTTAGAGTGCTCAACAGGGCTCTGGCCCTCTGGAGTAGCTGGCCCGGTCTGTGTTGCACTGACGTTGTTCAGTGGTCCACCCTCCGATATGTCGAGAACAGATTCCTGGTTGTTACGGTTATCTGCTCAGACAAAGAAGACAACAGAAGTGATTTATTTAAAAAAAGTTTTCTGGACATGTCCGTGCCAGACCAGGATTGAAAAGTGAGGATATCTGGACACACTGACTAAGGCTGGGTGGACTCCTTCTCTGTCGATTAAGAAGCAGATCTAATAGGTATGGCGGTAGACTACTGCTTGCCACACCACTGACCATCATTTGGGAGTGGACTCTGGTCATTCGGGGTCAGCTGGGGAAGCGAGGACAAAGCATCCAAGGGCCAGCTGTCCTCTCTCGGGGGGGGGGGGCAGCATCCTGCTGTTAAGTTGCCACCTGGCAGATACCGGAAGACAGTGCAATGCAGTCACCCTAGCAGTGGGAGGGCTGCTCTCCCGGCTAATGCATGCATGCATGCGGAGGCAGCGCTGCATTGCTTCTGATGGCCCTGGGAAGAAAATGCCAGAGGAAAACCCCGACCAACTTGGTGACTCCCTGGCCCACCATAGGCTGCAGACTGCAGACTGGGCAGGGGTCCAGATCCGGATTGTACTTTGGGGGAGGGTTCCCCTCTCCCATCTGGCTTCACCATGGGAGATCAGTGGAGGACTGAAGGAGCCAGGTATGTCTCAGAGAAGGTGGCTGATGGGGCTTGGTGCACCAGAGAAGATGGGGGCCAGCTGGCGAAGGAGTAGATACACCTTTATTTAAAAAAAGAAGCAGCAAATCTAATAAGAATCTGATAATGTTCTGAAAGGGTCTTATTTTCAGACCTCTTTGTGAAGCTTTAAGGGTTTATTTAGATTTGAAATAATCGAAGGGGAACAACAGTCGAGCAGAACTGGCAGGTGAACGTACCCGGCACGGGGAAGTAGAACGACACTGTGACTGCCCGCAGCATTAATCGCTGCAGTATTCACCATCCCAGGCTAGTTGTGCTTGTAGTTCCTGCAACTGATTCCACCAGCGGTGTCAGTCGTGGGAGTGCCGGGGACCGTTTTCACAGTGGGATGGCAGGTGCATAGAGATCATACATTGGGAAGAGTCTTTTCTTACGTATGATCTTGATGGATGAGGGGGCAGGGTTTGAAGGATTAACCAGATGATGTTTACAACAATAACTGTAACGTTATTGGTGAATCTGTTGTTTGGGACCAGCCAGTCCCAGTACGTTTTTTGGTGGCAGGCATTTAACATACAGACAGGACTACACACCACTAGCAATCCCAGCAGGAAGAATCACGTGTCTGTTATTTGCCATTCTTAGCCTATACTGGATCAGCTATATAAGCCTGTTTAAAAAGCAGTATGTGCTAGAGAACCTTTGTCAGCCTACCCTACGCAAACACATATTTGCATACCCATGATGCTTTGCACTGGATCTGAGACCTTATCATGTACTTGCAGGATTTAGAGAGAGATGCACATTCACCATATTAATGGTAATTTAAGGTCAGAACTCTGTCTATCAAGTGTGCCCCTCTCCTCTTCATAAGCAGGGTACTCCCTGCCATTGGCCCCCATGCTGAACCCCACCACCCTTGTAAAGGTGATCAGGGATACATACAGCGGAGCCAGAATGCAATAACTTGCAGTACATAACCTGCCACAAAATACTGCAGTAAAAAAGGGCTGAAATGCACTGTTCCCTGCAGTATACTGCAGCATTTTGTAATACACTGCCACATTACTGTGTTGTATCCTGGCTGGCACCACTGTACACGAGCTCAGTGGTGCTGTCCCCCATTCTGTTTGAATTGACCCCTTCCCCGTGAAAGTGATCAGGGATACGTACATGAGCTCCTATCTCTCTCCCCCACATGGTTCTCTGAGTTACTTATGACTGGCTCTCTGGCTGCTGGTGACTTCCTTCTCTCCTTTTTCAGGTCTTTTCCTTCTGTGACCCCTGGTCCAGTGTGTTGTGGGTGTGTCGGAGGCCTCAGCTGTTAGAAACAGACAAAACGCGGCAGTACACAAATGAGAACCCGCAATATTCCATCTTTCTCCGTCACTAAAAGGGACACAAACTGCACCTTGCAGCTCTGAAATGGTACTTCCTTTACCACCCGGGTGTTATTCAGAAACAGCCACTGACTACAGATGGTATTCAGGTTTAGGGCACTTCATGTTGCACTTGTCCAGCTTCCTCCTATGTCCTCAGGCCCCGGGAACAGCCCCAGGTCTCCCTGGTTGCAGTCAGCTACCTCTGTTAAGCTCTGGCTATTGCCTCCCCAGGGGTGTGGTCAGGATGGGGCTGGTCCTCA
Organism: Neoceratodus forsteri; assembly: GCA_016271365.2. Taxonomy (NCBI): domain Eukaryota; kingdom Metazoa; phylum Chordata; order Ceratodontiformes; family Ceratodontidae; genus Neoceratodus; species Neoceratodus forsteri. The sequence goes on from JADMNL010000035.1 coordinate 62,120,350, forward strand.
AACTTCATCATTTCGTCAGTCAAGTGCTACGATACGGTGGCTGATGGAGACCTGGGGAGCTCCCAAGGGCCATCATTGTGGGCGTGCCAGGGCCATTTTCCTTAGTGTTTCTCCTGCAGGGGATGTCGCTTGCGTGGACATCAACGCAGGCTTGCACACACTGGTGCACGTGTCTGCCCACTGACATCAGTGATGTCCGACTACCAGCCACACTGCGTATGTGGTCACCCAGGTGGCAGTATTGAGGCAGAGGACGGAACCTTCCCTCCCCTGGAGGAGATGGGCATCTTCTGGGATGCTCAATCCTCCTCCTCCTGGCTGACCCCGACTACTCAAGCTCGATTTCGAACTCAAGTCACCAGTGTCGCGAGCGGTAGCACTACTGCTGCGCCAATGGGCTGGCCAGATTTAATTTTGTAAGGGATTGGCTTGGTTTCCTCATTGAATCACACTAATATAAGCTAAAACTAACTAAGGCAAAAGAGTTGATCTGTACCTTAATTATTTTGGAAGGATCCAAGAAAAAGATGCTTGGCCACCCATGCCGTACAGACCAGTCATGGTGGGTGTCCTATTGAGACATCTATTGTGACTGGTTTAGAGTCAGCAGGGGTAGAACAGCACACTGGCAACCCAGAATCATACCCTGAGCTTGGGATGACAGGAGCAGAGGATGGCAGGAAGGGTGGCAGAGTACGTGAGAATGCTGCCCTCCCAAGGGAGGGTGGAGTGGCTCACTGCTCAGCGAGTAGCTTCCACTGATGGCGTGGTGGTGGTGGTGCCTTGGGTAGTCTAGGTGGCAACACACTGGCTGGCACCCCTCAGGACACCAATGCAAGTTTGCTACTATGGGTGGTAGGTGGAAGGAAAGACCAGAACATAGAAATTCCAGGCTGGCATGCCAGATGTTGGCCCTTGTGTCTCTTATGACCCCCACCGTGGTCCCCCTAACCAGCATCCTAAGAACCAAAGCATGATCCTCTTATGTCAGATGCGGGAGAGGCCCCACACAAGGCTTACTCCAGACTATGAGATGCTGGAGGACCTGGAAAACCAAGGGATCCCAAACACCATGGAGGGGGTGAATCCAGCAGACAGTGGGGCAAGGGAAGGAGCAAAACAAAGAGTATATTGCAGCAGTTGAGAAGATGGTGCAAAAAGCAACTAAACTGATTAAGGGTATAGGACACATTTAGACAGGCTAGTTTGTTTTCCCTTGATAAAAGAAGACGAAGCAGAGATGTGATTTCAGTTTTTTAAATCTTAAAAAGTATTGGATATGGGGAACTGGGGTAACCCTTTCAGCTTGTGCTGCACAGTAGAACTACAGGGCAATACCCTGTTCTTAAGGGGTAAAGAACTGGGGGAAATGTTGTAAGGGACATGACTGTTACAATGTGAGGAAGCGTGTGCTCACCCAGAGAGCAGTAAATCTATGGCACATGCTCACAAACAAGTCAGTGAAGTGGGGAGTGTTAAAGCTTTTTAAACTTGGGTTGTATCAGTTTCTCATGGAGAGTAACATTACTGGGTATAGCGTTTAGTTTCATATAGATTTCTAGTCCCTCTCTGCTGTCGTCCCAGGGATATACCCCATTACGGCAATTTACACCTTCATACAGATGGCAGGAGATTTTTTTTCCTTGAGCCACCCTCCTTCCCTTGGTGTGGGCCAAACCCCACAGCCTTGGTGTCACAGAACCCCTCTGCAAAGAGCAAGCTTCCTGGCTTGCCCACAGGGGTCCCTGTGAGCTGGAACCCACTGCCAACCCTAACTGGCTGAGGCACATTGCCCTCTGGCAGCTGCCTGCAGCCTAACCTGTCTCCACACATGGCAACCGGAGTCCACTCCCAAACGACAGTTGTCTGTGCAACAGGGCAACATGGTACCTCTAGGTCACTGGGGCGGCCTTACTGAGTACAGATTTTAATTCAGTGGAGAGAGGAGGTTTCCTAGAGGTTTCTAATTATTTACAAAACAGTGGGTACTGCAGCTACCTGAACAGCAGGAGACAAACATGATGGACCTCTGTGGCCTTTTTAGTCCTATTTATTATTTTATTCATATTAATTTATACAGGATAGGCCCATGTCTCGTTTACTGTGGTGTCCTGTACTTCTTCCCATCCTTCCACTTTCCGCAGACTCAAAATCCATTATTCAAGCATAACATGAAAAGAGAAAAAAAAACATGAAAAGCAAATGAAAATGTGAACCACTTCCCAAATATGATATTTGGCCAACGTCTGCATGCCAAGTTGAGCAAGTACTTCTGACAAATATAAGCACATAGTGTCATGGAAAAGCTATTTTAAATGCTACCGTTTGGAGCTGAAGCTGACAGTGACGTGATGCTGTCTGAAAGCCGTGTACTGTTACCTTCATAGGTTTGACAGATGTATTAAAGCCTTTGTGTCTGAGGAAGAGATTAAGCTTTGCGAGCTGCTTGGCCAGTGTCCTGATGGTGTCAGAGTAGTTCTCGAAGACTTTGGCATGCTGGGTGAGGTTTGCTCTGCTTTCCTCTATGTGGGCACTGCTCAGAGTTGCATTATATTTCAGCCCCTAACGGAAAAATGAAAAGACATATATTTATTAGTCTTTTGATGCCAGTTGGTCAGGTAGTTTATTTTTGAGGGGAAGTCAGAAAGTCCCAAGAGTCAAAATTATAAAATGTTCTGTTGTTCATAAATGTCAAAATAGTTCTCTTTTAAAAGTTAAGCTCCATTTACATTTATGTTTTCATTTTTAAAAGTCAGTTTTTTTAAGAGTGCCTAACCAAGTTTTGGAAGTTAATATAACTGATGCAGAGAAAAAAAAATTAAGTGTAATATTTTTAGTTGATTAACAGATTTTACTACACAAGCTTTTAAAGATATGGAGTATTTTTTTAATTTGTTTTTCACCCCGGCATTGCTTCGCTCCCGGCTTGCCCCAACACCGGCACACTCTTCTTTGTAGGACTTCAGCATTGCAAATTTCCCTTGCAGCGGGGCTGTTCCCAAGGATGAGACCACCAGGGTACCCCCCCAAAGGGTGATGCCCAGGCCAGTGGCAAAACCAGGAGGTCCTGGGCGCAAGGGGTGGCTTGGTTTCCTGCCCGAGGATGGCAGCGTGCAATTGGGTCCAAGGGGTAGCCTGAACCTGCAGAGATGTGATGATGCTCCGGACTCCTGCCATCACCCTCCCCTCCCACATGGTGCCCCAACTGCACTGCCACCCAGGAGGCAGTACTATAGCGGGTGCAGCAGCCCTGTCTCCCCGGAGGAGGAGGGCATCCCTTGGACACTTAATCTTCCTCCTGCCGGCTGGCCCTCTGATGACCAAGGCCCATTCTCAAACCTAGGTTGCCAGTGTCGCAAGTGGTAATGCTACTGCTGCTTTTAAGAAGGTGCTGTTATACATCTCTGTCAATCAAAAAAATAGAGGCCACACAAAGGCCTGACTCTGAATATGCCATATATTTTCATGAATGAGGGGACAGGGTCATAACTCATGAGGCGCAGAACCACGAGTGATGTATACAAATACTTCCCCCTCACAAGTGATGGCAAATGTTGGGGAAGGAGTGCAGAGAGATACTGGCTGCATCTCTGACAGTCATCTTTTCTTTTTTTTTTTTTTTAAATATGTCTTTTTATTAGGCAGTCATATCAGAAATACAGCACCCACATAACTGGTATTACTTGGTACTTCACATCTAGTAGATACGTACTTCTTGTAGAGTCCTACATCAAGACTACAAGCTAAGCTTAACTAAAACACTACTTTTTCAAGTTAATCTGGTGACAATAGGTCACTGAAACTAGAACAGTAAAAACTTGGGGTTACGAATCTATTCCTTTTATCAAACATTTTGGCTAAAAAGAAAGTTCATGAGTAATAAAGCAGCAGTATTTGTTAGTTAGCGTGTCGTTTTATTTTTTTTTAGCAGCAATGTTTTCATGGCAACAACAACAAAAAAATCAATATGCACACTTTTCTCTTTGTTTTCTTTCATTCCTGAAGGAAGCAAGGATATTTCAAAGTTAAGTTTCCGCTCCTGTGCTGTGCTCTCTATGAAAAACTAAATATCTTGATACAGTACTGTGCTGTTTACTGTCAGAAATATGTGACCACACCATCCTAATGCACCACAGTATCGATCTAATATTTACTTTCAACAGGTAATCTCAGTGGAAGAGATTTTTAAAAATTGTGAGTGGCGTCCATCTTTAATGACATGAGTCATTAATTACAAAACTAGTTATGAGTTGTTTTAAAAAATATCTGAGAAAATTAAAATCACACAGAGGATGAATCCAGGGATGTCAGAAATACATTTTTGCTAAAAAAAAACCAACAAAAAAACAAATATTTCTGCTTTAAGTGTCTGATTTTAATAAGACAGCATCAATCCGACAGTCCTTTTTAACAACTCACTGGATACAGGAGTGGTTCCAGAGGACTGGAGGAGGGCAGACATAGTCCCACTTCAGAAAAGTGGTAACAGGGAGGACACTGTCAACTATAGACCAGTCAGCCTGACATCAGTGGTGGGGAAGCTGGTGGAGTCACTGCTTAAAGAGCCCCTGACACCATTGTGACAAGTTTGAGAAAATGTAATGTTTAGCACAAGTAAGCTCATATTTTAATATTGTTTCTGTATTCCTCAGCCTCCTTTATTACTAGGGGCATCTTCATGTAAACAGGATCACTGCCCTATCTGTTATTTCTGCTTGCCTACATATGACATCACAGTTCTGTTTATGACATCACAATCTGTTGCTTTGAGGAGAATTACAATGCCATAAATGGGGGAGTTATTTATTCTATTTCTTTATTTATTTAAAGGTTGGTAACTGGGAAAAGCATCATGATCAGAAGCTCTTTTCCAGGTGCAACCCGGATTATGATGTCATATGTAGGATAGCAGAAAGAGCAGATAAAGTCTAAGGGGCAGTAAGTCTCTTTCATACAGCTGTCCTCAGTAATAAAGAAAAAGGCAAATAATTATAGAAAATACATGAAATATAAATTGAACTGTCTAAATCTCATGTTTTTTCCAAGTTTTTCTAACGGTGTCAGGGGCTCTATAAAGAAAGGATTGTAGAGTATCTTCAATCCAGTGGGATACAAGACCCAAGGCAACATGGATTCACAAGGGGGAGGTCATGTCGGACAAATCTTTGTGGGGCGAGTGATGTGGCCTGCTTAGATTTCAGTAAGGCTTTCAACACCACTCCGCAGAGGAGGCCCATAAGGAGAGCGTAGGGGTGGGTCCAAGGGTGGTAAATTGTGTAACAAATTGGTTAGGGGATAGGTGACGGAGGGTGGTGGTAAACGGAGTTCATTCTGGGGAAGGGAGGGTGACCAATGGGGTGTCACAGGGCTGAATACTGGGACCAGACCTCTTTAATGTCTTTATAAGTGATATTACAGATGAGCTGGAACGGAAGGTCTGCCTCTTTGTGGATGGCACTAAACTCTGGAATAGGGTGGATACTGCAGAAGGGATGGAAAGAATGTGCAGATCCTGAGAAAACTTGAGGCAGGGTCAAGGGCATGGCAGCTGGCAGCTGGGTTTCAACATGAAAAAATGCAAAATGATGCACTTAGGGCATAGAAACCCAGAGGCAGAGTACAGTATGGGAAAAGAGGCATTAACGGTCACTAAACAGGAAAGGGACCTGGAAGTAAATCATAGGTGAGGATCTCAAGGTGGTGAGTACTTTTCAGAGGAAAAGATGCATGAGAACAAGGGGACATGCAGTGAAGCTGGAAGGGGTAAATTCAAGAGAGAGATGCGAGAAAGTATTTCTTCAGTGAAAAGTGATGGATGCCTGGAACAGTGCAGGTGGTGGAGGTGGAAACTGGTGGGTTTCAAGCATGCATGGGACCGGTGCAAGGGAATCTTAGTGGGAAGCGGGGGTGGGGGGGGCAATAGCCAGAGATCATATGGAATCTGTGGTGACAGTAAAGGCAGGGAAAAAATAGGCAGACTGGATGGACCACGTGGTCCTTATCTTCTGTTGAATTCTATGTTTCTATGTATCTTCATCAAGGATACTCCCCTTCATTGGGCCACACCTTTGGAACTGTGAGCCGTCAGCATCAGGACCACTCAGAAACTTTGCTAACTGGGGTCTGCCCACAGTGACATGCAGTGTCACTGCCTGTATAACGTGGGTGGCCCCAACACTCCTCAGTTCTTTCTCCTGCCGTCAGTCATCCTCATTGGACATGTGTGCAACAGGCATATGGAGCACTGTACACACTTTCACCAAGCATCACAGTCGGGACATTGTCTCTTGTAGAAGTGCCGGTTTGGGGCTTGCGGTACTGCAAGGCCTTCTGTCCTGATCACATATCAGACTGTACCACTTCTCTGTGTGCTTCTTGCTGCTTGGAAATTGTTCCAAAGGTGTGGCCCAATGGAGGCGAGATCCTTGGTGAAGATAGAACATAGAAGATAAGAACTTACCGTAACAGTAGATACTTGGGAGATTCTCCTCCACGAGCCTTCTCTTCTTCCCTCTTTTCTTCTGAGAGATGAACCAGTTGCTGTGCCTAAGGCCTTGTTACATGCATTCCATTTTCAGTCCCATGCCTCCTTTTGTTTGCCTAGTACTGGCTTTACTGTCCTGGTTCATCATGTTAAGAAGCCCTCTGAGGCTTATCTCTGGTGGGGAACTGCGTGTTGGGGCCACCCAGGTTATACAGGCAGCGATGCTGCACGTCATTGTCAGCTGCCCCAGCTAGCAAACGTTTCCTAACATTGACAGCTTACAGTTCCAGACATGTGACACAATGAAGAAGATCCTCTCGAAGATCTACTATTATGGTAAGTTCTTACGCAACTGTTGATTCTATGTCATATTCTGAGTGAGGCCATTGTATGTCCAATTTATACAATGTATTTTAAGATGCACATGTTTCAGATTAGTTCCTTAAATAACAATTTAACTGTTTCTGTTTGATTTCACAGCTCTGCTTTGAGTATACCAGGGGTCATTATGATGTCATCAGACATTGTTCAAGCTGCTTTTCTATTGGTTAAAATCTCCTTTGTGACCAACCTAGAAGGATGATAAATGTTGATGACACTGAGAATGATGATAAATGATTTATCAGCATTTTAGGTCTTCAGGCCATAGAAGTAAATAATTTATCTGTAAAGTTTAATTCTCAACTAAATTATATAAAAGGTATTACCACCTATATTTTTGTTTTGCATCTATCTGCTTTCTAACTTACATGGCATTACAATGCTTTGAAGTTTCATATAAACATTACTGGTAAAATAACCTTTCTATCACTCATTTTTTGACTTCCATTCTTGTAAAACTGGATGCCACCTAATTTTATTTTTCCCTCGTCAAATCCTTCCCTTTGCTTTTATTTTGGAAGTTTTGTCTTATTTATGAAAGACCCCAGAATTGACAGAGCAGTCATGAAATGTTGCAGCACACAGTTTGCTGAAGTTGTCTTATTGCCTCTCACTACTGAATTAAAATTGGTTCTTGCACCCATTGTACTGTTATTCTTTATTTTTTCCTTGTTTTACCCGATGGGCTTCCCAGCAGCACCAGGATTTGCAGTGCCCGTTCCCTGTTTTTGTTGTGCTGCTAACGGACATGTGTACACATCATAAAACTTCCTGTTACATTCTTCGTGATTGGAACACAGCCTTGTTGTACAATGTTGCCCATCTGTTATTTAAGCAATAAGGCATAACAGGGTGTTGGTTATTGGGGATTTACCCACGCCTTGTGTGGTGTGTCACGAGGCACAGCTGAGTGACTTAACCACACAAGAAGTGGGTAAATCCCCCCATAACTCACACGCTGGAGTGCCTTATTGTGATTATACAATGGACCCATTTGTAAAATAAATTTAAAATGTGTTTATGTTTTTTATGTTGATTGCGTGCAAGCGCAAGAAACATGTTGCAGTAGCTTTTGCAAAAAGCAGGTTGTGGAGTTGCTGCACTATTGTGGCCAATGCCCCCCCCCCAGCTTTTAAAAGCTTTCCTGCCTTTCTTCAATGCCATGACATGCTGCTGCTGACACTAGTTCAGCCAGCGTGCCACAACTTTCTAAAGTTTTAGCCGCTGCAATCAGGGGCCGCCTCATCATTGCAGCATCATCCGCTGCAATGAGGAAGCAATCCCTCATTGCAGGGCTGTTGCTGATGGGGAGCCCAGTCCCCGTCAGCATGTCTCCTACCCCCAATTTCTTGTGTGCCAAGGGGGGTGCCCAATCCCCCTCGGCTTCTTTTCAACCCCCTTTTCTGTCTTTTGCCAACGGGGTGCCCAGTCCTCGTGAGGCATATCCCATTTCTAGGGGTGCTGATTGAAGGTTTAACTCCTGGCAGTATGATATGCCCCTATTGTTGTGTGCCGACGGGGGTACCCAATCCCCCATCGGCTGTAGCTGCCCTCCTCTAAAAAAGAGTCTGTTGGCATGCTGGGAGCCCACCCCAGCGAGCCACATGCCCTGAAAGGGAAAAACAGTCCCATGATGTTTTTTTGTTGTTTTTTTTTTGTCCTTGTAGACAAAAAATGGTCCCTCGCCATCTCCCTGCCCCTGTCTCACAACCTGCACCCACCCACTGTGCACCCTGCCTGCCCGCACCCCCCTCACCCCATACTTACCTCCGGAGTCTGGCGCTACGATCTTCGGTGGACCAGGAACATGTCTGCACTCTTCAAAGCCGACCGCGAACTGAGGAAATGCTGGTAAGCTGTATAATGGAATAAATGGTTTTTTTTTTTTTCAACTTTGGTGCATATCTCGGGCATTTTTTGGAATTTTGGCACCAAATTTTCAACATGGGGTTTTTGGGACCCCTCCTCATGAATTCTGGCATTGTCATGGCGTTAATAGGTCCCGAAAGGTGATTTCGCATTCACTGCGTGGAATCACCTTTGGGACGATGTCGAAACAACAGTGCCAGTGTTCGTCGGAAACCTCAAGAAACCTGTGTTGCAAATTTGGTGGAAAAAATCCAAAAATGACTTTTTTAGTGTGTATGTTGCGCAGTTGCTATGCACGCTCGAACTCCGTGAATCTGCAATATTTTCACGCCACATTTTCAACACTGGCATTTTTCCACACCTCCTTGTGAACAGTACAGCTGTCATTTTCCACATCATGGTTGAAATGTGCTTTTGCACTTCCGGCGCAGAATAGCGTGGTCACTGTGGGAAATCAGTGTTCGGCACAGATTATGAAAATGACAGTGACACTGTTCATGAGCAGAGGTTCTAAAATGCCTATGTTGAAAATTTGGTAATGATACTCCAAAAAATGACTGTGTTATGAACGTGCATTGCACAGTTTGCATGCACACTCGTAAGTTCACAAATTTATATTTTCCCTCCAGATTTTCAACATTGCCATTTTTACACACCTTATGAACAGTGCAGCAGTCATTTTTCATATCCTGGCCGAAATGTGTTTCGCACTTCCAGCACAGAATAGCACAGTCGCTGGGGGAAATCCATGTTTGGGACACATTATGAAAATGACAGTGACACTGTTCATTAGGAGAGGTCCTAAAATGGCTATGTTGAAAATTTGGTGACGAAAGTCCATGAAATGAGAATGCTACGAGCGTGTGTTGCGCAGTTTCCACACACGCTCGTACTTTTGCAACTTTGCAATATTTTCACTCCAGATTTTCAGCATTGCCATTTTTAAACACCTCCTTATGAACGGTGCAGCTGTCATTTTTCACATCCTGGCCAAAATGTGTTTCGCACTTCCAGCGCAGAATAGCACAGTCGCTGTGGGAAATCCATGTTTGGGACAAATTATGAAAATCATAGTGACACTGTTCTTTAGGAGAGATCCTAAAATGGCTATGTTGAAAATTTGGTGACGAAAGTCCATGAAATAAGAATGCTACGAGCGTGTGTTGCGCAGTTTCCACACACACTCGTACTTTTGCAACTTTGCAATATTTTCACTCGAGATTTTCAGCATTGCCATTTTTAAACACCTCCTTATGAACAGTGCAGCTGTCATTTTTCACATCCTGGCCAAAATATGTTTTCGTTCTTCTGATGCACAATAGCGTGGTTGCTGTGGGAAATCAGTGTTCGGGACACATTAAGAAAATCACACTGACACTGTTCATGAGCAGAGGTCCTAAAATGGCAATGTTGAAAATTTTGTGATGAAACTCCATAAAATGACTGTCATAAGCTTGCATTGTGTAGTTTCCACGCACCCTTGTACTGTAACTTCACAAATTAGTAATATTATTACGTCACATTCTCAACAGTGGCATTTTTCCACACCTCCTTATGAAAAGTACAGCTGTCATTTTTCACATCCTGGCCAAAATGTGTTTTCGCGCTTCCAGCGCAGAATACCGCAGTGGCTGTCGGAAATCATTGTTTGGGACAATTTAGGATTGAGTGAGAGTGAGAGAGAGGGGGAGTGCCCGAGCTCAACTGAGCTCTGTCTGGACTGCTGCAGATTTCTTTGTGGGCAGGAAAAGCCACCAACACAGGCAGGAGCGCAGTACAAAAGGGCAGCCTGCAGCAGCATGACAAACATAACGAGTGACTGAGAGAGAGGGGGAGCGAGCAAGCTCAACGGAGCTCTATCATGACTGCTGTGAATTTCTTTGTGGCAGAAAAGGGCAGCAAGGGTAAGTCCATACAAAGGACAGGTCTGCACTGGCAGAAACAGAACGAGCGAGTGAGAGAGAGGGTGAGGAAGGTCAACGGAGCTCCGTTAGGACTGCTGCAGATTTCTTTGTAGTGCAGAAAAGGTGCCGCACAGGCAGGAACCCAGTTTAAAAGGGCAGCCTGCAGCACCAGGACAAACAGAATGAGCGAGTGAGACAGGGAGAGTGAGCGACCTCAATGGAGCTCTGTTGGGACAGCTGCGGATTTTTTTGTGGGCAGAAAAAGGTGCCAATGCAGGGAGGAGCCCAGTACAAAAGGGCAGCCTGCAGTGCCAGGAGAAACACAATGAGCGAGTGAGAGAGGGGGAGTAACCAAGTTCAACGGAGGTCTATTGTGACTGCTGTGGATTTCTTTATTGGCAGGAAAAGGCAGCAACACAGGCAGTAGCCCAGTACAAAAGGCCAGCCTGCAGCGCTGGCAGAAACGAATGAGTGAGTGACAGAGGGGGACTGAGCGACCTCAAGGGAGCTGTATCAGGACTGCTGCAAATCTCTTTGTGGGCAGAAAAAAAACACCAATGCAGGCAGGAACCCAGTACAAAAGGGCAGGCTGCAGCAGTGGAAGACACAGAACGAGCAAGTGAGGGAGGGAGGGAGAGGGAGGTAGTGAGTGAGCTCAACGGAGCTCTATTGGGACTGCTGCGGATTTCTTTGTGGGTAGAAAAAGGCAGCAATGCATGCAGGGGCCCAGTACAAAAGGGCAGCCTGCAGCGGTCGGAGAAACAGAATGAGTGAGTGAGAGAGGGGGAGTGAGTGAGCTCAACGGAGCTCTGTCAGGACTGCTGCAGATTTCTTTGTGGGCAGAAAAAGGTGCCAACAGAGGCAGGAGCCAATACAAAAGGGCAGCCTGCAGTGCCAGGAGAAACAGAATGAGTGCGTGAGATGGGGGAGTGGGTGACCTCAACAGAGCTCTGTCTGGACAGCTGCAGATTTCTTTGTGGGCAGAAAAAGGTGCCAATGCAGGCAGGAACCCAGTACAAAAGGCCAGCCTGTAGCGCTGGGAGAAACACAATGAGTGAGTGAGAGAGGGGGAGTGAGTGAGTTCAACGGAGCTGTGTCGGGACTGCTGCAGATTTCTTTGTGGGAAGAAAAGCCCCCAATGCAGGCAGGAGCCCAGTACAAAAGGGCAGGCTGCAGCAGCTGGAGACACAGAACGAGCGAGTGAGGGAGGGGGAGTGAGTGAGCTCAACAGAGCTCTATTGGGACTGCTGCTGATTTCTTTGTGGGCAGAAAAGGGCAGCAACTCAGGTAGGAGCCCCGTACAAAAAGGCAGGCTACAGCGCTGGCAGAAACAGGATGAGTGAGCGAACTCATCGGAGATCTATCATGACTACTGTAGATTTCTTTCTGGGCAGAAAAAGGCAGCAGTGCACACGGGCCCAGTACAAAAAGCCAGCCTGCAGAAGTGGGAGAAACAGAATGAGCAAGTGAAAGAGGGGGAGTGAGCGAGCTCAATGGAGCTCTGTCGTGACTGCTGCAGATTTCTTTGTGGGCAGAAGAAGGTGGCAACGCAGGCAGGAGTCCAGTACAAAAGGCCAGCCTGCAGCACCGGTGGAAATGGAACAAGTGACTGAGAAAGGGGCAGTGAGCGAGCTCAATGGAGCTGTGTCACGACTGCTGCAGATTTATTTGTGGGCAGAAAAAGCCGCCAATGCAGGCAGGAGCCCAGTACAAAAAGGCAGCCTGCAGCAGTGGGAGACACAGAACAAGCCACTGAGGGAGGGGGAGTGAGTGAGCTCAACAAAGCGCTGTTGGGACTGCTGCAGATTTCTTTGTGGGCAGAAAAAGGCAGCAATGCAACCAGGGGCCCAGTACAAAAGGGCAGCCTGCAGCGGTGATAGAAACGGAATCAGCAAGTGAGAGGGGGAGTGAGCGAGCTCATTGAAGCTCTATTGTGACTGCTGCGGATTTCTTTGTAGGCAGAAAAAGGTGGCAATGCAGGCAGGAGCTCAGTACAAAAGGCCAGCCTGCAGCGCCGGCAGAAATGAAACAAGCGAGTGACAGAGGGGGACTGAGCTACCTTAACGGACCTGTGTCGGGACTACTGCAGATTTCTTTGTGGGCAGAAAAAGCCACCAACACAGGCAGGAGCCCAGTACAAAAGGCCAGCCTGCAGCGCCAGGAGAAACAGAATGAATGAGTGACACAGAGGGAATGAGCCACCTCAATGGACCTCTGTTGGGACAGCTGCGGATTTCTTTGTGGACAGAAAAGGATGCCAACAGAGGCAGGAGCCCAGTACAAAAGGGCAGCCTGCAGCACCGGGAGAAACAGAATGAGCGAGTGACAGAGGGGCTGTGAGCGAACTCAACGGACCAATGCAATCAACATTCGGCATTGACAAATGCTTGTTTATAAATGCCATTCCTCAGCCGTAGGTTATTGCAGGATATACTCACGGTCATGTGATGCGTTTTGACCAATGAGGTTACAGAATTTTCTCATCCCATTGTATAATATTCTGTTTATTACTGGAGCTTTGTGCTCATGGTTTATGATGTCACAAGGTTGCCTTGATGGGAACACAGCCTTGTGGTACATTGTTAGCCATATATTATCTTCCAATGCTTTTGCAGCCAAATGCTGTGAAAGTGAGAATGAATTAGTGCTGCTGGTGAGGAAATGTTAGCCACACAATTTAAGGTATGAGAGGAATGCTTATGGGTATTACACTTATATAGATACCAGTTAAATTATGGGGACTAAATGAAATTCAGAAAAAGTACCCCCCAAAAAAGGTTTTTAAATCTTATTTTTTAAAACCGTGATGAAATGTACCATGCCAATATTTCTAAGAAAGCATATCAATATACTTTATCATTATGGGGGAAAAAGTGTATCAATAACATTTATTTTACAAAAAAAAAGTTTTAATGTGATGTAAATATGTATATTGATATGGCTAGAGAAAACTGCCTGTTTTGAATGTCGCTAACATAATTACTACTGTTACATAATAATGACACTATTTCTTAACAGCTGGAGTCTGAGCTTTCGTTTAAAAACGAAATTATGTTTCTAGCCCTAACAGTTCCAGAGGTAGACCTTTCCAAAGATATTGGGCCCGATATTCAGTTGGGTGCAAAGTGCAGTGTAAATGTTTGTGCTGCATTTTGCAGTTGCCAAGGGGTCTGAGGATGGTATATTCAGTCGGCTGGTTGGCTGCATTACCTCCAGCAGCCACTAGGGTTGCATGGAGTAAGAGGAGGTTCTCATCTGCGTTATGTGTGTGGTGCAAAAGGAGTGCACAAACCCTCTTGCATCGTGCAAATCCGTTGAATATCAGCTTGTGCCAATATTCTTGTCCCTGCCACACTATTTGCATACCCCCTCATTTGGTTTGTGCAGGCGCTGTTTGCTGGTGCAACAGAGCCCTTTCAATACTGGGCTCCAGGGCAAAGCCCAGTTTGCATGGGCAAACACCAGTTAACACCCCATGCAAACTTCTGAATATCGGGCTCATTGTCTATAAAGAAGCAGTGCATGATGGTGGTGAAAATTTTGACCTATACTTTTTTATTCTGTTCTGGATTGCCCCTTGTCTCCAGATTTGTAGGATACCCTTCTTTTCCTCATTTTGAGTCTGCTTTAGTACTTCTTTTCACATCTGAAGTATTAAAAGAAGCGCTCCTTTTAATATGGCACACACCAGGTTTTTATCGGTATTCTCAGCTGTTTTTGAACACCTATTGTACAATAAGGCCAGGGAGCACTGTCTGCTGCATGATGATTCCTTTTAGTCACAACAGAAGTGATTTTAGACAACTGATGTACAAAAACAGCTGAGAACCCTGACGAAAACCTGCTACAAGCCATATTAAAAGGAGCACTTCTTTTATTATTTCAGATGCAAAAAGTACTAAAGCAGATTCAAATTGTGGAAAGAAGGGTATCATACAAGTCAGGAGATAAGGTAAGCCAAAATAGAATAGAAAAGTATAGGTCAAAAAGTTTCGCCACTATTGTGTACTGCTGCTTCAAAATGTGATACCTTTGGAACCATTGGGGCTAGCGACTTAATTTTATTATTTTTTTTTAAATAAACGCTTGGAGTCCGCTAAGTAGCTATATCATTAATATATCACTACAGCAACCATATATTGATTTCAAAAACATAAACTATTTCACATTGATATAAAAAACATAAAATAGTTCACTGCATTTTTAGAGACCTGTCATTTTTAACATATTATATCGACATGTATGTGTACGCAGCAACACAGGAGAACTGTATTAACTGTTTAGATCTTACAGCTTTCTAAATGTAGCTTCAAGCATTATAAAAATATCACATGAGATTATTCTAGGATTGTGGATATGTTGTTCATCCACACTTCTTGGCATGTCCCTTTCTCTTTAAGGATCGCCGGAAGGTCTTCAAGTTGGCTCCTCCCACCCACCCGGGTGGTATATCCCTCGGCTCCACCCCATGATGCCAGATCTTTCTTTCTGCTGGAAGATTCAGGTTGCCTCCCTCGTGCTACTGCATTTTGTAGGCCCTGGCTTCTATACCTTCGGTTATTCCGAAAATCCGTCTAGTTCGCATTAACGATCACGACTCTTTTTCTTCGATTATGGAAGACAAGTCTTCCCCCGGATTTCACCGGTGTTTACGCAGCCTGAAGATGTCACACACCGATACCCACATGACGTGCTTCTCTCGCTTGGGTGTCGACCATGATACCTCAGTTTTTGTCTTGCATTTCACCCTAACGTCCTCGATGACTGTCTCGCATGCCTGAAATTCAGGAGGCCGGAAAAACGGAACTCTCCAGTGAAATCAAAGGAGGCTTGGTGGGCAGTTTCCACAACCGTGGGATCTGCCGAGCAATTGGAATGCATGCAAGCCTTTGAGGAGGAAGCGGCTCGTGCTGGTGAGTCTTCTTCTCAGAGCTTCTTCGTTCCGATCAACCTGGGCTCCACTTTCTCGGGTTCTTTCTGAGAGTTGTGCCAGTCTCTCTCAACTAAGGGAGAGAGTCCTGTGGGCACGCACTCCTCTTGGTCACGTAAGCGGGAAAAGGACCCGGGATCATCTTTGTCTCAGCGAAGACATTCTTGGGTTCGGGAGAGATCTTGGTCCCAGGAACCGGCAGTCTCGACTTTGGTTGAAATTGCTTCTTCGGCTGCTGGCTCCTCGGCTTTGCCATCTGGCCAGTCGACCAATGTGTTGATTGACGAGGTTGAAATAATCATCGATACGATTGACCCATTATCGCTGACGCCAGTCGATGATTCTCTCAATCGGACTCTGGTCCTGTCTTTCCCCATGAGGAGACCCAGCCTACTGGGAATCCCATCGAGGATGTGGTCCTTGACCCTGGAAAATCACTGGTCCCGCCGGTGTCTCCCGAGCAACCGAATTGACCTGTCTGATCTCGATCGAGGTCCAGGACCCCCTCGACCGACAGGTCGAGGAAGAGCCACAAGCGCTCGAAAAAGAGGAGGTGCCATCGGTCATCCTCGTCCTCCTTGGATGAGGAAAGGCTCTGGCAGAAACTCCGGCGCTACGAGGACCTCATGTGGCAACAACTGATTTTGACCGGGCAAAAGCCAGCTCCGCCGCCTACCCCGCCCATTACTTGGCTTTCGCCTCCCAGGCCAAAGCCGACTCCTTCAGAGCCAATTAAGTTGGTTCCCCCACCCGCAGAGCTGGTGAAACCTCCGGTTTGGCCTAAACTGGTCTCTCCACCGATAGTGGTGAAACCACCACCCAAGCAGCCTGTGGGAGGGACTTCTTCTAAGTAAGCTAGACCAGACATCGGGCCTCCCCAGCGTCTTTCGGTCACCATCACCCCGGACTGCCCTCGGCGGGTCAAAAGTGACCCGGGCAGCTGACCGTTGTATCCGGATTCCTCGGATTTGTATGAGACCAGCCTACATTCTCACCCAGGGGTTGACGAATCGGCCAGTGGGATTGAGACGGAGGAAGGTCCTTCAACTTTCCAGGGTATTCTTCACCTCATCTCTGAGTCTACAGGGATGCCCCTGGAGCCCATCCAGAAAAAGGCGGAGTACCCTCTCACGGACATCCTTAAGAGAGGGGATACACCGATGGAGGTCTTTCCTGTGGCTGAGGCCATAGTTGGCCTGACCTTAGAACTTTGACAGTGCCCTGCCTCTTGTCCAGCTCTGTCTGCCCACATGGCCTGCAAGTATGTGGTGCCCATGGGGTTCCTTGCAGGGTTCACAGAGCACCCTTTGGCCGAGAGCCTGTTGACCGCCTCTGTGTTCAGGCGTACTGGCAGTTCTGCCAACACTGATTGACCACCCAAGAAGGAATCCAAAAACTTGGATCATTCAGCTTGGAAGGTCTGTGCAGCCTCTTCTTTAGGCCTCCATCAGGCAAGTTCTGCCGTCATCATGCCACACTTCTCCCATGCCCTCTTGGGGTCTTTGGATGAAGTCCTCCCACATCTCCCAGCGGACATGCAGACCACAGTCAAGCAAGTACAGGACCAGGGCTGGGCTATTGCCAAACAGTAGCTTCAGATGGCCCAGGACAATGGGGATTCTTGTGCCCGCTCGTTGGCAGCCACAGTTGCCTCTCGCCGCAGGGCTTAACTGAAACTCTCTTCTTTCCTGGCAGATACTCAACACAGTCTGCATGATGTGCCTTTCCTGGGCACTGATCTATTTGTCCCAGGTGTGGCCGGTCACCTTCAGTGTATTGAGCAGTCCAGTGCCACCTTGGACACCATTTCTGCTAAAGGTTCTTTGAGTAAGAAGCAGCAGAGGAAGAAGAAGCCTGTTCAGCATTCTTCCCCTGTGGCCCAGCAACCTTCCTTTCAAGGAGGGCAGCAGCAGCAGGCTCATGCTTAGTGCCCCCGGCCCGAGCCCTTTCAGGTCCATAATGTAGGCCGTGGTTTAGGTCCTGGATCCTCCTCTTCCAAGTCTGCTCGGTGACGGGGCAGAGGCTGCCACCCTCTCTCCCATCACAAGAGCTCTGGATCCTCCTGTGGGGGGCTGGCTCCACCACTTCCTTTCTGCCTGGTCCAGTATCACCATGGACAGGTGGGTCCTGGAGTTGGTCAGTCAGGGTCTGCCTCTGGAATTCGATCAGTACTCTCCAAGCCGAGCCCGTGCCCCACGGGAGGAAAGAGTATCTGCCCTTACTCAGTCGGCTCTCCAAGATGGCATCGCTTAGCTCCTCCTCAAGGAGGCAGTAGTTCTGGTGGCAGATTCTCCAGCAGACCCAGACTTTGTCTCAAGGTACTTCCTGGTGCCCAAGCAGACAGGGGGCTTGCGCCCCATTCTAGATCTGCACAGCCTGAATCAGTATCTCAGGTCACGCACCTTTTGGATGGTCACTCTGTCCAAGATCATACCATCCTTGGAGTGAAACATGTGGTTCTGATCAATGAATCTGCAGGACGCATTCTTTCACATCCCAATCCGTTTGTCTCATTAGCAGTTTCTCCACTTCAGAACCGAAGGGACCCTATACGAGTTCTGAGCCATGCCGTTCAGCCTGTCATTGGCTCCACGGGTCTTCACCAAATGCATTGTAGTGGTGGCAGCACATCTCAGGTGTCGAGGGGTCAGAATTTACCTCTACCTCAACAACTGGCTCTTAGCAGGTCCCACCCAGCAGCAGGTGGAGAGGTCCAGGGACCTGGCCCTCCAGACCTGCTCCCAACTTGGCCTCCTGATCGACAAGGCCAAGTCAGAACTCATGCCTTCCCAGGTGATGTGCTTCATCAGGGCAGAGTTCGACTCTCGTCAAGCCAGAGCTCGGCTCCCAGTGGACAGGGCGGAGGTTCTCTCCTCCCTTGCCCAGTCATTTCTGGTTGGGCAACTGCGCCCTGCCTGGGACTTTCTGCGCCTTCTGGGTTACATGACGGCATGCACCTCAGTGGTCCTTTGGGCCTGGTGGCACATGCGTCCCCTCCAATGGGAGCTGGCTGCCCAGTGGACTCAGCACCACGGTCATTTCGACCAGCTGATCACTGTAACCTAGAAGATGTGGAACGCTCTCCAAAGATGGACCGCCCCAGACTGGTTGCAGGAAGGGATCCCATTTGTTCACCCCGAGCCAATGGCCATCCTCATAACCGATGCCTCTCTTATGGGCTGGGGAGCCCACATGGGGGGAAAAGGGCCCACAGGTTCTGGACGCCCGAGGAGTCCCGATACCCCATCAACCTGTTGGAGCTCAGAGCAGTCAGACTGGCACTGTCAGCTTTCGCTCCTCAGCTCTGGGGTCAAATGGTTCAAGTCCAGATGGACAATACCATGACCATGTACTACCTCAACAGACAGGGCGGCACACATTCCTATTGGCTTTGCAGGGAGGTGCTCCACATCTGGACCCTCGTCAGCCATCTGGAGGCAGATCTCCTAGCCATTCATGTGGCAGGAGCCTCAAACCATCTGGCGGATGCTCTCAGATGCTTAGATGAGACAGCCCACGAGTGGTCTCTCCATCCACAGGTAGCTTGCAGTCTGTTCTCCCACTGGGGAAAACCGATGGTGGACATGTTTGCCTCCAGGGATAACATCAAGCTGAGGCTGTTTCATGCCTGCCCCCCTCAGCAGGGCTCAGTGCAGGGGGATGCATTCCCGAGGCCATGGACCCCAGGCCTCTTCTATGCCTTCCCTCCATTTTCCTTGATCCTCAGGGTACACCTCAAAGTGAGGAGAGACAAGGCAAAGGTGATTCTGGTAGCCCCAGACTGGCCACGCCAGTTCTGGCATCCAGATCTCCTCAGCCTCAGCTGCAGGCCCCCGGAGCAGCTTCCAGCATGCCCAGACCTGATCTCTCTCAATCAGGGGAAGGTATACCATCTGGACCTTCAATCCCTGCACCTCACAGCCTGGTACCTGAGCGGCTAGAGTTCCAGGCTTTGGGTCTTTCCGAGGATGTCCTCACCGTGGTGGAGGCATCCATAAAGGAATCGACCAGGAAATGTTATGCCTTCAAATGGAAAAGGTTTTCCATTTGGTGTCAGGGCAAGGGCTTGGAACCTTTGTCCTGTCCAGTGGCTAACATTCTCGACTACCTTGGGTCTTTGTCCAACAGGGGTCTTCGGTCATCGACCCTTAGGATGCACCTGGCAGCCATCTCTGCTTACTGGGTGCAGGCTGGTCAGCCGACATTGGTGCAGGAGACAGTGGTTAGGTGCTTTTTCAATGGCCTGGATCACATATTCCCTCCGGTGCGTGAACCTCCACCTCTGTGGCATCTACTGCTGGTACTGGCAAAGGTCATGGGCAAGCCATTCGAACTCATGCACAAGTGTGCATTGTCACACTTGTCATGGAAGATGGCCTTCCTGGTGGCTATCACGTCTGCCAGAAGGACAGGGGAGCTCCAGGCACTCTTGGTGGACTCCCCTTATCTGGTCTTTCACAGGGACAAGGTTGTCCTGTGCACCCACCCGAAATTCCTTCTGAAGGTGGTGTCAGAGTTTCACCTTAACCAGGTGTTAACTCTGCCAGTATACTACCCTAATTACACCTTGGAGGCTGCATACAGGCTCCATACCTTGGACCTGAGACGAGCTCTCTCTTATTATAAGGAGAGGATAGCGGAAATTTGGGGAGAGATTCACCAGCTGTTTGTCACCTATGCTGAAGCCGCTTCTGGCAGACCTGCAGCAAAATGGACTATTGCAAGGTGGATTACATCTTGCATAAGTCTGTGCTACGAGTGGGCTGGTATGGAGCCTCCCAGAGGGATAAGAGCTTATTCTACACACCATACCGCTGCATTGGTCGCTGCTTCCCAGGACATCCCTATCCAGGAAATCTGTTGGGCTGCTACCTGGAAGTCAGCAAAGACCTTCATTACCCATTACCGCATCGACCTTGAGTCATGTCGGGATGCTGGTTTTGGGGCCTCAGTTCTCTAATCTCTTTTCCCCATGTAGGTATCAGTGGGGGTGTGCGCCTTGCCTCCCTCCTCCCAGAGAACTGCTAGGAGTCTGCCAAGAAGTGTGGATGAACAACCTATCCACGATCCTACAAAAAAAGGTTACGCACCTGTAACAGTAGTTCTAAGAGTGGTATATGTTGTTCATCCACACGGACCCACCTGACCTCCCCGGCTGCGGTCGCACAACACCTAGCTTCCAGCGGGCTAAGATCTGGCATCATGGGGCAGAGCTGAGGGATATACCACCCGGGTGGGTGGGAGGGAGGAGCCAGCTTGAAGACCTTCTGGTGATCCTTAAAGGGAAAGGGACATGCCAAGAAGTGTGGATGAACAACATATACCACTCCTAGAACTACTGTTACAGGTGAGTAACCTGTTTTTTTTGGAAATGCTCGGAAGATAAGAGTGGTTGTTTTGTCTCAGAATAACACATTCTCATTGATTATTCACTTTATCTCACAGTTTATTCGGTAGCCACGGTGTAATTTGAAGTCTTACTTGCTGCAGGCTTTTAAGCTGGAGGGAGAGTCTGTTCATGTTAGCGTTCAGCCTCCTCAACTCATTGCTGTACACAGCCTCTTGAAGCCGCTCCGCTAAGGAAAAAACCTTCCCATATGAAACGGAGAAAAACACAAATTTATATTAATATTTCAGCTGGCAAAGGTGGCGGAGACAAAGTCCCATTTTCAGCTATGCCTCAGGCAAAACATACAAAAGCAGCAGCCGAGGTAAAAACGTACACTATAAATTTCTGTTATAAAATGGTTTGGATCAAACAAGCAATCTCATTTGTCAAAACTGGTCACATAACCATGCAGAATTTTCACATTACCACACAATTCAGATTTTACTTCCTTTTTTCTTGATTTTTTTGTTTAACTTTTAAAAACCATTTTATTAGTGAAGTAACACACTCTAGGGTGTTCCATGATGCCATAGATTACTACACTTCCCAGGTGGTTGAATGCACTCAGCCATACCTCATGCCTCACAACCCAGCTAGGGGTGTAGTAACTTAGCATTAGCACACACCCTGTCATGTGTTATTGTTTACTTATTATTCCTACTTATGCAGTGCATTTTTTTACTTTTGTTTCTCCCTTTGGAGACCCCTCATGTTTGCTTTTACTCACCCATGCTTGCTGGCAGCCTTTGGCTTTTCCTACGTAGCATGCAGGAGCCCTATGCCTCAGGGCCAGTGCTATATTTACAGCAAGGGCAGGAACCCGGAGAGCGCTCAATCTGTCAGCTCTTTACAGGACCAGTATAGTTCCCCTATATACCCCCTCTCCCCAAGAAGGTGCTATCTTTATAACCACATATATGAGCACATTCTCTTGCACCTACTAAGTTCCAACAATAATATAAAATAGAAGGTGAAATGTGCCTAAAAATTATGTTTTTTTTCCAAGTTTCTCCATGCCGTTAGGGCTTCTTTAATCCTTTCGCACTACCTTCTCCTCGTCTCTAGATCTGTATAGTAATAATTTCTTGGAGAATCAGCCCCCATTGTTCCTCATAAACCCTTTAAAACTCCACACTCCCCTCCAGTACCCCCAGTTGTCTGATGTTAGCACACAGTACCCAGGCCACCCTTCCCCCTCATGATTGGCAGGTTAAAGAACCGGTATTGTCAGCCTGGTGGTCCTGGCTGGTGTTTGCACGGCACCACTATGTAGGAGATCCAGGTTCATACCTTAGGCCCTTCTCTCTTGCCCCCGGCCTTTGGAGTCTAGAGCACAATGCAAAGACATTGCGTGCTGACCCTGGGAAGAGGGAGAAGAGTGCCCTGCGGTGAAAGGTACACGTGTAGGTGGGACGAGGAGGGAGCACTGAAGCTGTAGATGACCACACAGCATCCACCGTTCTCCGCCTACAGGTCGGAGCTGCTAGGGGTTGTGAGAAGGTGAACAGCAAGGGTGAAGAAGACACAGTAAGCAGTGCCTGATGGCTGACAACTCACCCACCCCAATGCCACTGATCATCTAGGCATCCCTGTGCTGCCCACTGATCAAGGATGTTACCTGACGATGGCAGTATGTGTGTGTGTGTCTGAAGTCAGAGCCCCCGCCATGTTAGAACAAGCCATGGGGCAATGAAGTAGCAATGGATCTGGATTGGGGGTCACCAGGACAAGTAAGTGTGTGCAGGGGTTAGCTAGGGTGCCAGGACCTGAATAGGCATGTACTCTGTACATATGTAAAGCTGACTGTGAAATGTAGTGTAACATTTAAAGAGAAAAACAGAAAGAGCTGGTATCGAATAAACAAAATACTTGAGACATTTTGACTATAGCCCTTGTAGTTAAAGGAAATTTCTAGTAATTAGCCCTTCCCATCCCCTGGTCCATGCTTGAGGGGGCAAGGATAGTTAAAGCAAATGATTCTGCTCAGTTTTGACTATGGAGACATTGTCTACAGCATTGCTTCTAAGTCCACCCTGTCCAGACTGGATTTCCGCTTCCACTCCTTCAAGTGGCTTAGCTTTGGACTGCCCATCTCACACTCACCATTGCTTCCTTTATACCTCCCTCTCTCTTCCCTCCCTTGAAGCAAAGCGCCTTTCTCATTGTTCCTTCTTTAGTGCTAAATTCTGGCTGGGCTATCTCCCTTCTTATCTAACCTCGCTCCTCTTCCCCCCCCTTCCCACTACAACCTTCGTAACTCCGGTTTCCGCTCACTTGCAATGTCTACTAGATAATCCTCAGCTGGCCAGACTGCCTTCTCCTACCACTTCCCCCAACTATAGAATTCTGTCCCCCTCTCCATCCACTCTGATTCTTCCTTATACTCTCTCCTCCTCAAGTTCTCTTTTCACCCCTGCAACTGACCGCCCCACTTTACCTATTTTTCCCTCTTTCCACTCCCTCTTCTCCCTTGCCTTGTCTTTTACCTTCTCTACTCTAACTCCTTGCCCTATATCCTGCTGCCAACCCCCCATATCCCCAGCTCCAGACAGACTATTTTGGTTAGCTTAGCTACTATTTGCCTGCATCTCTGGACTGTGCACTTACTACATCCTCCTGTTTGTCTTCATGATGCACCCCGCTGTTATTTTCTTATCAATGCCATTGTACATAATTTGTTTAACTGTGTCATTATTGCTAACTGCTATGTATTACGTTCTAATTGTTTTCTGTCTCTCCCATACCCCTTCCCTCCAGGACACATCTGAGAATGAGTTGTTACCAGCTTAGTATGGCCTACCTCAGGAAGTGGTGGCTATGGATACAGTGCAGGGCTTCAAACAGGCATGGGATAGGCATAAGAGAGCAATACAGATGAGTATGAATAGATAGGCCAGTGACAGAGCAAAGGCCGATGGCACATTCATAAGGTAGAAAAAGAAATGGGCAGACTGGATGGGCCTTGCAGTCCTTATCTGCCATCTGTTTCTATGGTTCCTGGAGAAACTTTAAATAAACAAATAAATAAAACCAGTGCATGTTACAGTGGATATGTTTAGCTCTACTTTTTATACTGTGTTACAGTGCTCTTTATTTTGTCTTGCGAGATGCCTTGTTCCCACAATTGAGTCAGTTGCTTTTTTTAGATTTGGAATCAGTAATAAGAGCACTTCTTTTAATATGGCTATCCTCAGGTTTTGTAATTTTTTAATTTTTTTTATAATTAGTAGTTTATTGCGGTTTTGTGCCCTGGTTTTCTCCCATCCCCATCTCAGCATGAACTCGCGCATGAGGAGGCACGCTCACGTCGCATTCAAGACGCCTTCCTTTCATGTCGCCCCCCCCTTCCTGCCTGCGCTGTCGCCAGACCTCCACCCGGTGGCAATGGAACTACAGGGGAGCAACAACCTCCTCGGGAGAGAAGAGCTGCTGTTAGGCGGCGATCCAGCTACTTCCCTCCCCCCATGCCTATTCCCCAGCAACACAAGGTTGTTCCCGAACCCGGGACGCTGGCATGGCGCAAGGTAAGATGTTTAGCGCCTCAGCCCTCAGCACCACCTGGCCGACTGGCTATCCCCAGGTTTTCAGCTGTATTCTCTCTTTTTTTTTTTTTTCCATATTACTTTTTTCCATTTTCTCTCCGTACTCCCACACCCCCTCATGGCATAAACATGCATGTGTGGAAACATGCACACGTCACGTAACCATGCTTCTGTATCTCCCAACCTCCAGTGCTGCCCTCCGGCCTCCACTAGAGGGCAGCCAAGGAGCGGGATGACAACCCTCCCCTCCCAGGGAGTGGAAAGCAGTCCTTCGGATGCTCGAATGTCTCCGTCCCCTGCTGACCCCTGGCAACCCGAGGTCACTGCTGATCATAGAATGCATCCAGCGCCTCAACCCTCAGTGCCCCCAGGTTGGCACCTTCAGCTGTATTCTTAAATGTACTTCAGCACTGATAAAGTGAGCAAAAGTAGGCAAGATATACTGCAAAATCAAGAAAACATGACTGAAACTTTCAAGTACCTAAGAGCAGACTGCCAGGGGATATTCAGGCTCAAGGACGAAAACATCTTGAGGTGGCACAGTCTGAAGCTGAAGGGGAAACATCATGAGGGGCACAGTCTAAAGCTGGAGGGAACATCACTAGGGGGCACAGTCTAAAGCTAGAGGGAATCATCATGAGGGGACACAGTCTGAAACTGGAGGGAAGCATCACGAGGGGGCACAGTCTGAAGCTGGAGGGGAAACATCATGAGGGGGCAGAGTCTGAAGCTGGATTGGAACATTACGAGGGGGCACAGTCTGAAGCTGGAGGGAACATCATGAGGGGGCACAGTCTGAAGCTGGAGGGGAACATTACGAGGGGGCACTATCTCAAGCTGGAGGGGAAACATGAAGGAACAGCGTCTGAAGCTGGATAGGAACATCACAAGGGGGCACAGTGTAAAGCAGGGATGGAACATCACGAGGGGGCACAGTCTGAAGCTGGAGGGAAACATCAAGAGGGGGCACAGTCTGAAGCTGGAGGGAAACATCAAGAGGGGGCACAGTCTGAAGCTGGAGGGAAACATCAAGAGGGGGCACAGTCTGAAGCTGGAGGGAAACATCACGAGGGGCACAGTCTGAAGCTGGAGGGAAACATCACGAGGGGTACAGTGTGAGAAGCAGGAGAGGAACATCACGAGGGGCACAGTCTGAAAGCTGGAGGAAGCATCATGAGAGGCACAGTCTAAAGCTGGAGGGAACATCACGAGGGGCACAGTCTGCTGCTGGAGGGAAACATCACGAGGGGCACAGTCTGCTGCTGGAGGGAAGCATCACAGGGGCACAGTCTGCTGCTGGAGGGAAGTGTCAGAGGTGCCACAGTCTGAAGCTGTGAGGAAACGTTATGAGGGGGCACAGTCTGAAGCTAGTAGGAACATCACGAGGGGGCAAGTCTGAAGCTGGAGGAAACATCACAGGGGGGCACAGTCTGAAGCTGGAGGAAACATTATGAGGGGGCACAGTCTGAAGCTGGTGGAAAACATTATGAGGGGGCACAGTCTGAAGCTGGTAGGAAACATCATGAGGGGCACAGTCTGAAGCTGGTGGAAAACATCATGAGGGGGCACAGTCTGAAGCTGGAGGGAAACATCATGAGGGGGCACAGTCTGAAGCTGGAGGGAAACATCACGAGGGGGCACAGTCTGAAGTTGGTGGGAAACATCACGAGGGGGCACAGTCTGAAGCTGGAGGGAAATGTCACGAGAGGGCACAGTCTGAAGCTGGAGGGAAACATGAGGGGGCAGAATCTGAAGCTGGAGGGGAAACAACACAAGGGGGCACAGTAAAGCTGGAGGGAAACATTATGAGGGGACAGAGTCTGAAGCTGGAGGGAAACATCATGAGGGGACAGAGTCTGAAGCTGGAGGGAAACATCATGAGGGGGACACAGTCTGAAGCTGGAGGGGAACATCACGAGGGGACACAGTCTAAAGCTGGAGGGAACGTCATTAGGGGACACAGTCTGAAGCTGGACGGAACATCATGAGGGGGTACAGTCTAAAACTGGAGGGGAACATCACGAGGGGGCACAGTCTGAAGCTGGAGGGGAAACATTACGAGGTGGCACAGTCTGAAGCTGGAGGGGAACGTTATGAAGGGGCACAGTATGAACCTCTAGGGAAGCATCATGAGGGGGCACAGTCTGAACCTGGAGGGTAACATCACGAGGGACACAGTGTGAAGCTGGAGGGAACATCATGAGGGGGCACAGTCTGAAGCTGGAGGGAAGCATCATGAGAGGGCACAGTCTAAAGCTGGAGGGGAACATCACGGGGGCACAGTCTGAAGCTGGAGGGAAACATCACGAGGGGGCACAGTCTGCTGCTGGAGGGAAACATCACGAGGGGGCACAGTCTGCTGCTGGAGGGAAACATCACGAGGGGGCACAGTCTGCTGCTGGAGGGAAGTGTCACAAGGTGCCACAGACTGAAGCTGGAGGGGAACGTTATGAGAGGGCACAGTCTGAAGCTAGTAGGAAACATCATGAGGGGGCATAGTCTGAAGCTAGTAGGAAACATCACGAGGGGGCACAGTCTGAAGCTGGAGGGAAACATCACAAGGGGGCACAGACTGAAGCTGGAGGGGAACATTATAAGGGGGCACAGTCTGAAGCTGGTAGGAAACATTATGAGGGGGCACAGTCTGAAACTGGTGGAAAACATCATGAGGGGGCACAGTCTGAAGCTGGAGGGAACATCATGAGGGGGCACAGTCTGAAGCTGGAGGGAAACATCACGAGGGGGCACAGTCTGAAGTTGGTGGGAAACATCACGAGGGGGCACGGTCTGAAGCTGGAGGGAAACATCACGAGGTGGCACAGTCTGAAGCTGGAGGGGAACATCATGAGGGGGCACGGTCTGAAGCTGGAGGGAAACATCACGAGGGGCACAGTCTGAAGCTGGAGGAAATGTCACGAGAGGGCACAGTCTGAAGCTGGAGGAAACATGAGGGGCAGAATCTGAAGCTGGAGGGAAACAACACAAGGGGCACAGTAAAGCTGGAGGGAAACATTATGAGGGACAGAGTCTGAAGCTGGAGGGAAACATCATGAGGGGACAGAGTCTGAAGCTGGAGGGAAACATCATGAGGGGGACACAGTCTGAAGCTGGAGGGGAACATCACGAGGGGACACAGTCTAAAGCTGGAGGGAACATCATTAGGGGACACAGTCTGAAGCTGGACGGAACATCATGAGGGGGTACAGTCTAAAACTGGAGGGGAACATCACGAGGGGGCACAGTCTGAAGCTGGAGGGGAAACATTACGAGGTGGCACAGTCTGAAGCTGGAGGGGAACGTTATGAAGGGGCACAGTATGAACCTCTAGGGAAGCATCATGAGGGGGCACAGTCTGAACCTGGAGGGTAACATCACGAGGGGCACAGTGTGAAGCTGGAGGGAACATCATGAGGGGGCACATTCTGAAGCTGAAACATCATGAACAGGGAGTCTTAATCTGGAGGGGAAACATTATAAGGGTGCACAGTCTGAAGCTGGAGTGGAGTAAATCCAGGAGGTACAGAAAACAATGTATTTTTTTTTTTTCAGAGAGGGTGGTGAAGTGGAATCCACTGCTGCAGGGGCTGGTTAATGTATAGAGAGTAACGTTGTTCAAACACAGCTGGGACAGACACATGGTGGGGCTGGGGAGGTGGGAGGAACCGTGAGGCGGAGAGAGAGAGAGAGAGAGAGGGGATAACAGGGACGGGGACCGACCAGAGGGGAAGCTACTGGGAAATCGGATATGGTCTGGCCAGTGGTAGACTGACTGATGGACCAAGGTAGCTACTGATCCAACTGGACAGAAAATGGTCTTTATCTCTCAATATTATCTACGTTTCAAAAATCTGGAGAGCTCTTTAAGCAATCTGCCATTTCCCTCTGAAGAACTCTGAATGGTCCAGTGGTGTGGAGGTCTGACGTGCTGGACGCCTTGCTTCCTCCCCTGCTGGCGACTTGGGTTTGGGAACAAGCCTAGGGCACCGGAGGTCTGCCCGGGGGGGGGAAGGGGAGGAGCTGGATTGAGCAGCCTAAAGGCAGCTGTACTCTCCCGGGGAGGGATGTGGGTTTCTCCAGCTCTTGGCTGCCACCTGGTGGAGACTCAGTAGCAGCACCAAGCCGTAGGGAACCAGGCATTAGGCCAGGTGGGAGGAAAGGGCCATTACCAGAGTCAAGGAGCACATGCGGAACTGTATTGTGGGATCCTGGGGCAAGTGGGGAGAAAACAGGAAAATGGGGCACCAGGGGAGGCACAATGAAGGCCTGTGCATAGGGTGGATTGAGATCCTGTGAAGGAGGACCACAGCATGCCTGCTCCCAGAGCCCCAAGAGAAAAAGCTAAATGGGAAAAAAGAACTATGTACGTTCGAAAGCACAAGGATTTTCTGTAAATATCTGTTGGTTCAATAACAGGTATCAAATCACCTACTGTGTGCATCAAAAACCTGGGAAAGGCAAGAGAATTCTAAAATAGGTATCTTGTAGTTTATTTCAATGCCCGCACAGAGTACTGCAGGTTTATGAAATGATATACTGAAGTTTTTAAATTATAGACTAAAGTTTATGAAATTATAGACTAAAGTGAATACATACTCTTCAAGAAGCAGGCATACTTTAGCTGCACACAGCCCCACTCACCATAATCGGGCTGGCATAAACACATGTTCACATCACCAAGTTCAGTAAATACAGTCCACAGCACAGCCCAAAACAGCAAAGTTTTCATTGCTTTATAGGTGTGCCAGTCTGACTTTAGAAGAGTTTTCCAATGTAAGTGCAAGACAGAAAGAATCAAACTATCTCTTCCCAGGGACAGAAACAAGACAGCCGCTGTGAAAGAAGGCGGTTGTGTGCGAACTCACTTTTTCCGACATGCAAGCCCCGAAGAAGTCTCAGAGCCAAAAGTCCCTTTCTAACCTTCCTTTCTTCTATTTTGACTCAGACTCTTGTTTTTTTTTTTTGCGAACCTGTCTACCTGTCTAGTTCCATGTGAGTACTGTTGGGGCTCCAGGCTGCCCTACTCCACCGGGATTCTTGGGAAATACAGGATTTCTCTGTTATTCACAGTGCATGAGACAGGAAAGTGGAAACAAGCTGCCAGGAAGACAGCTGTCCCAAGTCTCCCATCACCGAGCAGCTCAGGGCTGCCTTTATTTCACGTTGGTTCAGAATTTAACCCCGTGTAAGAACAGCCCAAGAAATTCTGCGTTTCATAATTTTCTTTCCCTTTCTTCCTTTCTGTTTTCCTCCTTTTTTCTTTCATCCTCTCTTTCTTTTTCTTTCTTTATATTTCCTTTTTCCTTCCCATCTTTCCTTCTGCCTTTTTCTCTTTCCCTGTAAACTCTGGGACTAGTTAGGGACTAAGCTACTTATAGGGGATCCTAGCTGAACCTAGTGCTAGTCTTTCATCTTTGAAAATAGACATTTTTTTTAAATACTTAATTATCAGTTTTTATTTCACTGCAACATTCCACTTGGGGTACAACATGTTTTTTTTTTATAAAATGGATTCTGAAAATTGAGCAGTTGTATTGGTCGGGAACTGTTGCTTTTGTAAGCAGTAAGACATGAGAGGGGGTTGGTGTGGTATCACAACCACACACCCAGGGGCATAGTAAGGCATAAAGCCACAGAGTGCCTTGAGCCCCCAGAAGTGAAGTTGTGACGCCACAACCAGCACCCTGAAATGTCTTATTGTGCTTATAAAATTGGTAACTTTGTTACTGAAAGCTTAAAAAATGAATTAAGTTTACAGCTATTACAAAAACATAAAATATGGTTACATTAAATGTAAAAACCAATCGGGAGAAATGTTTGTTAAGGGCAGCTGAAGAGAGATTTGCTTGGGAAGTACTTATTGTTGGGAGTGTTTTTGTATTGGGAGTTCAAATTTGTATGGGTAGAGATTAAAAAAATGGTGTCCATTTTTAGTTTCAAATTGTAAATATTGCACAGGGATTTCACTGAGGTACTGCATCCTGACTACCAGAATTTGTTCATACCCATTGGTTGTACTGTCCCAGTCCAATGGGTATTTTTTTAGTCAATCAGGATGCAGGATTTTCCCTACCCATTATATAATCCAGCACAAACCACATAGTGGTATTGCTTGAAGGGACCCCAACCAAATTGCACTCTGAAAGCCACTAATTCACTTCACAAGCTCCACTGTTTCAAGACCCACCAAACATAACAACAGGAAAAATGTTTGAGGATAGTCTCTATTTTTTTCCTTTTTTTTTTTTTTGTTACTTTTTCTTACTTTTTATTTGTAAATAGCAATACCCTTTTATTAAGAGCAAGGACACACTCCAGGCTTTGTGGGTTATGTTGGACCGAACCACGGAGATGGGTGCTCGAAGTCCCAAGGGGAGGCACATGCAGTTATAAGAGAATAATGCACATTAGTAGTTAAGCACAAGATGTAGCTGAATGCTACAACAACCTGCAATGTGCATTATCCTCTTATGATGGAACACCCTGGAGCATGTTATCCCACGTATAAAATGGTCCTGTATTTGTTAAAAAAAGATGTGGTTCAGGCGAGGTGTGCGGTTGCTGTAAAATAATCAACAGTCACATGCCATGTTTTGACCAATGAAGTTGCGGGGTTTTCATGGCTCATTTCACATTGACTCACCCACCACCATCTCATGCACAACAGATAACTTCCTCTGTGTGTGTTATACTAACAAGTGCTACCAATTAATGGCAGATTTGGTAACACTTACTAGCATAACTCGCAAGCAGGATGTGAGCGAGATGGCAGTGAGCGAGTCTGCTGACATGACAGTTGGTGGGAAGGCAAGGCAAAGTTTATTTCTATGGTGCCCAATCCCAGAGGCTCTGGGCGCTGTACATAAAACATACAACCAACAGGATATCCGGTAAAATGTCCTACATAAAACAAATACTAAAACAACAATATCAGAATAAATAGTAAACAGCAATATCAAAATCAAGAGATGGTGCAGTCCTTTCAAAATACAATAACAGATCTAACAGGTATTTAGAAAATGTATTTATTTATTTATTGTTATTTTATTGCTAGAAGCCCTAATCGGGCATTTCTGCTGCACTTTGTGTATTAACCACTGTTTTCCTTTATGAAAGGCAATTCAATTCTGGATCTTTTTTTTTTTTTGGCCCCAGTCCTCCTGGCCAGTCACTCCTTCTGACTGCCGAGGTCCCCCTCCACCAGACCCCCCATCACCATCTTGCCACCCCCATCTGTCCTAAAGCCAGGTTGACCCAATGTACCCCTTCATCGGGGCCCCCCCCTCCCATGGCGCCACTGGGAGAGGAGACAGGCCCAGCAGGCACTTCCATCTATGTTGAGCTTGGCGGGGAAACAGTGCAGACACCTCAAGGGTTTGTGGCATATGGGGCACCGCAGCTGTCATCTGGCTGGCCAGGTGGCCCATTTTCTAGGTTGTTTTCCCAGCCCACCCACCCTCCACCCACTGTGTGGCCGCATTCCTGTGGCGTCCATGGCAGGATGCACAATGATGCGTGATCATCCACACTGCAATGTGTGTGGCCTATCGGGCTGCCAGGAGCTGCTCAAAAGCAGTGTGGTCTCGCTCCTACCCCTGGGAGGAGCATGTCCCACTGGATGCTCTGAGCCCTACCTGCTGGCCTCTGCTCCTGTCGTTCCAAGCTCGGGCACAAACCCAGGTCGCCAGCGTGCCAGGCGAACCCCCATCGCCCAATGCCACAGAGCTGGCCCACTGGATTTTTCAAAGAAATTCTAATGTATGTATTATCAAAATATATAATCTATGTATTCAATATTTTGATTTTTATTAAACATTATTTCATGCTGTGATGATGTATGAGGTTGATATTTTTAAAATCCATAAAACTTTCAATGATTGCAAAACTCTAAAAAAAAAAAAAAAAGTTTTATAGGGATTTGTGCTGGATCCAGCGACACCAATACAACTCGTTATGAAATGCAATAATAATTCATTAGTGGGGCAGTTTAAAGCAAATTCAACTGCATTCTCAAAACAAAATCTCATTTTGTACAGCACATATTTATTAGCTGAATGTTGTAAGTTATCTCTGGCCAAGCTAAAAATGGGTGCTCACAACACAGTTCATGTTTTCTGGTTCTTAAATAAAAACAATCAATCAATCATTGAAGCTAGCCCAGCTCCCTCTCACTTTTCGTATCAAACACAAACGGCCTGCAGCTGGGCCAGAATGAGCGGCTTCTTACTGGTACAGAAGAGCACAATGGTCAGTGTTTCAGGTTGTGATTTGCAGGGAGGCTTTGAAGTCCTGTGGCTCTGGGAGAGTACCAGAATGTTTGGTCAGTGTACTGCGTTTTTTTAACTTTCACTGATTGCCTGTATTGTTTGCAAGCATTACAGCCCGGTCGGGGTTGGGTTACCTTTAGTTAATCTATCCCTGGTTGGTCATGAGGTACGATGTAAAGCTGGGAGACTATGCTCTAGGGTTAGATTAACAAAGGTAACCCAGCCTGGCTGGTCCGCTGGCGCAGAGGGATGATCACTGTCTGCGGTGCCGACGACCCGGCTGGCGGAAATAGGATTGAGCATCTGGAGGACTGCTGTCCTACTCTGGGGGGAGGTGGGGTTGAGTGTACGACACATGATGGACCCCTGGCGGAGGCCAGGAGTTCCTCTGTGGTCGGCGCCTGTATGTTCCAGGGGTGGGGTGGACGCGGGTCATCATTGCACATCCCTGTGGGATTCACAGCTTTCAAAAATATGCCAGCTCCATTGCATTCCCCTCTGGCCACCAGAGTTAGCCTATCGATGGCCCCACTCAGTGGGGGGGGGGCGCTGCTGGAGACTGGCAAGCCCGCCTGGGCTTGGGGAGCTGGCACAGAAAAAAATAAATTAAAAAAAGAAAAGGGTAACTCAGCCCTTAGAGTTTCTTAATGCCCTGTTGAAACTAAAATGCTTTCATTTGTTTAAATGCATGTTTTGTAGTTCGCACTCTAATGGCTCTGCTGTACATGAGGATTAAAGTACAGTTACGTAAGAACTTACCGTAACAGTAGATCTTTGAGAGAAGCTCTTGCAGCTGGAAACACATATAGGACCGACTCCACTTGGCGGCGTATCTCAGCAATTCTTTTTCCAGCAGAACCAACATGAAAAGGCACCCCCCCCCCGATGTCGGCTCCATCCCCAACATCACCCTACATAAGGGAGGGAGTTCTCCACATGCTCTTATTCTTGCACGCCCTCCACAGGTAAGCGGAATCTCACTAAGTGACAGATGAGGGAGAATATACCCTCTCCCATCACAGAGAGGAGAAAGCCACAATGGTTGAAGTCTGATCCTTGGGGGGATCATACCTGCAGCAAGAGCTTCTCTCGAAGATCTACTGTTACAGTAAGTTCTTATGTAACTGTACTATCTGACTTCGAGAGGAAGCTCTTGCAGCAGGTAACACATATAGAACTGATTCCCAAGCAGTATAAACTAAAGACAACTCCTGGGAGGGGGAGAAGGAAAGATAGGTAAGGGAAGCAAGAGGAATCCCTCATGAGACCAAACTTTGCAGAACAGCAAGGCCAAAACCCGCTCTGCGTCTGGAAACGATGTCCAAGCTGTAATGTCGGACAAAAGTGTGGACAGAATGCCTCATGGTGGCAGCACAAACATCAGCCACTGAGACCCTTTTTAGAGCCGTAAAGGAAGTGGCGACTGCTCTGGTAGAGTGCGCTTTGATTGGCCCATGAGCAGACCTGTTATGCTTTTCATAACAAAAGGTGATGCAGTTGACCAACCAGTGCAACAGCGTCTGCTTGGTAACCGAGCAACCTAAGGACCTTTGAGCGAAAGAGAAGAACAACTGATCGGACTTTCTGTGCCCCTTGGTTCTAGCCAGGCAACAATGGAGTGCCCTGTGAACATCCAGAGAATGAAGCAAAGCTTCCCCTTTATTAGAGTACTCAGGATAATAGACCGGGAGTTGGACAGCCTGGTTGAGGATGAGCTCTGAGACTACTTTCGGCCAAAACTTTGGATTAGCACACAGATCAGCCCTGTCCTTATGAAAAATTAGATAGGGTTCTTTACACATAAGAACTTGAAGTTCCGAAATCCACCTTGCCGAAGTAATAGCTACCAAAAGTAGGGTCTTCCAGGATAGAAAGTGAAGCTCAGCCTCCATTGCTGGCTCAAAAGGGGGGAAGAGTCAGCTTCTCTAGAACAAAGAGAAGATCCCTAGGAGGGACAGGGTCCCAGATAGGTGGTCTACTGTGTAGTATACTGTGAAGGAAAGCCTTGGAGAACTCCATCTGAGCCACCGTCTTACCCTGGACCAGCATGTGATAGGCAGATACGGCGGCCAGGTGTACTTTTTTTGGAGGAGTAACTGAGACCTGACTCCAAAAGGGAAAGCAGGTATTCCAATGCTGAATTCACCTGACAGACGAAAGGGTCCACCTTCTTGGCTGTAGCCCAAATGCAAAAACGATTCCCACTTCATAGCGTAAGTGGCCCTGGTGGCAGGCTTGCGCGCCTCAACCAAAACCTGCACTATCTTGTCAGAGACCCCAAACCTAGCTTTAGCTAGGTCCTGAGGAGCCAAGCATGCAGGTGAAGGGAGCGCAGATTTGGGTGAACCAGGGATCCATTGTCCTGAGACAGGAGTCGGGATGATATTGGAAGAGGAAAAAGAGGCTCTGCTGCTAAACGCTGAAGCAATGGTAACCAAATCTGGTGGGGCCACAGTGGGGCTATCAGAATGAGAGTGAACTGCTCTGACTGGGCTTTGAGGAGCACCCTCTGCAGCAAAGGGAAGGGAGGAAAGGCATAAAAGAATCTCCCCTTCCAGGAGAGGGACAACGCATCTTGCCAGAAAGCTCCAGGCTCTGGCTCTAGTGAGCAAAAAATGGGCAGTTTTGCGTTAGATGGAGATGTAAAGAGGTCCATTTCTGTAGTCTCCCATCTGTGGAAGAGATGATCTGCAACCTCTTGAAGAAGTTCCCACTTGTGAGCCTGAGACCTGGTTCAGCTGAGAGCATCAGCCAGCATGTTCTATGATCCTGGAACATGGACTGCCGACAGGGTGAGCTGATGCTCCAGTGCCCAGTCTCACACTCTCATGGCTTCCCAGCAAAGGGGATACGAGTGAGTACCACCTTGTTTGTTGATGCAGAACATCACTGATGTGTTGTCTGTCTGGACTAACAGATGGCCTGGCAACAAGACCGAGCCTAAGGCCTGGAGAGCATACAGGACCACCCTCAATTCCAGGACATTAATATGCAGATTCTTTTCTATTGGAGACCAGGAACTCTGTGTACGATGGGATCCCAAATGGGTGCCCCAACCCAAAGGTGAAGTGTCCATGGTCAGAGCCTGGGAGGGGACTCTCACATGGAAGGGAAGCCCCCCCAGGATGTTTTGTGACATCATCCACCAGAGAAGCTCTCTGCAGATTGGCTCCGAGATCCTGATCAGGGCTTCCAGATCATCCCATGTCTGATCCCACTGGACCCTCAGGGACCACTGGATGGTCCTCATGCACAGCCACGCTAGAGGGACTGAAACGATGGCCACTGCCATGTGTCCCGATAGCCTGAGAAGGAGTCTTGCTAAAACTCTAGAGGCTGTATAGACCTGAGATACCAAGACTTGGATACTGTCCGCTCTGTCGGGGGGGGGGAGAAAAACCTCTCCGAGGGTGGAATCCAGAATGGCCCTAATAAATTGAAGCCTCTGGGATGTGGGGGAAGCTGAGACTTTCCTCAATTGATGGTGATCCCTAGACACTGGAAGAGCGAGAGGGTGTCCCTGACGGGTTCCAACAGGCGAGGTTTGGCGTGGGCCAGGACTGAGGAGCCAGTTGTCCAGGTAAGGAGACATGAAAAAGCCCCTTCTCCGAAGTGCCATAACGACCACTGCCAGGCACTTGGTGAATAGCCTGGGGGCTGACGAAAGACCAGAGGGAGGAACTTTAAGCTGATAATGCCTTTCCATAACTCTGAACCTCAGGAATCTTCGGTGAGACCTGGCAATTGGGATATGCAGATATGCATCCTGCATATCGATTGAAGCCAGCCAGTCTCCTGTTGTCAGAAGCAGCAGGAGAGCAGGAAAGGAGACCATTCAAAATTTCCAGACGGTAACCCATTTGTTTAGATTGCTGAGGTCCAGAATGGGTCTGAGGTGCCCCGACTTCTTCAGGACTAGGAAGAAGTGAGAGTAGAACCTGTCTTTAGCCAGAGGCACCGGCTTGATGGCATTATTGTCCAAGAGAGATATGATTTCTCTTTGGATTAGAACCTGGTGTTCCCTTGGGGATGGGGGAGGTGGTCTGTCCGGAGGGATACTGTCTAACTCGATAGAGT
Organism: Neoceratodus forsteri; assembly: GCA_016271365.2. Taxonomy (NCBI): domain Eukaryota; kingdom Metazoa; phylum Chordata; order Ceratodontiformes; family Ceratodontidae; genus Neoceratodus; species Neoceratodus forsteri. Next base: position 62,157,190 of record JADMNL010000035.1, read on the forward strand.
GCCTGAACTCTACGAGATCAAGAACCCACTGATCGAAGGTAACTTGACTCCAGGCCTCGGCATAGAGAGAAAAGCAACCTCCCACCGGCTCCCCTGGCAGAGCATCTACGGGAGGTGGGCCACCTGGATAGTCAGGCTGTGTGAGGAGGGGGAGGGTTGCAACTGTTGACTTGGCCTGTCGGGAAGTGGCAGCCAAGGTACCCCTGGCTCCACCTCTGTGACCAAAGCTGCCTCACTGCTGGTGTTGGTGCTGGTAGTGGGGCTGCTGAGGCTGTTGTCCCCCACGGCAGACTTCCAAGATCATCCCTGTTTTGGGCAGTATATGGACTGCACGGTTCGGATAGCCTGACCAGAGTCCTGTAGCTTTGTGATGATCTTCTCTGTGTCTTCTCTGAAAAGCACAGAGCCTTTAAAGGGAGCATCCAGAATGTTGGATTGCACATCTGGATCGAACCCAGAAACCCAAAGCCAGGCATGGCGACGGCGGCACATGTCAGTAGCTGCTGCCCTGGAAGAGGTGTCCGCAAAGTCATAGGCTGAGCGTAGAATGTGGGTCCCCAGGTCTGAGCCAGACTGCAACAATTTGGCAAGCTCGGCCCATTGAGGGCAGTCAGACAGGCTTTGCACAATGTCCAGACCTTGTTCCCAAAGGGCTTTCTGGTACTGGACCATGTGTATCAGGAAGTTAAGGCTCCGGATACTGCAAGTGGCAGCAGAGTACACCTTGCAGCCCATCAAATCCAGCTGCTTTGACTCCCTGTCAGGCAGCTGGGAGCTTAGGTGTTTGGGCCTCTTCGAACGATCGTGAGCCACCAAAATCGCCACAGAGTCCACAGCGGGTGGTTTGGACAAAAAGGGGTGGTCCTTAGGTGCCCAGTACAATGTGTTAGCCTTTTATGGCACTGCCAAGGAGGAAAGAGGGTGCCTCCAAGTAGCGTAGGTGATGTCCTGAAAGGTGTCCACCATGGGAGGGATGACCACCGGTTTAGGATCATTTTGGTGGAGGTATTTAGCCAACCGCAGGTACTTGGGGTCCAAGGCCTCCATATCTCAGCCCGTGTTCTCTTGGATGTGCCTCATAAACTCATAAAACTTGGGTCATCAGGAGGTGATTTAGGATGTCCCTCCTGATCTCCAAGATCAGGGTATAGGTCGATGTTCAAGCCTGGGACAGAGGAACTGGAGTTGACATAAGATGTTGAGGAGGAAGAGGAGGGAGAATGGCACCTTCTCCTCTTGTGCCTCTTATCAGGAGAGAAAGAGTGGGAGGAACTTGAAGATATGGTCTTCCTGCGTCTCTTGTCCCTGTGCTTCCTGGGTGCAGTGGGTTCTCCCCCTGCCTCATGGTCGGAGGGCGCCAGGTCAGGCAGCTTGTCTGGTTCAGGTTTGCCCCGGGGTACTGGAATGGGAGGTGTGGGCAGAGGCACAGCAATTGGGAGGTCCTTCTTAATGGTGTCCCAACAGTGGGAGAAAAGCTCCTTAACCTGTGAGGGAGCCAGCTTAGAGGACTCTGGCTGAGGTGGAGCAGGTGCACCAAAACTGGCATCAGTACTGTTGTCAGGAGGTACTGACATTGGCCCAGAGCCACCGGCACCAGCAGCACCACCAGTGCTGGCGTCCGTGGACACCAGCATCATTAAAATAGGTGACGGCGGGGGGGGGGCGACGGTTACCCCGTCATCGGGCTCTGATGTTGGATGGACCGGCGTCTGCTGGGGAGAAGGGGTTCTGAAGCTGACGACTGGTCGGGCTGGTGTAACTGTCATCGGCACAACTGTCACCGGTGGTGGTACCACCTGTCACAAACCCACTCAGCAGGTCAGGCCCTCTACTCCCACAGTGCCAACCTCCAAGCGTAGTATTGTGAACAGTTAACAGAACAGGGTAACCCTCCTGTCTGTTTTGTGGGTTCAAAGCAACCTTTGGTCTAAAGTTCTGGAGGGATTCAAACTGTGAACCTCTTGCTAGTGTACCCAATGTACAGGCTTAGATAATTCTGCTCTTCAGGGGGGCCAGATATCTTTCGCCTACGGCACCTAACCAGGTATACAAAATGAACCCTTAAAAACTCTATTAAAGACCTCAGAATAAATTCTTACCTTTTCCCAGTTTGGTAAAACCAGTAAACTTTGTACAGTGTCAGCTTTAACCATATATATACTTCACTTGTCAAGAAAAAGAATTTCAAAGGCACATCAAGTGGTCTCTAAAGTAGAGGTTTACTTAAAAATAGATAAAAAAAATATAAAATGTAAATACAGAACCATATATCACAAAAATATACACTCACTTAAACAAAAACAAGATTTTAAAAGTGCAATTTCCTACCACCAGACAATTAGACTTGCTCTATCTAATGTATCTCTTACAGTGCTGCTAGCATGTTGTAGCTTTCAGAGTCCAAACATGTGTGCCTAAATGGAAAACAGAATACTGTTTAAAAACTGGCTTTGCCAACATCTTTGCGTGAGGTCACCTAGCTCCTCCCTGTCAGAATATAAAAAAATCATACCACAGGATGTCTTATTCAGAAGGTAAATTAAAATTCCGTGACCTCAGCAAAACTCTTTTTTTTTTTTTATGACTTTGTTTGATCTTATGAGCAGCTTCCCCTTTCCAGCACATCGAAGGACTTATGTCTGTCTGCCAGATCTCACGGAGGTGCAACATGCTTTGTAGCACCATGTGAAATTAACTGTGTTTCCTCTGAATGTCATAAAAGTTTAGGATCTATCTTGGCAGCTGGCAAGCTGCAATTAGTCACATAAACAGGAGATTCTTAATTTTAAGCCTCTTCTAGCCTGTAATTATCTCTTGGCTTTCATCTTAACTCATTGTCTCCTAGCAGATGCCTGTAGGCATCAGTAAAATGCACTGGTGTGTCCTGAGGATGCCTACAGAAGTCAGCTACTGACTTCCTGTGTGCCCTGGCAACATCTGGAGAAGTCACTTATATATTTTAATATATAATGTAACAGAATATAATATATATTTGACTGCATTGCACCGTTGGAAAGGTAATTTTGTGCTGAACAACTTTGCCACTGATATTCTGTGTATATCATGCATACTTTAGGAGTTATTCGTATTTGTTTATGGAATGGTTTATATGGCTTATGTTGCCTGTTTTAGTGAAAAAAATGTTTTTGCTGTTTCAACCAGCATAGGAAAAAAAAATTACATATTATTCTTTGCATACCACCACTGGAAAGGTAATTTTGTGCTAAATAACTTTGCCACTCACACTTTGTGTCTAGCACTTACGGTTCTTGAGCTATTAGGATTTGTTTGTGGCATGCTGACTATAGCTTGATTTTGCTTAGAAAGGCCCAGGATTTACTATTAACAGTATACAGGAGTCAAGTGGTGCAACTTCAGAGAGCTCCTGTGGAGGCAATGAGTTAAACCTTGGGGGGAACGTTAACCCACAGGCTATCTCAGCATGCCTCATGAGAGACACTCAGTAACACATTTTCATATTACAAAAAGCATAGATTAATCAGAACCAGCTGTCCAAGTGTCACACCACCCATGCTGGGGAGGTGGATGCTGGGGGGGGTGGCTGGACATTGGTCTGGCACCCGCCTATCTTCGGACTCTGATGGCCATCCCTCAGAAGACTTAGCTTTGGGATGGTCAGAGTGCTTCTCTGGACATCAGTCAGGAACCGTAGGCTGACAACGGTCGGAGTGCTTCGATTTGGGCAGCAGAGAAGAAGCCCTGCCGCCAGAATGCCCAGAGGCCTTACTCATCTCCTGGAGGTCGTCCATAGAGACAGATGGTGAGCAGGAGGAGGATTTACCTGCAGAAGCCAAGGAAGCTATCTCAGCGGGCAGGCGCACCTTTAAAGGAGTAAGGGAGGTCCCCGAGGGCTTAGATGCCGACAACCCAACGGCCATAGCCGAAGAAGTTTTGAGGGACGTAAGGTGTGGTTCCCCTGTAGAGGCAAACCTTGAGCCTGAGGACCAAGGCCTAGATTGGGACCTCTCTCTCTCTTTTTCTGGATGCTTATCTTTCTGGTGCTTCTTGTGGGCAGGTGAGTGGGAAGATTCTCCTGAGGAAGATCTATCCATTGCGGCCAATCTGGACTTTGCAAGGAAGGCTGAGAGGGACTTCTGTCAACAAATATGCATTCGGCTATTAAAGGACTGATGGTGGGGGGAGGCGTCGGTATCATGGTCGGGCCCCAGGCAGTAGAGACACGCAGAGTGGCCGTCCTTGGCGGGGATCTGTCGCCCACAAGAGCACTTGTTGGTGTGCCCTTTGGAAGAGGATGACATAGGTTGAAGATTGTCGAAAATTCACAAAAGTGTGGAGAAAAACAACTGATGAGCATTCAGTACCGAGAGAAACTGTAGCCGAAGTGAACTAACCCAACCCATGCAGCGGGAAAGAACTGGAGTACGTGGGGAATGCCCTCCCTTATGTAGGGTGACATCGGGGGTGGAGCTGATGTCGGGGGGGGGGGCGTTACCATGTTGATAATGCTGGAAGAAAGAATTGGCGAAATCCGCCACCAGGTGTCACCGGTCCTATATGTGTTGCCTGCTGCAAGAGCTTCCTCTTGAAGTAAGATCAGCTGTTAACCAAACCATTTTAAAATGCTGTCAGCCAGTCACAAGGCTTCCTCCATCCTTTCTGATTGAATTTCTCCACAGCATTTTTCTCCTTATTCTTCATCTTCTTCTCTTCTTACCCCATTCCCAGTCTCTCTTGCTTGTGTTGGGAGACAGGCCTTCAGCTTCCTATTCCAGTTCTGGAATAACCTCCAAGATGATTGATACTTTAAAAAAAAATGTCAATACCAAGTTTGTTGAGCTGGCCCAGTGGCACTGAAGGTTGAGGCACTTGACACAACACCTTGCACCATGCCGGTGACCCGGGTTCGGGGATGGACTCGGGCCACCAAGGGTCAGCTGGAGAGGGAGAAGATTGAGCATCCAGAGGACAGCTGTCCTCTCCCAGGGTGGGTTGTAGGTTTCACTCGGCTCTTGAGCAGGCCAAGATGGAGATCAGGGGTCCTACAGGAGCCGGTGCAGATGGAGTGGAGCAGACATCAGCAGCGTGCCTGCACAGACATCATTGTATGTTCACGCTCCAGGGGAAACGGTAAACACGGAAAAGCCCTGAGCCTCAGTAGGCAATGGTGGGACTAGGGGCTGATCTCCACACCCAGTGCCGGGTCCTCAGCCGGCCTTCGGTACTCCCTTTGCAGCAGCCTGTCTGGATTCCAAAAAGGTTGCCAGGAGCAGTTGGCGGTCCTGCCCCAGGGGGCTTAGATCTGGGGGACCGGGGGAGGTCATAGGAGCAAGGAGGAGTTCCCTGGGTCTGAAGGTTACACTGGGACATCAGGTGGGCAGGATAAGATTGCGTTGTGTGTACCTACCAGAGAGAGTCCAAGGGTCAGTAAGGAGGCGCATAAAAAGAGAGTTGGAAAAAAATACCAGCTTTGTTTCCAGTACTATTATTCTTGGGCTGTTGCACATCCAGGAGGAAAAAAAATAAATAAAAGTTGGGGAATGCGGAAAAGAGGTCAAATTAATTAAATTAATTACCCCTGCCCCCCGAAGAATGGAGTTTGACGCTTCACACATTTGTCATTATAAACTGGATAAGAGAAATCCTGTATCGTGATTGGTGGAATCTAGTCATATAACCATGCAATTATTATTGCACTTCTGTACAGTTCAATGAAAATCTCTTCCCATTATGGGGTCTTTTAAAGTGGCAGTATTTGTCAGTGGACAAAATTTTTTTTTTTTTTTTTAGTGATAATGTGTTTCTGGCAAAAACATAAATATTGCCATTTTCTTTTCATTGTATTTCACTCCTGAACTAAGATATGGGGCTTTGGAGTGTTTAAAAGTCCCTGCTCTCTGACCACACCCACTGTGAATAAATTATGCCTTTTGGTGGGCTGCTGTGCTGTTCACCACCAGAAATGTGGGCCAGCACCCTTCCGATACATCCACAGTATGAATCCGAATGTAAAGTCAAACAGTAACCTTGAGGGAATTTTTTTTTTCACCTAAATTGCTAGTGGTGGCCATCTTTAATGACTTGAGTCATTAATTATAAAATTGATAATTAAAGCTGTTTTGCAAACATCTTAGAAATAAAAATATAGCAATGATGAATTGTAATTATGTCAGAAATGTAGTAATGCTAGAAATTGATATGATGAAATGTTTTGAAGACTAACAAATACTACTCAAAATACTTCACCAGCAGGAGGAGGAAGGTGGTGCTGCCACTGTTTCGCTCTCTGGTACACCCCCACCTGGAGTACTGTGGTCAGTCCTGGAGACCACACCTTAAAAAAAGACATAAGAAGCTGGAGTCCGTCCAAAGGAGGGCAGTGAAAATGGTGCCAGGGTTGCAAGGGAAGCCCTACGAGGAAAGACTGAGGTATCTCAATCTGTGCACCCAGGAGGACAGAAGAGCAAGAAGTGACATGATGGAGACCTACAAATACCTCACCTCCAGGGTGCAGGAGGGGAGCCTTTTCCAAGTAAGGATGAGCTCCAGGACTAGATGTAAGGAAATGTTTCTTCACTTCTTCGCTGAAAGGGTGGTAGATGCATGGAACCAAGTACCAGCCAAAGTGGTGGAGGCTAAAACAGTGGGGGCTTCCAGTATTCATGGGATAGGCATAGTGGTATATTAGAGCAAAAGCAGGGAGGGCGAGGGTCGTAGGAGACCAGATAGGGTCTGAAGAGGTAAAATAAGCAGATAATGGCTAAGTGATCTTCTTCTGCTGACAGATTCTATGGTACTATGCTGCTTTAAAATCATTTTATAAGCGCCATAACACATTACAGAGTGTGCGGCTATGCTGTGATAACTTACCTTCCAGAGAGGCTGAGGCATTGGGTAGGTTGAAGGTCAGCTTTGCCTTGTGATTCACAACCCAAGATAACGTTTATTATAGCATAACGGCACACCCCTGCCCTAAGTAACTATCTCCTCTAAAGCACAAGCTATCATGACTGTACCTTTGATAAGTCCGGGACTTTGCTTCTGATCTTCTCCGACATCCACTCACTTTCGCAGGGGTTCCAAGATGATGCGTTAGCCACTTCACAGCTGCACTGACAGTTTGACCCCGAAGTGATAGTCACCACTGAGTAGAGGGGCTCCACATGACCCTGCCCACCTCGCACCTTCCTGCAAATGTGACTGCTGGGAGACTTGATGGCACACTGACAGTGGCAGCTGGACCCATCGGCAGGTATCCCATTGACGAGCTGCAACTCTCCATGATGTAGGGTCTAGGGGTAAAAATATGTATTACCAACACAATGACCTCATCAGTAATATCAAGTTCTATTCAAACCGCCCTCTACCCCTTTGCCCCTATTATCCTAGTCCTAATACTAAACAGGATAGAGAGAGTGGTGTATACATAGCTGTCTGACCTGGTGAGTGGCAGCAGAACTAGAGGGCATGGACTCAGAGTGTAGGCAGGATAAGGGGAAACATTTAAAAGCATTACTTCAAGGGCTGTGGCCTTCCTGTGCCAGTGACCTAGGTACTCGAGCGGACTCAGGAGATGACTTGGGCAGCTGGGGTGGTGTCCTAGCTGAGGTGGGACTGGCACCAGGTTCCATTACTACAATGACCCCTGTAGTGGGTTGCGGAGCCTTACTGCTCTGTAGGAGTGTCACTGTGTGCCCGTGCAAACTGTCAGGTGAGGGTAAGAAAAGTGGGCCTTTGGTGACTTCAGTTCAGTTTTAAGTTCAGGTCCATAAAGTTGGTTTGGCTTTGAGAATTTTGCCGAAACCACTTTGTCTCCCAGTGCAGCAATTGAAATGGGGTGAAGCAGGCTACAAATAGGGAGTAGAAAAGCCTTGAGGCTTACTTGTGGCAGGGGCTGTTGGCATGTATCTGCTGTGGATGACTGTGCTGTTGTGACAGAGTCTGCAAAAGCCAGTAAAATTGCCACAGCACTGGTTACTATTCCTTACTGACCACAAGACGTATACCCCTTGTAGTCTCTGCCTTGCCTTCATGCTAATTACTTGTCTCGCTAGAGTCTGGCCCCATTCATTTTTTTTTTAATTATCTGATAATACCACCACCTCTCCCAGAAAAACAAAACAAGTTATGCATTAAAAAACATAAAAAGAAGTGAAAAGACTTTAAATGTATAGCATGATAGCGTCCACCACAGGTCTGTTTTAACTGATACTGACTCTGTGTTCTCCGTGGCACACCTGAGTATATTGAACTTGGTGCTGACAATGTGAAAGTGGCTGTAGCTGTCACCAGGAGGCACAGCTGTGCCACTACTGTTGGGAGTGGTGAATTGGAATGTGGTACTAGTGCCAGTGGGATGAGTCTAGGCAGCCTTGCCACCAGGAGATGTAGGAGTGGGAACGGTAGTAGTCTTCACTTCTTGGACCTGTTAATAATGGAATGAACGGTTAATGCTGATCCTTGGTAAACTGAGGTTAAGAAGGGATAGGAGTTCAGTTCAAGGTTCTATGGATCTAGCTTTTTTTTTTTTTAACTTTGGTCTTTTTTGCCTCCTTCCAGCCTCATCACCGCACTCAATCAGATCCCCTACATGCCTCGCGGACTCGGTGTCTCGCCACAGGAGTCTGCCCCTAGAGTGCTCACCCCCTCAGTAGCCTTAGGTAGTCCGGATAACCCCCCCGGATGGGGCGAGGAGAGGCCCTCTCTTACCTTCTCCCCGAACAATGGTGGAGCGGGTGGAGCACAGTGGGGTCTGCTCCTGTCCTGGTGGTTGCCGATACGCTTGGCGCTCGAAGGGTTGCCACCTAGGAGTGATGGGCCACCATTTTTTCCATGTTCTGTTCCCCGCAGCCATCGGCACTCTAGGAGAGCCAACTGGGAGGCATGCGTAGAGACGCAAATCCTCCCAGGGCTCCTGGCTGGCGCAGCCCATTCCCTTGCGTGACCCTAGACTGCACTGTCAACCCCGGGTTCACCCAAAAGGTGGCAGTAGAGCAGCGAGACATTCATAGAACCCTCCCCAGAGAGGGAGAGCTACTGTTGGGCACTCAATCCCTCTCTCCCCCTGCCGACCCCCAGCGACCCGAGTTTGTTCCCGAACCCGGGTCGCCGGCTTGGAGCGAGGTGTGGTGTCCAGCACCTCAACCCTCAGCGCCACCGGGCCTATGTATGTATGTATGTATGTAACACTTTACTGTAACCAAAATTTTCTGTCTGTTTTTGTCCTCAATGTGATGAGGTACCTTTGGAAATGAGCCTCTGGCTCAAAGGTTGAAAACCGATGTTGAAATAAATAAATAAATAAATCCAATGGTCCTGTGATGACCCAGGCTTGTTACCAAAGCCAAGTCACTGGTGTCATGAGCAGTGGTGCTACCACTGTGCCGGCAGGCTGACTGCGCTGGATTTTCATTGTTGGACCCTTTGTGATGTTCTGCCAGTCCAGGACTAAGAACTCATCAGTTGACTCAGGCTGCTGCCTCCCACGCATCTGGATTACTTAAACAGACCTTACTTGAACAGACTTCCTTATTCCACCACCTCCCATACCTAACTTGACCTAACTGTCCCTGCTGACGATGGTCTGTCTGACCTGAGTGGGGACTGGATGTGGACATTGTTGTTAGGAGGATACCATGTTCACATTTTAAATCCTCAGCCAGAACACTAGTTCCCACAGTCTGTATAGACTCCACTGACCCTGAACAATCTTATTACCACACACTGACTACAACATGCTGTCAGTGGATTTGTGGTGTCATCTGAAAAATACTCCCATACTGCAGTGGATCTGTTTGGTTTTAAAGTACAGTGGACTAGTAGTGCTAGGGGCTGGGGAAAGTAGTTCATCTTAGTGGCCTTTCTCTGCACTAACTTCACCCTGTCTGTATGTTTCTTCAGGTGTGGATTCCAGAACTGCATGCAGTACTCCAGGTGCAGCCTTACTAGGGATCTGTAGTGGGGCAGCTTCATTTACTTATGCCTACGGTTGATTCAGAGCATCCCACTGCCTTTTTCCATTGGGCAGACTAGTCCAGATCATCCATTATGATAACTCCCAGATCCTTTTCCTTTCTTGTCTGTTCCACCCTCACCCCATCCATCCTGCATTCCATTCTCAGCTTCTGTGCTCCAATGTGCATGACTTTTCACTCCTTCACCTTGAACTTCAGCTGCCATAGCTTGGACCACCTCTCCAACCTCTCTAAACCTTCATTACTGTCCTTAAGCCACCCACAGTGTCCACCCTCTCACAGATTTTTGTGTCATCTGCAAAATGGTACTGTGGTGTCTAGTTTTTGGCAATTTGGCACCCCCTTTAAAAAAAAAAAACTAGTACCCACATGTGGCATACCATTTACTTTTGACAGAAATACTCAGATTGGAACCACCCCTAGTTTTAGAGTGCATACCAGGCTCATTATCTAAAGGAAAGCGGGTGGGGGTACAATTACCAAAAATGAACCCTTGTAACTACAACCAGGTCCAGGGGACAGGATGCTAGGCATATGCTGGACCTAACTGCTGAGGAGTCCCCAATAACTCCACACAGAAGGCAATGATCAGATTGTGCAAATGCAGCAGCTGGGACTGTGCAATATGGCTTTATTCATAGATGTTACTAAAGCACCAGTGGACCCCCAAGGGTCGGTTATGGCAAAAAAGTACATTCCATTTTCAGACTCTGTTTGCTAGGCAGTACAGTTCTCCACAAAAATATTTCTTTTCTCTTTCCCATGGCGTATGCATGTGGATTGAACCACACACCCAAACATTTCCATTTCCCAAGAGTGTACTTTTGTGGATTAAACCACACACTCAAAACATCTACTTTTTCCCCAAAAAGTGTACTTTTATGGATTGAACCACACACGCAGAACATCCTCCTGCAGTAATGGCCTTTGCTCAGGGAAACCTGGCACCCTTCAATGAACCAGTTAGACCTGCCTTGTAGACTCCAGATGGTGTTCCTCCCACCATTTGCCCCAACCGACAGTCTCTGCTATTCCTTCAGGGTTACTCCACAGAAGCCTTCAGTCCCCACTGAATTGCTAAGGACTCTGAACTCTGCTTCAGATTAGCACACTTAGGTGAACAGGGGCCCTCGCTGGTGTGATCTAGCCTTATCTTGGGCACACACACCCCAGGCAACCTCCTAAATAGAGAACTTGTCTCCCATTTTATACTCACAGATTAGTTGCTCCTTCCTTCAGGCATGGAAACAACCCAGAAAGCACCCTTTTCCATGGTAGCTTGTCAGAAATTCACACAAAGTCCTTCACAATGGCAGCTTTGCGCGTGCGCACACACACACACACACACACACACATTCGGACCTTCAGGGGATTGTTCCTTGCATCCTCTGAACTAGCAGTCCATCTCACTTCTCCTGGAGTGAAAATCAAGGAATTCTCCTGAAGAAAGGTCTCCACCACTTCATTTGGAGCTGGAGATGTAGTCCAAACTAGGGTGACAGTCTCTGCCATTCCTTCAGGGTTACACCACAGAAGACTTCAATCTCTCGGGGACAGAGCCCAACTGGCAGACTTCCTGCTACTCTTACTTCCAAACTCAGACTCTACTGAACATTCTAAACTTCCCCAGAGCAACTGACTCAAAAATGGTTATGCTGCTGCGAGAGTTCTAAATGACATACTCATCCCCACTCAGGCTAGCTGAGTAAACAATGATGTAATTATGTAAGAAGCCCCTAACTGAGCTCCTTACCAACTGCCTTTTCTACGTGCCTAACACTAATACTAAAGGGATTCTAGTAACCTCAGGGAACTGGGTGGTTATATAGCTTTTTTTTTTCTATTTCATTTTATCATATTGGATGTGATCACAACCTGATACAGTCTATAGTCAGTTGGTTTAACATCAGCAATATCATTGCAAGACTTGTGTATATATATGTAATCTATATTTGTGGATATAAAACATTGTACTTTAAATAAAATTGCTTTTATACAATATGACTGAGTGTATTATTTCACCATCATTCTTACCCACTCTGAAATAAGAAAAAAAATGTATTTCTTCCTGTAACAGTTCCTCTCATTGCCATTATGGAGAATGTCTCCATATCTTTATTCGGGACTAACATTCCCCAGATAGCCAAGTGCTCCCACTGCATAACATTCTAAGGAGTAAAGTCAGGATCTCGACCAGACATATAGAATACTCATGGCCTCCAAAATAACTCAGCCTCTGAAATTTTTTTATGCAATTTGGCCATAAGAGATTCCATATAATAAATATCAGAAACCAACCTGCTCCACTCCCCAATTGTAGGAACATCCGAAGACATCCAATGTCTTGTTATAGCCTTTTTGGCTGCCAATATGTGTGGTTACATAGCTTTAATGGTATAGTGGCTAGTGTAGCTTTAATTTGATATAGTGGCTAGCATAGCTTTAATGTGCAGGGTTATTTTGTGCTTTCATTAAATCATACATCTTCACCCTATCTGGGTGAGCACTACGAGGTGGTTTATACTCCTGTTTTCTGCACTACAGCTGAGCCTTACAGCTACACCCTATCTGGGTAAGCACCATGAGTTGAATCAGTATTTGGTACAGGTCTTTATGGAGATGGGTTTCAGAGGGGGAAGCAGTCAGTAATGGCAGCTGTGGGACACTCTTCTGTAGTGATATGCTCTGAAGGAAGGGGGCATTTCCTCATCTGCAAGACTTCAGCTGGGGGCAGCAGGGGTAGAAATATCTCAGATGTGTCATCAGCTCAGTAGGAACTCACTCCCCAAGAGACCCATTGGTACAGGGGGATGGAGAATGGTGGGGAGGAGGAGGAGGCAGGGGTAGTCATAAGGAGATTGTCCACCCAGCACCATCCAGTGGTGAATGCCTTCACGCCCCTAGAGAAGGTTTGGGCACCTGACTCCGGCGGGGGGGGGGGCTCTGACTCAGTCGTTGGAAAAGGGCAGGACAATGTGATGTCATCCAAGGGGAGCAAGTGTACTAGGAGAATCTCAGTGGTCATGCACTCAGTGATTGGGGCATTGACAGAGTGATGGAGGAGTAGTTGGATGGGAGGGGGATGGTCCAGTGCCTTCTTGGGGGCACCAGCCATCTGGGAGTTAGGCAGGCTGAGGAGGATGATGGAGACGGAGTAAGGGGGAGGTAGGGGTGCTGGTACACCTGGGTACCAATGATATGGCAGACCAGTGGTAGAGATGGTGAAACAGAACTTCTGTAGACTGTGGGACAGACTGGCAATGCATTAAGCCTCTCTGGCCTTTTCTGAAGTCTTCCCTGTGTGGGGCAGGGAGGGTACGCGGGATAGGATATAGAGTGATGTAATAAAAAAGTTTATCTGGATATCTGAAAACACATTAATCCTTAATATCAGTAAAACTCAGTCCATGCTTTTTGGCACATCCTCTAAACTCAGAGCATGCCCGTCCCCCCTATCCGTAGCATACCAAGATGGTACCTTCTTGGGTCCCATAAGCTCCTCTTTTACATACCTTGGAATCACCCTTGACCCCACACTTGATTAGGTGTCCCATGTCACAGGTGTCTGCAAATTCGTAAGCTCCATGTTGGTGTCTCATATAAAGTGGCCCAAGACCCGACACCACAGGCACACCTTGTGATTGCCAGGGGCATGCTCCTCCTCAAGCTTCTCTATGGAGCCCCGGTGTACTCTGCAGCCTCTAAAGCCACCCTCCTCAAATGGGATGTCACCTACAATAATATTTGCTGTTTTGTGTCGATGTTGCCAACACTCACTCACCACTGCTGCCTCTATGATTTATTACCCCCATCTCTCCTGCATGACCGTAGTTATGGATGTGTTATCTGTAACATATTACTGAATGGTCAGCCTTGATCCCTTGCTTCCTCTCTCCTGATGGTGGAAAATGGCTACCCCCTGAGATCTACTGAAAATGCCATGCTTACTGTTCCTGGAGTTAAAACTTGTGCTGGTGAAGCGCCTTTTGCCTACTTTGACCCCAAACTATGGAACTCCATTCCTCCAGACATCTGATGCTGCCCCTCTATACATACCTTCCATCTAAAGTATCGAGGTCATCTTCTTGGCCAGGCACACTGCTCCTGTCGTGGTGCTTGAGCAACTTCCCTAGCTGCACTTTTTTCTAGTGAAAATTTGCTGATTCATCAGTTTTGTTCAACAGCACCCTACTGATGGAATCACCATGATTATGAATTCTACTCCTTTCCTTCTCCCCAGTGCTCATGTATCTCTACACTGAATCCACTGTAAATTGTGTATTTCATTACAGACACACTGCTACGTATTAAGTACTTTTGTGTTTTTCTCTCCGCAGCATACTGAACGCTCTGCAAATTTATGCAGATTATTTCCTTTATTGATGCATCAGCTTTATCTCAAGGTTTTTCTGTGTAACTGAGTGCACTGCAAACTGTGTACCTTCTTAAAAGATGCAATTTGTTCTGCTCGATGTTCGCTTCTTGCCACTGTATGTTACAATAGAATGTATTTCCACTGTCTGTATTTTTAGTTGTAAGCTCCTGGGTCGCACCTGAAAATAGGCATTCAGTTGCCTAGTGTGCTTACCTAGTAATCAAAACCTAAATAAATAAAATAATGGATGGCTTCAGGGATGGTGTCAGGAAATGTGACACCACTTTGAGGGGGGTTGGGGAGACTTCTGGGAGAGGAGACTCTTCAAGGGTAACAGATTTCACCTGTGTGCTGGGTCAGAAGTTTGACATTTATATCAGATGTTTAAACTGACTGTGGCACAGACTGGGTCTAGGCGGGGAACCACAGAAGCAAGTGAAAGGAAGGGGATCCAAGCTAGTATCCCCCCACATCTGGGGGCTTGTGGCAGCACAGTGTGTAACAAAGAGAGCTGTGGCCCTTACTGGACTGGGGGAAGGGACATTAGAAAGGGGGAACATAAAGGGTGCAAGCAGCAGCAAGGGGATGAGAGGACTAGGAAAGCACAAGGGAAGTAGCAAAGCAGGATCAAGGATCAGATGGAAGAGGTATACCTTAATGCCAGGAGTCTAGGTAACAAATTCAGTGCGCTCCAGGCGCTGATGGCAGACACTGCGGTAGACCTCGTGGCCATCACAGAAACATGGGTTTTAGAAAATAACAGGAAACTGACAATCCCTGGGTACTCTGGAAGAGGGGGAGGAGCTGCCCTTTTTGTCAAGGAGGGCATTGACATGGTGGCAGATGGGTGCGTCAGGGGTAGAAAAGGGAGACAGAGTCACTTGGGGTGCAACTCACCGCTGCCTCAAGCAAGAAAATGTGCATAGGTGTGATCTGTAGACCAGCGGGGCAAGAGGTGGAAAGGGACAGGAGCTCAGGGAAGAACTTAAAAAGAAGGGTAGCTAAAGGGGAAGTAGTGGCGGTGGGTGATCTGAATCTGCCAGACGTCTATTGAGATGTTCCACGGGCCAGAAGCACCAGATATCAAGCCTTGCTAGATGCCTTCCAAGACTATCTACTGGGACAGCTAGTTAAGGAACCCACCAGGAAGACCACAGTTCTCGATGTGGTGCTTCCAACTCTGTGATGGCATGAGTTATGGGAGTAGGGGAGCCACTGGGGAACAGCGACCATAACTCTGGTTTGTACTGGCCCTTGGGTTTAGTAAATCGCAATTGAGAACTGAAGCCCTTGATTTTAGAAGGTAGGAGGTGGAAGAGAGAAGTAGGGCAATTAAAGGGAGCCATTCTTGAGGCATCTAAGGTATGCGTGAGAACGGTCAGTTAAAAACACAGGTTGAAGAGGCTGGTATGGTTATTGGCAAGGGTTAGGGAAGTGGTGAAGGTCAATAAAAAGTCCTTATACAAATATAAAGAAAAGCAGGGGGAAGAAGAACTGGGAGAATATTTACTGAAAAATAAGGAAGTAAAGAGAATGGTTAGGGAGGCAAAAGCAGACACAGAGTTGTGATTATGGTTAGAATGAAGGAAAATCCGTCATAGGTTTCACCCCTGCAGAACTCTTTCTTCCAGTTTAGCCTTTGTAGAGTGGTTTTTTTTGGCTAGAGCTGACTTACTTTTTTAAAGTTCTCACATTCAGAAGCATTTAAGTGGATGCTTAGTGCCATTTACTGTGAAGATGGCTTCACTGGCACTTGCATTGAAGTATCACAGTGCAGCTCACACTTTTACAGTAAATGGCACCCCCTAAGCGTCCACCGTACTTCTAGGTAGCGGACTTTTAAAAAGGAAATTAAAACACTTTCCCGCAGCAAAAAAAAGCTGCTTTTTCTACAAAACCTAAACCAGAGGGTAAAGTTTGCAGGGGCGGGAGCCCCCTGAAAACCAGAGTTTTCCTTTAAGAACATAGAAAGACAGTTCTTCAGCTATGTTAAGGAAAAAAGGAAGAAAGAGAGGGAATCATAAGGCTAATTGAGGGGGGTAGGGTGACAGAGGAAGACAGGCAAAAGGCTATTGTTGTTAATGATTACATTTGTTCAGTTTTCATTTGTGAGGACGGTGGACCCTTGTCAGAGAGTGGCATCAAAGTAGCCACTCAGGTGGTTCAGGAGATGAGGCAGCCAATATTTACTAGTGAAAAGGTCCAGAAAGAGCAGGCAGCCCTAAAGATAGATAAGGTCCCAGAACCAGAGGGGTTGCATCTGAGTTACTCAGGGAGCTGTTAGCAGTACTGGCTGAACCCCTGGTAGGACTATTCAACAGCTCTTTTATCTATTTATTATTTATTTATTTATTTAAAATTGGTGACCAGGAAAGGCACACTGAGCTGAGGCTCATTTCCAGGTGCGACCCAAGTACAAGGTGTACACAGAAATCTAAGCAGAGAAATACAACAATTTCTTGTTACAGACGTTATGTACAACAGCAGTATGCAGAACAGTGCAGCTGATTTATGTTCAGACATGGGTTTCAGCATCTGGGACATTTCATGTCTAATGATTGCGTAATCAGCATAAGTCAGAGTTCGTATATACAGCTTACACAAATGGTATCACGATAGAGTGGACTAGCACCGGGATTGGACAGTAAAATTATCAGTGAAATGAAAGGTGGGGCTGATTGGAGCAGAATATTACCATCAGTGCCCAGCCATGGTAGGCTAGACCTGAGTTGGGGTGGGACCAGATGAACAACTGGGGCAAGAGGGGGAAGGGAGGAGCCTGAGGAGTAGTTTTACGGCTGCGAGGGAGGGGCCTGATGGAGGTTTGGAGGGAGACTGTTCCAAAGGAGGGGGAGACGATAGGAAAAGGCTACCTGTCCCAAGGCAGAGAGGGGGCGTGTGAGGTGGAAAGTGTGTGCATCTCTGTGATGGAGAGGGTAGCCAGTGTAACTGGCTGGTGAAAGGTGGGAGGAGAGGTAGGGAGGTAGGGAGCCTAACCAGTATTTAGCTAAGAGGGAGGCACTATGGATGGTCCTCCTGTGCGAGAGTGGGGTCAAGGATAGAGAAGAGTAGAGGAGGAGTGGTGAGTAAGTGGGGGAGAGGCAGTGGCGAAACAGGACAGGAGTAGTTCCAAAGAATTGGAGGGTGGTGGATGTAGTTTCCATGGTGGGGGGGGAGACAAAGAACAAGCAAGACACAAACCAACCTTCCTTCCTTCCTTCCTTCCTCTCCCTTCCTCCGCTTCCCTTCCCTCCCCTCCCAAGGACCGTTTTCAGGAATTACCCAGGCCATCAAGATGGTACAAACAATGAAATCGGTTTGACGTACACTACATTACAATCAGCACGGCAGTGGAGGTGGTGCATTCAGTACAAGTGAAGCGTGGAAAAATAAAGACCAAAGCATACGCAAAGTCAGACAAGATTTGACACGTGGCAGGCATGTGACAGTGTGGCTCAAAGAGAAATAAGCATTGATGCTGTAACTTGGATTAGACTGCTTATAGACAAGTGCAGTGGGTACAGTCACAGTGCCCCCATCCTTCTCAGGTAGGGCACTTGCAAACCATAGCGGCTAAGAGGACATCTTTAAAGTGGGATCTGAAGAGGTTGGAAGTGCCTGGTAAGTGAAGTGTGACAGGTAAGCCTTTCTAGAGCCTGGGGGCAGTGATGGAAAAGGCTCTTGGACCCATCCCAGTAGTAGTCGGGGGACAGTCAAGGAGAACTTGGGAGGAGGACCTCAGTTCACGAGTGCCAACCCTAATAGATTTGGAGATAGGACCCTTTCTACTAGGGCTGCGGCAGTATGGAATCCACATCATTCATCAGTACTTGTGATTTCAGAATATTTGCATTTTTCTCAAGCTATTAAGAAAACCATTGTACACACATGTAATTGCTTCAGTTGATTATCTGCTTTTATTGCACTGGGCTTTACAGTGCTTGCTTTTTATAACACAAACCAAAAAAAGCACGCACAGGTGGTGACACAAAAGCAGAAACAGAGTACAGACCAGTTTAACATGGTAACAACTTTTTCGGCACAGGCGAATGAGGTTAGGGATATTGTGTATAGACAATGGAAAGTTTTAGCAGGAGAGCCAGGTTTGGTAGAAGTGACTAGTATGAGACTGAGAATGGCTTGTAGGAAAGACGCAACATTAAAAGACAGACTGGTCCACAGTCACTTTACAGAATCAAAAAACATCACATGGTCATACCTCTCAGCATTAAAAATCATAGCACAGGTCTTCAAAAATCATAGCAAAGGGCCAGAATGTGTAGCACTTTCTTATTTTAAGCAATAATATGTCTACAGATAGTGGGCCCCATAAAGTTAGTGCTAAGGAATGTTTCTATCAATTTAGTTCAATGATTTAATAGTTTGTTTGTCCAGAAATAGCTCTAACATTATGAGGAACATCAGTAAATCTATGCGGAGCGAGGGTAAATTTGAGTGTGAAAATCATAGTGCTATGCATAGTTCATAGCAGTTGAGAGGTATGCACATGGCTGAATCAGATAAAAGGAAGTTTTAGATGCAAAAAATGTCTATACTGTGAATCTGTTAAAGAGTGTAAAGTATTCACGAGTGTCAATGTAGCTAAGGAATTCGAAGTGAGGCAGTGCGCTACCTGCGAAACAGCAGGAGTTATTTATTTGGCAGAATGTAAATGTTCTGCGTTTTATGTCGGGAAGACAAAGCGACCATTCACGCAGAGATTAGGTGAATGCATGTGAGCGACGGAGCGAGGGGATTCACTGCATGCAACAGCAGCGCATGTAGGCAACATGGCTAGGAAGGGAATCTCGTCTCTTTAAATTCTGTATTATCAATAAAGTAAGCAGAAACCCAAGAGGGGGTAATTTTGATAATCTTATTTTAAAAAGAGAAATGTTCTGGATTATCAAATTGAGGGTTTATATGAAACCAGGTCTGAATGCAGGTTTTAACTTTAAAACCGTTTTTGGATTCAAAGTAAGTTGTTAAGTGTGCAAAGTCAGGAATTACAAAAATACTGTGGCCTCTGCTGGTTTTATTTATTTGTTGCTGGTCTTGAATTGTAGCTATGCAACTATGAGAATAGAATTAATTTTAGTGTTATTTTTCTCTACTTTCTCTCCCCCTCATCTGTATTTATATGAAGGATTATTTATTAAGGTGATGCGCAAAGATATAGAAGTGTAATAATTTGTGTTATTATATATGCACTTTGTTGATGTAGGATTATAAAATAAGCATTATACAATGTAGTAAATCCGATATGCCAAATCCTGCATCCTGATTGGTTGGCTGGCACAATAACCACCATGATAAATCCTCCAGTGTACCCACTGGAAGAAGTGCCAGCCAACCTTATACGTGCTAATCCGGTCGCTTTCGCTTCAGACTTAAACTGGCACGACATTTGTCCGTCGCTGGCTAGCTAAAACACCATGTAAATTTTAGCAAAATGACCTCTCTTTCAAGTGTAGGGACTCAGTGAGTTAGAACACAGTTAAAACATGAAAAACAACATTCCGCATTGTATAATAAAATGTTATCCCTCAGGGTGTGGGTACACTGGAGGATTTACACCACTGGTGTGATTAGGTCACTCGGCTGCGCCTCGTGACCGAATCACACCAGCCGTGGTAAATCCTCCAGTGTACCCACGCCCTGGAGGGATAAATTGCTTAAATTTATGTGTAGGTTATATGTGCACCAATTTGGTTGTATAGTATCATAATGACATAGGGAGGTGGGTATAAGTATGGTATTTTTTATGGGGTTGTAACTTCTTTTGAGAAAGGATCCATGAGGATCTGAAACTTGTCA
The DNA here is from genome assembly GCA_016271365.2 of Neoceratodus forsteri. Lineage (NCBI taxonomy): Eukaryota > Metazoa > Chordata > Ceratodontiformes > Ceratodontidae > Neoceratodus > Neoceratodus forsteri. The sequence continues at coordinate 62,177,335 of JADMNL010000035.1, forward strand.
AGCATTTACCCCTGTATATGGGTCTTCCTGAATAAATATTTATGCTTTTTAATACTGGTCGGAGTCGTTTTTATATGGCTGGCGAGTGCCCGGTTTTTAGTACTGCCGTGGGCATGCACACAGCAAGGGAAACCGTGCACGTGTTTGCCGTTATAAATGCTCCTTTATAACGACAAATTACGTCATGGTTTCCCTATGGGAAAAAGGGAAAGCCAGTTACTATATTGTTATTTTATTATTTGTATATTTTATATTTGAGGTATCCCTACAGGACTGTCTTGTAAACAGGATTATGTATCCTAATGACATGATTCCTGTTTAAAAATTACCACTACTAATGCTGAGGAATCTTGTTAGAGGGGCGTTAACCCCCCCATGAAGGAACTTGTCAATAAGGGCACCCATAAGGTAGTCATGGTGGGCCTGTGGAGACAACCAACCAAACATCAAGTAAATGGAGCCGTGGTGGGTGCTGAACAGGGCCAGAGCTACAAACCTGCAGATACTGCTAGAGGTGGTGTGGAGTCATGAGAGGTACTGATTTCAGGTCTGGGTATAAATAGGGGAGCAATAGTCCAGAAGGGGTAGGAGTGTTCAGGCAGAAACAGACACCCAGTTTCTGGTTCACACGCTTGACTACCTGCCCAATGTGATCTGCGAATGTCAGGGAGGGATCAAGGGTGACCCCCCCCCAGGTATTTGAAAGCAGTAACTTGTTCGAGGAGGGACCTATCTGGAACCAGAATGCTCAGGGTGTTATATCTCTATAATGCTATGCCTATATAATGCCCGGGGTCTTACCTCTATTGTAGGTAAGAATGATGGAGTCACTGGTCAAAAAGTACCTCATTGACTGCTTGGAAACCATATGCCGTCAAGTTGCTGAGTACATCTGGCCGTGGCAATTATGGTGCTACAACAACGGTGACAGTGAAAGGGGCGATCTTGATTTTAGATTGCCGCTCACTCATGTCGCCCTTTGTGCCCACACAGTTTCTACCCCCTCTGGGGCATGCCCAACCCAGAGGAGGTTATATTTAGTTTTGGGGGATGCGGTTGGGGCTAAGCCCTCCTCAAAATCCAACTGTTTCCCTGGAGGGCACCTTGGCATTGTAACTCGGGAGACGAAATGCCTGGGGATGTAATGCAGGTGGCATTTTGCCTGCGCAGTAATTAGCATCAGCAAAATGTATGTTGCTGCAGCACGGGAGAACCTAGGAGAACAATGGTCTCCAGAATAGTAAACGGCACAGACTCATGGCAGGGAGGTCTTATTACTGTTGGATCTAACAGACTGGCAATATGCAGTGCATAAACTGCATTTTTGGCTCGTCCATGATAGTACTTGCCCAAAGATTCAGAGCTCACTCCTCCACGTTCGTTTTTAGCAATATGGATTCAGGTTATTGTCAGTGTAGTTGTTTAAGGGGTCTCTCCTACTTTGCTTTATTTTTTCATTGGTGACTGCAATGTTACTGTAACACTCCTGCCCCCGCCCCCGGCCCCAACACAAACACACACTCATAAGCACAGTTCAGTCTTGTTAGACTAACCTGATAGTTTTCTTCGACTGGGTGACAAGTTTATTAGATAGGGGCCATGCTATGGATTTGCTGTACTTTGACTTCAACAAGGTTTTCAACTCGATATCTCACAGACGCTTGCTGAAGAAGATGAAGGATCTGGATGCGGCTAAAGTCATAGTACAGTGGGTAAGGTAATTGGCCAAAGGAGAGGCAGCAGGGTGTTGTGGTCAGTGGGGTTAAATCAGAAGAGAGTGAGATTACGAGCAGAGTTCCACAGGGCTCTGTCCTGGGTCTAGTTCTCTTCAACATGTCTATCAGGACACTGGTGATGGAACCCAAGGCAGGCTGTGTCTCTTCCTAGATGACACAAAGCTCTGTGAGAGGGTGGACAGTGACAAGGGAACAAGGTAAAAGCAGAGAGATTACAAAAGCTAAAGGTATGGTCAAGGGTTTGTCAGTTGAAATGCAGTGCCAAAAAGTGCAGGGTAACACACCCAGGGAACAAGAACCCCAGGACAGAGTATTGGCTGGGAGCGGTGAAGCTGAGTACTGTGGCTGAGGACTGAGACCTTGAATGAGACCTCAGTGACTCCCTAAAGCAATTTAATCAATACAACAAGGCTCGTAGCCAGGCAAGTAGGATGCAGAAATGTACTGGGAGGTATTGATAGCAGAAGGGAAGCGGTAATACTTCCCCTATTTAGATCCTTAGTGAGGCCACATCTGGAGTACTGCACCCATTTCTGGAATCCTTACCCCAGGAAGGATAATGATCAGCTGGGGACTGTGCTGCACAGGTAACAAAGATGATTCAGGGCCAGCAGGGCAGGTCCTTTGAGGAGCATCTCAAGGCACTGAACACGTACTCGCTGCAGACCAGCAGGGAGAGGGGAGATGTGATTGAGATATTCAAGTTCCTTAAACGAGTTAACAAAGTAAACTACAGGGATCTATTTAGCCTGAATACCACTTTTGGTCATCTGGAAATGTGGAAACTAACAGGTGGGAGGTTCAGGAGGGGCGTGAGGAAGTACTGGTTTATGGAAAGGGTAGTTGAACCGTGGAACAGTCTGCCAGTTGAGGTGGTGGGTACGAAAACTGTTAGTGGTTTCAAGCACAATTGGGACAAAGTGAATGGTATAGTGGTTGCTTGGGGTGACAGAATCGGGGAGGAGAATGGGGGTTAGGATGGGGAGGTCTAGGACCCTGAAAGAAGAGTAGGTCCTAGGGTTAAATAGGGAACTCGTTCAGACTGAATGGACCACTGGTCTTTTTCTGCCATCATTGTCTATGATTCTATGTTGATATCTTGCTCTATATACCTTCATCAGTATCCCCCATGAAGGTATTAAAAATCACCAGTCCCAAGACCAATCCCTGCAGTACCCCTCTAGTGACCTCCCCATTGCTGAGAACTCCCCGTTCTGTACCACTTTTAGAGTTCTCCCTATCAGCCATTTTGAAATCCACGTGTTTAGCCTCACACTGCTGCCTGGGTCTGCCGGTTTTTAAAGCACTATTCTTTGTGGGAAGGAATCAAACACCTCACTGAATTCCAAGTACAGTATGTGCACACCTTACCCTGTCACTGGTGTCTCCGTATATCCACAGGGCCAGGTACAGTGCAGGCTTCTCCCACTATGATATCTTTAGTGCTGGTGAAAGGTGAGGGACCTAACAGCACTGAAGGCAGACACCCTCTGTTTATTCGATGCCCTATACACTGTAGTAAGGTATAGTGCATACTTCCCCCACACTATGACATGTTTAGTGCTGGTAAAAAGATGAGGGACTGACCAGGCTGGTGCCGTCTGTTTACCCACAGGGACAGGTATAGTGTGGGGTACACAGGGGCAGGTATAGTGTGGGGCAGGTACAGTGCAGTGCAGTACAGGCTTCCTGTACACTGTGATGTATTCAGTGCCGGTGAAAGACGGATGATGTGAGTAAGCATTAGGATTCAAACCTGCGACCCACTAGCTAACATGTCTTTGCTACAGCCATAGCACTTCACTTCCATTACAGTTTCAGGAGTCCAAAAGCCAAGAGGAATTGCAGTAATCCAACTGTGACTTTAGTAAACTCATGTCCTGGAATTCCAAAGCAAACCTGCAGCTTATCCTGCAATCTACAGTAGATACGTGTTGGAGATAGTACAACGCTGCTGTGCACGTAGTATAAACATGTGGGTCAAAGAGACATAACAGCACATAGCGAATACTGGATGAGCAACTATGCACAACCAGTGTGTTCTGCCACAGAGAAGTTCTGATTCCCTCTGACCTCAAGAACAAAGCTCAAGAGATCAGAGGGAATCAGAACCTCAAAGTGGCAAAACACACTGGTTGTCCATAAAGTTGCTCATCCTGTATTTTTTATACTGTGTAGTATTGTGTGAAATGTGTGTGGTGGTTCTTTCACTTTCAGAATGAACCTGACTTATGCAGTCTCCAGAGGTTTCAGAATGCTGTTGTACCAGAAGAGTACAATCACATTCCATGATCTTTGAACTGTGGTACAACAGCATTTTGAAAGGGATGGAATTCTATGTAGAATGGTGTTTTCTCTTTTTGTTAATTGATTGCCTTTAATATGTAAATTTTGTGATTCCATTCTTTATGCAAATGATCGGATATGTTCTCTCATGCCAGGTCTGTATCTGAGGTAACATCTAATCTTGAACAGGATTTTCTTGGTATTTGAAATTGGTTTTCCTGGAATTCTCTGGTACTGAACTCTAAAAAGACAAAGTCTACGATATTTGATTTTACCCATATGCTGAATGAAAATCTTGTTCACTGTTGCGTGACAATTTTGGTGCTGCTATTGAACAAGTGTACCATTTTAAATACCTCAAGGTGTCACTTGACCCTGGGCTTACGTTTTCTGCTTAGGTGAGATCAGTTAGTCAGATTATTAACCCTTTGGAGCCTGGACAGGCATCTCTACACTAGAAGAAACAATGCATTTATCCATTGTTAGGCTTCAAAGGGTTAATCAGAAATTGGATCTACTTTACAAATTTAAAAGTTTTTTTTCCTATGGAAACTTGAAAATCTATTGCTACGGGTCCCCTCCTCCCACATTTTAGGTTGTAAGGTGCACAACATGCTTTCTATCAGCTACAATAATATTTGCCACTTTGTTTTGTCTGCCCCCAAACTCATTACTGTAATCTTTACTCCCAAATAGGATGGTTATCACCAAGACCTAGGGTTGAGTATTTTTTTGGGGTGCATGATTTTTAAGTCTGTTTTTTTTCACGTACTCCTTTTCCTTTGTCTGATCGTGGTTTCGTTACATCTGTTTTTTTCTGAACTAAGGTCAGCTAAAGGTACGGTACTACATATCATTTCTTATACACCTAAGTCTGGTTCTTGGGCCTTTTCCATAGCAACACCTTTATATTGGAATGTCTTACCTGAAGCACTTTGATCTGTCGATTCTCTGCAGTGTTTTAAATTTCTGCTGGGTCAGGAAGTTTGTAATTGTTTTATTTAATTTCGTTTATTGAAGTTGCATTGTGTTGTCTGTCTTGTATTTTGTATCGTACCTCCGGTCAGAACTGAAAAAGGACCTTTTGGTCCAGTGCCCCTACCCTGTTAGCTCATTTAAATTAATTAATAAACAAATAAATAACTACATAGAAACATAGAATTTGATAGCAGATAAGGACCGCTCAACCCACCTAGTCTGCCCATTTCCCTACCTAACGGGTAAACTGCAGATCCTAGTTAACCAATAGGCTACGTCCTCCTACCCCCCACTAGAATTGCTTTATGTCTGTCCCATGTATTCTTGAACTCCCCCACTGTTTTTGACTCTACAACCTCCTCAGGAAGGCTGTTCCATGCATCTACAGCCCTCTCTGTGAAGAAATACTTCCTCACATTACCTCTGAGCTGTCCCCCCCATCTTCTAATTGTGCCCTCTTGTTCTTGCTCATCTCTTTTTCTGAAAGATGCTACCCTCTTGGACTTTGTTGATTCCCTTGACGTATTTGAACATTTCCATCATGTCCCCCCTCTCCCTCCTTTTCTCGAGGCTATACATCTTAAGCTCCTTTTGTCTTTCTTCATATGTCTTCTGGTGCAGATCCTGCACCATTTTGGTTGCCCTCCTCTGGACAGCCTCCTCCCTGTCTATGTCTTTGTGGAGATGAGGTCTCCAGAATGGTACGCAGTACTCCAGATGTGGTCTTGCCAACTGTCTGTACAGAGAGACAACAACCTCTTGTTTTCTACTGGTGATGCCTCTCCCTATGCATCCCAGTATCCCCCAGCCCTCCTTACTGCCTTCTCACATTGCTGACCCACCTTTAGGTCATCTGATATGACTACCCCAAGGTCCCTTTCCATTTTTGTTTTTGTCAGTATCTCACCCCCCATTGTGTACTCTTCCCCTGGGTTTTTATTTTCCAGGTGCATTACTTTGCTCTTCTTTGCATTGAATCTAAGCTGCCATACATTTGATCATTCCTCCAACCTTGCCAAGTCCCTTTTCATCCTTTCCACCCCACCTTGCTTATCAACCTGTTGCAGATCTTTGTGTCATCTGCAAAGAGACATACTTTTCCTTCCAGTCCCTCTGCAATGTCACTTATAAAGACATTAAAAAGGACCAGCCCCAGTACTGAACCCTGTGGTACCTTACTAGTAACCCCCCTTTCTTCAGAGTGGACTTCATTTACTATTACCCTCTGTGTCCTGTTATGCAGCTAGTGTTTTACCCAGGCTACCACCCTGGGACCCAGGCTGGCTAATTTGTTTATTAATCTTTTGTGCGGGACTGTGTAAAATGCCTTGCCAAAGTCTAGGCAGACCATGTCCACAGCCCCTCCTTGGTCTACTACTTTGGTCACCCAGTCAAATAAATCAATTAGATTTGTCTGACATGACCTTCCTGCTGTGAATCCATGTTGCCTTGGGTCCTGTGAACCACTGGCCTCTAGGTACTCAACAATTAATTCCTTCAAAAGTGATTCCATCATTTTCCCTAACACTGAGGTCAAACTGACATGACTGTAGTTTCCTACCTCTGTCTTGCTCCCACTTTTGTGAAGGGGAATCACACCTGCCCTTCTCCAGTCCTCAGGTACCACACCATCCTCCCATGATTTATTAAAAAGGGTAGTCAGTGGTGTTACTAGTTCTTCCCTTAGTTCTTTTAGAATTCTGGGGTGAATTCCATCAGGCCCCTTTGCTTTATCTACCTTCAAGTTTTAGGAGTTCTTTCAGAACCCTTTCTTTTGTGAAAGGACTAATATCAACCCCCCTTCCTCATTCAGAGTGCTTCTATTGATTGAATTAGGTATCAGCCCCTGCTTTTCCATTGAGAATACTGAACAGAAGTATTCATTCCATATCCCTGCTTTTTCACTGCCTCTCTCTGCCCAATCACCTTTTCTCTTTGTTCAGCCTCAGTATCCCTGCCTTGGTCTTTCTTTGCTCCCTAATTTAGCTATAAAAGGTTTTATCCCCCTTCTTAACCGAGTTGGCTACCTTTTCCTCGGTTTGGGCCTCTGCTATTCTGACTGCCTTCCCTGTTTTCTTCTGCTTTAACTGGCACAGTTCTCTGTCCTGCTCTTTCTGTGTTTCCTTATACTTCCTGAATGCTATCTTTTTCTCCCTAACCTTCCCCACCACTTCTTTTGAGAACCATAGTGTTTTTTTCTTTCATTTTGATTTGTTTATTTGCTTCACAATAAGGCTTGTTGCCTCTGTGATGGTGGTTTTGATGTTTCCCCGTTGTTGCTCCACCCCACCTTCCTGCCGGTTTGCTAGTGCTTTTCTGAGGCATTCTCCCATTTTGACAAAATCAGCCCTCCTGAAGTCCAGTACCTTCACTTTTGTATGGCTTGACTCTACAGCTAAGTTTATCATGAACCACACTGCTTGGTGGTCGATTGTTCCCTGGTGGCTACCTACTTCTAGATCTGAGATCCTCTCTCTGTCCCTATTTGAGAGTACCAGGTCTAAGATTGCTCCCTCCTGAGTGGATTCCAAAACTAGCTGTCTGAAGCATGCCCTCTGCAGGGCATCAAGAATGGCCCTGCTCTTGGATGTGGCTGCAGCAAAGGTGCTCCAGTTAACATCTGGCATATTCAGGTTCCTCATCAGCAATATCTCCCCTTTCTCTGCCATCCTAAGGATGCCTTCTATCAGTTCCCTGTCCATTTCCTCCCCCTGAGATGGGGGTCTGTATACAACCCCTGTGTGGATTGTGGTGCCATTTTCAGTCTCCAGGGTGACCCACAGTGCATCCTGTCCTCCCTGTTTACCCTTTAGTTCCATTGTTTTGATCCCTTCCCTTACATAGAGAGCTACTCCTCCTCCTCCTCCTCTTCTTCTCTCCCTGTCCCTCCTGTAGATTGTGTACCTTGGTATGTTGACAACCCAGTAGTCATGGTTCTCTGTGTACCAATTTTCTGTGACTGCCACAATGTCCAGGCATCCCTCTTCCATCAATGCCACCATTTTGGTGAGTTTTTTACCTAGACTACGGGCATTGGTACTCATTACCCTCCATTTTTTTATGGCCTTCTTTCTTTTTGCCCCATCTCTGTCCTTACTGCCTTTGTATTTTTCTCCATTTACCCCTGCCCTTCTCCCTATCGACTGCTCTATCTTGGTGTTTACTTCACTAACTACCCTGATTTGTTTTTTTTTTTGGTAGGGGAGCTAGGATTTTCCTTCTCCTAGTCAGTGCCTCCCCCTTGGCTAGTTTAAATGCTTGCCAGTGAAGCATTTAAATCTATCACCTAGGATCCTAGTTCCCCTCCTGGACAGATGCAGACCATCGTGCCAGTATAGGCCTGCACCCCTCCAGGTGGAGCCCCAGTCCTCAGTGAAGCCAAATCCCTGAGCTCTGCACCAGTTTTTCAACCAGTCATTGAATCTCATGGTGCAGAGTACCCTAGCCACATTCATGCCATAGACAGGTAGCACTTCTGAGAAAGTTACTGTGTGTGCTACTTGTCTAAGGCCGCTCCCCAACTCCACAAACTCCTGTTCCACTGCTCTGATCCCATTCTCAGCCAGGTCATTTGTCCCTAGGTGGATAATGACATCCAGCTCACTCCCCCTTGCAGCTGCTCCCACGATCCTGAGGATTTGTTTCCTGTCCCTCCAAGCCATGGCGCTGGGCAGGTACCTTATCGCCCTTTCCCCTCCCTCCCCCAGTTCTACCCCCTAACAATTGAGTCCCCCACCAGGAGTTGTTTCCTTCCCCTGTGAGGTCTTTGCAACCCTTCTGTGGGTCTCCATTGTGGAGGTTCCTAGCATCCTCCTTGATCTCCACTCGGGTGCCTCCATAGAGGAATCATGCTCTGCCAGGTGGCGAATGAATTGTGGAGAGGTACAACGGAGGGATGTGCCTCTGTTCCACCACCCTCATCCTCCCTGAGCCCACTGTGGTCCAACCACCTCTTCTGGGCAACCTCTGAGGTAGTGGCAGTGGTCTGGGTGGTCCCTGTGGGGGAGCAGGTTTCCTGAATCATTGCCAGGTCAGCATGGAGACGAACAACCTCCTCCCTCAGACCAGAGAGGTGCCTGCAAATAGGGCAGCAACACAGTCTCCAGAATGTCTCCCAGAAGACTGCTGCTCCACAGTCAGTGCATTGCACCACTCCCCACTTGTCTGTCTCCCTTCCTGTTTCAGATGTTTTTCTTTCTTTTTTTTTTTGTTCTTGTTTTAGTGTGTGCAAGCTTATGAGTGTCTTTACGCCCTATTCAGTGTGCTGTGCCTTTAAGGATATGAACAGGTGTATGTTGTTAGCAGTTTTGGGGAAGTGATGTCAGAACCTCTGCTATAAAGGAAGTTATGCACTAGAACAATGCTGTACTATACACTGTAAAACACTACATAGGGTTCCAAAGTTAGTGTTTTCTTATATTTATTATATTAATCCCAGTGTTTTTACTCCTAGGTTGGGGCCGAGTTCTCTACCAACAACGCATCTCATCTATAAAATGCCATGGGAACCAGTCTTCCAGGTTGTCCCTGTAGAGACACCTACAGTAGGGTTGTCCTAGTTTGGCTAACTCTATCTCTTCCAGGGCCAGCAGAATACTACATTTACTCAACTTCCTGGCCCTTCAGCTGAAGGTCCTGCTAACCCAGAGGAACACCACCCTGATGGACAGACTTGATAGTGGAGGAGAACTCGTCTGAGTTGGCCCTAAGAGGCCTGAGGGTTGGACGTGGGCAGCACTTCATTTGCTTGGTGCCCCCTCAGTTTTCTTCCCAATCCCACTCTGCTCCTCCTCTGAGGGCACAGAGGCATGCATGTGTATCAGCATACCAATGTATAATGCATATGTCTTTCCCCACCCTTGAGCACTCCTCCACTGTAATGCCACATGTAGTTTCAGCTGGCAGCCTCACAGCAGGAGCCCCACAGCCACTTTTGCACCATGGAGGAGGAGGAGGAGGAGGAGAGCATCCAGTAGAGTGCCTGATCCTTTCTCTGCCATCCCACTATAAGGCACTTTACAGGGAAATGACTTAAGTCCTTATGGTGCAGTGGCCCCAGACAAATGCCATGATATACCCTACAGCATCCAACACACAGCCGTGGACACTTGTAGTAGCACAGCAATGGAGGACATCTTCTCAGGTTCTCATTTGCCCAGTAGTGCAGTTTCAGCAGGCTTGCTTCCTATGCAGGTGACCTTGTGTCCTAAGCCCCACCTGAGTCTGCCATCGCATGTTAGCAGGAGGAGGACTGATGGCCTTTCATGCCACAACATAACACCACTATTGGTCTCTACAAAAACATCAGTAGGGGAAGGGGAGGAACTGGCCTGTCCATCACTCCAGGACATGTGGGGACTTTCACCAGCTTCTCTAATGGGAGGAAAGATAATGGACGAAGGAGCACGCACTTGGCAGATGGGGTCTTGCATCTGGTCCTGCTCACTTCAGCTAGTTGGATCCTTTGTCCTCCTTCGCTCCTGCCTTGCCGCTGACCAGTCAAGGGTAAGAGTATACTGTTAGGAATTGGTCGGTCTGCCAAATGGTGCCAGTGGGCGCCCAGCACTGAAGTGAACTTACCAGTGGCAGAGAGTTGATTATGACTAACAGGTGAGCTATCTGGTGTTGCATAGAAAAATGAAAGTTAAGACTAATTTGAAACCCAAACAATTGTAAAAAAAATTACTAATCTGATATTTAAATCTGTCAATATGTGCTTCAGATAATGACATAGTTCTGGTGAATTGTGAGGCATGGCATAGTTGAATGCTTTCACCACTCCAAGAAGTGGCATTATCTCAAATTATAACACACATTCTGGGGTTCATTATTTGTTTTATCAAGTAGATTATGTATAAGTCAAGAAAATTATTCACAAGAACTTCTTCCAGGCAGCGATGTTTTATCTTAAGTTATTAACTCAACTTGGAATGCTTCTTTATTTTACTTTTTTATAGTTTTTCATGACCTGGGATCATATGACCAGTCCTCGGGCTGTTTTTCTGCCACCTTCTAACCCAAACAAGTGCCCTCCTTGTGAGATCCAGACCACGGGGTCCACGCTGCATGGGGCCTAAGAGTGCCGCCAGCCATCATTCTGATGGCCCAGGAGGTTTCCCATTTTTTTCTTATCCTTTTTGGCCCTTTACCCATGCATTGGGTCCTCCAGTGGGAGAGCAAGTCCCCCGGACCACCAGCAGGGGTTGTGGGTGTGACAGGACACACTGCCACCTATTCCCACAGGCTGGGATGCACTGCCTGGGGCAACGTTCTTCCCAGCTGGCCACCCGGTTGTCAGCACCTGAGTCCGATCTTGAACTCAGATCACCAGTACAGTAGGTGGGCCATCTGCATTCTTTCTTGGAATGGGTCTTAGTCAATCAGGACTGATGAACTGTCATGCCCACTTTTTTTGTTATTGACTCTATTCACCTTCTGAATGGTGGGGCTTGCTTGGTCCCAATCCGCCCTCTACACGGGAGCTCAAGTATCCCCCACAGGCTAGCCTCCACCACGGAAGCACAGCAGGAAGGACCGTGGCTTGCTCCTCCCCCCCAGCAGCCCTAATCCAGGAGAGGGAGACGGCATCACCCTTTGAGTCCCACCCTGACTTACTCCTGGCTTTGTTGGGCTTGTGAGGGAGGTCCCCCATCATGGGCATCACTGCATGCATTCAGGAGGTGTATTTCCTTGGTTGCCCCTTGGGACGCATGTGCAATGTTTCCTACGTGGCTTCCTGCCACTGGAAACTGCCATCGCCCCTCCCTCTTCTGTGTCCCGTGCACTTAGCATTGCCACTGGCTTCCATCAGAAGCCACTGCAGCACGGGGAGCTCCCTTGATCCCACCCCCGGGAGAGGAGAGCAGTCCTCCAGATGCTCAATCCTCTCCCAACCCTGCTGACACCCAATGGCCCAGTCTCGTTCTTGAACCCAGCTGGCCAGTGTGATGCGAAGTGTGGCATCCACTATCTCAACACTCAATGCCACTGGGCTGGCATTCTCATGCCCGTTTGATGATTATGTGTTATTACTCATCTAAATTTTGAAACATTTTGCACTTACACTGCTATTTAAAGGTAGGGGATCTCTTTTCGGTTCTAAACATTTGATCTGTCTCGGTTCTAAGATGTTTCCTTTCCCTTATTCAGACCCTGTCTATATAGAGAGGGTCAGGGAAATTCACAGGCACTACAAAACTGTGGGTGCCCGAGCTTCCCAGGGACTCATAACAATATATGAAGGTGAACTATGAAACAAAATACAGTCAGTGGTGGCACACCTTACATTTAATTCAAGACAAAGAATTGTCTTCTGATTTCAGAGCTTCCTTTTTTGTCTTTTTATGTAGTTTTTTCACCTCTGGTGCCATCTGTCCTGTTCTTGCACTTAGGTGTTTATCCCAATAGTGGAACTTCCAGTGCTGGCCACCACTAGTACCACCACTTGCATCTAACAGGATCTATGATGGGGGGGTCCATAAGGTCCACCAGATATTATAGTGAGGACACCATGAATGCTGCCACCTGATATCGCTGGCACTACTATGCTTGGATCCTTCAAACCCAGACTGCATCAACAACTTATTGACAGGACCTCCTACAGGTGCCGCCACTAGACACCCCACGCAATGACTGATTACCACCAGCAGTTCCCAGTCCTTATCCCATGGGATAGGCAAACCCTGGCATTTAAGCAATCCCCCCAACCTCTTGTACCCCTATCCTGTCCCAGTCAAACCCCTGCCTCTTCCCACACTGCCATACTTACACTTCTCCTCTTCCCCCTTCTTTTTCCTGCTCCTCCTACTGATGCAGGCATACTTTGTACAATGCCGCAGCGTACCTGTCCCTGGCTTTATTGTTTGTACCCGTTATGTTTATTACTCTCATTATCTGTTTGCTGAACTCTCATTCTATTATCTGTAAATTGTCCTCAGTCTTTTTTGTTTGCCTTGTTGTTTAATGTATTTGACGTAGAACCTCTCAGCGGGCATCCGCTCACAGATGTATCCAAGATTTCAATAAATAAAAAATAAATAAATAAATGAACTTAACCCCATGACTTTTCATAGCTCCCTCCCTCTTCCCACGGCACCTGGTAGTGCTATCAGGCTGCAACTGTACAGACGCCCCCTGTGGTGCAGCAAGCTCCTTTGGTCTCCACAGGGTCACTCTGGCACTAGAACCCCACACCTACACTCCCCGGCTGGTAACGCTGCCATGCAGCAGCACCTCTCAGCCTCCTCCAGGCTGTTCAGTCAGCTCCTGAGTCTGCTTCTGAACAGGGTTCACCAGCACAGCTGTGTGATGCTACTGGATGAGAGGAGTCCAGATAACCACAGCGACAGAGGAGAGCGACATGGGGTTATCACCAGTAACAGTCTTAAAACCTCAGTGCAACAAAGCTTACAGTAAGGGAGCAAGTATGCTGGGCTGTATAGGGAGGGGGGTCGACAGCCAGAGGGAGGGGATACTGCCCCTTTACAGGTCCCTGGTTAGGCCCCACCTGTACTGTGTAGAGGCATTGCAATGCAGGGGCACCAAAATGATCAAAGGCCAGCAGAGCAGATTCTATGAGGAAAGGCTGGCGGATCTGGACTTGTAAACTCTGGGAGACCAGGAGGGAAAGGGGGATACGATCTAGACCTACACATTCCTAAGAAGGATAGACAAGGTAAACAGTGGGGGCCTTTTCACCAGGACTGAGAACACAGTGAAGAGATATCAGGAGTGGAGACTGTTCTGTGTGTGTGGGGGGTTTAACAGGAATATCAGGAAGTACTTCTTTACTAAGAGGGTGGTGAGACAATGGAACAGATAGCCAAAGGAGGTGTGGAAGCACCGTCTATATACTGATAGATAGATAAAACTTTATTTTTATACAGGAAATTCTAAGCATTAGGATTATGCAATCCTGTTCTCAAGATAGTCCTGTCTGCATTTCACTAAGTTACATCTAAACATATAACATATAACACTTCTTAAATAATTACAAAATTTACACTAAACACAATATACAATATCCTACAATACATTCAAACACAAATACAAAAGAAAAACACAAAAATTCACAATAAAAACTCCCTAATCAAACAGAGTCATGTGCAACTGCATTCTATTTTATAAAATTTCAAAATTTCAATTTTGAAAGTCGCGTGGTCATCTAAGGATCTTATTGGAGGGGGTAGAATATTCCATACTTTAGCTGCCTGACATGAAAGGGTACCTTTACCGTATTTATTATGAATTTTAATGGGACAAACTCTATGTCTATGCACAGATCTTAACAACTTATGCTTGCCCTTACTAACTTTGGGAAAAAGTGTTTGTGTAATGTAATGGTCAGGGTAGAATATCAAATATTTATGTATCAGTATTAACCAATTTTTTTTGAGAAACCACTTCTAAAGACTGCCAGTTTAATTTTATAAACATATTACAATGATGAGTTCGATATGCACACTGTAGAACATATCTAGCTTTTCTATTTTGCACCCTATCCAATCTAATCAACAGGTGTTTATTCGCAGTTCTGTAAATTAAATCCCCATACCTCAGTGTTGGCATAATCAACTGTTCAGCCACTTTTTTCCTATCCTTAATTTGTAGACACTTGGTAGTTTGTCTCAAGGCTCCCAATTTCTTGGTCACCTTTTTTACAGTATTATTTATATGAGTGTCAAAAGTCAGCAAAGAATCAGAAGTCACCCCCAAATCGCAATAACTATCCACCTGTTCAACAGATTTGTTTGTGTTTGTAACAATATGAATCTGTGACAGAGTCTTCTTATTTGAAAAATTCATTAACTTTGTTTTGTTAACATTCATCAAGAGCCTCGACCTACTAGCCCACAAGGCATCCAGGGAAAATGGACACAAAAAAATGCCACCCGACTGTAGCAGGATGAAGCGGGTGATGTCCTGTGGGCTCCCCGCCCCCTACTGGGCACCTGTATTTAACCGGGCATGGGGTCCAAAGGGGCTCGGGGATCCCTGATGGCCCAAACACAGAGAGTAAGCTGTTGCGGAATGGAGATAAGGGAGGTAGTCCCAGAAACAGCATGTGATGTGGCTAGAGAGATTAGCCACAGTTGCAGGTAGGTCAGGCACAGTGGAAGAAAAATGCAGTGAAATAAAAAAAAATGCTTTTTGTCATTCTGCAGAATTATAAAAGAAATTCCAAAACATACGTTTTGGAAACATTGCCATTCCATACAAATCCCACCGCACAGCTCTAACTGATAGCCACTATCGAGAAGGCAGCATCATTTTAGCCCAGGTTTTTCCATCAGGCGCCCTCCACCCTAGTACCTCAGGCACCACAACCTTCTGTTACCCTCCCGAGCTCCCAAATAGCCTGTGACTGAAATCTGAACCCTTGAAGGCCTAACCATGTGGATCATTAATGTAGCAGAAGGCCGCATCTCCCTCCCCAGTCAAGGGACCCCTGCCCTTGCCAGCACTCCCCAACCTCAGCCTTATGCTTGTCTGCATCCTGAGGTCACTCCCGAACCCAGGGTCACTAGCGTAGCCACCTGTCAGGCCATGGGGTGTTTGACTTACACTTATAAAATGGCAGGGTAAAATCCAGTAATCTGATTGGCTCTTATTTATGTGAAAAATATGATTTACACATGGTTAAAAAAAAGGACTGCTCAGCAGTGAAGAGTCTGCAACACAGATCAATGGGCATTTGGAACACAGGCATTTCAGTTAGCCCTCTACTGCCAGAACTGATCTTCCACCACAAACATGGCTGCTACCTTTACACTGTAGAAAAACTTCAGCTGGGCCCTAAAAATAAAACTACCTTAAATACAAAATAAAACAAATGAATTAAATGCTGTTGTCCTGATTATCACACTCTTCCTACATACTGTACATAAACAAATTAGAAACAATAAGTATTGTTTACAGTTTTCACTACAACTGTTTCTTTGCTGACAGTGAAAAATCTCCCTTCTGTCTTTATCTGCTCATCAGGGAACTATCTTCTTCTTGCCCTGAATGTGAGATAACTGAATCTCTGGCAGTAACAAAGGCCTTTGTTGTCTGTGTGTACAGTGTGTTGGGAGAGGAACATTCTGCCAGTGGAACTGAGCAGATTTTTGAACCCATGTATTCCGTGGTAAACATTCCATGAAAAACATTTTATGTCTTGAATGTGGAGAACAACAGAGAAAAAAAAAAAACAGGAAGAAGAAAGTAAGCAATAATACAATGATATCATCAATGACATCACTTACAGTGGGCGGAAGGACTATTTTATCACAAATGCACAAAGTAAATCTATTTTTCTACATATAAACATGCTTCTCCCAATAGTTAAAAGTAAAAAACCAAAAGGAACCAATTTTATAAGTGCAATATGGCACTCAGGGTTGTGTGTGAACCATATTTTACAGCATGGCCAACAACTGAAGTCACTCAGCCTTCAGCCTTGTACCTTATTACGCCCCTGGCCATGCTGTGAGATATGGTTTACTCACACCCCTTCATGCCTTACTGCTTACATAAAAAAACTTCTGGAACAGACAGAAGGTAGTGGGGACCTTGATTTAATGCCCCCCAACAAAATACATATAATAATGCACATTCCCCTAGTGTCATGCTGTGGTGACAGTGTAGGACCCCCAGGTCATGGTGCTGGACACGAACCCACCATCTACAGTTACATTTTACTAAGGTCTGATCCAGTCTGTCAGTTTCCAGTCACCCAGTCCTGGGGTCCTAGTTTATTGAGTCCTGTTACTGTCTGTCAGTCTCCGGTTACAAAGTCCTGGGTTCCCAGTTTACTGAGTCCTGGTACTAACAGTCTGTCAGTCTCCAGTCACCCAGTCCTGGGGTCCCAGTTTACTGAGTTCTGGTACTAACAGTCTGTCAGTCTCCAGTCACCCAGTTCTGGGGTCCCAGTTTACTGAGTCCTGATACTGCCTGTCATTCTCTGATTACAAAGTCCTGGGTTCCCAGTTTACGGAGTCCTGGTACAAACAATCTGTCAGTCTCCAGTCACACTGTCCTGGGGTCCCAGTTTAATGAGTTCTGATATAAAAGGCTGTCACTCTCCAGCAACAAACACCAAGGGTGAAACTGCAGATCATTACTGGCTAACAAGTAAGCAAGTTTCAAAAGTTTTCATTCATGTTCTCCAAGAACATATATATATTCATATGCACAATACTGTAGACTCTTTAAATAAAACAGGGTAGGTGGGACCAGCTGCCAGCAGAACTGAAATGATCTAACACAAAGCACACATACAGAACTTCAAACAAAATACTAAGAAACTTGACAGACAGACCGCAAAATGTTGTTTTGGATAATCCCCCGCCTTACCTGAACAAGTGCAAACAGAAAGAGTTTCATTAAAATGAAGACTGCAGAGTATCTCATTCTGATCGTTCATATGGAATCTAGGGACACAAGTTATTCTCTGCTCCAACAGAACCAGCCATCAGGAACTGATCATTAATTTCTCTATCTCGCTCCGTCTCTCGCTCTATCCTTCTGTCTGCCTGTCTCTACCTTTCCTTGGTTCCTTAGTAAAGGATAACATAAGTCATTGGTTGTTTTTATGTTAATTCATTTGATAGGAGGCGGTGCTGATGTTGGACTTAGAAGGAACATGGTGTAGAGAGGGTTTTCTTAGGCTTCTGTTACCCTCTGCTGTTCTTCCTCTGTAATTGCACCTGTCATGGTATTACCTGGGATTTTCTCATATTTTCACCTGAGGTCCTGAAATACTCTGGGTGTCTATTTTTAGAGTGCTGCAGATCACAGCCAATGTACTGTAATCTAAAAAAAATGAAAGGTTTTCTGTGATGTTCTCTGGCAAAGTCCAATCCGTGACAATGCATTCCTGTGTGTACTCTACCTGTGTGACAATAACTTGTATCCTATTCCAGTAACTGTACTCTGTGTCTCTGTATGACCGCTGTATAAATGTATTTAATGTCTGTGTACCCAACTCTAAATTCTTTAAAAATAGGCTTTGCTTAAAGGATTTTGTGTAAAATGAAAATAAACTAAACTAACACTGGGAAACTGCAAATTCCAGCCTTGGAAAATACTGCTTATGTGTTTTGCCTTCCACTGCTGCTGACAGCCTATCAGAAGCTTCCAGGGTGATGTCATTGTCCTGCGTGCAGTGATCTCTGGCGTGTGTTCAGCCCTAAGTGCCTGGGGGAAGTTGGTCTCGGTCATTGGCAGTTTGTAACCTGCTGAAGTGGCAGTTTAGTTGTGGGTTGAAGGCTGCAGCCCATTCATGATATGGTTTTGTGTTCATTCATTCATTTCCAGCACTGTGTGTGTACCCAGCTTCTTTATGTACAAAGCGAGCCACTTCTCACCTCTGTTTATGAGCCCTCGCCACTCATTGATTCCTCTGCTGCCTTCCTACCCAGTCTTGGGGCATTAACAAGAGGCTGCGTTTGTGGCAGGTCCAGTTGGATGAGGTAGAAATGAACCTAAAATAGCAGCTCCTCCCAATGAAAATGACAGTATCTCCTACCTGCGCAAAGCAGGCCAATGGCTGTCCTTCTTATGGACTGGGAGTTTGGCAGTATTTACGCATTCAGCGTTACTACTCAGACAGAGAGTAGTGGAGTGCTGGTGCTGTAGTGGGATCCCCCAGTCACTACTAAAGCACCCCCTCCCCTGGGCACTAACAGTTGGCCACAGTTGTGGCAGTCTGGTCAGGAAGGGGAGCAACTAAGACTCCAACTGCAGCCCCCACCTGACTGACACTCCCATCTCTCAATCTGTCTGGTTTTTACAAAGGGGTGAACGGAAGTACGTAGAGGTTAAGTTATATGCTCAGGTCACATAGTAAGCTGCTGTGGCAGAATTTTAACCTGGCTCTAATGTTCACAAGTTTGTACTGTAGCTGCTACATCACGCAGCTTTGTTGGTGTGTGTGTGTGTGTGCGTGTTCATGCACTTCTTTGTGTATTTTATCTGTCTGTATGCTTAGTTGACTTACTGGTTAGAGCACACAGCTATGAACATCGGACACCCAAGTTTAAATCCCACTACTGTTACTTATATTGTGTGCCTGCTCAGTGTGTGTGTGTTTGGGGGGGGTGGGCCTCGGCGTGTGTCTGTGGTAGAAGTAGAAAGACAGTTTGGCCTGGTGGGTATGGTACTGAGTTGTGAACCTACCAGCCTACCCATGGAGACAAGGGATATGAAACATCAGATGTTTCAAGGTATTGAACATATTTCCGATTACCAAGGGGATCAAAAGACACCATGAGTATTAGAGGGGTGTGGGTGGGTTACCCTGTAAATTAGTACACACCTGCAAAGCATTCATGTTAGTCAGTTCTTATTAGGCAGGGAAGGGACCTGATGGAACTAGAGTCTCTTCTGACCTTAAATTATTATGTAACTATCTGTAATGTGTATACCAAGGGTTCTAATCCCACTGCTGCCACTTACTCTCACTGTGACCCTTAAAGGAGGGAGAATAGAAAAACACAACATGGAAACACAAGCACTAGGGGTAACTCCATGAAGCTGGTGGGGAACAAATTTAAGAGGGATACCAGAAAGTTTTTTTTTTTCATGGAAAGGGTGATGGAATGGTGGAATAAGCTGCTGAAAGAGAGGTGGTCTGTACAAAATTGGGGGGGGGGGATTCAAACATGGTGGGACAGATACACAGGCTGGTGAAGACAGTATCCAGAGTGGGGCAGAGGAGGTATGAAGATCCACCAGGGCTCTGACATTCTGCACTAGATAGGTAAGACTGAGCAGACATGATGGGCCCTACTTCTGGAGGCAACATCTGTGTTTGTTTCTACATATGAAGGCAGGCGGTTTGACTTGAAAATTAGACTTCTTGGCTGTACAACTGCAGACTCAAATTGGTATCACTTTCTGGACCCAGAAGAATGGGAGTAATGTAGAAGGAGATAGCTGGTTACAGCACAGAGCTGTGAACCTGGATACCCAGTTTTGGCTCTAGAGGAGTAGTAAACAATGCAGAAGAAGGCAGGCAGTTCCCTGTGCACTGGTTACCCAGTTTTGAACCCCAAGGAGTGGGAATGATGTAAGAGACAGACAGTTTGGTGCACTGGTTACAGCACAGAGCTGTGCCGTGAACCTGGCTATCCAGTTTTGACTCCCAAGGAGTGGGAATGATGTAAGAGACAGGCAGTTTGGTGCACTGGTTACAGCACAGAGCTGTGCCGTGAACCTGGATATCCAGTTTTGACTCCCAAGGAGTGGGAATGATGTAAGAGACAGGCAGTTTGGTGCACTGGTTACAGCACAGAGCTGTGAACCTGGATACCCAGTTCTGACTCCCATTACTACCACTTACTTTTTGATCCTGGGGGGGCGAGGGGGCAATAGAAAGAGGCCAAAGTTTGACTAAGTGGTTAGAATGCTAAGCTTTGAAATTGGAGCCCCCCACCCCCCCGAGTTGGAATCCCACAACCACCACTTACTGACTGTGTGACTAGGGTGAGGGCTAAAGAAATTAGAGCTCTGAGATTTGAACTTGGAGACCAAAGTTTATATTCCTCAACCACAGACAGAGCTGGTAAAGTGAAAGTCTAAATTGATTGAAGCTGGTTTTGCCAAGACTTTCTTCATGTGGGATTTTTTTCCAAATCACTAGAGAATGAGTCCAACTGGGGCCAATGCCTGCAGAAGGTGAGTTCCAGCTCATGAGAGAGGGATTGTGGAGACTGTGCAGAAGTGGCAAAGCTCAGCCTTTAGCAGTTTTGTCAAGAAAGTCCCCACACAGGGCACAAGAGGAAGAGAAAAATTCCCACCAAGGGATGTAGAACAAAGTCCCCATAAGGTGAAGCTGCCAAACCGAATGGGGTCATTTGACCACAGTTTGCTCCAGTAGGTCCATCATGCCGCTATGACTGTTGTTACACTTTACAGAGGGACAGCATCCAAACTGCAGCTGCTGTACACCAGATGAACTAGCATTTTACATCCGAGGCCTTTTGGGATATGAGTCGGTCTGGAGACCATGAGTACCAGAACAGGACCTTAGCTGTGCAACCCTTTTAGTTAATTAGTTAGTTCATTGTGGGGGGGGGGGGCGGCACAGAAGCCCTGGGCAGGACTGTGTCTGCCTAGCTTTGCCCAGGCAGCAGACCTACAATTAGACCACTGAGCCTAGTTTTGGACTGAAAACCAGTAATCACTTTAATGTTGAACTTAATAAATATGAGTGCTAAATAACCTCGTCTACTCCAAATATTGGATGCTCACAAAGGAATAATTGGAGAAGTAATTCTGGTGCACCAGTCATTGTGAAAAACATTGTAGGGCTGGCACTGAATGGGATAGTATGGGGACTGCATATTGTTTATTGTTCGCATTAACCCATTCAATCCCAGATCCTCGTTTCTACCCTCCCTAATAAACTGCATCTTTGCATTTTGCTCCTGTGTATTATTGTTTATTTGTGTACTGTGTCACTCCATTGTTGTATGGGACTGTGGGAGATTGCTAGATGTATTATTTCCTGGAAGGTATCATTCTGAATCCCAACAGCCAGTTTAAGAGGCTTTCCCAGCTGCATACACCATGTCACTAATCAATTGCACAGCTTATAATACTCAAATCCAGGCCTCTTCCCCAAAGGTTAAAATGCCCAAACCTCATCACAATTCTGAGGTTGAACCCTCCCCCAACTTGTAGGACCAGAGCGAGGATGGCCTGAATTTAGAATGCATTACTTTACACAGAGGATGGTAAAGATATGCAATAATCTGCCTGGTGAGGTTCTGGAAGCGAGCACTGACCTTGTTTTCAAAGCTAAACTAGACAGATTCCCTAGGGAGAATGGCACTGAAGCATACAAAGTATGAGCAGTGGTAGCGTTCCAGCTGATAAGCTTGGAAGTGTTTCCATGCTACCACCCTGAAAAATTAACTGAACCCATGTGTATGCTGCCACATCCTTACAATGAGGATGAAGCACAGCAGAAAGCCCCTCTCAGAAATTCTGCCTCTTTGACCACCGAATGTGCAATGGGACACTTAGCCTTTGAGTGTCCCTGCTTTTTAACTGATCCAGACTCCTATACAGAGAACACAGCTGAGGAGCAGAACACCTTTTTTTTGGATGAGGCCCCCTCAGATTGGGAATCGAAGACCCTACCTGGGTTGGGATAGACTGTGATATACCTGGAGGCATCAAGATGGACTGGAGTGCTGACCAGGAACTGGAAGTGACTCCTCCAGGTGGGAGTCTGGTAGGAGCTGTGTGAACAGACTGAAGGAAGCTTGAAAGAGGATGGTAAGGAGTTGCTATAAATAAACCCAGGAAATCCTTCCAACAATAACCATCTCGCATCACCTGTTAAACTGCATATCTCGGGAGGTTGTCCAGTACTGGAACTGGAGCCAAATGAAAACATCAGGGCACTCTTTGCTGTTGTGTGTTTTGTTCTTGCCAGTTTCTTCGTCAAAAGAGTACCATTAATATATATATAGAGAGAGAGACTCTAGAACTTTCCCTTTTGATGCTACTGGCAGCTTTAGTGGGATTTTTCATATGAACACTGATTGCAATATTTTTGCAAATGGAGCCAAAAACAGAGTTTGGGATAGTTTGTTTAACTCAGAGGCGGGATGGTGCCACCACTATCCAGACTACCTCAGGGGTATGCAGATACACTCTGACCCCGACACTAGTTCTTTCTAAGTGCAGACCTGGTTTAGCAGTGCACCTCCCCCACGAATCCTGTTTACACAGGTTAACACATCAGATTTAAATGAACACCCTTCCAGGATTTATCACTTCCTTGAACTCTTGCCAGCAAGTATATGTATCTTAATGTAATTTAATACACTAGAGGGTTATTCATTTTCTGAATGGACAGCTTCCTTGCATGGGGTTTTTCCAGTCTTGCAGTGGGAGGTTCTTAAAAACATTCCAATTGTTATTTAATCTCAACCACTTAGTAACCATTGTAGCTATACAAATACATATCTCTATTTCTTGTTGTACCCCAGAAGTTGTACACAGTTTAAAAGGAACATAAACCTGGCTTTTCCTTTTTTGTAATCGGAAATTTGGGCATATTGGTTTGTGCCCCCAGCTGAACTACTTATGTTGGAATTTTGTGTGATCTTCAGTGTAGCTTGTGTTTAGTATTACACTTACACTGTGTCCAGTTAGTGCACATGCCTATCTGAACATTATTGTATGCTGTATATGTCTGTACATAGTATACCTATATGATTTATACCCTTTACACATTGCATTTATTTCATTACACATGTTCTTATTGTCCCCACCCCCCAGCACTCTGACCCCTCCTCAAAAAACACATCTAGAAGCAAGTTGCTTACAGCTCAGCATGTTACCCAATTCCAACACATTTAATATACATAAATAGATGTTTAAGCAATAAGGCACAACAGGGTGTGGGTTATTGGGGGTTTATCCACACCTTATGTGGTGTGTCACGAGGTGCAGCCGAGTGACTTAACCACACAAGAAGTGGGTAAACCCCCCAATAACCCACACCCAGGAGTGTCTTATTGCGATTAGACAATGGACCCATGTGTAAAATAAATGCAAAATGTGTTTATTATGTTTTTATAAATGCAATTCCTCAGCCGTGGGTAATGCAGGATTTACCCACGGTCATGTGACATGTTTTGACCAATGAGGTTACAGGATTTTCACACACCATTGTATAAATATGAATTTTAAAGACCCTTTAATTTTTTCTGGTGGAAGACTGAAAGATCAAAATAAAAAAATGAAAAAAAAAATAGGAAATTACATTTTTCGCCCTTTTTGAGAATTCCTGACTGATACTGCCTTTTCTCCACCTGATATTCATATTTTATACAAATATTTGACTGCAGCTGAGGGATATATTTGGACAGTCTTAACCCCCGCAGGATGAGCTGTTTACTTCCAGTATTCATACTGTCCTCAAAATCAGGAAAAACCATGCACATGTAGCTGATGGAGGAAAAACACTTTAGTCAAAGTGGCTCAGTAGAAATCCATTTTAATGAATATAAAGAGTCAATTTAACAGGCAGTTACACCCATGACTAGCCCCAGCGCTTTGAGTCAACAGACTTTTCATCGGGGGCATGGTGAAGGAAAAAAGTCACATGTTAAACTTACACATTAATGAAGAATTAATCAATAGCAAAGATTACACACTGTTAATTTAACTTACCAAGAATATGCCCAACTTCCATACATAGTTATGAAAATTGATGCAAAACCACATAAAATAAAATATAATTTTTAAAACAGTAATCAAATCTCAGGCACCTTCAGCATTTACTAATTTGCAATTTTTAATGCTCCTTAATCTATCAGCACTTATCGGCAGTTGTGCAGGCTTCATATTGTCTTTAGCCTTGGGCTCGTATTTACCCTCTGTTCATTTCTGCTGTTGGCTGCTGTCTCACATAGGTGCGGTGACTTGTGTTATCTAAGCACCTTTGTCAACACTGTATCGACAAGCTCATTTAGGTAACACAAGATCCAGAGGCAAATGATTTGATACATTTTATTGGACCAACATAGCTATAACAAAAAGAACAAAGCACTTTAGCTTTTGTACCAAAAAGTCCTTCCTCTGAAGCTTAATGACAGTTGTTTAGAAAATCACATACTTTTAACACCCAGATCATGCAGAAACAAGCATTTGTCAATGCCAAATGTTTGCTTGCTGATATTAGCATTGGACGTAAATGAGTTAGATGCAGAATAGCAATGGCACTGAAGTATTGAACTCACACCAACCCCACCTCCACCCTGCAGAGATGGTCAGGCATTGGGGTGTGCCTCTGGGCCGTCGCTCATAACGCTCATGGCATTTCACCTCACCCTATCCTGCAGACACCGACAAGTGTTGAGGTGTGCCTTGGGTTTGGCTTCACAGTCACCCCATTTCATAAGGACATATGCTGAAATAGGTGCAGTATAGGAGTATGGGGTGAACTCTGGAGCCAAAGAGTCCAAGGCACACCTTGATGCCTGTCACTGGCTTCAGGGTGGGGGTGGGGTGGGATGGTGTGGCATTACAGCCAGCAATCCAAAGGCACACCCCTGATGCCTCTCAATCTGTACAGGGTGGGACGTTATGGTTAGAAACCCAAACAGCCCAGGCGTTTTTTGGTATTTGCACTACAAATTTTCAACATGGCTTTTGTGACCCCCCCCCACCTCATGAAAGCATTTGGGACCCCTGCTCATAAACAGTGGCACTGTGGTTTTGTTAATCTGTCCTGAATGTTGATTTCCCACAGCGACTGTACCATTCTGTGCCAGATGTGCGAAAAAACATTTCGGGCAGGACGTGAAAAATTACAACTGTACAATTCATAGGGAGGTGTGAAGAGATGGCAGTGTTGAAAATCTGAAGTGAACATATATATTTTTTATTTAATATTTATTGATCGACTTTAGAAAAAGTAATTACAAATTGTACAAAAAGCAGAATTAAATTTTATTTTAACATATACTTAATCACAATAAATAAATACAAACTAAGATACAAACAAAATTAAAAATCTAATATTTTACAGACTCTATGGATAGATACAGATATAGTGCAAATAAGCATAGTATTGTATTTGGATATGGGGGACATTTTAGCAGCTGGAATTATAATTTGCCGCAGGTAATCTTCTCTTCTTAATTCTAATCTATTCTGAATAGTGATAATGTACCATCAACAGAATTTATAACTATACAGAGGTTATTTAGAATTAATATGCAGTTACTTCCTTTCTATAGTGCTACAAAATTGTACAATAGTCTCCAAATGTAAAAAAATTGAGGTTTTTAGTAGGTAGTTATGCTGATAACAGGGCTCCATAACCAAAGTCACTAGAATGTCCCTCAGGTACATTCTTCTCTCAAAAGTATGTATGGGGCAAAACAAAAGGCGGCGAGCTGGACTGTCATCATCCAAGTTGCAGGCACATCTTAATGAATTGGACGTGCCATTATGATGTTTCAGATCTTGGCTGTCTACATAATCAAATCTAAATTTGGTGTAAGATTTCTGATCATGGGGGGGTTTAAGTTTATTTAGATATTTTTCCATACCCAAGTATCTCTTATTATTTTCTGCAAGCTAGTAACTTAATTTATAATTGTTAGCCCCAGTTATTTCATTTTGGGTATTAACATCTTTGATCCTGATTTTAATATTTTCCTGTATATCTACAGGGGGAGTTATGCGACTTTGAGTTATGCATTCCAGCAATCTATAGGGTTTAATAAATGTATCTAAAATGTGCATACTTGGGAAGATAAGTCCAGCTGTCCTATATGACATTGCTTCTTCGAGGCATATTCTAGACAGTCTCTCATTTGGCATGTTATACATTTTCATCCAATAGATGGCCAACTTCGAGTCCACATCACATCTGATTGTTGTTTGACCTAATTCCAATCTGACAAGACCCAAGGCTGCACTCTTTGGTAACCCCAACATCCTTTTATACTGTATATTTTATTAAGTAACTATTTCTAGGGACTCTGGCTTTCACTGACCCCAGATTTCTGCCCCATACTGAATCTGACTTTGTATTTTTGTGTGGAGTACTCTTAATGTGCCCATAATGGATTGACCCCCCGTGTTTATCTGAACATTTCTCTGTTGTTAAGTACAATCTATTTACTTGTTGTGCTGTTGCCTGAATACGCCTCTGCCAGTTTGAGTTATAATGAAATTCAATCCCCAGATAAAGCTTTTTACATACTATATTCTGTGTTTGTTACATTTAAAAACTGCTGTTTTGCTCATAGTAACAAACTGACGCTTGAAATCATATATTTAGTTTTAGTAAAATTTATCTCAAGGCTTGCCTTAGTACATTCTTCAGAAAATGTATTTCTTCTTCTGCTAATTCCTAGATAGCTTGTTACAATCAGGACTACATTGTCTGCATAAGCCAGGAAGGGGCACCGTCCAGAGCCCAAACTTGAGATGTGCAGCTCTGAGTCACTCAGCTCTTCCCATACCTTATTCGGAAGCGTGTAAAAGAGTATTGGGGGGAGTACACAGCCCTGTTTCAAACCAGTACTGGTTGGGAATTTAAATGAGCAATCACCCTCTTTATTATAACGTACAGAAGTTAGATTGTTTCTGTATAAAGTTTTCAACAAATTTAGAACTGAACTTTCCATTCTGTAGTTTTCAAGAATATTCCACAGTTTTTCTCTATCAACTCTGTCAAAAGCTGCTTTCAGATTTATAAATACGCAGTATAATTTCGTTTTTTTAATATTAATGTATTTTTGTGCAAGGTGTGAAAGTACAAAACATTGATCAATTGTGGAGTGTTCTGGAAGACACCCTGCTTGTGTCTCATTTAATATATTACTTTCTGTTAGCCAGATTATTATTCTGGTATGTAATATTTTTGAGATGTATCAAGTAGGCTTATGGTCTTATAATTATGCAGGTCTGCCTTTTCTCCCTTTTTACGAATAGGCATGATAATAGTCTCTCTCCATGTTTTCAGTATTTTCCCTGTTTGAGTTATATTATTAAATATAACTCTTAAGACTGGTGTCCGCAAGTTAGGGTCATCCATTATTATGTCCACCAGGACACCATCTGGTCTTGGGACCTTATGTTTTTTAGAAAAGCTAATGGCTAACGTTATTTCTTGCTCAGCAATTTGATGGCTAATAGGTTCCCATTTTGTGATGATCTGATTAGCTTCAGTTATAAGAGAGTCAAAAAAGGTTTCTATAGTGAGATCCCCATGTATGGGGGTCTGTGTGATTCTCAGTATTTTCTGGGAAATAATCCCATCCATATGCCACCATTTTCCAGAATGTCTTGTCATTTTTTTCCCCTTACTGTCATTTCAAATTCCTCCCATATGTTATTTCTAAATTCTTCCATCTTAAATGACAATAACTTTTTATAATCTTTTCTTAATTTATTCAATCTGGTTTTGTTTTGGTTTGTTAACTTAATTTGCTGGGTTTTAGTACATTTATGTATCTCTGCTTTGTGTCTTCTGCATTCCCAATCAAACCACTTACTCCCTTTTTTAACCTTACTTATTGAAACCTTAAGAATTATTACTGATGTGTTCTCCATAATTCCTTCAAAGGTCTCCATACATGAGTCTGAGATTTCCTGTTGGGCTAAATCTACTATTTTCTCCCTTACTCTATATTCATTCAGGAGTTTGATAGAATTATGGTTTTCTAAGAGATCCCATTTGACCCCTTTTCTGATCCCAATAATGTCAATTTTGTTGTCTGGTCATGTGGGTATTTTTGACCACAAAACTAGTTCTATTTCTAGGGGGCTGTGCTCACTTTACTGATCTTGATCCTACTTTAAAGTACCAAAAACATGTTATTAAGTTAATGGCGATCTAGCAGTGATCTATAATTGAGGCACCCCTTGACCCTATATATGTAAATGCCCCACTTTGGTCACCATGGATCACCCATTAATCAAAATGAGGTCATTATCTTACAATTCTTTAGTTATTTGTTTACCTCTATTGCATTCTTTTTGGTCCTTAGACCTTCTTTGAACAGTTAAAACATAGGGACTTAGAGCTGCACATGTGCCAGCTATTTCTATCGAGGGCTCCAGACTGTGCCCCACCCTGACATTAAAATCTCCCAACAGTATTAATCCACATGCAGGGTCTTTAAAGGCGGTCATCTCAATTAAGTTAATACGTTTTCTAATATCGCCAGGATCCAGATATCTGGAACCAGTCGGGGGTTAATACACATTAATAATTATAGTAATCTTATTCATGGATGTCATACAAATCGGTAGGATACATTCTGAATTAATTTCTATCTCTTTATAATTTACTTGGTCAGATATCTTGCATTATGTTATTAAACCACTCAACATTCTGCCATACTGTTTGTCTACTAGCTTTCTTTTGAAACATTTTGTATCCATCCAAATGTATTTCTTCATTAGTCCAAGTTTCTTGTAAACAAATAAAATTAAATAATACCAAATAATTCAAAAAAGAGGAGTCCACCTATCTTTCCCTGATGCCTGCCACATTCCAAGATAGCAAGTCATAGTTACCTTCTAAGTCTATAGGTTTCAGAATGCAGCTGCTTTTGCTAGATGACTGTCAGATACTTGTGTCCCGTAGTGCTTGAAATCTATTAGCTGTTTTTATTAGATTCAGCCATTGATTATTATCTGGAGCTACTGTATCAGCTTATCTGGCACTGCATCTACCTCCCCGTGCATATTTATATCATATTTATCCATCAGTTCTGATTTTAAGATATAAAAAATATTCTGTTTCACTCCCTGTCCAAATTGTCACCTGACCATCTGTCTCCTATCTTTTAGCTTTTTTTTTATCATTCTCTGTAAAGCATTATCTTTAGAGAGGCTTTGCAGTAATTCTACCACTTTCATTTTTAAATTCTTTTTTGTTTCTGTTAAAAAGTTTCTGATTCCATAAATGTATATTGGAAAATCCCTACCTTTTACTTCCTGGCTTTTGATCTCCTTATAATATTCTGGGAATAATGTTCCTATACTGACAACACAATCCATTTAAAATCCCAGTTCTCTCATCTTTTTGCGTTTGAATCACTTTTAGAGTGTCACATTGGTCCAAAAGTAATACCAATTCAGCATTTAATAATGGCCTAATTACGTTCATTTTGTTTAAAAGATTGTCATATCTAGGGCTTCCCTGAATGACTGAGCTCAAACATTTTTTAAATGTGTATTCCGTTTCAGCTCCGTTTCCTCTGGAATTATTGGGACATTATAGAGGGGCAATACAAAGTCAGTTTCCAATGTTCTTTTTAGTATCTCTCTAAGATTACTCACATTTTTATTTTCATCATTCCCTTCCATTACCTCCCATTTCTGTTCCATTCCCCTGTTTTTAATAGTTGTTCATATTTCCTCTTTGTTGATTGTTTTCGTTCCCTCTCTTGTCCCTTCATGTTCTTCTTCTTGTTTCTCACTAATTTTACCCTTCTGTTTTCTATTTACCTTATCTTTAAGCTTACCATTTTTATTATCTTTCTTTTTTATGTTGACCCCTTTATCTTTCTTTCACTTTCATAGTGCCTAAATTTTGTAAATATTTTTATTATACAATTTTATTTTACGTTTTCTGCCTTTCTTTTTTCTATTCTCCTTTCCCTCACTATTTCCTTTTTGAGGAGGTTTCTCCATTTTTCTGTCTGGAATCTCTTCAATTTTGCTTTTATTTCGACTCTTATTGTCTAGTGAATTGTTTTTATTCCCTATCAGCAATAATGTGAGTTGAGGCTTTGCCTCCTGTAACTCATCCTTCACGTGAATTCTAATTTTTCCCCAATGTTTTTCCTTTCTTTTTCTTTCTTGGTCAGTGCCCTTATCCCATAAATCAGGAGTTCTTGCTCTAAATTCTTTAATGAGGCTGTCTTGTTCGTCATAAGTCTCTGGGAGTATTATTCATTTGCTACCATCATCTATACTTTGTTCAGTCCCAATAACTGTAGAATGAAAAATATCTGATGTGTTGTTAGTTTCTTTCAATGAACTGTCTAATGTCATTTCATCTTCCAAAGAGATTACTTCTAAACTTTGTTTTCTGGGAGGACAAAGTTTTATACACTATTGATCCTCTTGTGGTTCCTGTTGTGACAATTTTCTAAAGATAGACTCAATCTTCATTTTATTGTCAATCACTACCCCTTTAATGAATGACAGCTCCTGTCTTGTTATTACCAGCCATTCATATATCATGGCATTAGCCAACAAAGGGTCTCTTAATGCATTAGTACATTCCCTCATAAGGGTTTCCAGAAGGGGCAAAGTTACAAGTGTCCATGGAAACTGTGCAACACACACTCATAACGTGATCATTTAGTGGTATTATTTTACCAGATTTTCAACACATGCATTTTGTGATGTCTGCTCATGAGCAGTGTCATAATGATTTTCTTACTATGTCCCAAACATTGATTTCCCACAGTGACCGTGCCACTGTACACCAGATGTGCGAAAACACATTTCAGGCAGGATGAGAAAAATGACAGCCATACTGTTCATAAGGAGGAGCAAAATTGAAAATGCTGAAAATGTTGAAAGTCTTGCATAAAAATATTACAAAGTCTCAAAATTACAAGTGTGCATGGAAGTTGTGCAACACACGCTCATAACATAGTAATTTTAAGGACTTTAATTACCAAATTTTCAGCACAGGCATTTTGTGACCTCCGCTCATGAACAGTGTCACTGTGACTTTCTTAATCTGTCTTGAACACTGATTTTCCACAGCAACCATGCTACTGTGTGCCAGAAGTGTGAAAACACATTTCAGCCAGGATGTGAAAAATGAAAGCTGTACTGTTCATAAGGAGGTGTGAAAAAAATGCTATTGTTAAAAATCTGGAGTGACAATATTACAGATGTGCAAAGGTATGACTGTGTGTGGAAACTGCACAATGCACGCTTGTGACGCAGTAATTTTTTGAAATTTTTTCACTAAATTTGCAACATAGGCTTTTTGGGAGGCCACCTCATGAACAGTGACACTGCTGTTTTGTAAATCATTCCTGAAAGGGGATTCCACACAGTGACTGTGAAATCACCTTTCAAGACTGAATAATAACAACATGACCAGAATCAAATTCATGAGGTGGGGTCCCAAGACCCATGTTGAAAATTTGGTGCCAAAATTTGCAAAAATGGCCAAGATATCCACCTGACTGGTGTCAGCGTGGCTCAGCTGGTAGCACATCCGCCTCTGGACCAGAAGGTCGTGGGTTCTCATCCCACACCAGGATTGGACTTGTACCTAAAAATCGCTGGCATCTGAGTGCAGTATTGGGGGGTGCTGTACTGCTGAGGTGTGCCATCCTTCGGATGAGATGTTAAACCGAGGTCCCTTCTGCCCATCCTGGTGTTGTCTTGGTGGGTGTCCAGGTGGAAGTAAAAGAACCCAGGGCACTCTTTGCAAAGAGTAGAGAACATTCCCAGTGTCCTGGCCAACATTCCCCTTCCCATAAAACTGGTTCATGCAATTATCCAGACTGTGTGTGGGTGATGATGTGCGATATGGCTGCCACCACACATTCAGTCACTTCACTACCAGTCTAGCATTGCTTGTAAAGCACTTTGGGATACACTGTGTATGAAAAGCACTATATAAACGCTGATTCTTCTTCTAAGTTGACCCCCCCCCATTTATGTGATTATACAGCTTACCTGCATTTCTTCAGTCTGCAGTCGGCTTTGAAGAGTGCAAATGTGTTCCTGGTCCACCCAAGATCATTGAGCCAGGTTCTAGAGTAAGTATGGGACAAGGGAGGTAGCGGGATGTGGGGTATAAAGAGGGTGTGTGTGGGTTAAAGAGGGGGCACCAGAGACGAAGAGGGACTGTTTTCTGTTTTACAGGAAAAAAGATGACAATGTGGGATGCTCTTGGCATGCTGGAGGCTCCAGCATGCCTCCTAGGTGTTTGTTGGCAGAGGGTCTGGAGCCGATGAGGACTAGGCACTCCCATCAGCCATTCAGTGTGCTGAGGGAGTGCATGAGCTGAGGGGGATTGGGCACCCCCTCAGCACACAACAAATGGGGGGACATTATGCCCACAGGGACTGGGCTACCTCATCAGCAAATGAAGTAGGGAGGGGGTATGCTGACATGGGGATTGGGCACCCCCGTCAACTTTCATGAGGACTGAGAGGCGGCCAGCATCAGCTACCGCTTGCCGTCAATATGCAAATGGCCTACACATACCTCCGCTGTTTGCAGCAGTGGTTTTCTTTCAACTGCACACCACTGCATCTGAACTGCTGTCATAGCTCAGCCATTCATTGGTGCAGTGTGGTCGCACCTGCAAAATGGATCAGGGCATTGGCAGAGCAGCTGCTCCTGGTCTCTCCATTGCAGGTCCCCGTAGCAGAGCCTGCACTGCTCCACAGTGCGGCATGCACCTGTAGCCTCCTCAAGACCATCAGCCACCTCCTGCCAAATATCGGTCTTGAGGCCTGTTTAGGGGCACCTGACCAAACAGGGAGCCCGCATGTGGCTCCACTAGGGCCACGAGGTTGACCAACTCAACCTGTGTCCAGTTGGGGGCCCTGAGTGCTGTGTGGTGCAGCATGATAGTAGCTAGCTCGGCACGGCAAAATGGCACCCAGCAGCACATGTGCCACACATGCTGCTGATGCATGGCATGCTTCATGGTGCACTGCCAATGCCAATCGATCAATGTCGTAGGATGCTCATGGGGTCAAGGGTCAGGCCGCGCACCCTGCGCCACAGTGTCATTGGACAAAGCAGGCATGATATGATTAGGGCCACGTGGATGCCACAGTACATGGTCCTGTTGCGCACTGGTGCCATGGCACCATCGATGTTATGGTGCCAGAGAGCCATTGGCTGATTGGTGCCTGGGCGCCGGAGAATAACGCACATGGGTGCCACACATGCAATAGCGGCCAGGCACTGTACTGCCTAATACGCATGTTGCATAGGCCATGCCACTGTCATACATGCCGGTGGACCGTGCATGTGCGAGGCACGGGCTGTTGTGCACAGCACAATGTTGCACCTTGACTTGTGCCTGCGCTACCCCATTACGCAATGCGCAACTCTGCGATATTCAGCCGCTATATGCAAATCAGCTGATTAGCCTATCTGTGGTGCATCAGCTGCATTTGCATGTCATTAAAGTTGCGCAACCCCTCATTTGCTTGTGATGAGCTAAAAAGGTGCCAGGGGAATGCACAGGGTAAGGACCGGTATTGCATCCCTTAGTAGTGAGATGCATGCTGTGGGGTTGGCTGGACAGTGGAATGGGAGGGTGGAGGGGATCCTTCCAGGCCTTACTAACACATGTCTATCTCCACAGGAAAAAGCATGTCTGAGTGAGAGGAGACCGAAGAGCGTGGGCCTCCACACAAGCGCAGGCCCAGCTTCACCAGGGCAGAGTCTGATGCCCTATTCCTGGCATACCTGGACCAGGAGCCACTCCTGAGTGGCACCACAGACACCCCACAGGCCTGGGCAACAGCATGGGAGGGCATGGCCCATGCTGTGAACCAGCAGTGCAGCCTCCAATGGTCTGTGCAGGAGTGCAAAAAGAAGGTCGGCACAGACTGGAGGCGCATCAAGGAGAAGGTGGCAGCCATCTGGGTGGCGCGTGCCACCACATACGAGGGGTCAGCCTGCTGTGCCCATCTTTATGCCGCAGGAGGAGATGGTGGCAGCCACCATGCACCCCTCGACGGCACTGCTCTGCCAGCGGTGGATTCCAGATGGGTGGCAGCCCATCACTGCATGGTAGGCATGGCTGTGATGGGGGTATGGGGGAAGGGGGCTGGGGGCAGAGATAGGTGTCAGCAATACTAATGCAACTGTGTTCCCTTTCAGCTCCTGAGCACCTGCATGCAGTGGCAGGGGTGGGGGTGTCCACTGTCTGTGCAGTCCTGGACCCGGGGGACCGGCCATACACCTCCACCAGACACCACGGGCCGGATCGACTGCAGGTCAGCACTGCTGTCCTTCCAGATGCCAGTGGTGCAGTTGTGGATGAAGCCCTGGCTGCAAATCAGCATGATGCCAGGCATGATGTCCTGTGTGCTGAGACAAAGACCAGGGCGGGGTCTGCTTCTGATGATGACAACACCTACATCCCAGACAGTGATGTCGTGGTCACAGGGGAGACACCTATACCACATGCCTGACAGGACAGCGCAGACTGTGACCCGGTGGTGGTTGCCTGCACACTGGCGACTGTGGCCAACGTAGCCGAGGCTGCCACTGGTGCAGCTATGGCTGGCAGTGGTACTGTTGGTGGTGCAGCCATGCCGATGTTACCATGCTCACAGCATCTGGAGGGGTGGCAGCTGCGGCTGGATGGCATTGGGGGGTCCTGAGGCAGTGCCCGTTGATGGTGCACAGCATGGTATCCAGCCCCAGGAGGGACCTGCTGTGCAGTGCCTACCTTCACGGGGTGCTGGGCCACAGGGTCAGGATACACCCATGGATCAGCACAATGTCCCCGAGCCCCAGGGCGCCAACCCCTTGGATGAGCACACCCATCTGCTCCAGGCCTCTGTTGAACAGCAGGTGCTGGTCATGGCAGAGGTGCGTGCGCTCCATGTGGAGCTGCACCAGGTAGCAGAGTGGCAGGACAGGGACTTTGCCCTGCTCCTGGCTGAGAACGCACGTATGCGGGTGGACATGGCCGTAGCCATGGATTGGCTGACTGCTGTGATCATGGCCAGACTGGCATCACTGGCCGCCCCATTGTCTGGCCATCCACTAATTACACTGCGAAGCGCATTCTCCACCCCTTGGGCCCATCATCATGCGACCCCCATGGAGTCAACGCCGGGGTCAGCTGTGGGCATTCCCAGCATGCCTGGTGCAGACATGTTCGGGGGCCTGCAGACACCTATGCGGACCCAGCTGCAGTCCCACAGTGTGACCCCTTGGGGTCCATCTGTGAAACCCCCTGTGGCAGATGCTTAGCCTGCAACTGCTGTGCATTTCCGGCTGGACTGTCCACATGTCCGTGACAGCCATACTACTGCGCGGCGGTCCTGACTCACCCACCTCCACATCCACCGTATGCTGCTGCCCTGTGTGCACATTGGTGCGTTGTGTGTGTCCCATGGCCGTGGCATCTGTGGTTGACGCCGCACACGGCCAATGTGCCCACCCACCCGGCTGCTGGCTGCTGTGGCGTGTGCATGATGATGCCAGCACTGCGCTGCTTGCCACTGTGCAGCACCGCTCAGTATCTGACACATGCCCAGTGCCCACCACTGGGCGGGGGGCATGATGGGTCCTGTGTGCATGTGTACATGCACGGGTGTGTGTGGGTGGGTGTGTGTGGTATGCAGGCCTGTGCTGCATTCTGTGTTGGTGTCTGTTCCCCATGCCTGTCCAAGCCCCCTTCCACTGATCCTGGCATGGTGCACGCCCATGCCTGCCTATACAGTGTGACCTGGGCACTGGCCCTTCCTGTGGCCATGTACACCCACCTGTGCGCTCCATAATGCTCCACAGCGATTGTGTCCCTGTGCTGCTGTGCCATTCTTGTCAGCCGGGGATCCCTTCCCCTGTGGGGGCTGCCCACCACCACCAGGACCGGCAGCCACGTTGTCCCCACTGCTGTCCCTCTCTTTTATCTCGACTGCTATCCCATGGTCAGTGGCCATGTTGTGTAGTGCACAGCAGGCCAGGAACAGGCTGCAGGCCTTTGAGGGGCTGTACTGTAGGGTACCGCCAGACCTGCCCAGGCAACAGAACCAAGCCTCCAGCAGTCTGAACACTCGCTCAATGATGTTCCATGTGCTGGCATGTGCCTCATTGTACTGCTTCTGTGCTGAGGTCGATGGGCGCCGGTATGGGGTGAGCAGCCATGACTGGAGTGGGTAGCCATTGTCACCTGTGTGGACAGAACTCTGGTTAGCATGGTGGCCTGTGTCAATGCACCCCCCCGCCATCCTGGTCACACCCCCTGGCACCCATGCCCTGCTGCCCACGCACCTTGCCCTGCTGTACCCGGCATACCGCATCCACAGCATCCTCACCAACTAGGTGGCCAGTGGGGATGTCCTCACTCTTGAACCTGTGGCACAGTGCCGACTGGTGCCAGATGAAGGCATCATGTGCTCCTCCAGGGTGTGTGGCACAGACATTGATTAAGCACCCCCTGGCATCGCACACCACCTGGCAGTTGACACTGGGGTAGCCCTTCCTGTTTATGTAGGCTACCCCCTCCTGGCTGGGTGGTGGGCGGATGTCTACATGGGTGCAGTCGATGGCCCCTAGCACATCAGGCAACCATGCCACCCTGTGAAACTCCTGCATGTGTGCTGCATACTCTGCCTGTGTGCTGGAGAAATGGATGTACTTCACAGCATGTGGCAGCAGTGCACTGAGGAATTATGTGAGGAGCCATGACACGGCCGACTGGGTTATGCCTGTGGTGTCCCCTGTTGGTCTCTGGAAGGTACCCGTGGCGAGCATGCACATCATGGCCGTGACCTTCCTTTCCACCGACAGGGCGTGGCTCCGTCTTGTGGGTGCCTGCATCTCCTCACTGCGCAGCTCACAGAGCCACCTCAGAATTGCCTGGTTCTGACGGTACCAGCCCACTATCTTTGTGTCACTACACTGTTCAAAGTTAATGCAGGCACGGTACCACCTGTTCCGGCCATACTGCCGATGGCCCCTTCCACAGCCACACTGGTCTTTGAGCTGCCTCCTCACACCCCCTCAATACTGCCTCCATCTGGAATATGGCACTGGCCATGTCCTGGGTCATACATCCCCCCCCCGGGTGGCACTCTGCCCTGGCCCCCCCCAGCTGTGGGCTGCTGTCTGTGCCCCTGCACTGGGCACACCCCTGTTTGTGGCCACCTGGCCTGCAGTCTGTGGCCTCCGCCTCCCACCTCTCCATGGCCCTGTGCAGCCCCTCCTATGCTGAGTGTCACTGGCACTCGCTGGGTGAGGTCTTGCCCCCTGTCCCATGACCACACACACACACACATTCACTCACTCTCACTGCCTCAGACCCTGGCTCTTTCAGGTTCCCTAGTCCCCACTCTGTGCTTCTACCAGCCTGCCTTTCACTCCGTGGCTCCCCTTTGGCTGTTCTGCCTGCCCCCTCGCTCTTCCACTGTATGGCTCCCCTGTGGCGCAAGCATCATTCCCTCACTTGCTCCCTCTTTTTATGGGCTCAAGTCTGCTCCACGCAAGTCCCGTTTGCTCCATGCTTGCACTGTTTATCTGCCGTTGAACATTACAAGCATATTCATGGCTACACCCCCTGCACTTGTGCATGCATTAATTACTACTGTGCATTGGAACATTGGAATTTACATGGCACATCTACTGCCGCTGAATATTACTTTCTGGTGCATTGGCGCAGTTGCGCCGGTGCATCACTGTTGCGTATTGCGCAACTGCTCTGAATATTCGGGCCCATGTATTTTGGCAAGGTCATTCTGAGTCTCAACAGCATAGATTATGTGTACCATTTCATTTACATATAAGTTTGCATTACTCCCAGCTTTACAGGACCAGAGGTCTTCCAGACCCATTTTTTTCACAGCTTGGTTTAACACTGAGAACCAGGATGCAGGAGTAGACCCAACATTCAATCTCAACAAATGGTCTACCCAACATAAATGTGGCAGTCTATCATGGGGCACCCAGTTATTTGTTCCCAGTAGTTAATTGCCCTTACTTTAGTCCTTGCACTCAGAGAACTCAGACCCACCTCAAGCCTCATAAAGGCAGTTGGACAGTCCCAGGGCAAATTTAGCATATTTCTTAGAAAATAACTTTGTATAGTTTTGATTTTTGACTCATTAGTCAACAGATCCCAAACTTCGCTCCCATATAAAGTCTGGCTAACTGTCTTTGCTTCAAAAGATGATCTAAGTGCTACAAAGGAGTTACTTGCAAACTTTTTTGCAAAGGCTCTAATGGTATTCGTTGAATTATATGACTTGTTTTTATATCAGAAATATGGACATTCTGAGACATATTACTTTCAAACGTAACTCCAAGGTATCGGTACTCCTTTACCTCATCTAATTTTATACCATTTATTTCCCAATACTTTTTAGTGACTCTCTTTCTGTCAAACGACATACGGCAGTATAGCCTAGAGGTTAGAGTAATGAGCTGTGAATAAGCTTGGTACATCCAGCAGGCAATACCTTGGTTTGATTCTCACAATCTCCACTTGCATACTGTGTGACCCTAAGCAAGTCACTTAACCACCCAGTGCTCCCAGGTCTCCCCTGAAAACAGGCAGCTGTGCCTAGTGGGCCTTACTCAGTTACCTAAGACCAAAATAAAAATAATTTTTCATTTTCTCAACATTCCTTTCTAGATCTAGTTTACTGAATGAATCCATAAGACTTGTATCACCCTTTCTTAAACCTAAGAGGGTTTGGGAAATAACAATTGCGTCATCTGCATATAACAGTAATTGAATCTTTTCGTTATTTATTGTGGGGACAAATTTATCTGTTTTTGAAATATCTTTTACCAATGTTTCTATGTATAAATTAAACAGGAGGGTGCTAGTAAGCACCCTTGTTTGATACCTTTCCCAATTTGTATTTCCTTCAAAAGTGCTCCATCTCTGGTATAACGTACTAGAGTAATCTTGTTAAAATGCAGCTTCTGTAACATCTCTATCATCTGTTTATCTACATCTAATGCCTCCAATATCTCCCATAGTTTACTTCTATTAATGGAGTCAAACGCAGCTTTTATATCTACAAAGCATTCAAAAATTGTGCTCTTTTTCTAAGAAAAATATATCTCAACCAAGCAATTTAAAGCAGCAGTACTATCAAATCAGAAAGTGATCTATCAAAATTCTGCTTTTTGGCTGTAAGCATGTGGCCAAAGTTCCAGTTTCCATACATGTAAATATTTTTTTTCAGTCACCTTTAGTTTGTTAGATATTTTCAATTTACTTGAATTATTGTGGCACCACAATAAATATGGTGGCTGACTAATTTTCAGCTGCACTTTTCCTTCAGGTCGCATCATGTTTTTTGACTACAGCAGTGGGACCCTCTGCTGCCCATTCCTGATGTCCCTGCAAGTCATACACGTGTACAGTTGGCAGCAGAGAGGGTTCCAGTGCAACATGCTTGGTGGCAGAAATGTAAAAAAAAAAAGTAGAGGATAACTGAGCAAATTACTCGGTGATAGTACAATGCTGATGGGAAAGAGTACCAGGTATATGATCAGCAGAGCACAGGGAATAAACTGTCAAAAAAGCACACATTTTTTTTTCGTAGTACTGCTGCTTTAATGTAAAAATCAAATCCAAGGTATTAACATTTTTCCTAAAACCACATTGGAATTTAAAGATTAAATTGTTGTCCTTTTCCCAAGATGAAAGTCTTTGGAGCAATAAACGTGTGTACATTTTTTGGACAGCTGGTAACAAAGTAATTGGCCCATAACAGGATGGCTTGTGTTTTTGGCCTTTTTTAAAAAGAGGGACAATCACCCCTTTATTCCAATTTGAGGGAAGAACATAATACAGCCCTATCAACCTGAATAGTGGAGTCGAGACCTCAACGCAGTGGTTGATACCAGGGGCCTTATTTTTTTTTGTGCTTGAATTGCTTCTTTTACTTCAGCTGATGAAAAAACAAGTAGCCTTGAATAATTAGAGCATCCCTTGTTTTACCTATAGGGGACAACTTCACAGTTAGTGACATACATTTTACTAAAATGGGAGATGCATTGATTTTCTGAAATCATTCCTAACAAATTATATTGAATATTCTTTTCATTACACCCAAATGCCACCAGGGTCCAAAAAGTCAGACTATCCTTTTGCCAAATAGTTTCTTGTAAATTATCCCATAACAAATGTGTATAGACATTTTTCTTTTTACGTATCATACCTCTGTATTCATGTTTTAGGTTTCTAAAAACTTCCGATATGACAGGGGATGGATTCTTTATCCTAAGTTTACCTACGACTTTTATTTCTTGCCTTAAATGTACACATTCTCTATCAAACCATGGCTGACCAGAGCCAGTATTGGACTTGATTAGCTCATCCATCACTCCTTTTGTGTATTCATTCCAGATAATTTTCTTTCTATATCTGATGTACATACAGTATTTTGATCTGCCTCAAATTCTTGTTTATGATTTTTGGCTAGTTGGCTAAAACTAATGTTCAGGGTATACAATTCACCGGATAGTGATCACCAACCCATAACTTAAAAATCTTCACCCTAGGATATTCCATGGCTTCGATAATGCATAAATCTAGGACACTGCCTCCTTTAAGTGTGGGGAAGGTCACTTCCCCCTCCCAATCCCCTCTCATTCACTCATTCAATATTCTTAGGCTAAATTTATTTAAAAACTTCAATAGAAGCTTGCAATTTTGATTTAAAACCCTTATCCTTCGATTGACGTAGAGGGATGTTTAATAAATAATCTGTTCCTCAATCTGAAGAGAAGTCCTCAATATTAACTCCAATGCATACATTAAAATCACCAAACAGACATGTACAGACCCCTGGAAATCTCAGCTTCAATTATTTTATATTCTGCCTTATTTGCTCTAAGATAGCAGCAAATTCCTTCATCTTAAGGGTTGGAGGAATATAAACATTAACTAATGCCATACTTTGTGCAATCCCTGTTATAACTATATACATATAAAATTCATTATAGATACCTATGTCTGCATTCTCAAAATCAAGAGTTACATCAATAAGAATAGCCAAGCCACCTTTACACCTGCCATATTTACACTTTTTATAGGCAGGAGATACCCATACCCTATACTCTTTCATCCACACCTCATCCAGTTTTCCCATCCATGTTTCTTGAAAAAATGGGTCTCATCCAGCAATATTCCCAATCCCTTAAAACTATTCTTTTCACTTAGAATATGCTTTCGTTTTTCCATGTTTCTTAGCACTAAGCATAGCCAGCCTTTATATGGGCGTGCTTGATATATGTATACTGATCTGATATCTTGCCAGTTGATTTTATTGTCCAATATCCCTTTAACAAGATTATAGACAGTTAGCTGTACTGTGCAGAAATTCTCATTTTTTTTGTTTTGTGACACCTCTTATATAAACAGTTGGAAGTTCTCCAGCTGCAATTAATTTTGCTTTCTCCATTTCCTCTATAGCATATGTAGAATAGTTCTTATCATTCTCATTTTTTCGTACTCTATTATCTTTGTTAAATCTAACTTTATTCAAGAGTTTATTTGAGAATTTTTCTATTGTTTTACTTAGTACATTCTTTTCCACTACTGCTTTGTTCCTTCTTCCTACTTCATTTTGGATACCACAATCATCCTTCTTTGTGGGGTTAATGAGGTTTTTGTTACTCCTCCCTTCTCCTTGCTTTAACTGGATTTCTCTTTGGTTCAATTCATTAATCAGTAAATCAATCTCATTTACTTCATTATTAACAATTTCTTTAGTTACAGCCTTGATTGATTTTTTTTCTTTTGAATGTAATTTATCCCTCTTTTTATTTCTCTTAGGGGATTACTAATGGCAGACTGATTCCCCTTTTGTTTCCCTAGGGTGCTTTTATTTTTTTTCCTTTCCCATAGTTTCTTTCACCACTGTATGTTCCGGTACTACCACAGTGCCATTATGGTCCACTCTTTCTACAACTTCCCCCCCTTGAATTAAGTCTATCCACACAGAATTCAATAAATGCATGAAAGAGAGTGACCAACTGTGAAAGTTGTATATTACTGAAACTGATCTCTTTTTTAAGTTCCCCCGTTTTGGCTAATAGGGAGTCCCTACTACCATGTTAATCATTATTCATATTCAGTAATATCTTATTATTGGTGGTTATTTTCTTAGCCTCTGTACTAGGATGTTCTTTCACTCCCAAGGGTATTCTTTTATCATCATTCTCTAGTGGGTGGTCCAAGCCCTGTTTATTTATATAAGGAGTCAAAAATGCATCAAGTTGATCAAGAAATGAACCAGACACCCCTTTTTGTTGGTTTACCTGTAAATCGACCACCTCCTGTTTCCTTATCGTAACCTGTGGAGTTAGTACACCCTCTCCTTGTATCATATCAAGGCTAATCTCATTTTCAGCATCTCTCACATTTGAAACAATACAAACTATATCAGTATCAGGTCCCCCAGATTGTACACTAGATACCTTTGCATTATTACCAGTTATAGACAAAGGAGAGAGGTCCCTACTTTTGTTGGAAGTCCTGCCATTCTGTAACGTAGGCAGATTTAAGTCACACAAACAGAGCTCTGGAAATGTAATATCAAATACATTTCTAGATTTCCTCCCAATAGGGTGAGCCTGAATGTTTTCCTCTAGATTCCTAATTTCTTCCAACAATGGGTGCATAAAATATGCAGAGGTCCTCCCAACACCCCTATAAAGTTATATAATAGGAGGGGGTAGTATTAGTAAAAACCTTTATTTTTATTCAGGATACAAAATGACATCTTATTTTAAAACACCATTAGAAATCCTA
This sequence comes from Neoceratodus forsteri, assembly GCA_016271365.2. Lineage (NCBI taxonomy): Eukaryota > Metazoa > Chordata > Ceratodontiformes > Ceratodontidae > Neoceratodus > Neoceratodus forsteri. The sequence continues at coordinate 62,220,319 of JADMNL010000035.1, forward strand.
TTTACAAGGCATTCCTGTCTTAGATGTTAGCAATGGAAAAGTCATCAGTCTCATACATATATAAATACAAACCAGAATATAATACATTCTGTTGGATTTGTGATTTATTATGGTTTATATCTGAGGGTTTACTTACAGTTATAAAATTAGCAATAAAAGTTTTGTAGACAGTTATAAAGTTATGACAACATCCAATTTATTTCTCAAGGTTATGGAAAGCAAACTCAGACATCTATATAGCATTCTTAGATTTTCACTAAGTCATTATATAGCTTAAACACTTCAAATACAAAATATTGATACAATTTATACCTATACCTTGAGATACTTTGCCACCTCAGCTACTACCACATAGTATATGAATTATACTTACATTCGTGGTAGGATCAGTGCAGTAGGATTGTCAGGGCGTCATTGTGCCCAACTGCTTGACAACTTTGATAACAACTTAGCGATATATATATATATATATATATATATATATATATATATATATATAGTTGTGGATAAATAGGCCATCTCTGCATAATAGATGACCTCATAATTAGCTCACATGGTAACTTTTCCTGTTTGGTATAGAAAACACCTCTCAAAGTGAGATGTCTGCCATCTGCCCCCAAATAGATAGCTTTGTTTGCTAACTTTTAAGGAAATAACCCTTAACCTTGTCAGCTTAAATTCTAGGGATCACTTGGCGCAGTCCTGTTTCCATATTATTATATGCTGAGTATGGGGTAAAATATACATCTGGGTTCTATACCATTGATCTGAGTAGCAGTCCTTTCTTTTTTTTTTTTACCATGAAGATTACAAAGGCCTATTTTTACTCTAAAATGTGCTTATGAATTAATGCTGTGTATTTGTGAGTGTATGGGCATGTTATGGCTAAGTTAATATTAAGATATAAAATGTTAGTCTATCTCAATGTGCTTACACATTGAGCTTATAAAAGACAATCTAACTTGTTTCAGGATCTAATTAATATATTTTTATAAAGCTTAAATGTTTCAGTATTGTATGCATACTGGACTAATAGGCCCTGTCCACACTTGTGCTAGCAGCAGCATAACGGTATCGGTAACGATTTAAGCTGTACCATTACAGTTCATCCACACTCTGCCACAACCGTGCTCCCCATTCTGTGTTCTCACCCACCTCGCATCTGCACTGCTGCGCTCCTCGCATGTTTCCCTACAGCTGCTATAACCTGATAGTACTGAAGTGACATACACAATTCCAGAGTGCTGTGCATCACTTCACAAGGTATCCCAGCATGCCGCTTCTCGTTTCCATGGCCACAGTAAACAGAGACGAGCATGGCGGCATGGCTGAGGATTCCCAACAGGCGGTCTCTCTTATTGGCCCCTGTGTTGCTACACCAAGCTCCCCATTTCTTCCTCTGCCAATGCAAACTGCCTTTAGCCCTCCCAGAGGGAAACAGCAAAGTGCACCGCACTCCCTCATGGGATGCCTGGAGTGACCCTGGAGGATCGGGAGGACTGAGATCAAACACTCACCCATCCGCACTGGTGAGTATTCTGATTCATGAGAATTTTCAAGTGGCGAAAGTTCCTGCTACTGATCTCGAGACTACCTTGCAACAGGTCTTGAGATCAGTAGCAAAAATGCATCAGATACCTTTACCAATGCGGATGTGAACCGTTTTTGCAAACTTCTGTAACGGTTGCAACCCACGGTAACGGTACCAAGTGGCGAGTGTGGACAGGGCCATACAGTTTAACTACTAATGATGACTGTCTCAGCACTTATACGGTGTGCTGAGCTCATAGGTTTTTATTAATGACATATTCTTTTTATTGTCTCAGCACTTATACCATTTGCTGAGCTCACAGGTTTTTATTAATGATACGTGTCACAAATGCACTATGCAGATCAGGCCCTCTGCTCCCACAATGCCAACCTCAGAGTGCAATAGTGTGAACAGATAACAGACAGGGTAACCCTCCCGTCTGCTTTTGGGTCCGAATCACCTTTAGTCTCAAGTTCTGGGGGATTCAAATTGTGAACCTTATGCTAGCATACCCAAATGTACAGGCTCAAATAATATTCTCTTCGGGGGGGGGGGGGTGCAATATATCTTCTGCCTAAGGGCACCTAACCAGATATCCAAAATGAACCCTTAAAACTATAAGAGATGTTAGGTATATTCTTACCTTTTACCAAGCTTAGTAACACCATCAAGCCCTTGAACAGTTGTCAGACTTAAAAATACAGGCACTCCACATGCAAAAAGAAAACTGGGAAGATGCAGGCAGTATCTTAAACAAATATGGTATTTTACTAAAAATTGTAAAATAAGTAATATTAAACACAGCACAATATATCATACAGCTTACTATCTAATAAAACAAAAAGGAAGTTTCAGAACAACACTCCTACCACAAAAGACACACTTGCTTTCTATTACCTTTCTAAGTGCATTTTAAGTTAGGTCAGACAACTTTGTTTCTTCAGAGCCCCAAAAATGATATGTCCCATTTCAGATACACTGATACATTTGTAACTCTGTTCCCACTCCTACTTGATGAGTCATCTAGCTTCTCCTTTTAGAATGTAAAATTACAAACATGATTTCCTACCAGGAGGTATGTTAAATAATGTGACATCAGAAGAAAAAAGACATTTCCTATATATAACTCCTTAATTAACCATTTTCCTTTGAACTTAGCAATCCCAGCATTTATCATTTAGGTGTTAAACTTATTAGGAACAGCCAAATTACCTTTCTTTCCTGACGTCATAAACTTTAGATTTTGTTTCCATTTCAAAAGTCTGAGCATGTCATAAAAGGTAATAAAATGCCCACTGGAAGGAAGGTAGTTAATTAACTGGTCCACCTGGTCAGTTTTAATTACATCCTGTGTTTTCAGCTGCTGACCTTGCAATTCAAAGGCCAAATCTCACAGACTGACATTTCATACACTGACCATTTATTTATAATACCAATATCATACCATAATCATAACCAGCTAGCCAAGCGTCACAACATGCTCATGCCATTTATGACCTCCTGACCCATTTTAACCCTTTAGTGTGCCTACTATTAAGTGTTATGCCTTAAAACTAAGGTCTAATAAGATCTAAGAGAATATATTTATTAATGAACTAGCATGCATGTGTCCATCAACTATAGAAAACTATCATGCATATGAGGTTGCTTTACCTGTCTGTGTTTTACTGCGCTCGTATGATCTAATATCAAAATCCCATTATATGCTGCGAATAATGTACCTACCACAGTACATCGTAAGTGTACTGTGTTTATCATGGTCATGCTGAGTTTATGGATTCTAAAAAGCTAACTTCCACAACATCAGTTGTGCTTTATTAATCTAATGATACACACACACACACTAATGATGACCTTGTGTGCCTAACACACACAGTCATACTCTTTCATAAAACATTCGATTTCTAATCAAAACAGGTACATCTAACTGCTAATTCTCATTTCATGGCAGTACTAAGTTCTTGTACACCTATATTCTTATTTTTTTTCTTGGATAGTTAGTTTATTCCAGAACTTCATTGCCACATAGGCAAAGGACATCTCACCTATCCTCTTTCTTGGTGTTACTATTCTAAACTCCCTAATTTTTGTTTTATATCTTAAGCCATAAGTGTGCTCTACTTTTCATAATTTCTCATTTAGATATAATGGTCTTCCTGTGTCCAAACGCTGTTTAGTCATGCTGACCCACGTGACTTTTTGTTTACTTTTAAAGTGAACCAGTTTAGCCTCTTGTACAATGTACAGTGTACAGTGGTGGGTCTGTCTTTCTGCCCTCAATGCAAATCTATCCAACCTGTGGTACATAGTTTCAACCCTTTTTAGTACAGAAGTTTTGGTAAATGAGTGGATATGTATTCTGTATTCTAATACTGGTACCGACATTTGGGTAAATATGGACTTCCTCATGGATTCATTTATGCAGAGGCCTGCTCTTCGCAAAGCCCCAAGTCTACCATTTAGTTTGTTTACTTTTTCATTAATATGGTATTCAAAGGTTAGTCTCTGGTCGATCCAGAAGCCCAGATACTTACATTCACTTACCTGTTCTAGCTCTTTACCGTCTTTAGACATCATTTTTAAGGTCACCTTTGCCTTTGCTGTCTAAGTGAAAAACATTGTTTTTGAATTACTGCTGTTTCACACTAAGTTAGGTTTTTCAAACCAGTCCTGAATTCTATTAAAGTCTACTTATACGAACATACAAAGAAGCCAGCAGAAGAAGGCCATTTAGTCTATCAAGTCTGCTCATATTACAGGGTCCACATCTTGAGCTAATGTCCCTGCCGTCCCTCCCCACTCCTCCCTCCTCCCTACCCATGATCCTTACATTCCCCCATGCCTATCCCAGCCTCTCTTAAAGCTTCCTACTGTCTTCAATGAGATGACCTCTTTTGGCAGTACATTCCAAGTGTTTACCACCCTCTCTGTGAAGAAGTGCTTCCTGACCTCCCTCCTAAACCTCCCACCGTCCAGCTTAAGACCGTGCCCCCTTGTGTTATGGTTGCGACTCAGCTTAAAAGAACTCTCTTTATCAACCTTATTTATCCCTTTCAAGTATCTGAAGGTCCCAATCATGTCCTTTCTCTCTCTCTCTCTCCTGTCTTCCATGGAGTATATGTTCAATGCCCTCAACCTCTCCTTGTATGCCCTGCCCTGCTGACCCACTATCATCCTTGCAGCCCTCCTCCGGACCTTCTCCAACATGTTAATGTCCTTTTTGAGGCGTGGGCACCAGTACTAACTTACTCCAGATGCGGCCTTACCAGTGACCTTTGCAAGGGCAGTATAACCTTCTCTCTCCTACTACTGATCCCCCTAAATATGCATCCCAGCATCTTGTTTGCCTTTGATGCTGCTTTCTTGCACTGCATGGAGTGCTTCAGGTCACTAGTGATTATCACTCCCAGGTTCTTCTCCTCCTCCTCTAATTTAGATTCTCGGACTCCACCCAGGTAGTACTCTGTCCTGGTACTTGTAACTCTGTATTTTGTGAGGATCTTTGCCTTTAAATATCAGAACAGTATTGTCCATGTTTAGACAACTATCTAAGGCTTTTACAGTTTGGACAACTGTATTTGTATAAACCAGAAACAAAAGGGGGCCCAGGATCGATCCCTTGGGCACCCCACATTTCACCCCTGCCTTGGTTGATAAAGCTTCACCCACCACAGTCTGCTGAGTTTGTTCCATCAAATACGACAGAAACCATCTTGCCATCTCTTCTGATACTCCTGCATTTTGGGGTCTTCTTGTCAGTACTTGATGGTGCACTGTATCAAAGGCTTTTGACAGATCCATGAACACTGTGCCTACTGACATCCCCTTATCAAAGGAGGAAGCAAAGATTTCAAGTTTGTCAGTGAGCACAGTGCTCGTGGAGTGCCTTTTCTAAATGCAGACTGGCATCTGGGGGTAGTGGCAGTAGAGGATGTGGAGGTTCTCTGGAGTGGAGACCCCAAGGAGGGAGGGAGGGAGGAAGAACCCCAGAGGAGGATGGGGGAGGCAACTTCTGGTGTGGGACTCAATTGTGAGGGGGGTAACTTTGGGAATAGGAAAGGGGGGAAGAGGGAGGTTAGGTGCCCAGCTAATGCCATGGCCTGAATGGATGGGAAGCAGATCCAGAGGGTCACTAGGGCAGCAGGACAGGAGGCAGAACTGGATGTCATTGTCCACCGGGGGACTAGTATCCTGGCTAGGGATGGGGCTGGGGTAGCATAGGGGGAGTCTAAAGAGCTGAGGAGGGGTCTTAGGTAGCACACTTAGTGGCTTTCGCTGAGGTACTGCTTGTGTATGATGGGGAGAGCAAAGGGATCACCATACCAAGACCTTCAACACATGGTTGAAGGAATGGTGCAGAGAGGAGGGGGTATGGCTACATTGGGGACTGTGGATCCACTTGGAGAGATAAGTGTCTTTATAGGGGTGATGTCCTGCATCTATCTAGGAGGGGAACTGCAGTCCTCAGTGGACAGTTTAGATGTCATGTTGAACATTTAAACTAGCCAGGGTGGTGGAAAAATTGGGGAGGCAGTAACTGTCCCCCCCCCACACACACAGGCTGAAACAGAAAGTCGGAAGAACCTGAGGGGAATGGAATTCCCCAGGGTGGAAAAATAAAGGATGCAGGGAGGTAGAAATTAAGGGGGATGGGAACAGAAGCATTAAAAAGAGAGGGGGAAAGGGAAAGAAAGTGGGTACAAGCAGAGTGGTAACAAAATCTGGAAGCCCATGTGTGTGAATGCTAGAAGACTAGGAAATAAGCTTCTGGACCTAGAGGCCATAATGGTAGGGGCTGACCTGGATATTGTGGCCATTACTGAGACATAGTGCACTGATAACATATCTGGGACATGTCCTTACCAGGCTTTTCTTTGTTTAGGAAGGACAGGATGGGAAGCAAAGGAGAGGGTGTAGTGCTTTATGTGAAGGAAGGCATAAAAGCAATGGAGATACAGGGGAGAGTAGAGGTGCTGTGAATTACTCTAGAGAGGTGAAATGAAGCTTCTATTCACACTGGCACAATCTACAGACCCCTAGCGTGGGGGGGGGGGAGTTAGACAAGGTACTGGTTAAAGTTACTGGCAAGATGACAGAAAAGGGGGAGGTGCTGCTGGCGTATGACTTCAATCTACTGGATGTAGACTGGAACCTCCCAGCTACAACTTCAGCTAGAAACAGTGACATCCACAGGCAACTAGTCAGTGAACCCACTCGTGATAGTGCAACACTGGACTTGCTATTCTCTAACAGGGACAGTGTTGCAGATGTTAAAGTAGGAGGCTAACTGTGGAACAATGGTCACTGTACAAGTGTGGTTCAATATAAGGATGGCTGCGGAACTGATGCACACAAGGGCGAGGGTCTTGGACTACAGGAGGGAAGATTTTAAAAAGATAGGTGAATGCATCAGGAATGATCTAGGAAATTGGAGGGAGGGAAGTGGACACTAGTCCATTTTCAGAAGAGAGTGTCCTGAATGGACTTGCTAATCTGAGAGCAGAGAAAGCAATGGGGCTAGATGGGATGCATCCAAAGGTATTGAGGGAGCTCAAGAAGATACCAGCTGCACCTGTGACAGTCCTGTTTAATAGTTTGTTGGAAACAGGAGTGGTTCTAGAGGATTGGATGACAGCTGTAGTCAACTTCACAAAAGTGGTAGCAGGGAAGAAGTGGACAGTTATAGGCCAGTCAGCCTGACTTTGGTGTTTGGAAAGTTAATGGCGTCACTGCTGAAGGAAAGGACTGTAGACTGTATTAAACTCAGTAGGTTACAAGACCTGATGCAGCATGGATTCATGGTGGGGAGGTCATGTCAAATGAATTTGTGGAGCAGTGGATGTGGCTTACTTAGATTTCAGTAAGACTTTCAACACCCTTCCACATACAGCAGGAGACTAGTAAGCACGTTGGGTAGATCAGGAGTGGTCCAAGGGTGGTAAAGTAGATAAGAAATTGGTTAGGGGATAGGCGACAGAGGGTGGTGGTAAACTGAGTTCACTCAGAGGAAGGGAGAGTGACCAGCAGGGTGCCTCAGGGATCAGTGCTGGGACTGGTCCTCCTCAATGTCTTTATAAGTGACATTGCATTGGAGGTGGAATCAAAGGCCTGCCTCTTTGCAGATGACACCAAAATCTGCAGCAGGGTTGACACTCCAGGTGGGTGTGGAAAGGATGATCAGAGACCAGAGAGAACTTGAGGGGTGATCAAGGGTACAACAGCTAAGTTTCAACACAAAAAAGTGCAAAGTTATGCATTTGGGGCACAGAAACTCAGGAGCAGAGTACAAAATGGAAGGAGTGGTACCGACACCACCGAGCAGGAAAGAGACCTGGGGGTGATCATATCAGATGACTTAAAGATTGCCAGGAAATGCAGGCAGTTGGGAGAGCTAGTGGGAGACTGGGGTACATAGGGAGTGGTATCACCAGCAAAAAGAGGGAGCAGGTACAGCTTCTGTATAGATCACTGGTATGATCACACGAAGAGTACTGTTTCCAGTTCTGGAAACCATAACTCCAAAGGCACACTGACAGAGTAGAGGCAGTCCAGAAGAAGACAACTAAAAAGGTGCAGGGCCTGCATCAGAAGCCCTATGAGGAGAGACTTAAAGGAAATTTCTGATATAAGGTATTGGGCTTCGTAGCCCAATACCTTATATCATTCTGAGCTGACAGGCACAAAAATTTAAATTTAAAAGTTCTCACTTTCTTTTGTGGAAGAGATCATAACTGGCACGGAAGCCTCAGCCAGCCGATTCTTTCCAGCGTCCTGGTGCCCCAGCTCTGCCACCGTGCTGTTAGAAATTGTGATGTGTGGCCAGGGAGAGCGCAGGGGCAAGCCCTATACAAGTCTATGGGGCTATTTTGAAAGCTGGTATTTAGACATTTTTAGCAGTCTTAGGGGAAAATTAAAGCATCGCTTTACTAGTTCTTGAGCCTGGATGTGCTTCTTTGTGGGCGTGTGTACCACCTTCATTCCTCATGAAATATGGAAAAGTGTCCTAGTACTGGCTGTGTGTGCCTAGTCGATGGGAAATGTACCAGTTCTGGTCGTGTGTGCCAATCTCCATTTCAAAACCAGAGAGTTTACTGTGTTGTATTACTTCAGCCTATGCTGAATGGGAATTCAGGAATGACTGCACCTCAGTAATCTCCTTTACCTGTATGTGTAGCCTTGTGGTGGTCCATCTTCGGTTTGTGATTATCCCTACTTTGTTACGTGAATAAAGCCACACTCTAGAATCCCAGCTTGGTTTTGACAGTATTGTTATTGCTTCCTTGTCTGGATTTACTTGTGTGCCCCTGTCCAGAAGTGCAAACCTAGCATAATTGTGAGCAAACATTTTCTCTCAGGGACCTGGGTTGTTGGCCATGGTAATTGATCCCCCCAGGTGTGTGCTATGTAGCCACACTTGGGTTTGACTGTTCTAGTGTATCTGTCAGGTCACCTAGCCTAATGGAACGTCTTCTAGCAGAGATGGTGGAGGTAAAAACAGTGATGGGCTCAAGAATAAATGGGATAGGCATGAGGGAATCTTAGGGAAGAGGATGGATGGGTGGGTGGGTGAATGGGCCGAAGATCAAGTATGAGCTGCAGTAATACTATAGGCAGGGAAACATAGGCAAACTAGGTGGGTCAAGCAGTCCTTATTTGCCAGCAAATTCTATATTTCTATGTACACTAAGAGTAGGTAGGCAGTGGAACAGCCTATCCCTCAAAAAATTAATAGATACAGAAACACTAACTAGCTTTAAGAAAAAAGTTGGACAACCACATCCTAAAGGGTTCTAAAATGGTCCACTGAAAAGTGGGAGACAGTCTTGATGGGCATAATAGCCTCCTCCTGTCTAATAGCTTAGTCAGTGGTGGGGCTGGGGGGTCAGTTGCCCCTCCTGGCTGCCCCAGTGTGAGTAGTGGTGCCCCGTCACCATCTTTGTTCACTGTTTAGTGCCCATTGTGGAGCCCATGATTGACTGAATGGCCCCCCCTGGCTCCCAAACACTCCCAAACCTGGCTCTGCCACTGAGCTTAGTATAAAACATCATATAGTACCAGCCCTGGCCCAGATAGATGACAGACTGGTACCAAGGGTAGCCCCAGAATCAGCAACAGGAACTCCACAGAATTGAGGGTGGTGCCGGAACTGGCAATGGATCTGGCATTGGGCCAAGCTGGATAGGGCCTGAACCTAGTGCTGAACACAGTACCAGAACTAGTATTGAGAAACAAGCCGGCACTGACGTGATGGCCAGTGGCAACCTGACCGGACCCATCCCTACATGGGATGAGGGGTGGACCACTAGTGGGAGAGACATCAGTGGTGCCACCCAGTTTGGACTCTGAGGCACTTGCCGGATGTGAACACACTAGCTGGCTCAATGACACTACCTGAGGTACCAGTTCCACTCACCTCAAATAGCCAGGGACTTGGCTTCACTGGCAGTGCCATTCAGGCCAGGTGAGGCACCCACTGCTCCATAAGAGATACCAAGTAGTGAAACTGCTCACTGGAGTCCCCACTTACAGACAGAGTGGGGCTCTGGGCCCAAGACAACACTCTCCCAAAACTAGAGGCCTTCAGTGACAGAGTGGACCTCCGACCCCCAGGAAACCGAATATACCACAGCAGACCTTGTAGAGGGTGATCTCGAGCAATGTCATTTCTTCCCCTTCACATAGGGAGAGGGAAAAAGTGGAAGCTGAATGGTGCCTGGCCCCGATGCAGAGCGTGAGTGGGATCGGGATCACATCTTTTTTGAGCTTCTGGGAGGACTGATCTTCCTCCCAGGCACTGGACTGGCTGTTGACCCTTCCCTGGAAGAGAAAGTGGACCAGAAGCAGACTCGCTGCCAGAGCAGCCTGCTTCTTCAGGCTCCCTACTGTCTTCTGTGGCTTTCGAGTGTTGACTCTTGGTAGAGCTGAGAGAAAACTATGATAATTTTGTGACAAAATACACTATACTGAAACAAAAATATAGCTTTCAACACTAACATTGAGAGGAGCTGAATGCTGTTGTAACATGGCTCTTTCAAGAACTCCCAAATAACACAATCTAATTGGTGAAATAATAACAGGTGACTACAAAGCAATCATGGATTAATTCCACAGTAGAACCATGGTTGCTTATGTAGTACCTTTTTGAGCCACCACTAAATTGTAGCACAATTCCGTAACATGGCAAAATTATGATACGCAGTAACATAGCCTTGAAAAACGGTGTATATTAATGACAGAACGTCATAACTACAATCCCACAATGCAGTGCTTCAGGTTCCAGGAAGTACAAAAGCGCGACAAAACGAGTAACAATCGCATTTTATCTTACATATGTGTGAGTAGTTTTTTCCATTGCAACATATATTTGTAGACATGCAAACCTTACTGCTAACAGCAAAGTGTGTTATCCTTATTTGAAATAGCTGCAGTGTATGTAAGTAGCGCCACACTGGTGCAACATGTTGAAATAAATGAAGCAGCATACAAAGCTTCGGGTCTGTCAGACTTATTCCTTGCTAGCACTGCTCAAATACTGTGTGGATGTCAAAATGTTAGTAATACTCTTACCACGTTACAAGAGCATTAAACCACTCCAGACCATGGTTCTACTGTGGAATTAATCCATGGTTGGGTGGTTGGAGACACTCTCCCCCCCCAACCCTGCCCAACCATGGATTAATTCCACAGTAGAACCATGGTCTGTCGTGCTTTAATGCTTACTTGTCATACAGACGTGAAGTTCTGACTACTGGTGCACGAGCAACAAAGAAGTGATGCACAGTTGACGGTAGGAGACACAGAACTGAGGTAGTTGGGGGCTGGCACAGAAGTTAACCGACGGCCACGTCTGCTTACTCTTGAAGCCACAGATGTGTGCTGCTTTGTGCCAGCCCTCTTAAATGTTATGACTCCTGCTGGGTTCTAGTGCCCCCCCTGCTCAGACCCACGAAGCAAAATGAATGGTGAAGGTTGATGCTTGGAAGATTTGATGTTAAATCAGTGAAGATGGGTGGTGGAGGCAATCAGTGAAATTAAAAATATGCTACACAGAATATTATAATACAAAAAAATGTGAAGAACTCACTGATACACCCAATTTGTAGGTACTGTAATGTCACTGGAACAGACAAGCTTTGCTGGGGTATTCTATGATGTCAAAGTACTTAGTGTGAAAATCAACTTGTTCAGGCTTTGGTGGTGTTCATTCTCTATGCTGAAATCACAATCACCTACTTCAGGTTTAGACAGTCTATTGCTGTGGTAGTGCTTACAGTGTGGGTGTCACAAAAGAAAAAATTACTCACCTTAGTAATGTTGTTTCTTCTAATGGAGTCTTTCTATATTATGACAGTAGCAGTTTGTCCCACCACTAGAACTGCTCTGGAGGTGAAATGGTTAATACCATTCCAGAATGGAACTTTGAGCACGAGCTCTAAGAAGCAGCTCTGTCTGTGATATTTCAAAACTGAACTGTCAGATCTTTACGAGCAAAACTCACTAAGGTCTGTGGAAGCTGTAACCACACTAGCCAAATGGCTACCTAAATATTAACAATCATTGCTGGTCCCAACACCCAAGACTCAAGTCAGGGACCAGAACTACTAATACAATTCTAACAACAAGAGAATAAAACAACAGGATAATAAAACACCCCCAAAACCCCAAAAGGGGAGAGAAACGCTAAAAGGGCATAAAAATAGTGCCCACACTAAATTGCCCGCACCCCACCCAAGTAGAGGTTCTGAGAGGGGCAGGCTGGGGGGGAGGTCATAATATAGCAAGACTCCATTAGAAGAAACAACATTACTAAGGTGAGTAATTTTTTCTTCAAACAACATGAAGTCTTGCTATATTATGACAGTAGCAGACTACACAGCAGTACCTCCATGGAGGAGGGACAGAACCTACTTAGGGAATAGGCTCTGAAGAACAGCTGTGCCAAACCGAGCATCTCTCCTGGCCTGGACATCCAGGGAGTAATGCTTGGTGAAAGTGTGTACCGCTTTCCAAGTAGCAGCCTGGCATATCTCTAATATAGGAATGTCTCTGCAGCAGCTAGAGACGCGGCTGTACCCCTGGTAGAATGAGCCCTCAAGCCAGAGGGGGGATCTCTGCCCAGCTTCTGATAACAAAATTGGATACAAGAGACAATCCACCTGGCAATTGATCTCTTAGTGGCAGGTTTGCCTTTCCCAACTTCACCATAGGTGAGGAAAAGTTGGAGGGATTCAAACCTGTGACCTTTGGTACGCTCTATATAATAACTAAGAGCCCTCTTAACATCCAGGCTGTGCAACCTCCTCTCACCAGAAGAGGAGTGATCAGTGAAAAATACTGGAAGGGAGATAGATTGGTTGAGATGGAAATCTGAAACCACCTTAGGTAAAAATTTCCTATTAGTCCTCAGGACTACCTTATCCCTGTGGAAAGAGATAAAGTCAGTTTCTACTGACAAGGCTTGCAACTCACTTATGCGCCTAGCAGAACTGATAGCCACCAGAAAAACAGTTTTCCAAGTTAGATACTTAAGCTCTGCAGAAAACAAAGGTTCAGAAAAGGGGTTCCATTAACTGGGCAATGCAAACATTAAGCACAGGCAGGGCCGGTTCCCAAAGGGTGGATTAGTATGGAATATCCCTTAAAAACTTGGAAAACACAGGGTGAGTGGAAAGAGGGGATGACTTTCCTGCTGAAACAAAAGCAGAGACAGCTGCCAAATGAACTCTCAGGGTAGCTGGTCTGAGACCCAAGGAATTAAGATGGACCATGTAATCTAATACAATGGGCAAATCAGCAGATTCTGGGGAAATATTTTTCCCAGCACACCAAATGGAAAACCTTTTCCATTTAGAACTATAAGTAGCCCTAGTGGAAGGCTTTCTGGAAGCCTTTAGGATTTTAAGAACACCCTGAGAGAGGTGTAAATCAGCAACTCTAACTCCTCAAGAGCCAGGCCTTGAGGTTGAGGGATTTAGGTCCGGATACCAAACCCTTCCCTGGGCACAAGTTAATAGGTTGTGATTCCTGGGGAGACAAAGGGAAGATGGATTGTCAGTGACAGAAGGAGGGGGTACCAGGCGCCTGGCCCAACCGGGGCAATCAGAATCACCCTGCAAGGCTGGGATCTGATTTTGACTAATACTTTGAATAGAGAGGAAGGGGGAAGCATAAAGAAACTTCCCTCCCAATCCAGGAGAAGGGCATCCAGGGGGACTGAGCCCAACACTGGAGGCCTGCAACAGAACAGAGGAAGTTGGTGATTGTCTGGGGCTGCAAAAAGATCTATCTGAGGAGTGCCCCATCTGGCAAAGACTATCCCCAGCACTTGAGGATCTAGGGACCATTCGTGATGGCCCTGGGAAATCCTGCTGAGAGCATCCGCTAGGACATTGTCCTTCCCTGGAAGGTGAACTGCTATGAGGAAGTGTTCAGGAATAGGCCAGAGACCACAACTTCATTGCCTCGTGCACAAGGCCAAAGACCGAGTGCCCCTGTTTGTTGATGTACCACATTGTTGTGGTGTTGTCTGTTCTGACTTGTATCACCTTGTTGTGGACAGATGCAGAAAATGCTTGAAGAGCTAAAAGACAGCCTCTGAGTTCCAGCAAATTGATGTGGAGCAGAGATTCCTGGGGGACCACACTCCCTGAGTGGAAAGGTCACCCATGTGGGCTCCCCAACCCAGAAGGGAAGCATCTGTAGTGAGAGTCAAATTGTGAGCAGGGGGAATGAAGGGGACCCCCAATCTTAAATTGCTCTGATCCTGCCACCACTGGAGGGCCTGGATCAAGGTTCGAGTCACTGGGACCAACTTGGAAAGGGGTCTCTTCTCTGAGACCAATAGGTTCTCAAGTGAAACTGAATGTCTCTCATCTGAAATCTTGCTCCCTGCACAACAGCTGTGGATGCAGCCATGTGTCCCAGGAGCTGCAGAAAGTGTCTTGCTGGCCGAGAGACCTGCAGAGTGAAGGAGGAGGCCAGAGCCACTAAATTCCTCACCCTTTCCAAGGGAAGAAAAGCTCTGGCTAGCTTTGTGTCCAACTCTGCCCCTATAAAGGTGAGTAGCTGGACTGGTTCCAGAACTGACTTTGGTAGATTTAGCAGAAAGCCCAGGGAGGTGAGAAGCTGCTGGGTGACTTGCAGGTGAGATTTTACCTGTTCTGGAGACTGGCCTACAATGAGCCAATCGTCTAGATAGAGAAAGACAGCAATCCTTTGCCTCCTTAAGTGAGCCACTGCTACTGCCAGACACTTTGTGAATACCCTTGGGGCAGAGGTAAGGCCGAAGGGCATTGCTCTGAACTGGTAATGACCTGAGGGTAGTTCGAATCTGAGGTACTGATGGGAGCTTCTGATTAGGACGTGAAAATAGGCATCCTTGAGGTCCAGGGAGGCTAGCCAGTCCCTGGCCTTAGGGAGGGTAAAATCATTGCCAGAGTTACCATTTTGAACTTTGGTTTCAAAAGATGCTTGTTCAGATATCTGAGGTCTAATATGGGCCGCCATTCTCCTGTCTTTTTTGGGGTAAGGAAGTATCTGGAATACAGACCCCTGCCCTGGTGCAGGGGAGGAACCCTTTCTACTGCTCTGAGAGCCAACAGGGTTGAGACCTCTGCTTCCAGAGCAAGGGTCTCTGAAGCACTTGCAGGTAGAAAAAATCTGGCTCTCAACTTGGGAAACTTTTTGAAGCTGAGAACCAGACCCTGGCTTACTACTTCCAGAACCCACTTGTCTGAGGTTAATGAAGCCCAGTTCTGACTGAAGTAAGCCAACCTGCCCCCTACCGGTAAAGGAGAATCGGCCCTGGGCACCCCATCAGGGTGCCTGCTTAGCAGGTGCTTTAGGCTGAGGGGTGGGAGCAGGCCTGCCCACCCCTCATCTGACTCTGCCTCTGAAGAAGCCCCTCTGAGCATAGGAGGCCTGAGTCTGATAAAAAGGCCTGTGAAATGGCCTACCCCTACCCCTGGGGGTATGCCTCTGGGGAGTGGCTTGCCGCTCCTTAGCTTGGGCACTTTTGTAAGTAGTCCTATATTCATCCATCTTTTCATGTAATTTCTGTCTGCTCCCAAACAGAGAATTTCCCACCACAGGAAAATCCATAGCCTTAGTTTGGGTATCCTGTGACAGGCTAGTACACCTGAGCCAGGCCAACCTACGAAAAGCTACAGATGTGGCCATGACCCTAGAGGCAACATCATTAACATCCACAGCAGCAGCATGAAATTGTACCTTAGAAGCCTCAATGCCATCAGCAGCCACCTGTTCTAGTTCGCTAGCCAGCTGGCCATGGGCTTGCTTTGGCTAATTCCATAACAGTATCCCATCTAGATTTCTGATACCTAGCTACATAAGCCATATAATTTGCTTGCCTGAGTCCCAGAGAGGCTGCCATATACTGTTTTTTTCAGCCATGGCATCAATCTTCCTGGAATCCTTGTCAGGAGGATGTGAAGCCAGGGAATATTAGTTTTATCACAGGCTGCAGCCTGAACTACTCAACATGACTGCATTGCTGAGAAAGGAATTCTGTATCAGGATTCGATAATGTGTACCTCCTGTCCATCTTTTTATCTACAGGAGGCACAGAATTAGGAGTTTTAAAATTTTTATTGTTTCTTCCTAAAAGACTTATGCAAAGGAATAGACAATCTCCTAGACTCTGGAATATCCATCATTTCTACAAATCAGGCTCCTCTTGCTCATCCACAGCTTCTTTCAAGGAAGCTGGAGGGTTTCAGCAACTTTTGTAAAACATAAAATGAGATGGGGACTCAGATAGCATAGGGGAGATTCTAAAGGTCTGTCTGGGAAATGTCCGTTCAATGGGCACACCCAGACCTTCCCAGCCACATTCATACTGTTCATAATCATCCTCCCCTCCTCTGGTTCATAAACTCCTCAACATCATATTCCTGAACCACTGGAACCGGACGGAACCGACCTTTTGCCAGATAGTGGCAGTTCGGACGGAACCTGAGACAGTGACTGGACAATTTGTATGGCTTTTGCTATCTCTGCAGCAGTTGGAGAAGGGGTTTTGGACTCCAAACCTGCTGACTTTCTTGTTTTCTTCACTGGAACTGGTTCCTCAGAACCAGCTTTTCTTTTGCCTGAGGAAGTCTCACCCTGGTCAGAGGGCACTCCCTCCAGTTCGGTTGGCACCAAACCGGGCTGGCCATCCGGGTCAGCGGACTTTTTGGGCTCTCGTTCCCTGAGCCTGCCCAATCTCTTTTCCAGGGTGGCTGCAGGGAAATTCTTACATATCTGGCAGTCTGACTGGAGGTGGTCAAACCCCAGACAATAGACACATGTGGTGTGTGGGTCAGCCTTGGCAAAGACTTCCCCACAGACATCACAGTGTTGAAACCCAGTGGGCCCGGTTTTTCTTTGGGTTCTCAGACATAATGCCAGCCTAACCAGAAAACTTGCCCTTTAGCGACGGTGCCAGGCAAGACACCCTTGTCGGTTCCTAACCGTATCACGGTATTTGAAAAAACGTAATAAAATCTGTTTTTAGAACCAGAACCGGAACCGCACTCTAAAATGCTAAACTTTAAAGTTAATGAGTTTTAAACCGCTGATCGGTTCAAACCAACCGATAAACTTACAAGTTCCACACAGACAAAACCTTTAAATTACTTACGATTACCATAGACAGAGCTTGAACCGAACGGTTTTGCGGTTAAAATAAAGCTATCTCTCGTTGAATCGGACCGAGAAACACTGTTTGAACCGAGAAATGAACCGAGCAGAAGGAGAAATCTGAGCGACTGTTCACTGAGGCGGAGTAAAGAATCTGACAGTTCAGTTTTGAAATATCACAGACAGAGCTGCTTCTTAGAGCTCGTGCTCAAAGTTCCATTCTGGAATGGTATTAACCATTTCACCTCCGGAGCAGTTCTAGTGGTGGGACAAACTGCTACTGTCATAATATAGCAAGACTTCATGTTGTTTGAAACATAATTGTTTAAGGATAAAGACAGGTGCCAAGCAACTGTGGGGGGACACAAGTGTTTATATATTTACTTATTCATTCGAAAATTGGTGACTGGGAGCATACCTCTGAAGCGTACCTGATTTTCAGGGACATCCCTGATTTTGCCTGAAAATTTTACTCTGTCCCTCGTAAAATTTGTGTTTTTGTGGCTAAACAGTGGGGACTGTAAACATAAAACAATGTCAAGCATTAACGTTACAGACGTGTTCTTCTTTAGAAAATGCATTTTGCACTAAGCCCCACAATCTACCAGCTTTTGTGGTGGATATCTCTAATTTTGAAGAAGTGTCCCTGATTTTGGTCCTTGCCCCTGAAGGTGGGGGATGATAGAAACTTTTAGCACCTCAGTGGAATCAACAAAGTCCAAGAGGGTAGCATCTTTCAGAAAGAGACTTTCAAGAACAAGGGACACAATTTAAACATAAGAAGGAGGGCGGTTCAGGGGCAATGTGAGGAAGTATTATTTCACAGAGAGGGTAGTGGATGCATGGAACAGCTTTCCTGAGGAGGTTGTGGGTCTAAAACTGTGGGAGAATTCAAGAATGCATGGGACAGACATAAGGCAATTCTTTTGGGGGGTAGGAAGAAATAGGCTGTTGGTTAACTAGGATCTGCGACCTATCCTGTAGGTAGGGAAATGGGCAGACTAGATGGGCCTAGCGGTCCTTATCTGCCGTCAAAGTCTATGCTTCTATGATTTTTTTAAGCCTTGTTCCTGATTTATGAGGCAGGAGGTTGACAGATACGACTGGGAGAGTCAATTATTGTTTCAAGTAAGTTATCCTAGTGCTAAAGAATAAAAGGAACACAGAACAGAAAACATCCAAAACATATAAGCCAGCTTCGATTTTAACTAACTGTTTTGTTTTTTAACGTTTACCCAAAAAAGACACACTTGGGCTTTTGCTTTCACTTTCGCTTTTGAGTTGCGAAAAACAAGACCTGCGAGGCAGAAATGCTCCTAGCACCCGGCTGCGCGTGGCAGAACTCGCTTCCTGATTGGTGGGTAAGTTCGTGCGCCGGCTGTCTGCCCCGCAGTACTACGCCTTGTCCGAAGATCGCTCGACGCCGTAACTTTCCGACAGGAACCAGAAAGTCAAGCAGGTTGGATTCGAACAACAAAAACTAGCGTTTCTCACGGGAAAAAAAAAAAAAAAAACACCTGTGGAATCTTCGGCTATGGCCCGGTCTGGCCGGGTCTCTGTGGGGCAGGTTTTGGTTTTACCCTTAATCTGTATCTTTTTCAGTCGGAGTGTGCAGCTCGTCGATTCCGGTAAGTGCGGCCTTGAATTCCCACCACCACCGGGACATAGCATAGAGGACATACGCGGGCAGTTGCGGCTTAGTTTACCGAACGCTGCATATTCGCTTTCGAGGTGTCTTGTCGTTTTTTTCTTTATATTGCGTTGTTGCAAAAACGCAGGTTAAAATGAGAGCCTTCCGAGATGGCCCACTAAGTGAGTCGCGCTGGTCAAAACAGACGCTGGATGCATAATGGACCACCATCAGATTTCATCACGAACGGCTGTCCCTGTCTTAGCCAAAAAAAAAAAAGTGTTTTATCCACAGTGCTTGGTGCAGGGCAGGCTTCCCCACGCTGGTGAATTCGGAGGGACTAACTCAGTCCCTCTGTTTACCAACAAGACCAGGTACAGTGTGTGGCAGGTTAGGGACAAACTGGTGTCGGCCTCTCTACACGCAGATGGATTTAATACTGGTGAAAGCTGCGGGACAACAAGGCAGCATTGGAACCTCAAGCCCTCGGGTTGTTTAGTTATTGAAATGTGTCACCAGGAAGGCACACTGAGCAACAAGTCGCTTGTCTCCCGGTGTGACGTAGGGGTACAAAAAGAATGAGAAACCACATTCAAGTTACAGTATGAGCATTAACATCCAGTTTTGTAAGGCAGGTGTCACAAACAACGTTACAACAGTGTTTTGCATAATATGTAGAAGGAGTAGACAGTAATGAGTGCCGGGTTAATCAGTAAACAAGTCAGGCTCCTGGAGACCCCTTCAGGATGTGAGGGATCCTCTGCCTTACATAACTTTCTCTGCTAGCTGCTCCTGCTACAGTGTTCCTTAACTTGTTCTCCTATGAGCTTGCTTCAGCTTCATACCCATCTCCTTCCTGCAGTACTCTCCCCCTACATCCTCCCCCCAGCACTCCTTCCTTTCCACTTTACTCCCACCCCACCCCGGTTCCCTCCTTTGTACACCATCTTACCTTTACTACCACTGTTGTTTGGCCTAAGCCCCTGGCAGGGTTCACTGCATCCTGGAGGGGTCCCTAGGCAAACACCTTCCTTGCCTCTTACTCCCACCCCATTCTTTCCTGAAAAGGCTGAGTCTCAGCCCCTCTTCTCTCCTACCTCCCTCCCCCTCTCTTAGTCCTTTTGAAGCCTACTCCCCATCGCTACCAACTTCCCTCCTATCCTGCTCTATTTCTGCTGCCTACAACCTGCTTCCCTCCTGTTGTGCTCTATCTCTGCTGGATGTGAACACACTTTCCTTGCGCAGGCAGAGTCCACAGCATATTAGGCCAGGCCCTGGCAGACTCTTCTCTTGCTCCTCTTTTTCTTCCTGATGTGCTCTAACTTCCACTGCCTACAGCCTGCTTCCCTCCTGTTCATGCTTGGCCTCCACCTGATGCAGGCAGGGTTCCCAGCATTATGGAGGGGCCAGGCCTTGGCAGACCCTTCTCCACCCCTTGCCTTTCCACCCCCCTGCTCCGGGGCGGGGGCCTTCGTAGAGGTAGGTATTGACGAACCCCTAATCACTAATTCACTTATAGTCAACCTTGTACTTTTGTTACATTTTGCAAATTTTGTTGTTTGTGTGTCTGTCGTTGCAATCTTGCCCTAGTTCAACCTCTTTGTATTCTATCCAGCCATTTTCTAACTCCAGAGCTATGTCCCACCAAGTGTTTGCCAAAGATATTTGTGCTATCGTATCTATCTAGTTGAAGACTGTTAGCATTGTATTTTATCTAGTTCATACTTGTTAGCATTCCGGTGATTGTGTAGTTTGGTGGACCAGCGGTGGAGCTGCGCTTAAAGCGTAACTGACAATGAGCAAACGGCATGTTGCTTAGCTACATGCAGAGATAGCCCCCCCCGATGAAAGGTTAAGTACATTGATTAAGTCTGCTATTATGTTTGTTTTTTTACACTTTTTCATGATGATTTATTTTATTTGTGGTGGTTGGGTCAGTTGACACGCGTCTCATTACGTAAGCATTACGCTAAGCTCACGTTTACAGCGGAAAGTGGCGTGTGATTCCTGTAGCTTTTGCACTACGCAACCTGGGTGGTCTGACTGTCTACACAATCGCCAGCATTCCTTCTTTTCAGTACTTCTGTATTGTTTGTTCATGTTATTGAATGTATATCTGTATTGTGTACCAAATCTCTGTATGCTATCCTCATGTTCCCCTACCCCCAAGTTGCACCAGGAGACGATTAACTTGTTGCTCAGCGTGCCTTCCTGGAGAAACATTTCAATAAATAGCAATAAATAAAACCCTACAAGGGGACTGGGGGGACCAGAGAGAAGGGAATAAGGCAGTGTACCAGAGAGACCCCTTTAGAATAGTGGGGGAAGGGAGTAAATCAGATATACAAGCCCCTTGGGGTGGTAGGTGAGGGTAGAGAGGTAGGGTTTGCCCAGGTTATCCCCGGGCCAGATACAATATGGGCAGGTACTCTGCAGGTTTTTCCAATTGTGAAACATTTGGTGCTGACGAGACGGGCTGACAAAATTGGAGGCTAAAGCTCTCTGTTTATATACAGATCACATACAGTGTGGACATGCACAGTGGAGGGTTCTCCCACAGTGATTATTTTTGTATTTGGAAACTGTGTAAGGAAACTCGTGTTTCCTGATTGGTGCAGGACAGCCAAAAGCAGTGCTGTTCATAAATAGTAACTGCACTGCAAAACTTATTTTAATTTTTTTTTTACAATAGACTTATTTTTTTATTACTACAGTAAGGCACTTCAGGGTGTGGGTTACTGTTCCTGAACTGCACTACCAGGTGATTGAAGGCAGTTCACCTGGGAGTGTGGCACCCTGAAGGCACTGGCATTTGAAGTAATCTGTTGATCCGCAGGGGAAAGGGCAGCGCAGGTAAGGACAGTGTGGTGGTATGTGCAGTGCAGGCTTCTCCACACTGATATATTTAGTGCCGGTGAAAGGTGAGGGATCAACAGTACTGGAAATAGAAGCCCTTTGCTTTCTTGTTTAATATGGGCTAGATATTCAGACATGTGCCAAAGGTGAGCACAAGTCAGATGTGGCTTAGGGAAAAGGGAGCCAGATTCCGAAGATGCTCCCCCAAAATGCTGCAGCGCAACCGGGCTGAATATGGCAAAGATGCGCTGCAGCCCAACCACAGATGTGCCCGCAGGAATGCGCAGGAGCAGGCCAAAACACAAAACCCAGTGGGCTGAGCAAGGGCAACAGGCTGCAGGGATGCACGGGCAAGGAAGCACAGGACCACACCAGCACGGCACACCCGGCACACAGATGCACCATCTTGGAGGCACACAGGGCACCACGGGATGGTGCACAGAGAACCCTAGTCCACCAATCGTGGAACAGGCACCAGGTCAACACGCCATCACCACTGCCATGCTAGAGACACCCACCAGGCAGGCCCATAGGTTGCCATGGGGCCAGGAGAAAAAGCAACCAAAGAGATCTGAGGTGCAGGCACGAGGGAGGCACAGGCCATGCAGGGCCACACAGGCTGCCACCCAGCGTGGGGAAGGGCACTGTACCTCTGCCCACAGTGGGGATGGGCAGTACTACAGGGAAAGGAAGGGCAGGCAGACAAGTGCACAAGGTGCATGGGCAGTCACAGGCCACCATGGGATCCTCGATACAGGACCACGCACTGGACAGGGACAAGGGGCACATGCTCTGTGAACACATGAGCAATGGCCCAAGGGGATGGTGAAGGGATACCTAGACACAGCAAAGCACAGCAGAACAGACACCTACAGCATGGCTCCACACGCCATCTGCAAGGAAAACACAGACATAGTGATATAGCAGTGTAAACGCTTTACTGGTATAAAACAAAGATGAACTGTATAGAAGTGGTGAGAGGGGCATGAGGGAGGGTAACTGGAAATTGGGGACAGGATCCAGGGGCTATACAATGGGATGGGGGTTGGACAGGGCAACAGGGTAAGGCCAGGACAAAGAGGGGCTATACATAGGACTGATGGGCTACTGTGTGCCGCGGACCACCACCTGCTGCAACACTCCCTGCACCGCCACAGTCTCTCCTTACGTGCCACAGCTTCTTACCGCGAGGAGTCCTTTAGCATCAGTAACTTTTTTGCACTTTGCTGGCTAGGTGCAACTGCCTCGGGGGTGTGCCTTTAAGAGAGATTTAAACGAGCTTAGGGCCAAGCCAGTCAAAAGACGAGGGGATGTGAGCTGAGTGAGAGCTGTTGAAGGCTTCAGATTTTTTCTCTGCTGGACTGAGCAATATTGCCTCTGAGGTGTCTCCCAACTTTCCTTGTTGACAGCCTCATAGTGCTTGTCTGAGTAAAGTTTTTCTCAAAAATTATTTCCTTTAGTGTGCTGAGTGAAAGTTTTACTTTTTCATTAGCGCTGTGCAGATTTTTAATTTTTAGCACAACTGTGCTATTTTGACTTTGTTTACCGCGACTGTTAGGCTTTAAAACTTAATTTTATTGTGGGTGCTACCGTCATTTTGGGGAAAATTCTTGTGGGAACCATCGAATTAGGGACAGGTGCCTTGTGTTTTTTTTTTTTTTAAACCTCAGACTTTGCGAGGTTTACTGCGAGGCACCTGCAGTGCATTTCAAATTTAGAGTGTGCCTGGGTTTTTTTTCTCAAGATTGGCAATTACGAGGAAACCTTTTAGTTACATTACTGGACCTTGATATCATCTGTGTCAGGACTATCCGTCAGGGTCCAGCAGCCACGTGTGCGCAGTTGAGTATTGCGTTTCTATTACAGTTGGTACTAGTATAGATCTCAGTTCTACAACCAAAAAAAAAAAGGTACTAGTAATAGAGTTTATTAACTGGGGCAGGACTGGCTGGTGGCATTTTCACAGAAACCTGCACTCAGTTCGTAGGTCCTGGACTGGTTTGCTTTGCTTAAATTGGCAAACATGGCAGACAAACCTTTGATTATTACGGCAGAGGATAAATCAAAGGCTTCCAATGAGGGACTATTTGAAAGTACTAATACCAAAATTAGAGGTGCTGAACTCCTTCAGATCCCAGCCAAAAAATAAAGCTTCCAAAGATGAAGTTCCTCACAAACTGAAAAATAATAAGAATGACAAAAATAGGAAGCTTGATCAAGCCTCTGATGAAGTGGCTAAAAAGAAACTCTATCAAGACAGATATGCTCCTGGGAAAGCCAATAGCGAGAAAACAGGCAGCTTAAATCATACAGAAAAAAACAAAACATTTGCGCAGTGTCAGTGACTCAGTATGTAGCACACTCTCCTCTAAGGCCGGGAGATCAGAGGGCTGTGGGTTCAGTTCCCACATCTGGCACTTGGGTTAATATCCCAGTACTGACACTGTAGTGCACCACGAGAGGGGTGCTGCACTTCTGAGGTGCCGTCTTTCGGATTAGACGTTAAACCGAGGTCTCATCTGCTTGGATTGGTGGTAGTTCAGGTGGATGTTAAAGATCCCATGGCACTTATCGTAAAGAGTAGGGGAATTTCCCGTGTCCTTGGCCAAATTTCCTCATTCAGTAAAAATACCACCAACAGCTTAATCTGGTTCAATTTCAGTTGCTTACCATCAGTATCCCCCGGTCACCCTGAAAAAGGGACTTGTAGACCCAGTGGGCTTACCGGTCAACAAAATTCAGCAAAACAAAACTTACAAACTGTGCAGGTTCTTCCGTCAGTGCAAAATATGGAAAGAGCATGGCAACTGTTTCAGACCCTTAGAAAGATGGGTCCTCGATTTACTGTGGCTGACAAGCACTCTTCCACAGTTCTGTCTTCTGTAGACTGTGAGGGTGATGCAGATGATCAATTTTGTGATTCCCCCTGACATGGATTTTGAGGGTCTTGAGCCCCAGGAGTCTTGGGGATCGCCCAGCTGACCACGAGGATTCTTCTTCTCTGTTTACATTTATATTACATATGTTGGACACCCTGGACCTCCCTATACAGGAGCCCAGCCAGGATGTCAGTGATGAAGATTATAGGGAGATGATTTCATCCTCAAAGACCCTGGTTGTCCTTATCTATAATGCATTTAGAAAAAAATACCATGAAGGTGCTTCAACACCCCACTTCAGCATCGGGTTGATAAGCGGCTTCAGAGAAAATATAAATTGTCCAAAAATGGTACCGAGTTCCTGTCTGCACACCCTAGCCACAAGAATATAGTGCAGCAGGCAGCTTGTGAGAAAGCTGGAGTCTCCTTGTCCCCCTTGCCCCCTGACAAGGATTCAAAAAGAATTGACTTTCTAGCAAAGAAAATGTATGCCACAGCTTCCCTGCTTCTCAGCCAAATATCAGAAAGCCCTTTGGAAATCTGCCCAGGCTATTGCCCGCAATGGATCAGATTCTATGGTGTGGGAACTGGTGGATACATCAAAAACTGCCCTGAAAGCTACTATGTACCAGTTCCACATGGTAGATGACAACAGTGATGCAGTCTCTAGGGCGATGGCCCATGCCATCTCTCTGAGATGCTTCGCCTGGCTTAGAACAACCAGTCTGACCACAGACACTCGGAACAAGGCCATGGATTTTCCCTGTGATCAAAATATGTTGTTTGATTGTAGAACCACTGAATACATGAAGAAAGTTGATGAGTACAAGGCCTCCTGATAGAGCCACTCATCCAAGCCTAAGCCCGCCACCCCTCAGAGATCTTGTCCCGGGGCGGTAGGTGCAGAAGTTTTGTTCCCGGGCCTTACAGTCCTTATCCCCAATCTGACTTTTGCCAGTACAGGAGGTCCTTCAGAGGCAGTGGCAGAAGGGGCCAAAAAAGAGCCACCTCTACCCAGCCATCTGCCTCTCAGTCTAAGTCCTGATGTGAGTGTTCAGGTTGCTTCCCTGTTTCCGGTTGGAGGCAGACTCTCCCACTAGTTTCAGCACTGGTCCCTGATCACATTGGAGAAGTGGGTGCTGGAGATAGTGGAGAAGGGTCTGTCATTACAGATCAGGCAGCTGCGAGATGTCAAGCGTACCCAGGTGTCAAGACCTCTGTCCCCAACACAGATCCCGCTGTTGGAAATGAAGGTATAAAACCTTCTGGCTTTATGAGCAGTGGAGAGAGTCCCCGCCCTCGAGAAGGGCAAAGGCCTCTATTCCAGGTATTTTATGACACAAAAGAAAACTGGGGAGTGGCGACCTATCTTAGAGTTCAGATATTTAAACAAACATCTGAAAAAACCCAAACTCAAAATGGTCACTCTTCATACAGACCTTACAGCAGGGAGACTGGCTAGCCTCCCTATACTTAAAAGGACGCCTACTTCCACATACCCATAAGGAGATCTCACAGGAAGTTTCTCAGGTTCAAACTTTCTTTGGGTCACTATCAGTTCACTGAGATGCCCTTCGGTCTGTCGTCGGCCCCAAGAGTCTTTACCAAATGTCTCGCAGTGGTAGCAGCACGTCCGGGGGAAAACTGGGTGTCGCCCTGTACCCCTATCTGGACGGCTGGCACATAGTAGCATAGTCTCTTTGACAGATTAAGGAATCTTTCCCTCACAGAACCCACTCTGGAGTTTCTGGGTTTCCTAGTAAATTTAAAGAAATCTCACCTGGAACCCACCCAGCTGCTCACCTTCACAGGGGCCCAGCTGGACACTCAGAAGGGATATGCTTTCCTTCCACAGGAAAGAATTCAGAGTTTCCTTTTAGTGGCAGATTCTTTCGCCCAAGGACAGCCAAGACCAGTTGGACATTTCTTCAAACTTCTGGGACATATGGCCTCTATGACTGTAGTAGTCCCAGGGGTTAGGTGCAGGATGAGACTCCTGCAAGCCTATCTCAGAGCTCACTGGTCTCAGAGAAGCAACAAATTCTCAAAGCTGATATCTGTTTTGCAGCAGTTCGTCCAGAACTACTTGTGGTGGAAGAACTCTGCAAATTTGCAGGCAGGGGTTCCCTTTCAACCTCCTCTTCCCACAAAGGTGATCAACACAGATGCCTCCCTTTTGGGCTGGGGAGCTCATTTGGACACTGCATCTTTAAGCGGCAGCTGGACTCCCGAAAATCACAGTTGTACATAAATCTTTTGGAACCTGGCGCAGTCTTTCTAGCACTCAAAGCTTTTGCTCACAGCATAGAAGGGCAGGTGGTTCAAAGTAGGATGGACAACACCACTGCAATGTTCTACATAAACAAGCAGGGTGGTACCAGATCAGGAATACTCTGGAAGCTCTAAAGCTCTGGTCTCTAGCATTTTCCCTGGGAGTCAGCCTCTCGGCTATTCATCTCCTAAGCAAACTCAGTACACTGGCGGATGCTCTAAGCCGCATCAGTCAAGGCCAGAACAAATGGGCACTGAACAAGCAAGTACTAGCCATAGTGTTCAGGCGGTGGGGCACACCGGACGTGGATCTGTTTGCCTTTCC
This sequence comes from Neoceratodus forsteri, assembly GCA_016271365.2. NCBI lineage: Eukaryota > Metazoa > Chordata > Ceratodontiformes > Ceratodontidae > Neoceratodus > Neoceratodus forsteri. The sequence continues at coordinate 62,247,453 of JADMNL010000035.1, forward strand.
TCTCAGTTGTCAGCTTCCTCAGTACTGTTGCAGGTCCCCAGTTCTGGGAACACTTCCTCTGGATGCCCAGATCCTGGATTGGTTAGGGAGGTTCCTATATGCATTTCCCCTTATATTCAGGGTTTTGCTGAAACTCAGACAGCAGCCTGCATCGCTGATCCTAGTGGCTGTGGATTGGCAAAGGCAAGTCCGGTACCCTCTCCTTCTCTCAGTGTCCTGCAACAGGCCCATTCGCCTGCCTCCAACTTACTCTGTGCTGACCCTTTCTCTGACTGGAGTGTAGTACCCAGGCATACACTCTCTTCATCTCAAGGCTTGGTTCTTGAAGAGTTTGTTTCCATCCTCACAGTACTCTGAACAGGTCCTTAAGCTACTGAGGATGGCTAAAAAAAACGAACACTAAGAAGACTTATGCAGCCAAATGGAAAAGGTTTTTCCTCCTGTGCAAGAGCGAAAAGGTCGAACCCCTATCAGCTTCAAACCCTCAGCTGCTAGACTGCCTGGTACACCTACAGGCGTCGGGCTTGAAACCATCTTCACTGAGGCTGCACCTGGTGGCAGTTTTGGCATACCTTTCGGTGGGAAAGAAGAAATCATTTTTTTCCCCACAACATTTTTAAACAGCTTTTCAAAGGCCTCTTGCACCTCCAGCCTCCAACCAGGGAGCCTGTTCCTCCTTGGAGTCTGAATCTTTGTATAGATGGGCTCATGAATCCACCCTTCAAGTCTATGTCCATGACCCACATCAGGTTTGTAACTTGGAAGACTGTCTTCCTGGTAGCCATTATGTCTGCCAGGAGGATTTAAATGCTACAGGCCCTGTGCACTGAGCTGAATTACATCATCCCTCATGACGATAAAGTTGAGCTCATGACAAATAGGAAATTTCTGCCAAAGGTGGTTTCAGAGTTTCAGTTGAACCAGTCCATTACTCTGCCTGTCTTCTTTATTGAGCCATCCACTCCTGGCGAGCAAAAGCTCCACAGCTTGGATGTCAAAAGAGCAGTCTTTCACTACCTAGAGCATACTAGACAGTCCAGAGGCTCTTCCACTCAGTTGTTCCTCACCTGCTGGGATGTAGGCAGAGGAAGACCAGCTACCAAGAGAACTGCTTCTCATTGGTTGGTCTCTTGTATTAGATTCTGCTATGAGAAAGCTGGTCTGCAGCCTCCAGTGGGGCTCAGGGCCCACTCCATCAGGGGCACTGCAGCCTCACTTGCAGCAGCAAGGGACATTCCCCTACTGGATGTCTACAAAACAGCTATCTGGAAATCTGTGCACACCTTTGTGAAACACTACAGTTTGGATGTGCAGACCAGATCTGATGCCAGATTTAGCAGGGCGGTTCTGCAGAGCCTCTTTCCTAAGTTGGTTCTCTGCCCACCTCCCACTTGGTAATGCTCGGTAGACTGCAAAAAAGTAGTTACTGATGCTAAAGGACTCCTGGGGTAAGAAGAAGAAGAAATTACACACTGCAGTAATCTTTCTTCCAAGGTTTTTTTTTTTAGCATCGGTAAGCTGCCACCCTCCCTCCCCAGTTCACATGTTAGAGAAGGGCTCTTTATGTCATCTTTTACCAAATTTGGAGTTGCTTATTGATGAGTTTTTAGCTTGTGTTGCTGTTTCTGCTTCCACTTTTGTGGACACTTGCATGTTTTTGAATCCTGTTGATGCTTTTTCGGGGCATTTTTCTGCATTTTTTCTAACAGAAGTTCTGAAGCTTTCAACAGCTCTCACTTAGTTCACACCCCCTCCTGTCTTTTGATTAGCTTGGCCCTAAGCTTATTTAAATATTTCTTAAAGGCACACCTATGGGGCAGTTGCACCTAGCCAGCTAAGTGCAACAAAGTTATTGATGCTAAAGGACCCCAGTTGGAAGAAAGAAGATTTATGCGATGAGTAATTTTTTCATCGGGCGCTTCATCCGCTGCAGGCTCCTCAACACCTGCACCATACTGCCAGATCCCCTCCGGGTTGCCATCTTGGGAACACCTAGGAGAAGGGACAGGACGGGCATTAAGTGACATACCTACATAATGCCCAGCCCACCCACAGTGTGCATTGGACAGCGGGGCCACACACCACTGGATGGACCATACAGGACCCACACACAGGGGGCCGCACCAGCCATCCACACAGCACACCACAGCAATGCAGACAGGCAAACAGTGCCATGCAGTGCAGTGGGCGCATGTGTGAATGGGTAGGGGCACACGGCACAGAGCTCGTGTCCTTACTGATATATTGCCTTCTCGAGTACAAGCCTGCTGGGCTACTTAAAGGAACACTGTCAACCTGTTTTTTTATCATATTATTTCTAGTTAAAAACGTACATTTTATGATTGCTTACCTTCTCTAAAATTCATTGATGTTGCTGTTTGTCTTGTCTGTCTTCTTGTTTAGTAGAACTGAAATGCATGCTAATGTTTATTTGTAAACCACCTTGTTTTGTTTACAATTGTGGATCTGTTTTTACTGCATACTTCCTGAGCATTAGAAACACACCCAAACAGTGCAGTCACTCATGAGTCAGTAGTCTTCTAACTCCCACTGCATCGTGATGGGCTACAGTGTGCTGTGGGTGTTCCCAAGTCCAGGAAAGATGCAGTTGGAGCTAATCAGGGAATGTAAACAAACTTGTGTCGGTGTGGTAACACCAGTATGGTGGGCAGTCTGTTTTTCAGTTTTTTAAAGAAAATAAACTACCAGCTGCATCAACAATCTTTACAGAATGTTGGCAGTCATAACGTGTATTTTTTGTTTGCTTGCACGCATGTGCAAGAAACATAGTGCCATCATCCAAGTTTTCGGAGGTGTGTCACCCCCTCTTCCAATTCAGTCAGTGTGTTGGCAGGCGCTGCCCCAGTCCCCAGTGCATGCTGGAGCAGTCTATGGCAGCTCCAAAATGCAATGGCATCAGTTGAAAGGGGAGCCACGCTTCAGTGAGCAGCAATCAGATATTGCCTGCTCAGCGCGCAGCCCCCACACACACACACACACATACTGCGCGTGCCCCCCACGCACACACTGTATAGTCGCATAGGTGCCCAACCCATCAGCTGTGCGTTGGGCGCCCCCAAAGCTCTTCCACATGCCACGCTGGGTGCCCAACAGCGTGGCAACTTCATGATATAGCCGACTGGGGTGCCCAATCCCCCATCGGATCCACTGTCATCCCCCGAGTGCCAGGGTGCCACGCTGGGAGCCCACGCCAGCGTGGCAATAGATGCTGTGGCCGACGGGGTGCCCAATCCCCAACGGCCCATGCTCCCAACCAGTCGCCCTTAGCCATGCTGGAGCCCACCCCAGCGTGGCAAACGCTCCTGTCGTCATTTAAAAGAAAAAAAGAAAAACGGTCCCATGCAGTCTCCCAGCCCCCACAACCCGCACTCCACCCGCTGTGCACCCTGCCTCCTCACACCTTATACTTACCTCCGGAGTCCGCACGACGATCTTCGTGGACCAGGAACACGCCTTCTTCAAAGCCGACCGCGAACTGAGGAAATGCCAGTAAGCTGTATAATGGGATAGATAGGGTTTTCCAACTTTGTTGCATATCTCAGGCATTTTTGGAATGTTTGCACCAGATTTTCAACATAGGGTTTTGGGACCTCTTCTCATGAATGCTGTCACTGTCAGCGTTATGACTGGCTCAGGCGGTGATTTCGCAGTCACTGCGCAAATCACCTTTCGGGACAGATTAACAAAATGACACTGCCAGTGTTCATAAGGTGGGCTCAGAAGTTTATTTTGAAAATTTGGTGAAAATTCCAAAAATGACTGTTTTACGTTGCCAGGAATCTTATGCACGTCAGAAGTTCGCAAATTTTAAATATTTTCACTCCAGATTTTCAACATTGCCATTTTACCACACCTTCTTATGAGTAGTACAGCTGTCATTTTTCACATCTCACCCAAAACGTGTTTCCGCCCATGTAGCACACAATGGCGCTGTTGGTGTGCGAAAGCAATGTTTGGGGCAGATTATGAAAATCAGTTACACACTGTTCATGAGCCGAGGTCTTAAAATGGCTACGTTGAAAATTTGGTGACAAAAGTCCATAAAATGACTGTGTTACGAGTGAGCATTGTGCAGTTTCCACACACCGTCGACTTTGTAATATTTTCAGTCCAGATTTTCACCGGTGGCATTTTTCCACACTTCCTTATGAACAGTACAGCTGTCATTTTTCGCAACATGGCCGAAGTGTGTTTTCACACTTTCAGCGCAGAGGTGCGTGGTCGCTGTGGGAAATCATTGTTTGGGGCAGATAAAGAAAATCACAGTGACACTGTTCATGATTGGAGGCACCAAAATGCCTGAGTTGACAATATGCTGTATCCCCAACCTAATTATATTACGGGTGTGCGTTGCACAGTTTCTATGTACGCTCGTGACTTCACCAGTTTTTTTTTTTTTTTTTATATATTTTTACTGCAGATTTGCAACATTGCCATTTTTTCCACCTCCCCATGTCATTTTTTACATCCTGTTCGGAATGTTTTTACACCTGTGGTGCTAAATGCCGTAGTCGCTGTGCATAAGCAGCTTTCGGCTAACAAACTGATATTGCCACTGTTCATGAGGTGGGGTCACAAAAAAACATGTTGAAAATTTGGAGTGAAAATACCAACTAAACATTCTTTATCTTAGATTCAGTGCTAAGAAGTGCAAGGTAATTCACCTGGGAAACAAAAACCCAGGGGAAGAGTACACAATGGGGGGTGAGATGCTAACAACAACAAAAAATGGAAAGGGACCCGGGGGTAGTCATATCAGATGACCTAAAGGTGGGCAAGCAATGTGAGAGGGCAGCAAGGAGGGCTGGGGGTATACTGGGATGCATAGGGAGAGGCATCACCAGTAGAAAACAGGAAGTTGTTATCCCTCTGTACAGACAGTTAGTGAGACCCCATTTAGACTACTGTGTGCAGTTCTGGAGACCCTGTCTCTATAAGGACATAGACAGGAAGGAGGTGGTCCAGAGGAGGGCAACTACAATGGTGCAGGGTCTTCAACAGAAGCCATATGAGGAGAGACTGAAAGAGCTTAATATGTATACTCTTGAGGAAAAATACCTCAAGGGAATCAACAGAGTCCAAGACGGGAGCATCTTTGAGAGAAGGAGATGCAAGAACAAGGAGGCACAGTTTGAAGATAGAGGGGAATGACTTGGGGGATGCAGAAATTATTTTTCACTGAGAGGGTAGTGGGCACATGGAACCACCTTCCTGAGGAGGTCGTAGGGTCACAAACAGTGGAGGAATTCAAGAATTCATGGGGCAGGCATAAGGCAGTTATAGTGAAGGGCTGGAGGAAGTAGTCTGTTGGTTAAGTAGAATCTGCAGCTTATCCAATACATAGGGAATGGGTAGACTAGGTGGGCCAGCGGTCCTTATCTGCCATCAAAAGTCTATTTTTGTGATGTCGTATGTAGGAAAGCAGATAAGGTCTAAGGGACAGTAAGCCTCTTTCCAAAAGTTATCCTTGGTAATAAAGAAAAAAGGTAAATAATTATAGAAAATACACAAAATATAAACTGAACTAAAGCTCTGATTTTTTTCCAAGTTTTTCTAACGGTGTCGGGGGCTCTTTAAAATGAACAGAATTTTTTATTTATTCATTTTTTTGTTTAGTGAGTTTCCGCAAGGATTTATCCATCCATTTAGAACATTATTTATTGCTGTTGTTTTTGATTTTGTAGGGGATATAGGTATTTCTTAGGCCGGATATAATATTATAAGTTTATACCAGGGCTGGCCTGGTGGTGCTGAATGCCATACCTCGTGCTACGCTGGCGACCTGGGTTCAGGAACGAGCTCGGGTCCTCGGGGGTTGGCTGGGGGAGGTAGCCTGAGCATCTTGTGGACTGCTCGACTCCTCTAGGGAGGAGGGTTTTCTGGCTCGGGGGTGGCTGGTCTGTGGTGGAGACCAGGAGATACAGCAGCTCCGGGGCCCAAAAACCAATGGGGGTGTGCGATGGATGCTGGCACAAGCCTTGACGTCACTTGGCACATTGAACTTGGGGGGGGGGGGTTACTACAGAAATACGCTGCTCAGAGCAACACCAACGCAAAGGCCTGATTGTGGGCCCTCCTCCAGCTGGCCTGCCGCCGATAAGAGTTCTCTGACGAAGACTTGATTCCTTGGGACGGCGATATAGGGGGGCCCTCCCACCGCCACTTTGCCTGGGAGGTAAGCCATGACTTTATTGGGGGAAGGACCCCGAGCGGACGTGAGGCTGGAAGGGGAGTTGGGTACAGCTTTGGGGGTGGGGGAAAAATAAAATATAAATAAAAAATATATAAAGTTTATTCCACCTATAAATAGATATAACTAAGAAAATTTGATTCCAGTCTAGGTCATTCAACTTTGATTTCATACTGAGAATATCAGCTTTCAAACTCCAGGAAATCTTACTGTATTCTGACTTATGCAGTATGGTCTCACCATAGGACTGCCGAGGAGCTGAAATGGTTCATAGAACCTATGCAAGTGATGGAATGCTAAGCTCAAGCTTGGTTTTCAAATCACTGTCCCTGGACCATCAAATTCTTTACTCTGCTTTCCTCAGTAAGATGTCTTCAGGGAGCTCTCCTTCTTCGCTTGAAGAAACTTTATTTTCTCGGTTATTCTAACAGTAAAATTATTTTATTTGATATTCTTTTCACTGTTCTTGGTTTTCAGGTAGTAATTATTTAGATTTTTGGTTTAGTGGGGTAAGTAGTCATTTTTCTCCTTGGTTTCTCAGCCGAGAGGAAACCGATAATCTCCCTATTAGTTTTTTTGTTTGGTATTTAATTTTAGTTAAAATCTGTTCCGACTCGGTATAGTCAGATAGTTAGTTGAATTTTACTATGGGGTAACTCCTGGTTAGTGGGTCAGAATTTAACCGGGGTAACTCCTGGTCTTGTGATTGTTTGTTTGAAATTCGAAGGTAACTCCTGGTTTCTTGTTTGAGGTGTAACAACTGGAAAAAAAAAATCTTATTTTGTTTGGGATCTGGGTTATGTCACAGAAACCAAAAAAGAGAACAGGTTTCCAGCACTGTACTGAGTGCGAGGAACTGTTTGCAAAAGCAGATGATCTGGTTTGCTTGTTCTGTCTGGGGTCTGACCACCTTCAGACAGGCTGTGAAATTTGTGCCAATTTCCCTCAGTCTACTATTGAAAGAAGACTGCAAAGGCTAAGGGAGAAAATGGCTGAAAAGGCTGCTAATCCAGCTGGTGAGCAACCAGTTGAACCAGAGGGGCTGCCCCGTGACAAGGGCAATAGCTCCGCTAAGAAAAGAACCGCGGATAAGGCTGCTGAACCATCCATTGCGGTTACAAAGGAAAGCAAAGAAAAGCACCAGGAAACGCAACCGGAACCAACCGTGGTTCCTTCTACTGAGGAGATTGTGAATACAATCAGAATTATTCAATCCCTACAGTCTCTGGTTCCGGTTGATAAACAACTGGTCCCTCGAACACCAGGTTCACAGGCCCCCGGTTTAACAGACCAAGGTGGGGAGCCTTTTGAGGATACTGGTTATGGTGAAGAACCAGAGGATGAGGATGAGGACTATGGTGAACCCACAGAACCAGATAGTTCTCCTGATCCATATAGGCCTGATTCCCCTGATCAGGGAACTGAGGATTTTTCCTCTTATTTTGCTTTTATGAAGCAAGTGGCCCAGTCTCTCGACCTCCCATCCCATTAATCATTAGACGAGGAGGAGGAAGAGGACTACAGAGAGATGATGGACGTTCCCCCATCTAAAAAGTTGTTGTTTCCACTGTATAAGTCCTTAAGAAAGCAGACCATGAAGGTCCTGCAGGTTGCCACTTCTGTCCCTCCTACAGACAAAAAGGTGGACAGAAAGTACTGGGTGGATAAGACTGGGGCTGATTTCCTGTTTGGACATCTCAGCCATGAAGGTGTGATGGAGGCTGTACCTTGTGACAAAGCTGGCATTCCAGCCCCCAGAAAAAGACTCCAGGAGGATGGACTCTATTGCCAAGAAGGTTTATTCTAGGATCTTCCCTGGCTATTAGGCAGGCATCATATATGGCCTAAATAACCAGATACCAAAAGAATATGTGATCCACTGTGCTGGAAATTGCCAAGGCAATTCCTCCTCCCATGGCTGTTGACCTAGGGGAAGCTGCTAAAAGGGGCATTGAAATTTCAAAGACTCAATTTAGGATGGCAGTGGATGCTAGTGACACTGCATCCAGACAGATGGTGTCAGCAGTGTCTTTGAGGAGGTTTGCATGGCTCAAAACCACCAACCTCACACAGGACACTCAAAACAAAGCTATGGATTTTCCATGTGACCCTGTATCTCTGGGGAAAAAACAGAGGCATATATGAAAAAAAAAAAAAAAAAAAATAGACTACAAAGCTGCTTGCAAAAGTGCAGCAGTCAAGGAGAAAGCTGCCAACCCCAGAAACACCATCCAAGGGGTGGCAGGGGTAGAACTCTCTACAGGTAGTTTTCCCAACCACAAGTTTTTCCCCAGTACCAACTTAGGGTATACTTCAGGGGCAGTGGCCGAACTAGCCCCAGTGTCCAGCCAGTAGCACAGTCCATACAGACTCCCTGAAGGGACTGGTTGGGTCACCTTCCCAATTCCAGTAGGAGGCAGGTTGGCCCACTACTTCCAGGAGTGGAAAAATATCACCACAGACAGGTGGGTCCTGGAATTAGTGGGCCAGGGACTTGTCCTCAGTTTCAAGGCTGTGCCAGGGCTGAGGTCAAGGGCCTTCAAGCCCTCTTCCCCATCAGAAACAGCCCTGCTGGAAAAGGAAGTTTCAAGCATTCTGCTGCTGCAGACAGTGGAACCAGTCCCTTCCAGTAAGATAGGAAAGGGACTGTTTTCAAGATACTTCCTTACAATAAAGAAAACGGTAGTTGCGACCTATTCTGGATCTCAGATACTTAAACAAGCATCTGGCAAAACCAAAATTCAGAATGGACACCCTGGCTACCATACTACCTACCCTGAGACAGGGAGACTGGCTAGCATCCTTGGACCTGAAGGACACTTACTTTCACATTCCAGTCAGAAGGTGACACTGAAAGTACCTCCGATTCAGGCTGCCATCAGAGCATTGCCAATTCAGGGCAGTCCCTTTTGGACTGACATCTGCTCCAAGGGCGTTCATGAAATGTCTAGCTGTGGTAGTGGCACACCTAAGGCGACAAGGGGTGTCAGTGTTCCCCTACCTGGATGACTGACTCATAGTGAGCCAGCCATACCAGCAAGTAAAGGAGGTATTTTCTGTAACACAGAACACTCTTTCCTCCTTGGGGTTCCTAGTGAACCACAAAGTCTGTCCTAGAACCTGCGAACTGGATACAAAAACAGGAATGGCTTACCTCCCTCAAGACAGGGTGGGCAACCTTATCCAGGTTGCTGATTCCTTTAAACTTCACATCTCCATACCAGCAAGGTTCTTCCTACAGTTGTTAGGCCACATGGCATCACCACGGCGACTGTGCTAGGAACCAGGTACCAGATGAGGGATATTCAGTTTCACTTAAGGGAGCACTGGTCCCAAAGGAAAGATTCTCTTTCAAAGTTGATCCCAGTCACAGTCACTCTTCTCCGAGCCCTGCAGTGGTGGCAGGAAAAGAGCAGCCTCAGACAAGGGGTTCCCTTCCTTCAGCTGTTCCCTGCTTTGGTGCTCACGACAGATGCATCTGTAACCCCTAGGTGGCGCTATCCCAAGGGCTACTACCCCTGCCTGCTTGGCTAGTAGCAGGTTAAGGGGCCTGAGTTCTGAATCGGGTGCCTCCACCCGGAGGGTCACTGTTGGTAATGGTCAAGCTAACCTGGGCACAGCCCTCCGGGACACTGTCACCCCCCTCTTTCCTTACTAGTGGCCGGAACAATACACAGTAATCACTTTCACAGTACCCCTGATATACCACACAAGTACCCACACTGTTTACACTTAACACGAGGGCTTTCCTCTGGCTCGGCCCTGGGGACCCCCTGTAAAACAAGGTTATACACAGCAAATAACAGCAGTACAGTACTCTTGCACAAACTGGAACTACAGTCAGGGTAAATGCAAAAACAAGTTAGATCTGATTTATTTAAGGGACTTGAACAAGGGAGGGGCATAATCAGGTTAATTTGCTTAAAGACTCTATCATTCAAACAGTTATGCATGCACTTCAGGATCTATAAACAGTCCACACTCTGGGTACCCAGATGGAGATTGGTAGGCTAGCCAGGAAACGTTGCAGCTGGTTGGGGCCTTGTGATGAAAGAAAAACAACATGCCCAACGCACACTATCTGTAATCTGGAGCCGGAGGGCTCAGTTCGTGAAAAGAAAAACGACAAGACGATCAGATGACGCACTTTTAGATTAGGCTGTTGTTGCGGGGAGCTACCCTGATGATTACTCACGATACCCAAGAACGGACATAGGCTGGACGAAAATCGAGACAGGTGGTTAATCTGGAGTGCCAGAAGAAGCAGGGTCCACACGATTCACCGAGGCGTTGTTCCTGTTGAAGCGTGGAGCAGGGAGCTGATCCCCAGGCAGGTCTCTCGTCGATGGCTTTCTCTGTGCAGTGGGTAGTTTGGCTGGGTCAGTGTGGCAAGGCCTGGGGCAAATGGAGACAAATTCAGATACAGTCTGTTTTGGGCTGGATACAGCTTCCAGCAAGCAGAACACAGTTCACAGAGTTGGGGACCAAATCATGACCCACTTTCCATATACAGCACATTTACATGTAAGGAAATTCTACTGTACCAAGCAAACTGCTCTCTGGTCATGATCGCAAAGTCTCTGCACAAACTGGGGATTCAGAAGTGGCTGGAAATCCTGACAGGCCGATCACATTCAGCAAAATCTTTGGTCTTCTTCAGGTATGAGCTTGGTAAAAGAAAAATCAGTGGCTTACTTCATTCTCACAAACTTGGATTTAGTCCAACATAATTCTCTTCTCTCCCCTTCGGGGGCAGCAGGCAGACATGCAGGCCAAAAACTCAGCCCTTTCGCAGTTCTCCCATGTGAATCCACTCAGGATTGCTGCTCAAAATCAGTTGAGCTCTTTCTTCCTCAGCTTTCAGCTTAGATCTAACTGAAAATTGCACGCAGTCTGGGCTTTCCCCAAGATCCAAAAGGTTCGGTTGGCTGATCTTTCTGTCAGTCACAACAAGAGCTCCCCCTTCAGTTGCAAAAAAGGCACCAAAAGCCCAAAACTACAATTCCTACAGATTTTGATTCCAGACAGCTCCTGTAGTCCGGCTTCATTTTAGGTCCCACCAGTACTGATTGGTTCAATTTGCAGACCAGGACCAAGATAGTGGAGACAAACAAAACAGTTCCTGTTGCAAAGAAGGCAGGTTAGACAAACTACATTATCATTATCACTCCAAATGATTTTCAGCAAATAATTACATCTTTCAACGGAGCTCCCTCTCATATTACTTATGCTGCAAATCCAGGCAGCTCTTAAGAGACAGTACACAAAGGCTATGCAGGCTCTGGTAATCACATTTAAACTGCTAAAACACAGGACACCAGCCTGGCGGTGAGCATTTAGGTAAGCTCAAGGAAGACTTTTTGGGAACCCCCATTTGTAGGGGGGTTACACATCTTCCCTAAAAGAAATTGGGGTGGAGTCTTCTAGGGGTTGTCAACCCTAAAGCTTACCCCATTTTATACACTCCAGAAACATGCACACCTGATGAGGTGCGCTTTAGGGTTAACGACGTCTGGGAAGATTCCATCCCAATTTGCTTTAGGGGTGGCGTTCGGGCCTTAGGGGTTTTAAGGTTGGGAACACTAAAGTCTCATTTCCCTACTTTTGTTGGTTTAGCCTCAACCCTAAATGCTGCATTAACTCAGTTTTTTGCAAAGAATTGCATTTATATGTATGTTTAAATAGTTTCTCCCATATCTACTAGCTGCGGTCACCACATACCTCGTAAAGCTATTTCTCAGCCCTGTCGCCTATCCTAGAGGATCCCTTACCTGCTCCATGATTCACCTGGTGGGATATTTTATGGATCTCTTCTTTAATGATTTCAAATCTGAAAAAGGCATCCTGCTGGTGCACTGGTAATACTGCTGCTTATGATGTTGGGTGAAATGGGCCCGAGTTGACGGAGGGCCAGTGGGGTAGGAAGAATGAAGTGTCCCAAAGGACACTGTCCTTCATTTTGGGAGGGGAGGTTGTGGCTCCCTCTTATCACACTGCAGCCTGGGTGACCACAGGTGGTAGTGTAGCAGGGAGTGAGAGGGAGGGGCATTTGATGGCTGAGTGTCGTGCTGCAGCGTGCAGTAGCCCACGCACTTGACACACCTCAGGTGCTGGATCCCGTGTGGGAGATCCAGACCTACAAGAAAAATAAAGAGGGGAAAAAAAAAAAAACCAGGATGATGGGCATATGTTGGCCAGGGCTTCAGTGACTCTCCATTTCCTCCCCCACTTGGCGGTCATTAGATAGCAGGACCAAGTGTCACGTAGCCCGGTCTTGTTTTGAGGGGGCCGCCTTGGGGAGGAGGGGTTAAATGAGGGGTTCAAAGGGGAGGGGTTGTAAGTACCAGAGGTACCAGGGTACTGGGCTGGGTGGTAGCCACTGATGGGGGCCGCCTGGAGATTGGCAAATAAAGTACATGTACAAAATAAATAAATAGGATAAAGCAGACTCGGACTGGGAAAGGCATCTTACTAGACATGTGGTGGGCACAGTCTGTAAACTTATTGTTTATTACCTTTGAATTGTTCTGTGACGCACACCAATTCCGTGCACTTGTAGCGTTGACTGCTTTAACTGATGATACCAAGTCAGTACATGTCCTCTTGTTTGCCACTTGGCCACCTATAAACCTGCTTCTTTGGTTTGTCTGCAGAGCCCCATTTTCTTCGATATATATACAGCGCTTTTGCCACCAGGGATGACCTGATTGAGTTCGTGGCCCAAGGTTTGGTGGATGGCATCCAGATCGATTACTACGACAGCCATACCCAGAAAAAAGTGCCGAAGCAGCCATGGATGGAGAAGAACATGGAGCCGGGGTACTGGGAAAAGGGAACACAGAGTCGAAACAGCAAACAGCACTGGTTTAAGGTGAACACGAGGATTCTTATGGATCGCACCAACACCACATCTGGTGAGTCCCTGCACAAATGTCAAGTGAAAGACTTGCATTGGGGTGAGCACAGCAGACTCTCGGGGCTAAAAACCTGTAAATTCCTTTAGTATTTTTGCTTGTTAGTAGCTCAGCAGCTTGCACACTCTCCTCTGAGGCTGGAAGATCGTAATGGGTTCCAGCCCCACATCAGGAACTTGGGGTAAAATTCAAATAGTGACACCGTAGTGCAGCATGGGGGATACACTCAGGAGCTGCCATCTTTTGCATGCGATGTTAAATTGCTGTCCTGTCTGCTTGTTCTGGTGGTTGTTCAGGTGGCTGTTCTCAAAAAAAGAGTAGGGGAAGTTCCTTGGTAGAAAGATACTGGGATCGCACACGCTGAAGTCTGTGTCTGGTACAAGCAAAGGAAGACTGACTAAGGAGAACAGGGAGGCTGCTGCACTTTAAATAAAGCAGGTCAGAAACAGAGCAAAGTATTGCAGTGGTGACTGCAGATAAGTGGGTTTAATAACTCTGAGTTGCATAGGGTGGCAAGGGACACCACAGGGGAAGGAAACAGCTTCTGATAGGGGACTCAGTTGTTAGAGGGGTAGACCTGGGGAAGGGAGAGGAGAGGGAAGTAAGGTGCCTGCCTGGTGCCATGGCTTGGAGGGACAAGAAGCGAATCCTCAGGATTGCAGAAACAGCATCACAGGAGAGGGAACTAGATATTATTGCCCACCTTGGGACAAATGACCTATCTAGGCATGGGATCAGTGCAGTGCAGGATGAAATTGTGGAGTTGGGGAGGGGTCTCAGACAGGTAGCAAGCACGGTTACCTTCTCAGAGGTGCTGCCAGTCCATGGCAGGGGTGAGGCTAGGGTACTACACACCATGAAGTTTAATGAATGGTTGCAAAACTGGTGCAGAGCACAGGGCTTTGGCTTCATTGGAGACTGGGGGTACACCTGGAGAGATGAAGGTTTATACTGGCACGATGGTCTGCATCTGTCCATGAAGGGAACCAAGATCCTAAGTGACAGGTTTAAATGCTTCCTTGGCAAACTTTTAAACTAGCCATGGGGGGAGGTGCTAATAAGAGAGCAGGAAATTTCAAGCCTCCCCCCACAAAACATGACTGGTAGTAAGGTAAATACTGAGGTACAGTGCTCAGCAGAGGGCAGGACAGGGGTAAATGGAAAAATAGACAAGGGCCAAAAGAGCAGGCATGGGGGAAAAAAGGATAAAGCCAACATTAAATGGAGGGCAATGAGTACCAATGCCCGTAGTCTGGGAAGCTTCCTGAGCTAGTAGCCTTGATGGAAGATGAACACTTGGATATTGTGGCAGTCACAGAAACATGGTATATGGGGAACCATGACTGGGATGTCAACATACGTACGCAGTCTACTGAAGGGACAGGGAAGGGAAGAGAGGAGATGGAGTAGCTCTATACATAAGGGAAGGGATCAAAGCTACAGAACTAAAAAGTAAATGGGGAGGACAAGAGGCACTCTGGGTCACCTTGGAGACGGGGAATGGCATCATAATCCGCACAGGGGTTGTATACAGACCCCCATCTCAAGGGGAGGAAATGGACAAGAAAATGATAGAGGACATTCTCAAAATGGCTGAAAAAGGGGAGATACTGTTGATGGGGGACCTAAATATGCCAGATGTTAACTGGATGACATGTACTGCAGCCACATCCAAGAGCAGGATCATTCTTGATGCCCTGCAGGGGGCAGGCCTTAGACAGCTAGTGTTGAAACCCATTCAGGAGGAAGCAATACTAGACCTGGTACTCTCAAATGGAGAGAGGATCACAAATTTAGAAGTCAGTAGACATCTGGGAACAAGTGACCACTGTACAGTGTGCTTCACAGTAAGCACAACCATGGAGACAAGTCATACAAAAACAAGCATACTGGACTTTAGAAGGACTGACTTTGGCAAAATGGGTGAATACCTGAGGAATACACTAGCAAATGGCCAAAAAGGAGAGGTGGAAGAACAATGGAGAAAATCAAACTGCCATCATAGAGGCAACAAGCCTTTGTGTGAAACAGATAAAGAAAACAAAGCGGAGTGAAAAACCACTATGGCTCTCAAAAGAGGTGGCAGGGAAGGTTAAGGAGAAAAAGGCTGCATTCAAAAAGTATAAGGCATCACAGAAGGAGCACGACAGGGAACTGTATCAATTAAAGCGGAAAGAACTGGGGAAGGCAATCAGAATAGCAAAAGCCCAAACTGAGGAAAAAATAGCCAAGTCAGTTAAGAAGGGGGATAAAACCTTTTATAGGTACATTAGGGAGCATAAAAAGGTTAAAGGAGGAATAGTGAAGATAAATAAGGGAGAGGGGAGGTGGGCAGAGGGAGCCAGTGAAAAGGCAGAGATACTGAATGAATACTTTTGCTCAGTATTCACAAAAGAAGATGAGGAGGAGTTACCTAAACCAGACAATAGAAGCACTCTGGGTAGGGGGGTTGACACCAGTCCATTTACAGAACAAAGAGTCCTGAAAGAACCCTAAAACTCAAGGTGGACAAAGTAATGGGGCCTGATGGGATTCACCCAGAATCCTAAAAGAACTAAGGAGGACCTAGTGACACCACTGACCACACTTTTTAACAAATCATGGGAGGATGAAGGTACCTGAGGACTGGAGGAGGGCAGATGGATTCCCCTTCACAAAAGTGGGAGCAAGGCAGAAGCAGGAAACCAGACCTGTAAGTTTGATCTCAGTGGTAGGGAAAATGATGGAATCACTTCTGAAAGAAAGAATTGTTGAATACCTAGAGGCCAGCGTGGCACAGGACCCAAAGCAGCATGGATTTACGTCAGGAAGGTCATGTCAGATGAATCTAATAGATTTCTTTGACTGGGTGACCAAAGTAATAGACCAGGGAGGGGCTGTGGATATGGCCTACCTAGTATTTAGCAAGGCATTTGACACAGTCCCACACAAAAGATTAATAATCAAGTTAACCAGCCTGGGAGTGGGTCCCAGGGTGGTAGCCTGGGTTGCAAACTGGCTGCACAACAGGACACAGAAGGTAATAGGGAGGAACACATTCCAAGAAAGGGGGTCACTAGTGGAGTACCAGGGCTCAGTACTGGGTCCAGTCCTTTAACATCTTTATAGGTGACATTGCAGAGGGTCTGAGAAAGGTATGCCTTTTGCAGATGATACAAAGATCTGTAACAGAGTTGATACACAAGGGGGTGTAGAAAGGATGAGAAGGGACTTGGCAAGGTTGGAGGAATGGTCAGACATATGGCAACTTAGATTCAGTGCAAAGAAGTGCAAAGTAATGCACCTGGGAAACAGAAACCCAGGAGAAGAGTACACAATAGCAGGGGAGTTATTAACAACAACAAAAATGGAACGGGACTTGGGGGCAGTCATATCAGATGATCTAAAGGTGGGTAAGCAATGTGAGAAGTCAGTAAGGAGAGCCAAGGGGATACTGGGATGCATAGGAAGGGGCATCACAAGTAGAAAAAGGGAAGTGGTTATCGCTCTGTACAGACAGTTGGTGAGACCCCATCTGGAGTATTGTGTGCAGTTTTGGAGACCTCATCTATGCAAGGACATAGACAGGATGGAAGCAGTCCAGAGGAGGGCAACTAAAATGGTGCAGGGTCTGCATCAGAAATCATATGAAGAGAGACTGAGAGAGCTTAATATGTATACCCTTGATGAAAGGAGGGACATGGGGGACATGATAGAAACGTTCAAGTACCTCAAGGGAATCAACAAAGTCCAGAGGGTAGCATCTTTCAGAAAAAGAGATGTGTAAGAACAAGGGGACACAATTTAAAGATAATGGGGGGATGGCTCAGGGGTACTGTGAGGAAATCTTTTTTTCATGGAGAGAGTGGTGGATGCGTGGAACTGCCTTCCTGGGGAGGTTGTTGGGGCTAAAACAGTGGAGGAATTCAAACATGCATGGGACAGACACAAGGCAATTGTAGTGGGGGGTGGCAGGAAGTAGGCTAACGCATTTTGTAGGCCCTGGCTTCAAAACCTTCGGTTATTCCGAAAAGCCTTCTAGTTCTCATTAGCGATCGTGACTACTTACCTTATGGAAGTCGAGTCTTCCCCCGAATTTTGCCGGTGTCCCTGCAGCCAGAAGATGTCACACACCCATCCCCACACCGTGTGCATCTTCTGTCTCGGTGTTGACCTTGACACTTCAAAGTGCGATCTTTGCCTTGCCTTTCATCCCAATATCCTCGATGACCGTCTTATATGCCTGAAGTTGGGGAGGCCGAAGAAACGGAACCCTCTGATGAAATCTAAGGAGGCTTGGTGGGCGGTTTCCACAGCTGCGGGATCCGCCAAGCAATTGGAGCGAATGCAAGCATTCAAGGAGGAAGCGGCTCGGGCTGCAGAAACTACTTGGAGCTTCTTTGTTCCACTCAACCTGGGCTCCACCTTCTCAGGTTCCTTCCGAGAGTTGTGCCAGTTTCTTCTGACCAAGGGGGAGAGTCCTATGGGCATGCACTCCTCTTGGTCCCGTAAGCGGGAGAAGGACCTGGGATCATCTTTCGTCCTGACGGAGATGCTCTTGGGATCGGGAGGGATCTCAGTCCAAGGAACCGGCTATCTCGAGTTTGGTCGAAATTGCCTCTTCGGACGCTGGCTTCTCGGCTTTACTGTCCGGCCAGTCAACCGAATTGTCAGTCGACGATGTGGAAATCATCATCGACCCATTGTCGCCGACTTTGGTCGACGATTCTCTCGATCGAACTGAGATTCTTACTTTCCCTGATGAGGAAACCCAGCCTGCTGGGAATCCCATAAAGGAAGTGTTCCCGGGAAATCACTGGTCCCGCCGGTGTCTCCCGAGCGACCAAGTCTGCCTGTCCGATCTTGATCGAGGTCTCGGATACCCTCGACCGAAAGCCATAAATGTTCTGAAAAGGGGTGATGCCATTGGTGGTCCTCATGGTCCTCAGATGAGAAGCAGCAGTGGAAACTCTGTTGGCGCTATGGGACCTACGTGGCAATAGCAGTTTTGACCGAGCACAAAGCCAACCCGGCTTCTACCACAGCCGTGCAGCTTTACGCCTCCTAGGTGAAGCAGACTCGCCGGAACCGATTAAGTCGGTTCCTCCCGCCCTAAAGCTGGCAAAACCTCTGGTTCTGCCTAAACCGGTATCCCCACCGATTATGGTGGAATCACCGCTCAAGCAGCCTGTGGGAGGGGCTCCTTCCAAGGAAGACAGACCAGACACTGGGCTTCCCTGATGCCTTTCGGTCACTGTCATCCTGGACCGCCCTCAGCGGGCTGAAGGTAACTTGGGCGGTTGGCCGTTTTATCTGGGTTCCTCTGGTTCGGATGTGACCGGCCTGCATTCTCATCCCGGGGATGACAAATCGGCTGGTGGGTTAGAGCCGGAGGAAGGTCCTTCGTCTTTTCAGGGCATTCTTCGCCTAATCTCTGAGTCCAAAGGGATGCCTCTGGAGCCAAACCAGAAAAAGGCAGAGTACCCTCTCATGGACATCCTCGCGAGAGGATACCCTGACGGAGGCCTTTCCTGTGGTAGAGGGCATTGTTGGCCCGGCCTTAGAACTATGGCAGCGCCCTACCTCCTGTCCAGCACCATCTGCCCACATGGCCCGCAAGTATGCTGTGCCCATGGGGTCCCTTGCGGGGTTCACAGAGCACCCTTCGGCCGAGAACCTGGTGACCACCTCTGTGTTCAGGCGTACTGGCAGTTCTGCAGACACTGTCCGACCTCCCGAAAAAGATTCCAAGCTTTTGGACCGTTCAGCCAGGAAGGTATATGTGGCTTCTTCCTTGGGCCTTCGTCAGGCAAGTTCGGCCATCGTTATGGCACACTTCTCCCATGCCCTCCTAGGGTCTTTGGATGAAGTCCTCCCACATCTACCCACGGACATGCAGACCATGGTCAAGTGGGTGTAGGATCAGGACCGAGCTGTTGCCAAATAGCAGCTTCAGACAGCCCTGGACATTAGGGATTCCTGTTCCCGTTCATTGGCAGCCGCAGTTGCCTCTCATCACAGGGCTTGGCTCTGGCCCTCCTCCTTCCCAGCGGATACCCAGCATAAACTAGCTGACGTGCTCTTTCTAGGGACCGACCTGTTTGGCTCAGGAGTGGCCAGTTACCTTCAGCGCATTGAGCAGTCCAGTACCACCTTGGACGTTACTTCTGCCAAGGGTTCTTCAGGCAAGAACCAGCATAAGAAAAAGAAGCCTTTTCAGCATTCTTCCCCTGTGGCTCAGCAGTCCTCCTTTCAAGGTGGACAGCAGTACCAGCAACAGCAGCAGGCTCAAGCTTGGTGCCCTCTGCCCAAGCCCGGGCCCTTCCAAGCCTGTAAAGGAGACTGAGGTTCCAGTCCTGGATTCTCCTCCTCCAAGCCTGCTCAGTGACGGGGCGGGGGCTGCCAACCCCTCTCCCATCACGCCAGCTCTGGGTCCTCTCGTGGGGGGGTCAGCTCCGCCACTTCCTTTCTGCCTGGTCCGCTGTTACTTCAGACATGGTGGGTTCTTGAAGTGGTCTGCCAGGGACTGCCTCTGGAATTCAAGCAGTACCCTACAAGCTGAGCCCGTGCCCCTTGGGAGGCAAGAGTATCTGCTCAGACTCAGTTGGCTGTCCAAAACTACATTGCTCAGCTCCTCCTCAAGGAGGCTGTAGCTCCAGTGGCAGATCCTCCAGCAGACCGAGGCTTTGTCTCCAGGTACTTCCTGGTACCCAAGCGGACGGGGGGATGGCGCCCCATTCTAGATCTGCACGACCTGAATCAATATCTCAGGTCACGTACCTTTCGGATGGTCACTCTGTCCCAAATCAAACCATCCTTGGAGCAAAACATGTGGTTCTGTTCACTGGAGCTGCATGACATGTTCTTTCACGTCCCAATCCGTCCGTCCCATCAGTGGTTCCTCCGCTTCAGGGTTGAAGAGACCCTGTAAGAGTTCTGAGCCATGCCATTTGGCCAGTCATCGGCCCCACGGGTCTCGGGGTCTTCACCAAATGCATTGCGTTGGTGATGATCCATCATGGGGGAGGGTGTCAGGATTTATCCTTACCTCGACGATTGGCTCCTAGTAGGTTCCACCAAACAGAAGGTGGAGAGGTCCAGGGACCTGACCCTCCAGACCTGCTCCCAACTCTGCCTCCAGATCAGTGAGGCCAAGTCGGAATTCGTGCTCTCTCAGATGATGTGCTTCATCGGGGCAGAACTCGACTCTTGCCAAGCCAGGGCTCGGCTCCCAGTGGACAGGGCGGAGGTTCTCTCCTCCTTTGCCCGATCATTTCTGGTTGGGCAGTTACACCCTGCCCGGGACTTACTGCGTCTTTTGGGGTTACATGGCGGCATGCACCTCAGTGGTCCATTGGGCCCGATTGCACATGCGCGCCCTCCAGTGGGAGCTGTCCGCCCAGTGGACTCAGCACCACGGTCATTTCGATCAGCTAATCACTGTAACCCAGAAGATGTGGGATGCCCCCTGCTGGTGGACCGCCCCAGACTGATTGCAGGAAGGGATCCTGTTTGTCTGCCCCAAGCCGACGGTTGTCCTTATGACCGATGCCTCTCTTATGGGGTGGGGAGACCACATGGGGGACAAAAGGGCCCACGGGCTCTGGACCCCCCGTGGAGTCCCGATGCCATATCAGCCTGTTGTAGCTCAGAGCCGTCAGACTGGCACTGTCGGATTTCACTCTTCAGCTCCGTGGTCAAGTGGTTCAAGTCCAGACAGACAATACCACGACCATGTACTACCTCAACAAACAGGATGGCATGTACTCTTGTCTGCTGTGCAGGGAGGTACTCCGCATCTGGCCCCTCGTGAGCCGTTTGGAGGCAGATCTCCTAGCCATCCATGTGGCAGGAGCCTCAAACCATCTGGCGGATGCTCTCAGCCACTTAGGCGAGACATCCCATGAGTGGTCTCTCCATCCAGAGGTACTGTAGTTTACAGCCTGTTTTCCCACTGGGGCAAACAGATGGTGGATCCGTTTGCCTCCAGGAACAGCACCAAGCTGAGGCTGTTCCATGCCTTCCCCCCTCAGCACGGCTCGCTGCAGGGGGATGCCTTTCTCAAGTTTGTAGACCCCAGGCCTTCTCTATGCCTTCCCTCCATTTCTCTTGATCCACAAGGTGCTCCTCAAGATGAGGAGGGACAAGGCGAAGGTGATCTTGGTAGCCCCAGACTGGCCGCACCAGTTCTGGTATCCAGATCTCCTCAGCCTCGCCTGCAGGCCCCCGGACCGGCTTCCAGCACGCCCGGACCTGATATCTCTTAATCAAGGGAATGTATTTCATCCGGACTTTCAATCCCTGCACCTCACAGCCTCGTACCTGAGCGGCTAGAGTTCCAGGCTTTGGGTCTTTCTGAGGATGTCTGCACTGTGGTGGAGGCATCCAGAAAGGAATCGACCAGGAAATGTTATGCCTTCAGATGGAAAAGATTTTCCATTTGGTGTCGGGGCAAGGGCCTGGACCCTATGTCCTGTCCAGTGGCTAACATTCTCGACTGCCTTTGGTCTCTCTCCAAAAGGGGTCTTCGGTCATCGACCCTTAGGGTGCACCTGGCAGCCATCTCTGCTTACCGGGTGGGGGACGGTCAGCCGATGTTGGCGCAGGAGACAGTGGTTGGGTGCTTTTTCCAAGGCCTAGATCACGTATCCCCTCCGGAACGTGAACCTCTACTTCCGTAGGATTTTCTGCTGGTACTGGCAAAGCTCATGGGCAAGCCATTCGAACCAATGCACAAGTGTGCCTTGTCAGACTTGTCATGGAAGACTGCCTTCCTGGTGGCTATCACATCTGCCAGAAGGACAGGGGAGCTCCAGGCACTCTTGGTGGACTCCCCTTATCTGGTCTTCCACAGTGACAAGATTGTCCTATGCCCCCACCTGAAATTCCTTCCGAAGGTGGTGTCAGAGTTTCACCTTAACCAGGTGTTAACTCTGCCGGTTTACTACCCCAACTACACCTCGGAGGCCGAGTACAGGCTCCATACTTCGGACCTGAGATGTGCTGTCTCTTACTATGAGGAGAGGACAGTGGAAATTCGGGGACAGGTTCGCCAGCTGTTTGTTGCCTACACTGAAGCTACTTTTGGCTGATCTGCAGCAAAGCGGACTATTGCAAGATGGATTACATCATGCATAGGTCTGTGCTACGAGTTGGCGGGCTAGGAGCCTCCCAGAGGGATAAGAGCTCATTCTGCCCACCATACTGGCTGCTTCTAGGGACATCTCTATCCAGGAAATCTGTCGGGCTGCTACCTGGAAGTCAGCTAACAGCTTCTTTATCCATTATCACATCGAGCTTGAGTCACGCCGAGGTGCTGGTTTTGGGGCCTCAGTTCTCCAATCTCTGTTTCCTAAGTAGGAGGTGTGAGCCTTGCCTCCCTCCTCCCGGAGAACTGCTAGGAGTCTGGATGGAAAGGGTGTTGATGAACAACATATCCACATCCCTAGAAAAACAAGGTACTCACCTGTAACAGTAGTTCTAGGAGTGATATATGTTGTTCATCCCCATGGACCCACCCGACCTCCCCGGCTGCTGACGCACAACACCCGTCTTACAGCAGGCTAAGATCTGGCGTCATGGGGTGGAGCCGAGGATTATACCACCCGGGTGGGTGGGAGGAGCCAGCTTGAAGACTTCCGGCAAGATTTAAAGTGGAAGGAGACATCCCAAAGAGTGTGGATGAACAACATATACCACTACTAGATCTGCTGTTACAGGTGAGTAACCTGTTTTTTTTGCTCACAAAGTGCAAATTGGGACCAGCCGCACACTTGCTGATTCCTTTTAAGGATATGCTAATCACGTAATGATCATTTCATTCAGTCTTTCCAAGACTGTTTTTCTCCTTTTTTAGTGTTAGAACGGACTCTGCTCTATGAGATGCTGTTCCTTGTTGTTTTTTTCTCAGGTAGGTGTTTCTTCTTGGTTGGTCGCTCCTTTTGGGCTGTTCCTCTGTTGATCTTTCATCCCTCACTGCAGACAACTACTGTATGTCTGCTGCATCGTCCAGGAAACATGGGGCGTGAGCACGCCTGGAGGTGTCATTCCTTATCTTGTATGCAACTGTCTCTTTATATGAAACTCCTGTTCCCTCTCTTCCCTGGGTGGCACCTGGAAACAAGCCTTGGCTCTGTGTGCTCTTTCCTGGCTCCCAGTCTTTAAATAAATAAATCCTATGGTTGCCAGCTTTCCGGTTTTCTCCTCAGTCTCAGAGCTGGCCTGTCTGCTCTGCGCTCTCCTTGCAGGAGGAGTTTGTACATCATTGCGGAACCCACAGTGTTGGAGTGCTCCCACTGCCTCCCTAAGGAAGCTCAGTATTGGGTGTTGAAATTAAGTTTTGCAGCCATTAGCCAGCAGAGTTAGTGACCCCCCCAAAAAAGAAATCATTGCCCCACAAGCATTCCACTGGTCCAAATAGCGTACTTCTTGAGACTTCACCTCTTCCCGTACAAGCTAGCAGCGCTAGTTAAAACGAAAATAGTGCTGGCCTGGAACAAAATCTGCCAACATTTGTCCGGTGGGCTGGTGCCAGCATTTAACCATATTGTGTGTCAGGGTGGGATAACCCTTTGTCTAAGGATCTTGAGAACGTTCATTCCATCACTGCCATTTGAGGCCTCTGTTCTGTGGCAGTAAGTTGGATCCAGTACATGAATCATGCCCCTTCCCCTCCTGAAGTCTGAGAACACGGTTTCACCCACTCCCTGTTGATTCCTTTGCCCCCAAAGTGAGACTACTACCTCTGCTGCTCACTTTTGACTTGTTAAGCTTAAGGCTTCATATTGGATCTGGGTCAGTAACACAGGTCTCCCATGTAGTGGTGCAACATGCCCTCCCCAAATGCCTCTGGACTGGTTGTGAATTTTTTCTACATTGACAAGCATTTAAACTAGCTGTGGAGGGAGGCGGAATGAAGCAGTAAGACATAGGCTGTCTCTCTCCCCACACACTTACAAGGTCAGCAGTGGGAACCCTGAGGGAGAGAAATCCCAAGAGGAACAGAAAAAATAGGAATCCAGGAGGGAGAGGGAAGGGGAGAGAAAAAGGGAAGATAATGGGGGAAATAAGGGTGGGCAAAAGAGCAAAAGGAAGGGAGGTGACAGTACAATCTGGAGAGCCACATGTACAAATGCTCGCAGTCCGGGTAACAGGATTGCAGACCTAGAGGCCACTGTGGCAGTAGCAGACCTGGATATAGTCACAATTAGAGTCCTGGAGCACTGAAAACCAGGACTGGAATGTAGCCATACCAGGTTATGCTTTATTCAGAAGAGACAGGGTAGGGGGGAAAAGGGGGAGGAGTGGCTCTTTATGTGATGGAAAACATAAAAGCTACAGAAATCTGGGAAGAAGAAAGAGAAGCAGAGGTATTGTGGGTCACCCTGGAGACACGCAAGGGGGCCATTGTTCACACGGGTGATCTACAAACCTCCAGCACATTTGGGGGGTGGATAAGAAAATGATGGAAGAAATCCAGATGATGGCAAACAAGGGAGAGTTATTGCTGTTGGGAGACCTCAGTCTACCAGATGTGGATTGGAGCCTCCCAGCTACAGCAACAGTTAAAAGTAGGGATATCCTAGACTCCCTGCAGGGGGCGTTTCTCTGACAACTAGTTAAGGAACTTACTCATATGGGGGGGTATCGGGTCGATACTGGACCTGGTACTGTCAGACGAGGGGACAGTGTCGCTGACATCATGGTGGGTAGCCACCTGGGGACCAGTGATCATCATATGGTATGGTCCAGTGTAAGAACTGGACCAGAATCGAGCCACACTAAAACGAGGGTCCTGGACTTCAGGAGGGACAATTTCAAGAAAATGGAAGAATGCCTGAGGGACACCCTAGCAGGGATAGGGAGTCTGGGTCGAGCCGAGAAACAGTGGGCAGAAATAAAGGAGGGCATTGAGAATGCAACAAACCTCTGTGTCAGGCAGGTTAAAAAGTACAAGAGAAAAAGAGACCGCTGTGGTTCTCAAAGGAAGTAGTGGGGAAACTAAAGGCAAAGAAGCTAGCATTTAGAAGGCACAAGCTGACACAGAAAGAAGAGGATAAGAAGTGTTATCAAGAGAATGAGGGAGGGAAAGCAGTTAGGAGAGCAAAGGCATAAGCGGTGGAGAATGTTGCCAAGTCAGCAAAAAAGGGGGATAAAACATTCTTTAGCGTATATAAGAAAAAAGAGGAAGAACAAGGGAGGGATAGTAAGGCTAAAAGGGAAGAAGGGGTTTGTGTGGAAGAGGACCAGAAAAAAGCAGACATATTAAACAAATAAACAAATACTATTAAACAAATACTTTTGTTCAGTATTTACGAAGGAAGGGGTAAGTGACTGGCTACAGATGGAGGAAAAGGGTATTAAAGGAAGAAAGGTGGACACTAGTCCGTTTATGGAGAAGAGAGTCTTCAAGGAACCAACACAACTAAAAGTAAGGCAATAGGGCCAGATGGGGTACACCCTAGGATACTGAGGGAACCTATGGAGGAGCTGACTGCACCTCTGTCAACTCTGTTCAACTTATCCCACTGGATATGGGGAGAGATTCGGGGGTGGGGGACTGGAGGAGGGCAGATGTGATCCCACTTCACAGAAGTGGAAATAGAGAGGATGTAGGAAACAAACCTGTCAGCTTGTTTTCAATAGAGGGCAGAGTAATGGAATCGCTGCTGAAAGAAAGGATTGTGGAATACCTTGTGACCAGTGGATTACAGGATCCGAGGCAGCATGGGTTCATTGGGGGCAGCGCGAGTCAAACAAACCTGACTGGGTGACAAGGCAGGTGGATCAGGGTGGAGCGGTGGACATGGCCTACCTGGATTTCAGTAAGGCCTTCAACACTGTTCCGCAGAGAAGACTGGTAAACAGTTTGGGCAACCTGGGAGTGGGTTTCAGGTGTAGAATTTAAGGGGGAAAAAAAAGTATTCTTGGTGGAATACAAGAGTCAGAATTTTGTTACTCCTCCAGGAAATGGGGTATTTTACCCCATTTCCATAGATTTTGATATTTTTAAAGGAAAGCGGTCTTTATCTTAACTGTCCCACCCCCAAAAGCTTTAACCCCCGATTCAGCCTTTGGCACATTTAAGCAATTTTTTTGTCATGTTTACTTACTAAATTTTACTTTTGAAAAGTCTGCAATTCTCAAATGTGATGGATGGTGCGAGGCGCGGATCCATTTCATCTGAAGTTGTGGCGCTGCACCACTCGCCTCATACATTCTGTGTTAGGGCGAGCGGTGCGGCACTGCACTTCAGATGAAATGGAGCCGTGGGCTGTCTGTCATATTTGAGAATTGCAGACTTTTCAAAAGTAAAATTTAGTGAGTAAACATGACAAAAAAAAAAGTTATTTAACGTGACAAAAGCTGAATCTGGGGTTAAAGCTTTCGGGAGTGGGACAGTTAAGATAAAGACCACTTTCCCTTAAAACTAGAACATTTGATATACACCAGATTTCTTTTTGGAAATCCCATAAGTTAACACATTTGACAAAAGGAAATGATTTGTATGTCTTTTCTGGTCTTATTTTTTTTTTTTTATTCATTGTGTTCTCAATTGACACACATAATGTTAAGATGCTGTTTTTTGGCGGCAGGCATACCAGCTTGGAGGGAGTGTGAGAGTGTGAGAGTGGTGGAGTGGTGTAATTTTGAGTTTGAAGTCTGCAGTCTTATCTCTCTGTACCACTGGACTCAGTGTCACAATCCCCCCCCCCCTTCCAGTAACGGCGATCAGGATACAGGAAGTTCCCTGCTCAGTCTGGGAAAGTTACTTTTTAACAACAGAAAAAGTCATGTCTGCTCTCTCTTTGCTGCATTACTTTATTTTTTAACTGTACCTTGCTATAAGAGGACAGAGTGATAAAGAGCAAGAGCGAGTTTGTGACCTTTTTTTTTCCTTTCTCGCAATCCTGGTCCACACAGGCCAATAGAGGGAGAGGGAGAGAGAGATCAGAAGAAGCTGGCAGACATCAAGGAGGGCATCTGGGGAGAACATGTACAAACCAGTAGGAGCACCATTTCTAAAGGCTATCAGTTGTCATACCACTTGTCCCCCGCATGACACCGCTACAGCAAACTCCCATTATTTTTTTTATTCCGTTAACAGAGAAATACAGCACGTGGAACTGGGTGCTGCCGTAAGGCACTACAGATTATTCTGATTTTTTGCTACACTCCATAAAGGACTAAGCATTATGGACCAGGCATCCCTGATTCTTTGAAAGGAGACAAGTGCTCATTGCCCCAATGTATCTGCAGTCCCTACGGCAGCACCCAGTTCCCGTGTGGTGTTTCTCTGTTAGCAGAATAAAGAAAATAATGGTGTTTGGTGTCATGCATGAGATGAGTGGTGTGACGACTGATAGAAATGGTACTCCTGCTGGTTTGTACAGGTACTCCCCAGATGCCTCGATGTCTGCCAACTTCCACTGATGTCCCTCTCTGTTTGTCTGTGGTCAGATGCTGGTACTGCATGCTGATAATGAGAAAAATGTGGTATTTTAAGCGGGATACCAGGGTTTGAATTTTGGTATTCCAGCATTACAATTGATTCCCAAAATGTACTAGAATACCACTAAATTCAAGTCCAGGGTTCAAAAGTAGTAAAATGGGTATGCAGTTGGCTAAGAAACAGCAGTCAGAGGGTGGTGGTAAATTGGGTTCACTCTGAAGAAGGCACAGTAACCAGTGGGGTGCCACCAGGGTCAGTACTGGGCCCGGTCCTCTTCAGTGTCTTTATTAGCAGCATTGCAGGAGGGCTGGAAGCGAAAGTATGCCTGATCGCAGCTGACACAAAAATCTACAGCAGATTGGACACACCGGGGGTGTGTGTAAAAATGAGGAATGATCTGAAAAAAGCTGGAAGACTTGTCAAGGATTTGGCAACTGGGCTTCAATACCAAGAAGTATAAAATTGTGCACATGGGGGCACAGAAACCCAAGGGCAATGTACCAGGTGGGTGCGGAAGTATTGACAACCACTGAACAGGAAAGGGACCTGGGGGGATCACCATATCTGATGACCTGAAGGTAGCAAAACAGTGTGATGAGGCAATGGGAAAAGCTAGCAGAAAGCTTGGGTACATAGAGGAGGAGTATCACCAGCAGAAAGAGGGAGGTAGTCTTGCCCCTGTATAAATTGATGGTGAGGTCACAGCTACAGTACCGTGTCCAGTACTGGAGGGCCCATCTCTGGAAAGACATAGATTGGGTGGAGACAGTACAGAAGAGGGCAACCAAAAGGGGCATGGCCTGCATCAAAACCCTATGAGGAAGGCATCAGGGAATTAAATACGTACTCTCTAGAGAAAAGGAGGGAAAGGGGGACATGATAGAAACATTCAGATACCTCAAGGTATTAATAAGATTTAGGAGGGTAGCATTCTACTTAGAAAGAAAAGCTCGAGAACAAGGGGTCATGACAAGAAGCTGGAGGGAGGGAGACTTGGAGGGGATGTGAGGAAATACTACTTCACGGAAAGGGGGGTGGATGCCTGGAACAACCGTCCAGCATATGTGTTGGGTACTAAAACTGTAGCGGGGTTCAAGCATGTATGAGATGAACACAAGGGGACCATAGTAATAGGGCTGGGGGGAGGGGAGGCCAGAGATCAAGTAGGGTCTGCGGTAGCATAGTAGGTAGGAAATTGGGGCAGACTAGGTAGACCAAGAGGTCCTTATCTGCTGGTATCTTCTGTGTTTCTATCTCTTAATAGAACAAGTGCTTCCTGTATCTGATTGAAACCTTTTACTTCAAAATGTCAATTTGAACCTTTATTTTCAATGCAGTCCCAAATGTCAAGTTTGAATTTGTCCTTCACCTACATCAGGGGTAAATTTTTTGTGTTTTTTTTTGCATTAATTTACTGGCTCTGAGCATAGTGCAAACTGTCTGGGGTCAGTATGACGACCCCCCCCCCCCCGACTTTCCCATTCAGGCTACTGGAACCCCCTTCAATCTCAGGTCCTCCACCCTCACCACCCATGTCACCTTTAATTAGAAAGCTCACCACAGTTAGAAAAGTATTAGAAATAAAACAGTCCCTTGGCTAGGCCCTAATGCCCGCAATCTTTCTCTCACGTTGTATCGCAAAGAACTGCTGAGAGAGACTGACGGCATTCGGCCATGATGGTGAGACTGTTAAGATAGGATCAGTGGCAAGGACTCCTGGTGACGTCATGTACCAGTGAACAGCCAAGCTTAACAGCTCCCGGGAAATTTAAGTACAAAACACCTTTTAAAATCTTCTCAAACTCATCAAAACAGACTAATAATATTGGATAAGGTGCAACAAAAATGCGGAGGAACAGCAGAGCATCTTTTCCTGCGGAGTCTCTGGATGGCAGTAGATGTGCCCATGGTGGTTCCGACGGCAAGGGCTCACTGCCACCAAAGGCCATGCGCTCTACCTATCGAGACCCTCCACTTTCCTCATCCTGATCCTTGCAACACCAGATGGACATAATACTAAATGAGAAACCTGGATTCCAGCAAGAAACGAAATTCGCCACCTTCACTGTCCGAATATACATTAGTAAAGTTGAAAGCAGATTATCATTGGTAGATACACAGCTTACTACCCAGGGCTCCTGTGTGGATCTAACTGAGTGCATGGTTCTTCAGCTACAACAGTCTGTCCAGGCCCTGCAGGAGAGGGCCGAGGATGCAGAATGTTGCGTAAAAACACAATATTCTGCATCTCTACAGTGTCTCTGAAGGGGCCAAAGGCACAGAAATGCTAAGTTTTATTAATACATTTTTCAAATCCTTGCTGAATTTATCCCAGGAAAGCCCATTTGAACTGGACTGCTCACATCGGGCTCTGGCTCCAGACCAGTCAAGGGTAGCCATCCCCACGCTCTTGTGGTGCGGTTTTTACACTACCAAGACAAAGAAACTGTCCTTCATATAGCCTGGAAACAAAAAAAAATTGTAAAGCTACAGAATAACCAGGTCTGTTTTGACCATGTTTATTCTCCAGCTGTAACCTTACAGAGAAGAGCATGCCTTCCAGCCTTGGGGCTCTCAAAAGAATGTTCAATTTAGGACCCCCATACCCAGCTCGACTAGCAGTGTATCTTAAGAAGGGTACTGAATCTTATGACTCAGCTGATGTGCCCATCCAGGATTTACCCAAACATGGAATCAAATTGGACTTCATTCCGAAACCTGCTATCCTGAACACACACTCTGCTAAACTAGCTCATAAAGCTTGAACAGTCCAAGGTCCGTCTAAACCCTCTCCAGCATAACGATGATAGTAGGCTGTGGATGCTGTCCAAAAGAAAGTGCAGCACCTCAAGTCAACTCAAACCACCCTTGCATCAGTACTTGACAACTCAATCTCCCAGACATGAAGAAGCCTGCTGCAGTTGCCTGACAGGTATGGCTAGAGTGTTAAGTGACTTTCCCCCGCCAGCCCGGTGGTGCTGAGGGTTGCAGCGCTGGATGCCACGCCGGAGACCTGGGTTCGGGAATGAGCCTGGGCCGCTGGGGGTTGGCGGGGGGGTGGGGGAGAGAGGATTGAGCGTCCAGAGGACTGCTCCGTTCTCTTCGGGGGAAGGGGACTAGTCCCGCTTGCTGACTGCCCTCTGGCGGTGACTGGAGGACAGTATGGGTCGGGAGGCTCTAAAGTCAATGTCCTTATGTTGGCAGGGAGGGGAGCTGGGAGAAAGAAAAACAAGCCTGGCAGGCTCGATGATGGTCTGCCACTCCCGGGATTGATCCCCCAGATTCTGGATTGGGTCTCCGGGAGAGGGGAGAAGCTGGCAGCCTCCTCTTAGCCCAGTTGCATGGGGCAATCCACGGAGGAACACCGGGAGACCACCTAGCATGGGAGCGGCAGGACCAGAGAGAGAATTCCTCCGATCGGAGGACTGTAGATGCTTGCCAGGGATCCAGTGGTGGGGGGAAACGTACGTATGGGAAAAAAACAAACGTGGCTTTCCCCTAGATGCTGGTAATCTTCCCCCTTCTGGTTTGGCGACTCTCACTCCTGAAGCCTAACTGAAAAATTCCCCACATCCCTCCCAGTTTTTAAATTATTCAACTTATTTATCTTAGTTCCCTCACATTTAACCAGTTGGTGCTCTTGCTTCCCTCTCTCTATAGTTAAATTCACATTGTACACAGGATAAGATGGCTTCCACCATGTTTCTTCCCCTCTCCCCTGAACGGCCTGGTCATCGTCCTTCCTCCAGACTGGATGTCAGCTCTGATGTTGTGTGATGCAAATGCCTTTTTGAATTTGCCATTGGGCAGGAGAGCTGGCTCTGAGGCACTCCTGAGCATACTGCAAATTGTAGCTGTATAGCTCATTGGGAAACTCCTTGTGCTGGGAGTCTCCCTCCATCTAATCACTGTGGGTTTGGCCTGCCCAACCGCGCCAGTGGATACTCATGTGGCTCCAGAGGGGTCTCACCAGACATACTTATATACTTCACATGGGTGGCCCATCTAAGACTTGTCTTTGGAAGACATTAACATGAAGCAAGGTCGGGGGGGCATGGTGTGGCCGTCTTTTACTCGGGATGCGGGGGGTGAGGGATGGATGGACGGGCATATGAGGGAACTATGTAGCTTGAGGCATCGGACTGACAGAGGCCAGCCCTCACTAAATGGCTTAGAGGTGGGGGAGACCCCAGTCCTTTGGGGGGAGGGGGCTTGTCAATGCACACAGGCTCCTAATTTGGGTTGCTAAACTGTCTCCCTGACTGTGCTCAGACAGTTCAGCCTTGTTCCACATAAGACAGTAATGCTTGTAACATCTCGGCTCTATCCAAATGCAGATCGATGTACTGACTGTCCAATATTACCATAATACTTATCTCCAATATGTAATGATACCCTCTGGCCCACTTTGTTATCGTATTGTTAATGTGTATACCTTAAAGTGCCTTATTTAGCACCATAAGTCTTATGCATATAATTAAGTTAATAGTATCTTCTTTAGCAGGCACAACAATTTATTATCGGTATTTTCTGGGTAATATAGAACCCCTGTGCTGTGTGTTTAGATCAGTATAGTTACGCTTACAGTACCAGTGAAAGTGCCTGCTTTAATTTGTTCTTTTGAATGCCAGCTTAGATGCTCAGAGCCGTGTGTAATGCGAATCCAATTTTTAGCAGATTTACTTTCTTTGTTACTTTCCATCTAGGTTCTGATAATAGTGGTCTGAGATGCTATAATGTGAGGTAGGTGGAGTGCCTTGGGAAACGCTATCCGTCGCTCAGCCCTCTTATGAGAGAGAGAGAGAGAGAGTGTGTGAGTGTGTGTAGGGGGAGCACGGTTACTATACTCTCATAGTCTTCCATTCTTCAACCTGGGTGTACGCCTCCTACCCCTGCTCCTCGGTAGCATGCCCAAGTGACTGATGAGAGGATGCTAAGGGCTTCCCTATAACTGTTGTCTGCTGAGACAAACTGCACTAGTGGTCCCTTCACTCTTTACTGTTACCCACCTGGGTGGTACGGTTTTCCAGATCCACCTGATATATATTTTCTATTTATATTTTTCTGCAACTTTTCCTTGTTTTCTTTCCTGTTCCCTGGGGCCCCAGTACACGGACTTCATGTGTGCGTGGAGGCGCATGCATGCCCTGTAACACCTATACACAGCCCCTTCTGTCCCTCCCTGCGGCCTTTGCTGGAGCTTCCTTAGGTCGGCGCCACCGTCCTCCACCGGGTGGCAGCCAATGACCGGGGAGCCTCCAGTCCCTCCCAGGAGGAGATGGCTGCTTTGCGGCAGCTCCATCTTCCTTACCCCCCCCCCCCAAAGCCAACACCCGACAACCCGGGCTTGTTCCTGAACCTGGGTTGCTGGAGCAGTGCAAGATGTGGTGTCCAGCACCTCAGCGCTACTGGGCCAGCATTACACCTGATATTTTAATAACTTGCTTCTCTGCCTACTCACTGGACTGCTTGGAGTGCATGACGTCAACTTCCCCCTTACACCCCACTCTTCATCTTTCCTAAGCCACTATGGCTGAAGGCCCATCCCATTGGAGAATCTATCTTCGTGTAGATAGTTTCTGCACTAGGGTCCTCATTGGCTGCTACCTTGGAAGCTCACTCAGTTCAGGTCTCAGACTGTTGTTTAGACTCACAGCCAGTTGCGTGTGAGGCCGATTCTCTTACCACTTCTGGCTCCACATTTGGAACTTCAGGGAATGGTAACTATGCTTAATTTAATGACCTTTGTAGGTTTTAGTCATTTGTCCGGCCCCCCCCCCCCGGGTATATATTAGGTCAGCATGGTCTACTTTTATATGTACTAATACATAGCATGGCTTGGGTTGGGGGGTGCATCGGGGGGGGGGTTAGAACCTGGATGTTAATACACTTAATTTTAGTTAATTGGTCCCCCCGGCATACAGCTCTGCTCGTGGAGCATGAATGGCCTTACCAGCCTACTAAAAAGGGCAAAAATATTAAGTCTGGTTGAAGAATTAAAGCCAGATTTGGTGCATCTCCAGGAGTCGCATCTTACACCAGCAGAACACACTTAAGTTAAATTAGGCTTTGCTGCTGAATCCTCATCCTACTCCCTATCTGGCCTGAGGCTCGGGGTAGTTATTTTAATACCCCGACACACTGATTTTGAGGAACACCAGTTTTAGCAGGATCCAGATGGCTGTCTGGTCTTGGTATTTTACAAGGGCTTGAAGTCACGCTCGCCAACAGCCATGCCTCCCCAGGCATAAACACCCCAGACCTTAAATCTTTAATGGAGATTATCATAGCCCACTCTAGAGGTATTCTGTTACTAGCAGACTACTTTAATGTGGCACTCAATCCTCATATGGACTCCTCCACTGCTCGACTGTCTTGTCAGACCGCTGCAGAAAAGGTATTTTAAAAGTTTTGCTAAGGCGAGTGAAATAGTAGCCATGTAGTGTGCCTTAAATCCTGAAGATGGTTAGTACTCTCACTACTCTGTAGCCCACTTTAGATATGGTAGGATCAATTATTGCTTTACACAAGTTTAATATTCTCGCTTGGGCTGCCAGCGGCATGACTGGGGACATCTACCTTTCTGATCATGCACCCGTCAGCAGTTATTGGAAGTTTGGGCTAGAGAAAAGATCTACAAGATGGTGCCTTAACCCATATCTCCTAAAGCCCCCACAATTCAGCAATGCTATTAAAGACAAACTGTTGGAGATCTTGCAGGACAAACCCCCTCCTCCGCTGACAGCTTGGCAGCAATACGCTGGGATACTGTAAAAACAGTCCTGAGAGGACATCTCGTACAGTATGCCTCGCATCTTAAAAGAACACCACCAGAACGCAGGCAGCCATCAACAGGGGGACCATTCATCACCATGCAGCTAGCCCAAGTCAAAACAGACTTGGATAAACTTGTCCTTGAACAGACAGAAATAACCCTTGCCTTCTTAGCCAACAATTTTATGAGATTGGCTTCCCGTCATCCCACTTGCTGGCATATCGGCTTCGCAAACAGTGCCACTTTGTGACTATAACAGCAACATCTCACCCATATACAGGTGCCAGACTAACACAGTACCATATAGCCCAGTCCTTTGCGGCTTAGTGTGAGACACTGTATACACTTGAACATACCCCTTCACAGAATGAAATAGATGTCATTTTGTTTAAATTGACTTTGCGACATTTAACTGAAGTCCAAGGACAACAACTAATGCAGACAATTTTCCTAGCAGAGTTGGATCTAGTGATCAGTCACTCCAAAACTCTGCAGACACCAGGCCCGGATGGGTATAGTGCTAAACTTTATAAACTTACGACAGAACACCTATAGCCTCTTCTACTGGCAGTATTCAGTGAAGTTTCATCAGGTGAACCCAACTCCACCCCGTTGGGCATATGCTGCCATATCTGTAATTCCAAAACCAGGGAAAAACCCACTCCATTGTTCCTCATACTGCTGTATCTTGGTATTTGATACCGATTATAAATTATACATGTCCATACTTGCTTGTAGGATTGATGGGTTATGCCTGCCTTGATCCACCGTGACCAAACCAGTTTCATCCAGATGTGTACCACAACAGACAGTATCTGCTGCACCTTCCATGTAGTTCATCAGATGCAACAATTCCCCTTTCCTTCTGCACCACTAAGCCTCGACACATAAAAGCTTTCATTCGGGTGTCTTGACCTTTTCTTTATGCAATTCCTGAACATTTCGGGGTCCCTTCTTCCATTATTTCCCTCCTACAGAATATATATAATTCCTTGGGCCTAAGTCAAAATCAATGGCCACCACTCTCCAAATTTCTTGCTACGGCGGGCCACCTGACAAGGTTGACCTTTGTTCCCCCCTACCTTTTGTGGCCTATGTTGAACCCTTGATTTAAGCAATTAGGGAATCGAAGGCCCTTTGTGGGATTAACCCTGGATGGGGAATATATTATAAAATGTCAACTGGGCCCCTACATCAGCTGCCAATACTATAGATCAGGCTCTGGCCTACTTCAAAGATAATGTCATAACTGTCTGGAATAAACATGCTCCCCTGAAATAAGTTAGAGTGCGTGGTAGTCACCTCCCATGGGTAACCCCTGAACTCCTGGCCTGTCAAAATGAGCGTGATAAAGCATGGCAAGCCCACAAAACCTCCAAACTCCCTTGCAGTTACGCTGCCTACTGGAGACACTGTAATGCCTGTACCAAAGCCACCTGGCTGGCCAAAGCAGAATATTTCCAAACTACGTTAAATAGTAATATAAATAACCCATCCAAGTTTTGGAAAGTAGTATACTCACTCTTCTCTCCCCAGTCTAAACCCCTATCCCCTCTGCTCATTATAAACAACCAACTCACTGCTGACCAGCCTACAGTAGCTGAGGAATTCAGTTCCTACTTTACTTACTGCGCCTCCACCCTCCTAGCCTCCATTCCCTCATCCCACTCCCTCCTCCTTGCCTCCAAATACCTTCCAGCATCAACATTTTGTGGCGATCTTTGCCTTCTCAACCATCTCTTAAGACAATACCCTAAAGGCGCTACTCTCAATTAACCTATCAAAGGGAGGTTCCCCCAATGGCCTTGACCCTAAGGTGATGTACCTGTCTGCTCCTGCCATTTCCATCCCTCTCACTGACCTCCATAATCTAGCCTTCCATACTGCGACTATTCCTGAAGCCTGGAAACATGCTACAGTTCTTCCACTACCAAAGGGGAGGTGATCTTTCATCCCTGGGGAACTACTGCCCCATTTGGCTTTTGCCCACACTGGCTAAACCCCAGGAGCACCTTGTTCTCTCCCAACTGTCCTCCTTTCTTGATGACTCGTCCTTCTTCACTCTGTTCTAGTCTGTATTTCGGAAGAACCACTCTACTACCATTTCCCTACTTAGACTAACTGACTCTGTCCATTCAACTATAGAGAGAGGTCACATCATGTCTGCCATCTTTGTCGACCTGGCTAAGGCTTTCAACATAGTCTCCCACCCACTCTTTTTTGACACCCTCTCGTCAGCTGGCTTGTCTCTGTCAGCTTGTAACTGATTCCCAGCCTACCTAGTAGGCAGAACTCAGTCTGTTAAAATTGCTGCCTCTAGATCCACACCATTACCCATCTCTACTGGTGTGCCTTAAGACTCGGTCCTAGGCATACTTTTATTCTCAATCTTTTTAAACGACCTACCCGTCAGTATGCTTCTCTTCCGCTATCCATATGTATGCTGATGACACAGTCTTGTACACCTCTGGCCAAACTCCCTCAGATGTGACTTCCAGACTACAACTTGACTTCAGTAATATTAAAGTCTGGCTGAGTTCGCATCCATTATTCCTCATTGCCAAGAAGACTGTCTCCATGACGTTTGGCACTAGGCAGAGACTCTCTTGGATGCCCTCCCTTCCCTCCTTCCACACCCTAGACGGGACAACAATAGAGGACACCTCCTCTTTTAAATACCTGGGTGTCTGTCTTGACTAACAGCTTAACTTTTCTGTACATATTGACGCCATCCTGAAAAAAAATTAAGCCCCAAGCTCTGTGCTGTTTACAGGAACTGCAGTTCATTACCACCACCGGGTAGACTTAATCTTGTTCAGAAAGTGGTGCTCCCTATTTTAGACTACTGCAGCATAGTCTACAGTGCTGCTCCTAAGTCTTCCATTTCCAGGTTGAATACTCCTTTAGTGCTTTCTGCCACTTTGCTCTCGATTTTCTTTCCCGTACACATAACTGCATCCTATACTACGCGTTCTAGCTTTCCCTTCCCTTGAGTGCAGGCACCACATTCACATCCAAATTCTGGTTTGGTTCTCTTCTCTCCTACCTCTCCTCCTCTCTAGCTATTCCTCCTCCTTCCTCCCGCCCTCTCAGATCCTCTGACGCATGCACTCTGGCCATTCCATGTCACTCTACCTCCATAGGCCAGGAAGCTTTCTCCTACTGCTTCCCAAAACTTTGGAACTCGCTACCTCCTCCTGTCAGGCTCTCCTCTTCTACTTTTCCATTTCTTCTTTCTTTATTTTTTTATTGTATAATCGGATTTACAACCTTTGAGCCAGCGGCTCGTTTACAAAGGTATCTCGTTACAGAGAGGACACACATGGTTAATATAATTTAGAGAGTACAGTCAATACAGAATAACAAATTTTTTTTTTTACATATTTACAGAATATAGACATACAGAATCACATAGGTTGCATGAACAGAAATACATAGTATTACATATAATTGCTTGAACAGATGTGTAATAAACATTTCAAGTAATACCAGCAGGTACTGGCAGAGGAGAGAGTGCCCGGGGGGGGAGTGGGGGGTGTTCAGCCCAGTAGGCCTTGTCAATAGTGCTAGAAGAGCAGCAGAGTATATTTTAGTGACAGGTGCAGCAGCAGGTGTTGAACATCAGGTCTCGTAAGGCAGCTTTGAATGGGGCAATTTTGGCGGTGTTGGAAATGGCTGCGGAGAGTGAGTTGAACCAGGTAGGGGCTATGTAGCTGAATGACCTCTGAGCCCGGGTGGTCCTAGTTCTGGGCAGTAGTAGAGTGACCTTGTCCGAAGTTCGAGTGGTGGCTCTGGGGGGGTGTAAATTGGATGGAGGAAGACACCTGGGGGGTGCAAGTAGAATCTTCTTGGTTAGCAGGCCAGTTTGGTAGCGGATGTGTTCGTAGAGGTTTAGGAGTTTGGCCATGTCATAGAGTTGACAGGTGTGGGTGAGTCTAGGGTCACTGGTCAGTAGCCTGCAAGCCTTATTTAGCGTGAGTCTAATCTTGCTGAGGGCAGTGGAGTCAGCAACACCATATACTGGGAGCCTGTAATCAATAAGGGACATTACTGCGGACGTGATGGCAAGCCTGAGGGGATCAGGTGGGAGGCAATCCTTGTGCTGGTAGGGGATGCCAAGGCGCGCGTTTGCGGTGGAAGCAAGAGCAGTAATGTGGGCATGAAAGCTGAGGGCCGAGTCAAATGTGATTCCGCGGTATTTGTACGAGTAAACTTGTTTGAGTGGTTGACAAGTGCTGGGGAAGATTTGGAAGGGAGTTTTGCTGGCTTTGTTCTGGTGGTGGGCGAAGAGCATTGCTTTAGTTTTTTTGAGGTTAATTACTAGTCTGCTCTTCTTAAAACCAATTCTCAGCATCATTGAAAGAGTGCTGGAGGGAGTCTTGGAGGGAGGTGAGATTTTTGTGAGCTGCATAAATCACGGCGTTGTCAGCATATAGTAAAATATTGCCAGAACAGACACTAGGCAGGGTGTTTAGGTATAGTATAAAGAGTAGTGGGCCCAGGATAGAGCCCTGAGTGGATGGGACGTGTTTCAGAGAGCACCTGATTGTTTTTGAGACACTGGGGGCGGACTGATAGGTAGCTCGCACACCAGGAGAGGGGGCCAGCAGTGAAACCTTTATGGTTGAGGGCATTTAGTAGGAGTGGTGATAGACAGTGTCAAAGGCCTTAGAGAGGTCAGTGAACACTGCCCCAACTAGGGAGCCGAGGTCCAGGGAGGCATGTAGTAAGTTGGAGAATGCCATTAAAGCTGTACCTATACTGTGACCAGCGTGGAAGCCATGCTGTTCTGGACACGGGATGTTATATTTTGCTAGATATTCAGTGAGTTGGGTGGCCACCACTTTTTCCTAAGGCTTTTGGGGGGGGGGGAGAATGGAAATTGGCTGATGGTTGTTGGGGGCGGACCGGTCACCACCTTTGTGAATGGGTGTGACTGTCGCAGTTTTCCACGCTGTGGGGAATTGCCCCAGACAGAAGAGGGGTCGGTTCAGTAGATCCATAAGTGGGACCAGAACTTCATCCAGGACCAGCTGGAGTATTTTTGGATCCCGGGAGTCTCTGCTAGGACTGGTGCCTTTTAGTGCTTTAAGCAGGAGTGGTTTGGCTTCCTGAATGGATACCTTGCATATGTAGAACCGGGGGCACTGCGGATCTGAAGGCAGCGGGTTGTGAGTAGGGTCGAAAAAGTTACTCGGGAGGACAGGGCTAAGATCAGTAAAGGAGGAGTTAAGGCAGTTGGAAATGTCGGCGGGGTCAGTGATGGTGGTGCCATTGACTGTAAGGTGGGCTGGGGGGGGGAGCGTGATTTCCCAGTTATTTCTCCTATATTGTCCCAGAAGTTCCGGGCGCAGACCCATGAGAAAGTGAGGGTGGCCTGATAGTGGTTAGCCTTGGCTTTGCGGATGGCCCATGTGCACCTGTTCCGGGCAGTGTTGTATGCCTGTCGGCTGCCTGACCAGTCTCAGTGGCTATATGCCAAAGGTTATCCCTGAACCTGAATAGCTGGAGTAGGGCAGGGGTGACCAGGGTGCATTTTGTTTTTTTTTTTTGGAGCGGATCATGGTGAAGGGTGCAAAAAAGATAATCACAGGCCTTGGTAAAAGCTTGTGAGAATAGGTCGAGGGCAGTGTCAACACTTGTTGCATGGTGGATGGGAGACCAATCAATGTGAGCGAGGAACTGCCTGAGTTTTAACAGTCCTCCTGGGCGAAGGCGCCTGTGGTGAGTGGTTTGGGCTACGGGTTTGGGGTGGGGGTAGAACAGAGGAATAGGAGAGGGGAGTGGTCACTTAAGGAATCTGGGAGGACTTGAATATCTTGAATCTTTTGGGGGCGGTTTGAGACAATGACGTCTAGGAGGGTGCTTGTCCCTGAATTTTGGTTACATCTGGTGGGTTGTGAGACAAGTTGGGTCAGGTCCAATGCAGCGAATGCCTCTTATCGGTGAGGCAGTGTGACTGAGCCAGTTTACATTGAGGTCTCCTACTAGGACTTGTTGAGCCTTATGGGAGAGGGAGGAGAGATATTCGGTGAGAGATGATATTGCAGGGGTCTGGTTCCTTGGGGGGGACATAGGAGACTGTGAGATAGAGGGGGCTCTTGGATGGGTCTGGGGAGAGTTTGAGGGTAAGGGCCTGGGCGCCATCTACAAGCTTGGGGGCAGGAGGGCATGGCCTCGATGGTGTCCACGAGCATAGAACGCACAACCGTCTCCATGTTTACCTACTCGATCCTTGCGATAGGGGGAGTAACCTGGGAGGGAGACAAAGGAGTCTGGGGTGGACTTAATCAGCCAGGTTTCTACTAGGGCTATGATGTCTGGTTCGTGTGACATAACCCAGCACTGAACGGCAGCAGATTTTTTAAGCAGGCTGCATACATTCATGGAGGCAATGCAGAGTCCGTTGGACTTAGTTGGTAAATTGGTGAGGGCAGGGCCTGGGTTTGGGTGAATATTAACCAGAGAGGAGTAATAGTATGACTAAGTCTCTAGCCCTGGGGTGGGAGTTTGGTAGTTTCCTGTGGCTACGTTGAGAGGCCGGGCAGGCACTGGATGAACAGGGGATGAGCAGGGTTTGGAGGGTCTGGAAGATGCAGAGGTGGTGGAGCCAGGGTCGGAGGTGGGGTGGGCGGGCAGCAAGGGGTTGGATGCAGGGGTCCAGGGTGCATTGACATGGTGGTGGGTGGGCTAACTGTACTTGTTTTTAGCCCCCCCTAAATCTGTCCCCCTCCCTGGTGCATAATTTCCCTTAACACTGTTTCATTTCTCATCTTCTAACTGTCCTATTTTCCCAGCACCCTCCCATCATAACCCTCCCCACTCTTGTGCTTCTGTCGTCTTCTTCCCCATCATTGACTCTCATCATACTCTTGTGCTATCTATTCCTATATTCACTACCACCTATTTATACTCCTGCCCCTACTAAAATCCTACTGGGTCATTTTATCATTTTGGCACTTTATCACCATCTAATACCTACTAGGTTATCTCACCACTCAAATACAGGCACTCCTGCATCCCTCCCACCGTAACACACCTCTCCTCCTGTCGTACCTCTCCCCCCCCCCCCGCACTCCATCCTCTCCTTAATGTTTGGCCTAGTCCTCTTGCAGGGTTCTATGCCTCCTGGGGAGGCACTGCTCCTGGCTCGCTCTCTCCCCTCCTTTTCTGTCAGGCCCTGTTCCCCTGCAGGATTCAGTGCATCTTGAAGAGTATTTCTCCTGGCTTCTCTCTCTCTCTCTCTCTCTCTACCTTTCTTCCGTCTTCCCTCCCCCCCATTTGCTAATCCGTCTCCTTTGCAGGGTTTGCGTCTTCCTGAGGGGGTCTAGTTTGGCTGCCTCCTCTTCCCTTTCTCGCTGTCGCCAAATTCTCTCTTACTTGCCTCTCTCTCCTCTCCACTACTGTGCTACCTTCCTCCCCCCAGTTTTTTTTTTTTTTTTTTACTTACTATTCTTTTAATCTGGTAGCTAACCCCTTCAGCCGTCCCTGTGCTGCTGCTGAGCCGGGAGCCGCCCGCATGCAGTGCCCCCTGGATTTACCCACAGGGCAGAGTCATCAGAGCCTCCTCCCGCAACCCCAATGGTGCTTTGTCATGGGTGCGCCGGGAGCCCCCTCTGGTCCGCCACAGTCTGGAAGGCTTCATGCTGCACACCAGGGACATTTTTTCATGTTTGGAAGTTGGGGGGGGTGTCATACTAAGTGCCACAATGCAGCCACGTCATTCGCTGTAAACCCCCCCCCCCCATGGAGCAGAGCTTAGGTGCTCTGGTTAATGGCACGTCATGTGGTCACCCAGGAGCCCGGACTGGAAACACGTCACTCCCTTCCCCCACTGCGGCGGTGAAGAGTGTGCAGTGGCTGCTCAATTCACTCC
The DNA here is from genome assembly GCA_016271365.2 of Neoceratodus forsteri. NCBI lineage: Eukaryota > Metazoa > Chordata > Ceratodontiformes > Ceratodontidae > Neoceratodus > Neoceratodus forsteri. The sequence continues at coordinate 62,289,660 of JADMNL010000035.1, forward strand.
CGTCCCCTGCCAGCCCTCGAGCATCCAGAGTCCGTTCCTGAACTCGGGTTGCCCATGGTGCAGTAGTAAATCTTTCTGATGCACCGGTTGGCCGGCTTCCTCCTCCAGTTATCCCCCCCCAACCCCATTCACCTCCTTACCTTTTCTCTCCCATCCTTCTCTGCCTTGTCCCGTTTTTCCCCAGACAGAGGTCTCATCATTCTGTTGGCATATAGAACTTCCTGGGTTCCTCTTCTCCCCCTCATCCCCCTATTTTTTTCCCCTATTTTGTATTAAAATAGGCCCTCCCCAGGATTTACATTAGCACTTGAGCCTAGCATCCGAACTATGATCTCTGCACTTATCTTGAGTACTGCTACAAGGTGTGGTGTGTTACATTATTTGATTTTTGTCCATCCTAGCTGGTAGGCCTGGGTTTTTCGGCTCCAGAAATGTACCTCACGTGTGTGTTAAAATGTTTACTATCAGTATTTTGTGTTATATGTATATATAATACATGTACAACACCTGTTTCATTTTTGCAACTTATTTTGTATTGCTCAATTTATTGCCATGTGTTTCTATTTCTCTCAACTCCTGTAAACTCCCCAATCGACGCTTCTGGAAATGAGCTTTGTTGTCTTTCCTGGTAAAAATTTTCCAAATATCATTATACTGTATGCAGATGATGTACTACTCTACCTTCGTCATCCAGAGGTTCGCCTCCTGGGTGTCCTCGACATCATTACCCAGTTTAATAGAGTAGCAGAGTACCATTTGAATGCTGCAAAGATTGAGACTGCGTTTCTTTTTCTCGCTGCGCTCAGCCTTCAGAAATAATTATCGCTTCCACTGGGACATGCAGAAATTACAATATCTCGGGGTCTTTAACACCCGATCCATTCCTAGCCTTTAAAATACAATTACATCCTATTCTACCGAAACATGATACAGGATTTTAGAAGCTGGGGTACATTACCCCTCTGTCTGTCCAGACGAGTGGAGGTGGTCCAAAAGGTTGCTCTGTCGTAAGATTTATATTTATTCCCAAAACATACTGATAGACATTTCTGCTTACACCTGAAGGCAATGGCACAGGGAACTATTCTGCTTCATCTGCGCCTGCCAGAGACCCAGAATGAAGTTACAGCAACTTAGTCTAGCCAGGGGATTGGGTGGCCTATCTCTCCCTTCACTTGGACTGTATTACTGGACTGCACATATTTGCTTAAGGACAGTATGGTACTTGGCTGGACATCAAGAGGGCTCTTTTCCTCTTAAAGCATTTTATCCAAAGGAGGGAAACTACAATAGCTAGTAATCCATGGTTGAAATTTCAGGTCCCTCCAGATATGGCACGCTATACAACGGGCACTCCACCTTACTCCGTTTCTCCCCCATTATGCCATATACCACACCTGGTGCATTTTGCATCAACCATATGAGACAAATGATTCCTTTTATAGGAGAGATTTTCACTGAGATATATGTATATGTGTGCGTGTGTATATGTGTGTGTGTGTGTGTGTGTATGTATGTATATATATATATATATATATATATAATTTGGCACCATGCAGTTCTGCTTAAAGTTGAACCAGCATAACATTCTGTGGGTATTTGCATATGCAGCCCATGAAGCTTTGCATTGTGTGGGCATGTGTGATTTTGTATTTTCTTGAAACTTGGCTTCCCAGCCAAATGCCCTTTGGGGTAACCCTTGCATCAGTGTTTGCGCACAGAAGTTCTTTGTCTTTTAAATAGTTTTTTATTTTAATGGGGTCACCACAACATAACCCAGACAGACCGTCTTAGGGTACCTGGTTCATTCCACTGGGGTGTCAAGCAGACGAGGCATATGGATGAGTCCTGGTAGGACCCTTTGCAAACTGTGTGAGAGGCCTTTCGGCACCATGCAGTTCTGCTTAAAGTTGAACCAGCATAACATTCTGTGTTGATTTGCATATGCAGCCCATGATGCTTTGCATTGCGTGGGCATGTGTGATTTTGTATTTTTCTTGAGAACTTGGCTTTAGTAAAGCTTGTAGACCCTTCCCTCAGTGTTTAGCATAGAGGTTCTTTGTTTTTATATATATATATATATATATATATATGTATATACGTGTGTGTGTGTGTGTGTGTATATGTGTATATATATATATATATATATATATGTATGTGTGTGTGTGTATATATTTACAGTATACACACACACGCATGCATATATATACGTACACACACACTAATTTATAAATGAATCTGTAGTACTCTCTTTTGCTGACTTACAAATGAAATATCATCTACATTTCACAGATTTCTACTGATACCCACTGGTTAGGCACTATATTACATCTCTGCCCTTGGAGCCTGCAACCCAACTAGCTACCCTCACTTTGTAACCTGCTGTATTGCCTTCTTTCAGACTGAATTACAACCTCACATGATTTCACAGTTATATTAGGTACTACAGAATACTCTTGGAATATCCACAATGGATATGGTCCAGAAGTTGAAAACTGGGATGAGTTTCCCCATAGATGCAGAGACATGAACCTGAGCATGTCTGTTTTCTTCAAAGGTAACAAATTCACATCAGTAGAGGGAGTATACCTGGAAGAAAATCACTAGATTTCTCTATAGCCCAGTAATTACTGTACCCTATCTCCCTGCATCTACCCACTCCTGCTGGAGGAACTGTGGTGAACAATGATCAATGCACTCTCATGTCGTGTGGGACTGCCTAATAATCCATGCCTTTCTTAACACCATCCAAAATGAACTTGGGGAAGTATTTGATCCCTGTCGTCAACTTACTCTGCAGTTATATACGTAGGTCCCATCTGCCTGTTCTGGTGGTAGTTC